>CM053515.1:4215869-4241021 GCA_028627145.1 Eidolon dupreanum
AGGATGAGATGACAGCTCACCCCTCAGTGGTTTTTGCTTCTCTTTCTCTGTGAAAGGCCGCGTCAGCTGCCGAAGTACAGACACGACTTGGGTGCCTAGAAAATTATCTGACCACTCAGTGAGGACCGAAGGACTTCGGGGGCCAGGAGAAATCTGTCGATAAGGGAAGGGGGAAGAGGCGCCACAGAGCGGGTGGGGGTCCGAGGCAGAGCGGGGGCCAGCCGCTTACTGCCAGCCTTTGGCACTAGGCTCTTTCACAAGAAATCAGTGACACGAATTTTTATCAGGAATCTCCTGGCTTTTTTTTTTTTTTTTTTTTTTTTTAGTGTGGGCGTGAATTTAAAAACTCTGAAGTCAGAAATAGTTCAGACTAGTACCCCTTTAGGTTGAATTCAGCCTGCTCGACCTGAGTTAACAACCTCTGGTCTTCTCTACCAGACTCTTTACACTCGGTTCCTGTTTTAATCCTCTCACCATCTATGAGACCTGCTATTTTTTTGGGGGGAGGGGGGTCAGGTCCATTTCACAGATGAGGAAACTGAGGCTGAAAACCATGTGTCCAGAGCGCCCGGCAGGAGCAGATCATGATTCAAATGCAGCTCTGTCTCTCCAGCTTCTCAGGCCCCTCCCGGTGGCCAAGGCCATGGCAGGGCCTGTCCTGGGGGTCCAGGCGTGGAGAGTGGACCGCGCCCCCACAAAGCTCAGCTCAGCTCCGCCCCAAGCAGCCAGGCCGGAGGACCCCTTTGTGGGATCTCGGCATCTGGCCATCAAACAAGCCTGGCTCAGATCCACCATCTGGCTCCACTTGGGCGCTTTAAACACTGCAGACGCAGCCGGTGGGGCAGGCAGGCCCCAAGAGAACCTTCAAGGTCTGAAAACAGAGGACATCAACCTGAGGTCCACCAAGGCACGTTCATGGTCAAAGGGAGATATGATGGGTCCTCGCTCTCTGCTCTCCAGGTCCCGCTCCATCTCTTCTCCCTTCATCTGTTCATCCTGTGTTCTCGCTGTCTCTCCTGATGCCTTTCCCTTCTCCTTCCCCTCTCCTGCCTCCTGCCGCCCTTTCTTGCCTGTCTCTCTCTCTCTCTCTCTCTCTTTTCTTGTCTTACTCTCTCTCTAGCCATCCCCTTCCCTGCTTCCATCTCTTTCCCTGTTGCTTTTTCAATTGCTCTCTGTCCTTTCTCCTCTTTCTTCTTCCCGCCTTGCCTTCTTTCTCTTCATCTTTCAGAATAATATGCATAAACCTTTTACTCCTGATTTCCTTCCAAGAGCCTTGCACAAAGAACAAATAGATGTCACCGACCAGCACCAACCACTTTGTTCCAATGGACCTTTTTCTCTTAGGAGAGGGATACGCAAATTTCTAAAATAGCCTCTCTCTTTGACATATTCATGACTTGGCATCCTATGGCAAGTTAAGTATTTTTCCAAACACAGTTAAGCTGGTGTTAGAAGGCTAATGAATCCAGCTAAAAGGAGCTTTCATCTGAAAGTCACTAATATGCTCTATTGTTTCTTCTCCTCCGTTATTTTATTTCTCCATATCCCTCTCTTCCTGCATACACATTCTCACACGTGTGTTCTCTCTCTCTCTCTCTCTCTCCCCCTCTCTCCCTCTCACTTCTTTATTGCCATTTCTTTGAAGAAAATAAAATTTTGCAAGGTTATCTAAATCTCAAGGTTATTTAAATCTCTGGCAAGTTTATCCTAGTAGGTCCTCAGGAAAAAAGGACCTGGCCTTTGGTGAGTGCCTTCCGCGTTCCAGGTGACTTTTCTGCCTTGGCTCTGGACCTCATGGCAGCCAGGAATATAGTCATCCACTCATGCAGCTAAAGAGCCTGCTGGTGAGAGAGGAGAAGTGACTTGCTCAAGGTCACAAAGTCAGCCTAGCCATGAAACCCTGAGTGCTGAAGCACTCTGCATGGCAGTCAGGGAAACCTGAAGTAATTTCTGAGCCAGTTTGACAAGTGCAGGCAGCACTGCACCCCAAAGTACTTCCCCACCTCTCAAATAACGGCAAGAAAAGGAATTTTATCCAAGCCTTTTTTAACCCCCGCATTGCTTCCTTTCCTTCTTGTAACAGCTCTTTGCGGTAGGGAGGATGGGGTAGTTACTATGTCCATTTTGCAGACAGGTAAACTGACCCTTGGGAAGGTAAAGTAACTGCTCCGAGGTCCTCGGTTGGTTAGCAGGGCAGAGGCTAGACCCTGTGTCCCCTGAGCTTTACTGTGGATGTGTCTTTCAAGATTCCAGTGAGAAACCATAGGCAGTGCAAGTTTTGTGGCGTGATACTGCAGATAATTTTTAAAATCTAATTTTGTTTTGTCTGTTGCCTGAATCATTCATTTGCTCTTCGGCCTCAATTTCTGCATCCATCAAATGGAGATGACAGTTGTCACAGATCTAGTACCAAGCTATGTGAGGTCACAGTATGCCATGTCTGAGGATTTTTAGGGGGAACAATGAGATCATAGGTGCAAAAAAAAAAAAATGCTTTGTAGCATGCACAAGATAGGAGAACATTTCTCAGAGCCAGTTTCTGCCTTCAGAATGTGCATTCTAGAAAGGAGACAGCAATGCACGGAATGCTCACTCCTACCACGCTGCCTAGTCTGTGGCAGGCATTACGAATCATTTACTGCATTTCGAGCAGGCATTTCCAATTGATCGATACTGAAATGAGCGGTACAGTCTATTTGCTGTCCCGGCTACAGAAGGAGAAACGAACTTCCCAATCCCAGATACCACGTTAAGGGCCTTCTTGACGCCCCAGGTAAAACCCTCAAGCTCTGCTATTCAGGCACGGACTGCAAGCCTAGCCCTTGCCCGCGTTATCTCGTGTAACCCTCACGGCGAACCTGCAGATCAGAGGTGATCATTTCCATTTCCAGGATGGCACCTAGATTCACCCAGTCTGCAAATGACGGCACCCCCTATTTGAACCTGGGTCTGTTTGTGTCCCCAGGGCACGCTCTTGCCACCATCCCACGTGACCTCCCCCCAAACAGAAACCTAGCAAGTTAGGTCAGACACAGAGACAGCACCAGGGTCATTCGGAAGGTTCTAGAAGAAATAAAACACAGCCACCCCTTTCCCAGCAGAGATTTCTCACGTCTGCTGGAAGCAGAGGGCCTCCTGGGAGAGGCGGTGCACACTGTTTGGATACTGATCATGTGTCCTCGGGCCCAGTGATGGACCGGACCTTAACGCATCTCAGAAGTGAAACTCACAGAGGAGTCTTTCTCATCTTGGCACGAGCGGCGGGCACAGCCCCAGGAGGCCCTGTCCCTGCTCATTCTCTCAACAGCCTAATGGGAGAACAGTCAGCAGAGTCGGGGTACAAATTTAGCTCCAGACACTTTTTTGGGAACTCGGAGAGGGTGTGTGACTTATGGCCTCATTTGAAAGAGGAGCAGATTGTTGACACAAATTCCTCATTCTTCTCGAGGAACCAAGTCATGCACGCTGTTTATGGGGGAGTGACGGGGCCGTGGCTGAGGTCCACACGTGGCTAGAAAAACCCAGCCACACGGCCGCAGGCTGACCTGTCTATAATTAACCTAAGTGTGTGTTTATTTAACTAACTCAATCACAGACTCATTTAAATAACATTAAAAATAAAAGATGAGCCCCAGAAACAGAAGGATCTTCCTTTGTTCAGGCTGAACAAGACAGTATTAGAAAGCATCACCAGCCACCGGTAGGGAGACCGGCCATCAGTAAGACTTCCAGAAGCGTCGCATGGACACAGGAAATGCTAACAGGAGCAAAACCGACCACACAGAGGCACGCTTTGTAGTGAAGTCACATGACCGGGATCTGAATCTAGGCTTTGCCTTGTGCAGACCATCTAACCCTCCAGTTTCTCCCTTGGAGAATCAACAGAGAGAGGCTGGCTGACATTGATGACTGTCATAGCAAATATGTCTCGGGGACTCGTTACGAGCCAGGCATTGCTGTAAGCATTTATCGTCATTCAATTCTCACAATTGCATTAGGAAATAAGTACTATGTATGATTACCTTCCATTTTACAGATATGGAAGCTGAGGCGTAGAGAGGCTGGGTGACAAAGTTATGCTCGGGGAAACAGAGCATAGAGTGTGGGAGCTGGGATTTGAAACTAGGGACCTGGCCCCAGTGTGCTAACTGCTACTCCCCCCGGCCTTGGGAAGACCTCGGACGCGATTCGGTTGAATCTAGTTATTTTTCTTTGTCTTACAAGGGTGGCTTTCTGATGGCTTATGCACATTTTTCTATCTGATATAAATAGCTGTTTGATTTTTCTCCCCGTCCCCCCTCCAAATATCAGTCAATACTCAAGAGAAAATAACTCTGTCTGCTTCATGGTGACAAGGTCAGGACTCCTTCGGAGAACACTCGCTGATGCCGTCTCCGTCCCGGGCTGAGAAATCACGGTTTTATTTTAAGCTGAAACATTCTTATATTTAAAGCTTGTCATCAGGCTGAAGTTTGTTTATTGCATTCCATAATTATGATGAATATATTTTAAATAGAAAAAGATTTGAAATGTGGGACAGCTGCAAAAAAAAATATGGTGTCAATCACTGAGAATCAACCCACATCTGGAGTTAGAACTTGGGTGGGAATGGCTTGTTTTGCATTTTTATGACCAGATGCATCCAGATTAGATGTACCTTATAAACTTCACCCAGACAACTGTCAGGGCCAATCAGCCTTAATTGAATGCGACATTTTCTCCACCAATCCGCCCTGAGCCCAGGCCAAGAATCCCCCCGTATCACGGGCCCTGTGTGAGCCGCTAGCCGTGCGCACAGGATCTGTCAAACACAGGCCAAATTAAATACTGGACTTCATTCCACGATGACTCCCAATTAGAGCAGAGTGCAGTCTGGAGGGCTTTGAAGGCCCCCCTTGGCCCTGTCACTTGGAGACACCATCAGTGTGGAAGGGGGGCTGGGGTCTGCTGGTGCTAAACCAGGCCACTGAGCACTGACCACGCACCAGGGTCTCGCAGGCGCTCCACGTACACCCTCCTTCACGCCCACCCCCAATGGCCCTGCGGGTGGGGTATGACCCTCCACTGGACAGCGCAGCAAACCCAGGTGCAGAGAGGTGGGTGGAGGGTCTGGCCCAAGTTTGCAGACTACGAGAGCTAGACCTCGCATCAGCTGGCTTTGTTTGAAATGATGGTTCCCAGACACCCCGGAGGCCGTCTGCATGCGGGCGAGGGCATTTTCAGTCGTTGCAATGGCCAGCGTTAATGCCGGGAGCCCAGGAATGCTAAAACTCCTGCCGTGCACGGGACAGAGCCGAGGACTGGAGAATGGTCCCTTCGATGTGCCCATAGCAGCCCCATTTTCTGACTCTTGATTTGACCCCACAAGACTGGCACCCACAGTTAGGAAGTGTATGATCTGGTGTGCAATTGATAGGCTTTGAGGATATTTAGTTATTCTGGACTTCCAAATCATCACGTGTTGATGTATAAGTGACTCACACGTGCCAAAGACACATCAGAGGAGGGGAGAAAGCACAGAGAGCAGAGGAGGGGTCTGTTTATTCCAAGGAAACACCCAGTAGATATTAGCCCTCAGAATTATTATCAAGCTCATCATATTCTAAGGCTTGCAGGTAGAGGCTACAGGTATGAGTGAACAATAAAATCTTCATGATTCGGATTTCTACTTCCCAAGCCGCAACCAAGGCAGCCTCATAAAGGAGTAATCATAATAAGAAAAAAATCATCTCTGGTGTCCCAGCCCCAATGCCTCAAGCTTATATCATCTC
Source organism: Eidolon dupreanum (assembly GCA_028627145.1). Taxonomy (NCBI): domain Eukaryota; kingdom Metazoa; phylum Chordata; class Mammalia; order Chiroptera; family Pteropodidae; genus Eidolon; species Eidolon dupreanum. The sequence continues at coordinate 4,221,641 of CM053515.1, forward strand.
CAATTCCTGCTGCAATCCTGCGATCTAAGGGCTATGACTCCGACCCTTTTGGAGACAAGGAAACTGAGGCCCAGAGAGGTGAAGCGACAGCCCAACGTCACACAGCCAGCAGAAGGCAGAGCCAAATTTTGATTCCGATTCCACAAACTTGACTTACTTTGTGAACCCTGAAGTCCAAGAAAATCAATGCTAGCTTTGGTGACAAAATGCAAACCAGAGGTGTTGTTTTTTCCTAAAAGCGCCTCTTAAACTGGTTTGAACCAGAATCCAAAATGAATGTTTACTTAACTATTAAACCAGAGAAGGACAGGAACATCACAATCTTGGCAAGAACACGCATAGATGGAAGTCTCCCTCCATCAGCACACCCGATTTTAACAAGCACCATCATTCTGTATCTAGTTCTGGGTAACAAAGAGATTTGCACGAGTCAGAAGCCTAGGATTAAAAGAGGTGGCTGGTCTGGTTACAGCAAATTCTATTAAGTGAAAAATTCTGTCGGACAGAGGTTTTCATCAGCCCTTCTCCCTACTGGAGACAGGCACTCTTCCTGAAAGAGGATGCTGGCTTGGGATTTGTTTTTTTGTGAACAGAAATGAAATTAGCAAACAGTTTACAGAAAGTTTTCTTGCACAGAGGATGCAAACTCAGATGTTGACAGGGACCAGAAATGAACGAAGTCCTGAGCGTGCAGTGTGAGAGGAAGCAGTGAGGGCTGTCTGTGGAGGACCGAGGGGCCCAGGTGGCCAGCTGCCGGGCAGCTCAGACTCATTATTTCACGGTGACCACGGTGACACTAGGTTGGCAGGTCTTTCTACCTTCCAAAGAATATGAGATTGTTACATAAAGTCTCCCGGTGGTTGAAGGCTAGCGACAAACTCCAATTTTAAAGAACCTATGTGGGCCAAACCAAAAATGCCTGTGTCCTGAAGTGGCCTGTGAGTCATACAGCCTCTGACACTTCATGCCCCCCTGACCTGCATCACAGCCCTGGGCGGTGGGCACCGTGACAATCCTTGTGTAACAGCGGACGAAACAGGTTCAAAGAAGGCAGGCATCATGGTCAAAGCCGTACGGCAGGCCCGTCCATGCAACGCGGAGGCCTAATGTGGAGAATAAAGACATGACTCCAAAATATCTAAAATATCTAAAGCCTTTGAGGAGTGTAGCTAGAACCTGTGCTGTTCTCCAGAAGGCAGTCCCTCTCCCCGCTTCTCTGCCTCAAATCTCCCTCCTGCCTTTCTCCCATGAGGACCCCTGTCACATTCATAGGTTCCCGCAGTTGGACCAGATACCCATCGTTTTGTAGGGGACACCGTTCAACTCACTACAGATCCCTTCTCCATTTCTCTGCTTCTTAAATTTGAATTCGTGTTTAAAATTAGGAACCCCAATCCTCCTCATGGTGGTGGCACCCCCAATATCAAGCAGCCCTCTGGGAAGGTGGAGTCCCCAGGAGAGGGGAACCCCTGGCCCAGATGACTAATGGATGGCCCTTCTGCACCACTGACTATCTTAAATAAATGATGGAGGGGACCGATGGTGTCTTCTGGGTGTTTCCCTAGAAAAATAGCCTCGGGGCTCCCCGAAAGAAAAGCCTGGACACCCTGGCTGAGAAGGGAGTGACTTAGCTACAGTCACAAGGTGATGGCTGAGGCGAATTTCACCCAGGCCTGAGGCCGCCATTGTAACTCAGAGAACCAGAGGGCTCCTAAAAGGTGCTGGATGGGCAGTACTGTTCCACCAAAGTGTTCTTTTTAGCAATAGATCATGTCTCCAGAGGCAGGAAAGAGGCCCCACTGAGTGCCAGGACACCCCGCCAGGCTCCTTCCGGGTTGTGTGCTGGTGTTTTACCAGAGCCTAGAACAGTAGTGCCCGGCACACAGTAGGTCTGATAACAGTTGGTTGAATAAAGGAATGTCTCCATAAATGTTATGGGGTTATTTCCCTGTTTTGTGCCCAAGGAAGCTAAAACGGTTGAAGGGCCAAAATACAGGAAAATTCCAAAGGAGCTGGATTCAAACCAAGGTCTCTCTGACCCCAAACACTTTTCCAGCACATCGTGGGGTCTGTGGTTGGGCCCTGGCCGCTGAGACCAGGACCACAGGGCCTGGCTGGCGTCTCTGCGGTGGCTGAGAGCTGAGTCCCTGGCTCTGGCCCCTGCGCTCTCACTGCCCGCCGCCAATCATGACGGGCTGTGGGGGAGAGAGTCTGGACCCACGGTGACCAGCAGAAACACAGCACGAGCCACAAATACAAGCCACATATGTAATTTAAAATTTTCTAGTAGCCACATTAAAAAAGGTCAAAAGAAACAGGTAAAATTGATTTTTAAATACATCTTACTTAACCCAATATGTATGCAAACATTATAATTTCAGTGTATAATGAAGATAAAACGTCACTCAAGTTCTTTCATTTTTCTTTCCTTCCTCCCTCCCTTCCTTCTTCCTTCATTTCTTCCCTTCCTTTTTTGCGTAGTACTTAGGATTTGAAATCCAGGGCATTTTGACCTTACAGCGTATCTCCGTGTGGCCGCCACATTGAACTGGGCTGGTTTGGAGGACTCAGCGAAAGCTTTTGTCTGACTCACTCTCCTCTTCCCTATCTTCTACATACATGGATGCTGGCTCCACACACGTGAGGAAATCAAGGCAACTTCAAACACGTGCTTTACATGTAAGAACCAGGGTTTACTGAGGCAAGGAAATGAGAGTCCTTATAAGCTAACGATGAAGTGTAAATGAATACACACCCCCTGATTCACCAATTCTAGGACTTGATTCCAAGGACATAGCTGAGAAATTATGCTAAGATTTATGAACAAGGATCTTCTTCATCAAAGGGTTGTATTAGCTTCCTCTTGCTGCTATAACAAATTAGCACAAACTCAGTGGCTTAAAACAACACAAATTTGTTATCTAACAGTTCGGCAGGCCGGAAGGCTAACGCATATCCACACCTCCTTCCTTAACCCTCCTGCCTCTTTCTAAGGTCTGTATAGGGACCATTACGATTCCACTGGGCTCACCTGCACAATCCAGGGTCATCTCCCCATCTCAAGGTCTTTAACTTTATCACGTCTACCAAGCCCCCTTTGCCACGTAAGTTCACCTATTCATAAGATTCTGAGGATTTGGGTGTGGACATCTTTGGAAGGACAGTAGCATCACAAACAATCCTACAGGAAAGTGGGCAAAAATATGAAGAGACATTTCACCAGACAGGCAGATAAACACGTGAAAAGGGGTACTCCATTGTGAGTCATCAGAGGAATGAAAATTAAGACCGTGAGATAGCACAGCACACCTATTAGAAAATGGTGACAATACCAAACGCTGGCGAGGTTTTAGAGAAGCTGGAGCTCTCATAAGTTGCTGGTGGAAAAGTGGAAAGGGACAGCCGCTCCGGAAAACAGTTTCACAGTCTCTTGCAAAATGAAGCATACATTTACCTAATAACCCAGTAACCACGCTCTGGACATTCATCCAAGGAAATGAAACTATGTCCACATTAAAATACTCTACAAGAATTTTTACAACCGTTTTATTTGTAGTACCTAAAAAATAGAAACAACCGAAGCGCCCTAAAATAAATGAATGGTTAATAGGTGTGGTTCACCCATACCGTGGGATATTATTACAACTCGACTATAAGAAGGACGGAACAATTTATGCAAGCAATAACTTGAATGGATCTCGAGGGTATTATGCTGAATGAATATATGTAATATATAATATATGTATAAATACATATTATGTATATACATATGTATGATTCTCAAAATGGCAAAAGGATAGAGGTAGAGAACAGATTAGTGGTTGCCTGGGGTTAGGGAAGGGGGAGGTGAGAGGGGTTGGTGTGACTATAAAGCGACAGAATGACAGATCTTTGTGGTGACAGAAGATCTTGGTTGCAATGGGGGTTACACAAATCCACACATGAGATGAAATGACACAGAACTATACACAGATTGTGTCAACGTCAATCTCCTGATTTTGATATTGTGCTATTATAATGTAAGATGTAACCATTGGAAAGAAAACTGGATGAAGAATACACAGAAACTGTCTGTACTATCTTTGCAACTTCCTGCGAATCTAGAATTATTTCAAAATAAATTAAAAAAAAAAAACAAAACAGAAATACCTAAATGTCCAGCAATAGGGGATCTGTTCAATGAGCTGTGTTAGACCCATACAATACAATGATGTAGAGCCATTTCGAAAGAGTAAGTAAATCACATAGGTGGACAAAGGAAATTAGAATACAGAACAGTGTATCCTATGAGATTCTCTTGCAACTGGGTTTGTATAAGCACGAACAGACAACAGTCTGAAAAGTTAGTGATTTCCTCTGGGTGACATTTGTCCTTTGAACTTTTTAGAATTGCTCAATTTTTTTTTATAACGCACATGTGTTATTTTGATAATCAGAGAGAAAATGCTATTTCCATTTTGGAAAAAAATAAAAATTTTAAGAAAGCAGCCAAATGGCAGCAAAATGTGTTGCCATCCCTTCTTTCTGCCCCATATGCAGCCCCAGTGAGGCCTGTGGGTAGATTCCTCCTCCCCACGGCAGGGGACCATGAAATATGTGCTTCTCTTTCTGGCAGGAACCAAATGAAAGGAGATGGAGTGATTCAGACCAAGAGCCAGGGCAAGTCGGGAATAAAACAGCACCTGGCACATCACCAGGATTACAGCCCCCCAGAACACCTGTGTGGACGGTGGGGGCTGCGTTCAAACACAAGCGAACCTGGTGATTGAATCTGCGTGAAGAGTTAAGCTGTGAAGACCCTCTCCCTCCCCTTCTAAAATAGTCTTTTTTATATATATATATATATATATATATATATATATATATATATATAAATTTTTTTTTTGCTTTGTCATCATTTCTGTTAAGAGAAGCACCTGGTTTTGCATTTTCCAACACAAACCCTAAAAGCCTTTCTGCTGGACTTGTCTCTGTCTGGACCCACAGAGGCCACAGCCCTGTGCGAATCGCCCTAAAGTCCGGGCTGGGGAATGATGAGCAGAAATTACCCTGAGGGTAATTTCTAGGACTTGCATAAGTAATGCAGAAAATGCTCATCATATAACACTCCTTTCATTTAGAAGCTTCTATTGTGCTCCAGGCACTGTGGTCTCCACTCCGCAATTTTTCTGAAGTTGGTATTTCCGTTTTACAGATAAGGAAACCGAGGTCCAAGGAAGGTGACAGCTCAAAGCCAGGCATCCAGTCCATGCTGGTGCTGGACTCCACCCCAGTCCTGTCTGACTCCAAAACCGAGTCCTTTCCATGAGAGGCCTTGCCCCTCGTTTTCCTTGGCTCCCTGCGTGGGTAAATGCGGGGTGGGGGTAGGGGTGGGGGTGAGGAGGGGGCGGGGCAGCCTGCACACATCCCCCTGGCTGCCCGCCGCGCCCCTCCTGCCGGGCGTGGGCGGATGCCTGCCAGGACGGCAGGAGCGGGTCCCTGGATGCTGACGCGGCCCCAGCTGGAGGGAATCTCCTGTGCACAGGCTCCCCCTTATGGAAATGAGGGACAAGCGGCTGGATCTCCACCCTGCGGATCCGCAGGGCCAGGCGAGGTGCTATGGGGACCGCCCAGCCCTGCGCCTGGACCCGGCTCCCAACTCCCGCCCAGCGCCCCCCCCACCCCCACCCCCACCCCCACCCCGGGCTCAGAGAGCGCTGCTGCCCGACCCCCAAGGCACACCCCTTTGGTGTCCCCCTGGAGGACGGGTTTCTGGAGCCACACATTGCCGAATGTTGATAAATGAAGTCACGTGAGCTGACCGGCCGGGAGCAGAAGTGACAATATTTACAAGGCCTTCTCGGAGCCCACCTCCTGTTTACACGCCAGAAGGAAAACATCCTTTCTTTAAAACATAGTTCCTTTTAGTTCCTAGGGTGCCTGAGAAATGCCTTCTAACTGCAGGGCTTCGAGCGGGCCTTGTCCCCTCAGTGGGCCTCAGTGTCCTTGTCCGTGGAATGGGCGTGACGAAGCTGAGCGCATAGGGTGGCTGTGGGCAGATAGAGGCGGACGCTTATTCATTCCTTCCCGTCTCTCTGGGAATGAAGAGAGGGACGCTAGGGTCCCGGTGCCCACTCATTAATTCAGCCACTTGACACAGGTGTACTGAGCGCTCACCGGGTGTCGGGGGAGGACAGAGACGAGCACACCGGACAGGGGCCTTCTGCACCTTTACCGACCAGGGGAGACCGTGGCCCCCAGGAGGCGGGCAGGAACGTCTGGTGGAAGCAGTGGGTGGAGGGGAGCGGGGAGAAGGGGTGCCAGTGTGGGCTCCCCAGCCCCGCCCCCCACTGGGGCAGTGGGGCTGGGATTCAGACACCTGGTTCTAACTTGGTCCCTGTTCCTCCTTAACTTTGTCACCTGTTTCTTCCTGAGACTTCATTTGCCCAACTGTGAAATGAGAGAGTCGAAGGGAACACTTGGTAGGAGTGCCAAGTTCCTTTGGGTCAAAAGGTGGACCCGCTCCAACTGTCCCCCTCCCCCATCTCCCATGCTGTCCTAGGGCTGCCCCTCCCGCTGTGGCACCCCCTACGGTCCTCTAGCCTGGTCTCCCCCAGCCCAGGCAGAGCCCTGCCCTTTTGGACTTTGGCCGGGTTGGCCAGATACGGCTTGACTAAGAGGCTTCCACTAGGAGAACCCCGAAATGAACAGGCACGAAGGTGCTCGCCACCATCCGCCCATCGTCTTATTGTTGATGTCATTGTCCCAGCAGGCATCCCTGTGGACTTTAAGTCCCAAGAGATGGCCCTGGAGGGGAAAGGAAACGAGGAGTCTCTACTCTGGGGTAGCCAAGAAAATACTGGGGGGCTTCTCGAAGGAGGAGGTGCAAGAGCTGAATACTGGGACAAGCACGAGTCTGCAGATGAGTGGCCGGGGCGAGTGGAAGGGGGTCATCCACAGAGAGAGCGGCATGTGCAGAAGTTCACGTGGTGAGGGGGCTGGAGGTGGCCTTTGTCCCTCCTTGGGGCAGAGCTGCAGGCTCCTTCGGGTGTCAGGGCAGGCGGGATGGGGAAGGGGAGGCCGACAAGGCAGGCAGGGCACCCTGGTCGCGGGGGGCTTGCACGCCCAAATGAGGGCTTGGGACTTTGTCTTTCAGACCGAGAGAAGCCACCTTCATGTCACTTCGGCAGAGCAGAGAGGGGAATCGAAGCAGGAGAGATCAGGGCGGCAGTAATCCAGGGGAGAGAATGAGGGCTGGCTGTCGGGGTGTGGAGACGGGAAAGCGTTTCAGAGATGTCCCCGAGGTGGCATCAGCAGGGCTGTGTGAGGGACTGACTGTGGTGCGTGGGGCCGAGGGAAGGCCTTACCATCCAGCTGCAGAGCCCAGACAGACACCCAGGGAACAAGAGTGAAGTAGACGAGAGAGCGGATAATTAAGTGCTAAATTGTGCAGCTTAATTTATTGTTTGGACAGTTGCCTTGTACTATAAACCCCACCGCTCTAATGAGCTCATGACATCAGGCAGTAGGGAAGGCGTGCCCAGCGCTCTGCACATCCCAACCACAACCATTCATGGCCACTGCCAGATACTTACCTGGACAGCCGAACCCCTACCTGGACAGCTGAACTCGGGGCTCCTGGATTCGTGTTGCGATTGGGGGTGCCAACAAGCCCCTAGCCTGAGAACCCCCAATAAGACTCCTTCTTAAGAAGCTCCAGAATCTGAAAGGCCTGGGACTCACCAGAGTTCGGGTCTAGATGAGCAAGGAGGCACAGAGTGTGAATTTGGCCATGGTGCGGGGCAAGACATTAGTACCCCCGATGTCACCTTAGGCCTCCGATCCCTTTCTGTGAGGTGGGCAAGATTCAAGTGAACACCCACAAAATGTGCGGTAAACCTCAGTCATCATGAAAAGATGCTCCCAATTACCACGTGCCACACCCCGGGGCTGGTACTCCTGGGGGACAGAGACCTGGTCTCTGCCCTCTACGGTGAAGGGGAAACCAACTGGTCTCTGATTATGTCGCCGTGCTTGTCAAGAGAGAAGAATTTGTCTTGGGGGAGCCCAGAGAGTCTTTCTGGAGAAACTGGCATCCGAAGTAGGCCTCAGGTGGCGTCTAGACTTTCTCACCAGAGGTGGAGCAGCGCCGTGCACCTTTTCTCCTTAGTAAGAGTCACTCTGAATGTCTTCGTTGGAGGAGCTTAGGAGAACGCCTAGTTAGAGGGGCTTGGGTGGAGAGAGCGAAATGAATTTACAGAGCATCTTATACACGATTGAGAAGGGTTGGTTTTCCATATCAAGGAAAGTCAAATCCGATAGAGATGACGGAGTACCCCACACCCCCAGTGGCCCGTCTCCATTCTTTATAACACAGGATACAACTGTCGCAGAGAAATGGTCTGTTTGATTTTCTGCTTAAAATATGCCCCCCACCCCATCCCACTACCCTGCAGTAGGTGATGCCGGGCGTAGGATAGGCACTCAATAAATTTTTGTTGAATGAATGAATGAAGAAAGCGCAGGTGGTAGTCAGAGACATTCACAGGGAAACAGGTATGATTTTCACCTGTCAGATCAGCACAGATTAAAAAGTGATTGTTCCTACCCAGTGACGAGAAATAGACCTCTGGACGCTTCAGGTGATTAGGTAGAGTTACGGATTTCCCAGGGGACAGCTTGGCTATTGAAAGCGTCCGGGACACCCATACTCTTCATACATCTCGGAGCGGAGCCTCTGGAGTGGCTGCCACCGTGGAGACAGCTGCCTTACCCCCAGATACTGGAAATCATCTCAGTGTTCAACGGTCGGGGGCTCGTTAGAAAAATGACGTCAGTCCTTGGAATGTTCTGTGAACGTTTAAAACTGGGCGAGGATGTGTGCATGGACAGACGCCCACGGCGTGGTAAGTGGGGAGAGCCGGCGCCCACTCCCCAGCATGTCCACCCCCGCCGAGCCTGGGCGTTTGCATTTTCTCCTTTTTTGCCTATCTGTATTTTTGAAACTACAGAACAAGGAGAATGTATCATTGTTATAAAACGATAAAGCCATTTCCCTGTTGGTTTTTTAAAAGAAGAAAAGAACTACGTCAGAGTGTCTTAGGCTTCCCTCTCCAAGGTGTTCTGTGCTCGGCCAGGGGACCCTGACTGTCCCTCAAAGCCTTGGGCAGGGCAGCTGTGAGTGGACACTCTTCATGAAGACAGCTGGGGCATCTGTCTCAGGACAGGTCTTGGGAGCATCCCTTCCTGGCTAGGGCCTGCGTGACCAGTCTCCCTCGTCGATGACCACAGGCCACGCCTGAGGGCCATTCTCAGTCACTTCCTGGTTCTCGGGGCCTGCAGCTTGGTTCAGAATTCAGAGCCAGCAGGATCTGGGTGCTGGCCCTGCCCAGCTGGGTCACTTCACCTCTCCCCTGACGTGCAGCTGAGAGTCACCGCATCTACACCAGGTGATACATCAGATCAGGTGACATGGTCTCCAAACCCACTTGCTTTCTCTCTTGCCTAGTTCCTCTCTCGCGCTGGCCTTTGATCGTGAAAGAAGAGTCACTAGGCACGAGGCCACCCTCCTCCTTCGTAGGGGCTCCCAGGGGAAGCAGCCAGAAGGAAGCAGGCCCTCCTCTCTGCTCTGCCCTGGGGGCTCCTCATGGAGGGTCATGTCACCAGGAGCGGCTGGGGGGTGATCTATGTCCAGAGGCCAGAGGTCAGGACAAGCCACACAGAAAGGGCACCATGGTATATGTGCACGTGCGTGTGTGTGTGCGTGTGCGTGTGCACACGTGTGCATGCATGTGTGTGTGTCTTGGGCATGCAGGTGAGGAGGGGAGCAGCAGGTGTGCCTGCTGCGTATATAAAGCGCCCACTGAGCACTTCCGCAGAGACACCTGTCTTACAGGGCTCCGTGTCCAGCAAGGTGTCCTGCGACTGTTCCCGCTGACCAGAGGGGAGATGAAGCTCGGAGGAGCTTGATCAGGCTGTCCAGCCAGGCCAGGTTCCGGAGGGCCGGCGCCCCCATTCCCGGGCAGGATGGCATCTGGCAAGTCATTTGTCTGTCTGAGTCCTGGCTTCCTGACCTGTCATGTGGGGTCACTAACTCTGTGAAAGTGTCCCCGAGGAGACTGGCAGTCGGATCACCTAGCGCAGCGCCCAGTTTAGAGCCAGAACACAAAACTGGCTGTCACTGGTCCTTTGAATGATAAAAATGGCTGTGTCTGACACCAGAGTCCACTGAGAGGTGGAGGCGGGAGTGGGGTGGTAGGGATCTGCAGAACACGGGGAGGACAAGGTCATCTTCCTCGGCGATGGAAACCATGTGGGCACAAATATTAAAAATCAAAGGCAACTGCAAATGAGAACCATCTAGCCGCTGTCTGCCGGCCGGCTCTCCACCTGCCCAGGCACCGGCCAGGAAAACGGCCTGTGTTTTGAGTGAGCTGTGTCAAGAATGTTGTCGGCTCAGCAGCAATCGAACGACAGACCAAATGCATGTGAGCACCTACTGGGTGTCGGGCAGACTGTCGCGTGTGGCAGAGGGTGCTGGGGCTTCCACGAACCTCGGTGACGGGGCTCAGCTAGCAAGTGGCACGCTGGGACCTGAATTTGAAACTGTCTGTGCCGGTTTTGCCAAAGTCTGCTTTCTCTTTGCCATTATCCCTCCCACCACACTGACTCTTTGCTTTAAAAAAGAAAAAAAAAATGGATACTTTCCAACAGAACGCTGTTGAGAAAGCTGCGGTGGAGTGAGATTCGTGTGTGTTTGTGCGGTGTGTAGAGGGTTTGCCATTGTCTGTGTGGGTCTGTGTGCGTGAAAAAAAAAAAACAAAAAACAAACAGAAAACAGTTCCAAACCCTCCTGAGTTGTCTCACATCAGGACACCAGTTGCCTTTTCCCCCAGCCTGGGGTGGCCGTGGCATTGTGAGCGAGCTGCAGACCCCCCAAGAAACCAGAACATTCTGTACCTTGTGGCAATTAGTCCCCACTTGGCTTAAGGACTCCAACATCAAAGGAAGCCTCCGCCTGCTGCCCGAGGGAGAACAGGGGGTGCCTCGCAGCAGCCCTTTCCCCCTCATTAGGGGCTCCTGCCACCAGCAAAGCAGACTCGGGACAACAGACCCGGCCCCATCAAAGGCCCCCTTCCCCCGGGAAGGCCTCTGTAATCCGGGCCTGACTCTGCCCTGCCCCCTCCCTACACCGGCTCAAAAGCAGCCGTCTGGGGACACCTGACTACTCTCCAGTTCAAAGCCAAGTGAATGCATTAACAAGACAAAACACCATTTTCCTGTCTCAAAACTCCTAGGGCCCTGCCTTAAGCTGCGTGCAGTCAAGGCCTGGAGAGCACACAATCCCTGCCCACTTAGCAGCAGGGCCGAAGTCAGGCCCCTCCGCAGAGGTCTCCCCAGCCTTTGAAAGCCCCGAACACAAACAGGGGCTAACTTAAGCCACTCAGCAATGCCTCTTCAGCCCTAATCTCCTCCTCCGGAAGGTAGGTGGCCAGTCTGGAGCCAGGCCTCCTGGGAACCAGGGCTGAGAGGAGAGAGAAAGCAGGCCTGCTCTGAGGCTGCAGCCGTCCTCTGCAAGCAGAGATCGTTTCTTCTGTACCCAGAGTAACGAAGGCTGAGGAAGAGCTGCAAGCAGCACCCCCCAGAATCTAGGATTCTAGGGCAGAAGTGCCACATTTAGTCATTGACTTATTCATCCCTCCATTCGTCCATCCATCCATCCATCCATCCGTCCATCCATCTCCCATCCATCCATTCATCCAATTGCATGCTAGATTCTGTTCCAGCCCTGGGGATCCAGAAAGGAATCAGACACAGATCCTGCCCTTGGAGAACTCCTAGACCCTGAGAAGAGCAGCAAATACCTTGTGGCTATAAGAGAGGGTGCCTGAGAGGCAGCCCGGAGCCCAGAGGGTGGAGTTCGAGGTGCCCAGGAAGATAGTACAGAAGGCGTAAAACCTATATCTGGAAGATCAACAAGGGTTTTACTAAGAAAGAAGAAGGCATTTCAGGCAGCACATGCAAAATCATAGAGGCCGGAAACGGCCTAGAATGCTTGGGAAACTGCTGTTTAGCTTCTGAAGTTTGTAGTGGGGAGTGCGATGGGGGAGGGGTGGTAAGAGATGAGCCTGCAGCCAAAGAATGGAAGCGTTTCATTCCATGAAGTCCATTCCCCGATGAGCGTTCGGGTCCACTTGTGCACGGCCACATATGCACAAGTTCTCACATATGCGAACAGCAAACATATGCAGATACGTGACTCCCTCGACACGCTGGCGTGCTCGTGCAAATGTAAATATGCACAGACATGTGCAAGCTTGTGCACACAAATAATAACATGCACACAGATGTGCTCACATACACAGAAACACATCTACCCGCGTTCCAGCGCGCTTGCGTATACACACGCACGCGAACGCACACAAACGCGCATGCGCTGAATGTCCCAGCCTATGTAACCCAACACACGCACACACACACTGCAACAGGGAAAGGCTAGGACGAGGATCCCTGCCTCTCATTATTCCTCGGTCATAAAAATGTGCCCCGGGCAGTGAAACTTGGCAGAGCAGAGCCCATCAGCTGTGCTTGGGCTTCGGCCAGGTGTCCCTGGGCTCCGCTCAGCTCTGCCAGGACGATGGGACTCCCTGTCCTGATGTCAGCGTCCTTTCCCAGCCTTCCTGAACCAGCACGGCTCCCACTGTGAGAGCGGCCCTCCCCTTCTGCAGCCATTGCCTCGCCTGGGTGGTGGGACGACTGTGACGCTGTCCCCCGGACGGGTGCCCAGCCGGCCCTGGGGAGGGCGGCGGCATTCGAAGCGCAAGCCCCAGTGGGTGCCACTTTTCTCCTCTGGTTCCATCTCACGGGCTTCCCTCAAGTCACGCCTTCTGCTACAGCCCCCTGGATCTGTCCTGCTCCCCGACTTTCCCCCCGATGTGCTTGGTCATCAGTACGAGACCACAGCCGGGGTGCCTCTGAGACCTAGAGACAGGATTTTCCCAAGCAGTGGGAGGTGGGGTGTGGTGGGGGTGAAATTACCCGAGCTCGCTTGATCCGGCCGCCCACTCACACAGCCATCCATCATGGCTCACCCGCTTAATTACCCATTGCTTAGAACACTTAACGTTCCAATCATTTGTTCACCTGGTCATATATCTGTTCATCTATCTATCTATTCATCCATCCAACCATCCATATGCTCATCTATCTATTCCTAGACTTTGAAATCCTAAAGAGCCAGATCTATGCTTATTTCAGTACTTCCTACCAGTAACGAATGATGTCAATTCTCTTGCCATGACACCCAGTCCTTACCCCCTCAGGGCACACAAGTCTGACCTCCACCTGCCAGAGCCGAGATCTTTGTGCCTGAGGGCTTTCTCTTGCCACTGAGCTGTGTCTGTCCTTGAGTGTGGAAGGCTGGAGGAGATGGGAGCAGACCTTGGGAGCAGCCTCCAACCAATGACTAGCCAGAGTTGGTGTATCAATAGCCCAGCTTCCTCGTCATGGGGTGGGATCACTCTCGGGTGGGCGTTCTTCACTGGATCCCTGAAGTCCAAGCAGGATCCAGCTCCATTTCCCCACAGTGGTAACCTGCTCGATACCACACACTTCATTGATTGCCTTCCCTTCCCTACCTTGCTTCCCCACTTCTCTGTTTCTCTCCCCAAATAAATTACCTGCATTTGAATCATTGTTCCAAGGTTGGCTTTTGGGAAACCCAAATGAAGACACTACGTATGTGACTTCAATTTAACTTACTATGACGCATAGCTTCTGGTAAGCATTCCAATAATGTTAGCTATTGCTTTTATTATGTTATTACTATCAGCAATAATAGTAATAAATACGGAGGTACTCTTGGCTCATCTAGCTACCCTTCAGTGTTGTTACCATCCAGCTATGGAAGTATAAGCATAGGCAGCATCTTTCTTCTCACTTCCAAATCTTTTTGATTTTTATCCCTTGTAGCTCCTGACTGTTCTCTTCTCTCCATCTTCACACCCACCATTCTAGTTCAAGCTAGAGTCACCTCCACCCTCCACTCCTGGACAATAGCCAGAGACCCCTGAGCAACTGCCACACATCTCCTGTCCCCCTCCTGCCCCTTGAAAAGCCACTCTTTGGAGTGAGCCAGAGTGATCATCCAGAAATATCTGTCAGATCGCAAACCCTAAAACTCTCCAAAGCGTTTGTTGCTCTAAGGATAAAGAACGACATTGTTGACACACTCACAGGGCCCTGCCTGCTGCTCTGGTCACACTCACCTGTGTTTCTTGCGCCCTGGCCTTCTGCCTCCCCGACCTACTTCCTGTTAGTTCTCTGAACACACAGCACTCCCTCCAGACATCCAGCTTTGCTCCCACTGTGCGGTAATCACTTTGTTAACCCTCACTCTTCCAGCAGGTCTCGGCTCCGATGTCACTCCTTCAGAGATGCTTTCCTTGGCACTACGGACTACATCAAATCCCTTGTTACAGGCTCAAACACATTCGTTTGTTTATTCATTTATTCATTCATTGGATATTTGTTGAGTGCCTCCCCCGTGCCAGGCATTAAATGCAGCAGTGAATAAATCAGACAAGGTCTCTGCTCTCAAGGAGTTACATTCCAGCGTCTGTGTCTGTATGTGATGTGGAAGAGGGTCAGAAAGAAGTCTTACTTTAGGTAAAGTGGTCTGAGAAGACCTCTATCAGAAAGCAATCTTTGGGCTGAGATCTACGTAGTGAAGGTGAAATGGTGGTGCTGGTGGTGATGGTGGTGGTGATGGTGGTGATGGTGGTGGTGGTGGTGATAGTGGTGATGATGATGTTGTTGGTGATGGTGGTGGTGATGGTGGTGGTGGTGGTGGTGGTGGTGATGGTGGTGCTGGTGGTGCTGGTGGTGCTGGTGGTGTTAGTGATGGTGTTGGTGTTGGTGTTAGTGATGGCGATGATAGTGGTGATGGTGATGGTGGTGGTGATACATTTTGTAGGAGCTCTGTACTTTCTGGGTTGAGCTCACCATCTTCCTGTGGTTCACAACCTCGTCATTTTGATCCTCTTCAGATCCCACATTTTGAAGCAGGCTTTTCCTGAGCAGAAGCTTGAGGAGGAGGATGGGACGGGAAGGGGCTGGTGGTTGAGAAATGACTCCCGAGTCCCAGAGGGGCTGGAGAGGCACAGTAGGGGCTGAGGCCAAGCTAACAGGGCTCGAGCTTGTCAGTAAGAGGTACTTTCACGCTTTATTTATTTTCCTCTTTAAATCCCTTTTCCACCGAGGGCCAGGAGCTGCTTTTCAGGTGTTCTCTGTGTGGAGGAAACAGACCAACAGTGCCTCCCGATCCTCACTGCCTCAGGATGGCCTGGACGCCGAGGCCTGAGGGGTCTGGGGGCTCTACATTGTGGCCAGCAGGTGCATCTAGAAACTTGAGGTCTATGAGAGGGCAAAGGATGCACCAGGGTCCCCAGCAGACTTGGGAAAAAGCCATTCCCATCATACCACAAACTCTTTGACTCCTGAGTCACCCAGAGACAGAGAAGAAGAGAGTCAAAGACCTAACTGGCTGGTACAAAGAGAGAAAAAGCCAAGAGGAGACCAGGTCTCCGAAGCCCTGGGACTCACACCTCACCACCTCCCGCTGATGCCCTCAGCTTCGCTCGCCTAGCCAGGCCTGGGACTCCGGAGCCCCACCTGCCCCACCTGCCCCGCCGGCCCCACCCAGGGATCCGGAGTGGGAAAGACTGCAGTCTTTGGGATACAGACGCTGGGTGTCCAGGGCGGGGTCTTGGCGGGGCCCAAACATGTGAGGGGCCTCCGCCCCACCCCAGAGGGGTACCAGCCACCGTCCCGTGTGGGCAGAGCAGACAGGCAGGGGCGGGGTGGCGCCAGGCCTGGGTATGGCCACCACGGGAAGACCTGCTGGCACCTGTGGGCATAGCTTCTTCCCCAGCCTCTCCCTGCACCGGCCTCATTAATACCCTCCCCGGGGCTAGAACTGGGGTGAGGGGTGGAGGGCAAAGGGAAACAGCTGAGGCAGTGGAAAGAGTCCTCGCTCGGGCCCTTAACTCCTTGTGTGGCTTTGACAGGTTATTTCTCCATGTCTCCATTTTTCATCTGTAAAACTGGGACAGTTGTACACTCAGATCAGAGCCTCTTAGGGAAAGCCCATGTGAAGCACCTCCCAAGTGCCAGACACACAATAGGTGCCAAGTGTGACCGATAGCTGTAGTCACACAGGGCTTAGAATGGGACCCAGACCTCCCCAGCTTCACAGCTCTGCAGGAAACCTTGGCCACACCATCAGACTTCTTCACAGGAGTGTCTCCATGTCCAGTTCATCAGATCCTAGGCCACACCACCCAACTGAGATATAGAAAGTGAGGACAGAGCTACAAAGTAGTGGTGGTGGTGGTGGTGAAGGTGGAGGTGGTGGTGGTGGTGGTGGTGGTGGTGGTGGTGATGGTGGAAGGGTGATGATGATGGTGGTGATTGTGGGGGTGGTGAAGGTGGGGTGTTGGTGGTGATGGTGATTGTGGGGGTGGTGAAGGTGGGGGTGGGGGTGGCGATGGTGATCACACCCCCTTCTTCTTCCCCAGGAGGAGCTCAGTGCACAGCAGCTGCTGTCATCACTCTTGGCTCTGCCCCTTCCGGACCAGCTGGCCTTCCGGTTAACCCCGTGGAGCCTCGCTCTCCCGTCTGCACAATGGGATAACAAGAAGGCTAATTGGGAGAAAGGGTGTGAAGCTCTGAGAATGGGGGCCTCCCTGTCCCCACCTTCCGCCCCGTTTCCACAGGGGACTGGCTCTGGTGGAGACATTGCGCTGCTGCAGTGAGGACCTGGACAGCCCCCAAAAGAGGGAGGGGTGGGGGTGGGGGAGCAGGGTGGAGGGAGCAGGCAGAACAACGGCCAGGCCCGGCTTGTGGTTTGGGTCCTGAGAGAAGTGAGTTGACGCTTTCTTGTCATCAGACTTTCCAGTCACCTGCCTGGGAACCTAAGGAACAGATCAGGGAGCCAAACACATATTGTTTCTTTTGTTTGAGGTGCCAAGTTTGGTGGGATGAATTGGCCATCTGTTCTCCCAGCTCCGACCTGGCTAGCCGGAAACCTCTGCTTTCTGGGTTGCCACTTTCCATCAGTTGCTAACAAAAGGAGTGGGAGAGGGTGGGGGCTCCCCATTCCTTGCGGCCTGGCGGACCCCCTGTTGTCCGGGTCCCCTGATCCAGGCTCGCTGAGTGCTGTGGGCCTCAGACGCCGAGACCTGAGCAGGAGCTGAAAGAGCTCATGTGACCTAGGCTGCCCCGTGAGACTCTCCGAGCCCTGGTCCCCCCATGTGTGAAATGAGGGTGGGGGCCAGCACACCTCTGCACACCCTCTGCCTCGGACATGCAGAGGCGGCCATGTGCCTGAGGTCTGGGGAGGGGGCGGCTCCAGCAGGATGGATGAGGGTAGGCCCTTCCTGGGGGTCGCACGTCAGAATTCCTGAGCCCCTTCATCAAGGTGTGACCATCTGACACCAAGACCCTCCATGTCCCACGGAGCAGGCTTAGTGCAGGGCTTGTCACCCTGAGCCTTGGCTTTCTCTGGCAGAAATGGGGTTCAAATCCTCAAGCAGGGTCTTAACTTAGTGCCTCTGGGGGGTCTGTGAGCTCCGACACTGTGGGCAGAGTTTTTTTGGAGGTGTGTTTCCCCAGAAGCAGGGAGAAGAGTTTTCATCTGATTCTCAAGGGACCTCGTGACTTTGAAAGGGTCCATCCTGGGTCGCCTCGAACGTGGGAGGAAAGCCACCACCACATAGAGTGACATTCCCAGATTGAGGGGACATCAAGAACAATGAAGTCTGTCGCGCCCCCAATGGGGGTGTCCCTGAGGTGGGGAGCGAGCAGCTGGGATGTGTCTGAGCAGATGCTGGGTGCTAGGAGCTGGGGACAGCAGCCAGCCACGGTCCGCACAGAACAGGTCTGGGGGGCGGGGCTCCGCCTCCGGGGAAGGAAACGGCTTCGGGAGTCTCCCCTCTGCAGACGCTCCTGCCCTCGCGGTGACATCCGCAGACAGGCTGCTAGGTCTCCAGGGGCTGGCTCTCCCGCCCCTGCCCCGGGTCCTTGACCAGCACTCTGCCCACCCAGGGCACGGCCAGCATCCACATGTCCGTGTCCCTCCTGTTCGGATGGGCCTGCAAGTTGCTGGCAGGTTACGAGACCCTGAAATGATTCCCAGCCCCGACGACTCCCCATACATCACCCGTTCCTGTGTGTGTCTGTTCTTCTCCATCCAAACTGATTGCAGCCCAGACAAGGGGGCCGGGGGAGGGATGGGAGCAGGCAGGCACTGAGGAGACTTGAAAGAAAATTTAAAACACACGTGTTTCCTTGGCTCTGGTAACCCCGAGCCCTCAGCTCGTGTGGCCCAGCGGCCCCCCTCCCTCCTACCGCCCCACCTGGGTCTCCGAGGGGCCTGCCTTCCATACTAGGCCCCCGCCAGAGGAAGTAGGCCCAGCCTCCAGGACCCAAGGAGCATGAGGCTTGGAGAGGCCCCCATGCCCAGGACCTCTCTGTCTCAGAAGATGCTGAGGCACAGAGAGAACACGCTGTTCTTGAGAGAAAGGGCCAAGTGGGGGCGTGACCCCAGACTCCACGGGCAATGGGAGGGGGTGGCGGCCCCGGCTAAGTGGAGAACAGCCTGCCCCCACTGTCTGGCTTTCTCTCTCCCCACCCGCCCACCCCGAGGCCCAGGAGAACCTGTCTTTTCTCTGCCCTTGCACCTGCTGCCTTCTGCCGAACGCTTTGGCAGCTAGCTGGCCTCAGTGACCCTCCCAGCCTTTGGGGAGAGGAGGAGTTGGCAAGAGTTGGTTTTGGGGGCTGGAGCCTGGGTCGGGGACCAAAGGTAAGGCCAAGCGACAGGCTCTGCCTCATGCTGTTTATATGGAACGTCCTTCCAGCAATCAGCGTACGGCCTCCAAACATGTGGCTTCAATCTCTCCCCTGAAATGCTTTTTTTTTGGGGGGGGGTTGGGAGGGGGGTGCTGCCAACACTGGATGCCTCTCTGTGCAGCCCAGCTGAGCACTCGCTGTGCGCTAATAGCTCCGAGGCCTGTGCCTCTTGCCAATGGCACCGAACACTTGGTTTGCAAATTAGTTTCACATTGGGGAGGGTGTGGTCTGGGAACGCACTGAAGCGCTGGAGTGGTGGCCGCGCTGGACGGGGCTCGAGAGGCCAGCAGCGCGGGGTTCGCGGCCCAGCTCCGGCGCTTGCGAGCTGGTCACGCTCGGGCAGGTGCCTTTATCCCTCCGTGGCTTTGTTTCTGCCTCTGTGGGATGCACAGACACGGTCGTATCATCGTGTGTGACGATGGACGCGCACACGGCGTGCTCAGTGTGTTTGTGAGTTCACTTCTGGCCCCTCGTCTTGTCTGCCCACCTCTCC
>CM053515.1:4241521-4260885 GCA_028627145.1 Eidolon dupreanum
ACCAGGCAACCGGGACACAAGAGGGGCCCAAGGTCCCCAACATCCTTCCCTACTCTCCCAGCCCCTCCTGACCCCCCGACTTTCTCTTTCTGTCTCTCAGGTGTGAAAGTAAATGAAGTTTCCCAGCCCTTGCCTTCTTGAGGGGCAGGGAGATGGGGCAGGCAGCCAACCGACACCCGCCTCACCCCAGCCATACTCTAGTGAGGGTCACGACTGCTGTGGACACAAACGCTGGGGACAGGTCTGCTCCGTGGCCACCAAGACCCCAAGGTTGGGCAGACCTTTGCTTAGGGTGGGGGTCGGGCAGGGGAGGAGGGTGGGCTTCACGATCAGTGGAGGAAAGACCACACAGGGTCTCCTCCCGGGAGGAGCTGAGCGCTTACTCTGTTCCAGGCACCGTGCCAGGCGCTTTGCACATAGCACTTTATAGACGAGGAAACTGAGGCTCACGGGGGGGAGGGAGCGGCACCCAGAGAGTGACAGCAAGCAGAGCAGAGACCTCCCAGGTCCTGGGGACGGGAGGAAGGGGCCAGAGGCTGAGGACGGTGAGGGTGAGAATGAGCTCAGCTGGGCCTCGCGTCCACATCTGAGAGACGAGAGGTCAGCCTGCATGTTAGAGTGAGCAGCTTCGGAGCATGGTTTTCAGCTGTCCCTGTCCCATCTCAGCCATGCCTTCTTCTCCACCCGTAAAGCATGCCTCCTGAACCTGGCCCCCATAGTCACATGAGCCCACCCTCCACCGCCCTGCGGGGCCCCAGAGAGCACCAGCCTCACCCTGACGCCCACATTGTCTCACACCCCAGGCTTGCTCTCTCTCTGGCTCCATCATTTGTCACACATCTCGTGCCGTGCACTGCGCTGGGCTTGCAGAGGGGGATTGTCCCATCCCTGACTCCAGGAGCCCCCTGTCTAGAGAGAGACATACCAAGTGGCCTGTCCCAAGAAGGATGGGCACAGGGCTCGGCGAGTTCCAAAGAGGTAAGGCCAGCTCTGCCTGGAGCATTCGAGAAAGGCTGGAGCTGAGCTTGGAAGAGCGAGTGGGAGTCGGCCAGACTGGAGAACAGAAGGACATTCCAGCGGCAGAAAACCATGCGCAAAGCAGACGCGAGACGCCATTCCTTCTCACTAGCCTACGTGTGCTCCTGAGCCTTAAGCCCACTGTCTGTAATCCTGACACCCCCTCCCCGCCCCGATCTTCTCTCTGTCACACTCCGGTCCCCTCACTGCTGTAGGACCCACGGTCCCTGCCAGGACTCAGCCAGGGCCACAGGCCCCTCCAGGCTTCCCCACGACGTCCTCTGGTAAATACGCTCAGGGACACACGGGTAAACCATAAATTAAGCCTTCTGAGGATGGATTCTGCCGAATAAAAAGGACCTTCAGTAGCGAGAATATTTGTTTTTGTTTTCCTTCTCCGAGTAAATGGAAACACGCACTGACCTCACCTTTCTCACAAGTACAGTAGCTTTCCTGAGCGGCCCTCGGGCCTGGGGCGCCAGGAAAAAGTGGTGGAACATTCGGCATCAGAAACAAGGACCTCAGGGGCAGCTGTGGCCGGCCAGTGGAATACAGCTGTCAGGCCGCTGACATGAGTTTCCGAGGGGTGGGGAGGAGCCGGCCCGGGCCTCCCACGGGGCCCCGCGCGTCGCCAGGATGGGACTTTGAGACTGCCGTCCTCCCGGTTCGTCTCGTGACACAACAGGCAGAGGGGCCCAGGCAGCGGGCCCGCAGACCCTGCACCGGGCCTCGGCGGCGGCCAGGCCTGCGTTCCCATCTGTTTCTGGCTCTGTGAGTCCGCTAGCCACCGTACCTGCCTGGGCCTCCGTTTCCTCCTCTTTGAAGTCGAGGTAATCCCACTAACCTCGTGGGGCGGTATGGGGCTTAAACATCTGAAAGGACCAAGAGATGCTAGTCCTCGGTCCCTCTCTGAAGTTCTCCTGACATATCCGACCGAAGCCCCACCTCCTCCGTGCTGCCCTCCAAACCCTGTCCGGCCTGGAATCTAAGGTTCTTCGCCACTTCCACTGCCTTGTGATGATGGACAGCTTTCTGTAAGAGCCAAGACACCCAGTCACCTATCCAGCCACCCATCTTCCTTCCTTCCTTCCTTCCTTCCTTCCTTCCTTCCTTCCTTCCTTCCTTCCTTCCTTCCTTCCTTCCTTCCTTCCTTCCTTCCTTCTTTCCATCCTTCCTTTCCACCCACCCATCCATCCACCCATCCATCCACCCATCCATCCATCTGCTTAGTGGCTATTCTGAGCATCTAGGCAGGTACTCTCCCCCTGTTGGGAAGGTGTGCTGTTTTCTGTCTGTGATCTGATCTTTGTCGGATGTTGGCATGATCTATACTGCCCCGGAGAGACTGTCCTCAGTGGCATTGTCCTCAGTTTCCTCTGCAGGCAGGACTAGGGCTAAATACTCATTTGGCAAGAATACTCATTTGGCAAGAAAACCTGGACAAACTAGTTTAAGAAAATGGGTATCTAATGATTCATGTAACTGGGAAGTGCAAGTGTAACGCTGGCTTCAGATACAGTTTGATCCAGGCTGGGATATTTCGAAGATTGCGTCTCTCTGCTTCCCTCCTCCTCCACACTGGACCGATGCTGGAAGCAGCTGCCATCCCGGCCCCATATCCATTCAGGTTCAAGTACAGCCAAAAAGGGTCAAAAAGTCTTCTCCAGAAATTCTCCCAGACCCCATAGACTGGGAATTGGGAAGAAGTGGAACCTCAAATTAAACGGGGAGGGGGATTGGATGCTGCTTAGGCAAACACCCGTAGCCTACTGCACCAGCTACCTGCAGGCAGTGGGCACCCTGGGGTGAACAGGAGAGATCCCTACACATCTGGAAGGGCTTGCATCCCGGGGGAGGCAAGCCCATTACACGACAGGAAACATATAAACGAGATTGCCTCAGATGACGATAACTGCTAGGATGACAATGAAGCCGGACAGCACGTCGTCACGTTATTGGGGGTGTGGCTATTCTAAAGAAGTGGTCAGGGATGGCCTCTCTGGGGGGGTGGCATCGAGGTGGGAGGTTGGAGGGGCCAGATGAGGGAGGGCCTTGCAGGCGATGCTGAGGAGTTTGGGTTCTATCTTCCAAGCCATGGGCAGTCGGTGTAAGATTTTAATCATGAAAAGAGATGATCTGATTTGCTTTCATTCTTTTTAGGATCCTTTAAAAAAACAAAAACAAAAACAAAAACAAAAAACCTTTCCATTGAGGTGTGACTTACACAAGGTAGAGTAGACGAGCACATGCAGCCAGGAGTCCAACGCAGGGTCCTTTCCTGATATAGATGCCACGTAACCCCACCCAGATCAAGAGACAGCCTGCGCCAGCACCCAGAGGCGCCCCTGTGCCCCTTCTCAGCCAATCCCCCACTGAGAGATAAACACTATTCTGACCTGGATTATCGTAGATTACTCTTGTCCGTTTTTGAACTTCACATAAATGGAATTGGGCACTGTCTATTTTGTGTCCGATTTCTTTCGGTCAACATCACGTGTGAGCCATCTGTCCACGTAGCCTTGATTCGTCCTTTTTCATCGTTGTGTAGTATTCCATTTCTTCCCTGATTCGTCCTTTTTCATCGTCGTGTAGTATTCCGTTTCCTCCCCTCTCCCTGTTCTGGGAGGTGGCTGTTTTCTGCCTGCGATCTGACCTTCCTCACACACATGGCCACCGAAAGCACTGCCCTTAGAAATTGAGCGGGACCATCCTCAGCTCCCTATTCAGCCAGCACCAGGACACGAGCAGCCCCATTTTTGGTAGAGTAGGGTTGAGGTGAGAATTCGCTCAGGATAGGACAGGTGACCTAAACCAGAAACTGCCAGAACTCTCCCCTCTGGGCCCAACGTCTCTGGCCGCCCCTCCGGCCCACCTCCCTACTAAACAAGTTCAGGTGCTCACGCTTGGTTGGGCAGGGGTCCTGATGGCTGCCGAGCCCAGAGTCCCCGGTGGCCAGTGTGAGGGACGTCGCGGGAAATGAGAGGAGCTGCGGCCAGCTGCCAGCCGGTGACTCGACAACCGAAATATGTGCTCTTGGCCAGGCTCGCCTTCCTCTCTCCTCTTGGCCCTTCCAGGCAGCGAGGAGTTGGCAGGCCCGGGTGCAGATAACGGCGAGAGCCCCGGGCCCTCTTCTGTCAACGCCTCCCCAACGTGAAACCCAAGATCTTGTTTATTTATGAGGAAATTCTGTTCTGCTGCTCGACAAATGGTGTATGGGGGCCAGGGTACATGGAGCGTGGAGCTGGCCCAGCCAGGCCTCAGCACGCCGTGCCTCACTGCTGAGGCAGGCTCGGGAGGAGAGCTGGAAGGTACTGGAGGGCCCCCCGACGCTCCCCGGATGGGGCTGGTGGGGGAGGGAGGGTCCTTCCTTCCCCCAGACAGCCAGAAAGCCCCGGCCCTCCCTGAGACAGCCATTGGTGGACTGGTCAGGAAACCACACACGGTAGCAGCCTGGTGGCCATTCTGATGACAACACTGACCTGTCTCTGAGATTCATTTCCGGCCCACCTTCCTGGGAAGGTGACATGAGATGGTGCGTGTCAGTACCTGAGGCACGAGACAGGGGAAAGGAGAATCTCCCAAGGGCCACTACTTGTCATGGGTTTATGGTAGTTATCTCGCTCATTTTGCCAACAGCACTAGCTGGTAGACAGGAGTGTCTTGGTCTTCTACGAGGGGCTGACGTTCAGAGAGATGGAATAACTCATCCAGTGTAAGCGTAAGAGACACAATTCGAATCCGGGCTATCCGACTCTCAGTCTGCCATCTGGGTGGGGTTGAACTGAGAGTTCACTCAGAAGAGACAAGTGTCCAGCTGTGGCAAACTATATGTGGAATTGTTTTGTGTCCAACACGGTATCTATACTCTTGCCTCTCGAAGTGAAATGTCCTTTACCAATATGTTTGGTGCAGTCCCAGTTGGTGAGATGACATCGACTTCTGGGTGGAGAGTGCTCATTGTAAATTCCATTTCAATTTCAGCTGATTCTGGCTAAAAGGACCGGCATGAACACAGCCCTTATTGTCCAAACAAAGGTCCCTCACTGACCCCAGACCTTCCGTTAACATTTCGTGTGCCTGTGGGGAGTTGGTGACTGTCAGGTTGTGGCACATGCATATGTTTGTGAAACTGACCCATTTATCCGCATGGCCAGAGCTTCAGACCCAAAACAACAGAAAAACATTTCTAATGACAGAAGTGAGGCCAAATCCATCACCTAAGTAGTAAATATAAATGGGTTAAATGTCGCTATCAAAAGACAAAGACTAAAAAAAAAAGACAAAGGCTTTAGCTTTAGAACAACAAAAGATGTCATTCTTTGTTTTCCCTATGAGGTTTCAAAATGTACCCATACCGAATCCCAAATCTGGAACTCATCCCTGTCCTTCCCTTCCTAGTCTGCATAACTTTAACATCTCCGATTTCTCCAATGCCAGCTTGCTTTATTTTTATTGTAAAATATTTCAGACAGACTTAAAAGGACTGGAAATATTGTGACACCCACGATCCACCACCGAAATTTAATAGACGCTGACATTTGCCGTATTTGTTTCAGATCTTTTTACAGGACCCATCCTTTCTCTCCCAGAATTATTCACTAACTTGAAGATGACACATATAACAATTTCCACGCAAGTTTAAGACTTTTCTTGCAAAAGTCTATCCATAAACTATATGTGGAGTTGTTTTGTATTTTTAGAATTTATCTAAATAATATCATGTCGTACATATCCTTTTCCAACTTACTTTTTTAAGAATTAGACATGTTGAGACACATGGATGTCTTGCATGAATTTTGACTGCCAAACAGTGCTCACTGTATGAATAAATAACAGGTTGTTTATCCATTTACCCATTGATGAAAAACCATATCTCCTTTTTTTTTTCGCCATCACACACAATGCTTTGATAAATGTCTTTGTCACACTTCCTTGTACACTCAAGCTGCTATTTCTCTGGAAGCAGAATTTTTTAGTTGGGTTGGTTTGAAGACTTATCTGGTATCCGTTATCTGCTCTTTACTTTCCTCTCTAAGTTTGCAGTTCAAGAGGGTTCGTAAATAGGATTTGAGTTGAGGCTTGAAGAAAGAGAAGCTATTTTGCTAGAAAAAAAACTGAAGGGAAGCCACCAGAAAGAGAGTCACATGGTGACGTGCCCTGCCACACTCTTTACCGTTAATTAGCCTTGGAGGCCCAATGCGTGCCTCTGTTGTTAGAACTGAGGACTTGTTGAGAAGTTCCTTATAAATCCCACACCCTCAGGCTTGTTCTGTTGGCACTATATTAATTCTTGCACCAACTCGTATTCGCGAGCTGAGAGCCAGTGGTTTCTAAGCTGGGCTGTGCAACATAATCACCCTGGGAGACTTTGAAAATGTACAGATTCGCGCCCACGCCTGGAGAATCGGATTCAGTGGGCTTGAATGGGGCCTTCTTCCTGTCTCCACCAGGCCGGTGGAGAAGGGGGCTTGGCTGGACCTTGTGAGAGCCAGTCTCTAACGCTGCCCATAACTAGTGGTAAAAAGAACAATGATGCAAACAGCACTCTCGGTAAGAAGGGAGTTATCGTGATTCGCATTTTACAGACAAGGAAACTGAGGCACAGCTGGTAGGTGGTGGAGCCAGGACTCAACCAAGCAAACTGGCTTCAATGTCTGCTGCCAGAACAGTTCTGCAAGATCCCGCTGTCTCTCACTCTGGGACCGGGTGGAGGGGGGCAGGGAGGAATCTCCAGAGGACACTGTCTCAAAAGGCGCCTAGACACCCCTCCAGTTCTGGGATGATGTGGGGAGTCCCCAGGACGTACCGCACCACTTCTGATCTCGGCCCTCGCATTTACAGATAAATCGTCGCCGTTCGTGTGTGAATGATAACACAACATCAACTCCTGTGGCCGTGTGTCGCCATAGCGGGACGGTTCACGTGGGTCATCGCCTGCAACCCCCACCGCCCGTCGGACGCATGACGCATGCATGGGGCATCTCAACAGCCATGCAGAGGCGGGGTCACTTAGCTCAGGGTCTCATGGCCACTCAACTTGGAGAGCTTCTTACGCCAAGGCCCTGTGCTTTCCACCGCTTCATGTGGGTTCTAGCTCCTTCTTCAGAGCGAGGTCCATGCATATAATGGCAATAAATGGCAACGAAAAGTCAGCAATAATTCAGCCACTCGCTGGAGGGACGGACCCCTTCCTCAGGACTGGAGCAATTCCCATTTCCTGGGACTCTCCTTGCAGAAGCAGGAGTCGGCGTGTTTCGACTGAGCCTTTACCTGCCCCATCTCACTGAGTTGATCACTACGCGTCCCCACTGCCCACCACCCACTCCGGGCTCGGGCCCTGTGGTCTGCTCTCCAAGCAAAACCAGAGCCAATGTCCACGTGCTAATCCGAGGCTGTCGGTCCCCTTCTCAGAAAACCTCAGAGACTCTTCCGCCTTTTCCCTTTCTATGTAAGGAAGCTCTGAGAGTGACGGCTCTCGGAACGACCCGTGTCCCCAAGGTGTCCCTGTGGCCTTTCCTTCACGACGTCGAGAGAGTCCCACTGGGAGCTGGAGATAAAGAGGTTATCCCCAGGAATGACAAATATCGCATGCAGGGGTCCACGTCCCAATATCGGATGCAAGGCGGCATCGCCAGCTAATCACAGAGCGCTGTGGCTTCAGAATCCCTCCAGAGCTGCCCCCGGCGCTGTGGTCACTGCCACATGCGGCTTTGGGGCACTTTTAATATAGCTAGTGCCACTAGAAACTGAAGTTTTTATTTTTCAATTAATTTAAATGTAACAACCGATCACTCAGTTGCCTGAAACCTGGGAATGCGAATCTACTTCTTCAGCTACTGATTCTACGAAATCTAAAATAAACGTCAAGTATCTCTGATGAAAACATAGCATCTGAGTGGAGACGTCAGTGAAATATACACGTGGGATTGTGAAGACTTGGTATGAAAAATACAAAGTATCGCAATAATTTTTGTATTGACAGTGTGTCAAAATGATAATATTTGGGTACATTGGGTTAGATAAAACATGTTATTAAAATTAATTTCACTTGTCTTTGCTTTTTTAATGCAGCTACTGGAAATTTTTAAATTCTACGCGTCTCTCATTGTGATTGCATTGGGTCATGTTGCTCCAGGCAGAGAACTCCAGGCAGCCATGACTAACTGGTCAGAGCTGGCACGGGAAAGTCAAAGCCCTTTGTCATCTCTAGATAAGAGATAGTCCCTGCTTTGTGGCAGTGGGAGAACTGGTCACAATGACATGGGAAGAGCTGCAATAGACAAGCACACCTGTGAGAGGAAGCGGCCCTTTAAGAGGTGGTTTTGAATGAGGCCGCAGGGGTTCGGGGAGGCATACCAGGCCAAGCAAGTGACAGAATAGGGAGCATGGGGTGTAGCTGCAGCTTCAAGCTCCATGGAAGCATTATTTGAAGACTCTTGAGCTCTGTTCCTTTGGGTTCAGAGGCAAAAAGGAAGCACCCAGCTCTGGCCCATGGCCCAGGGCCACCACTTAATGTATCCCCTCCCCGATCCCCTTCCTTAACTTCCAGGACTTCGATGAGGCTACAGACATAACCAAAAGTGCAAAAAAGGGAGCAAATCTCAAAGCTTTGAAAATCCATAAAAAGTCCCATATCTTGAGATCTGGCTGCCACAGCTGGGGGTGAATAAGAGATGGAAATCAGTTTATTTGTAGGAGTCAAGCTCCCCTTGAGGCTCATACTTGGGCTCTATAGATGGCTCATTATTTTTATCTATTGATCCATTCATCATTCAATGTTTATTAAGCACCTACTAAGGGCAATGGATTGTGGAGGATACAAAGGCAAAGTCTAATCACTCAAATCGTTTACAAAGGTTGGGAACTCAAGACAAGCTCATTAAAAATGTAACTAATAATACAAAGAAACATAGGGCAAATCTGGTATAAAGTAGATGCTCAATGAATATTTGCCAAGGATGTTCATTACAGTATTGTTTATACACAGTAAAAACCAGAAACAATTTAAGCTTTCACCAATAGGGCAGAGGTTACTGAACTAGGGTATATCACCACTCAATGTTTTTCTTTTGCTGAAGAGATGGATGGATAGATGGATAAATACAAGTTCGGAGCAGAGAGAATGAAACAGGAAGACAACAGAAGGCATCGTAGAGGAGCCAATGTGGGAGAAAATGCATACAGTATGTATTCAGTAAATGTTTCCCATATAAACTCAGTTTCCCCCAGGGCACCGAGGACAATAAACCCCTCCAGCTCAAAGACCCCCAGGAATGTCCAGAGGACCCCACGTGTGCCCGTGAACACATGCCGTCTGCTCTTCACCGTCATTGCTTTGATGTTCCTGGTTCCCTTCCTCCTCTGCAGGGCCTTGTCATGTACTGTCCCCTGTGCCTGAGACAATCGTTCCTCTCTTCATCTTGGTAACTCTTAATCTTCACACTCAGTCATTTACTTTGGGGACCCAGGGGGCACCAGACCGGCCTCAGTATACTCTCTTTCATAGACAGCTGGTGTTTTCCATCAAAGCACCTATCTTGGTGGATTAGGCCTTCTTTTATGTCATCATCTGATTGATGTCTGTCTAGACTCTAATCTCTTTGAAGGCAGGACATTGTCTGCTTTGCTTAACACTGTATCTCCACATCCATCCCAGTGTTTGAATGCAGCAAGCGTTCAAATACCTGTAAATAGCTGTTGCATATATAAAGACATACGCCCCTCAGAGGAAAAAATAGGAGATCCTGACCCTGATAAGCACTTAATAAATACCTGTCCTTCAACCTGAACTTGACAGCTCAATCCCATGCACAGGATCATTCTTAGAGATTAGCTGGTGAGCAGTACTAAGAGAGCCAGAGGTGGAGGTGAGGGAGGGAAGTGCTTATAAGAAACCTGGGAAGAGAGTGGTTCAGTGGAGAGGCGGGAGGTGGCCAGGAGCCAACTTCTTCCTCTGCTCTTGGCTGTGGGCCGGCCCGGAACCCGTGCGTCCTGGCACCCAGTGTGCTGCCTGCTCTTTTAGGCCTTAGGAAGCCTGCTCTGAATATTAAACACCCTATGTGCCCCCCTCCCAGAAAGAAAGGAGAAAACAGCTCTTTAACCCTCTTTGATGGAGCTCAGCCTGGTGAATCATGCTTGCAGGTCCATCGGGTCTACGAGGGCCTCCAAGTGGAAAATGGCCCCAGAGGCCAGACGAATGCCTTACTCTTGGGGTCACAAACCTCTGAGCAGGACCCCAAGGCCCTGGGCCCAGGGTCAGGGAACCTGCCTGGCTCCCCAGTAGCCACTGCTCCAGGAGGTGACTCATCTCTTCATGGATCTAGACAACTCTGGTTGGCAACAGGAGCAGCTGGTGAAGTCACAGGCTCCTGAAAACCAACCTTCCCGCTGAGCGCAGGAGGAGGCAGACCCAGGGGGCCAGAAGGGGAATCATGGTTCTGAATTTTAACAATTTTTTGAAGCAAAATGAGTGAGCTCAAGCTCGCTGTTAGTAATTTAGAATGATGAGGCTGTTTTCATTCTGGTGCCTCATAAATAACTCCTGATTTAAAGTTTCCAAGGATTAACTGGACACTTCGGAAGACCTCCACGGGGAAGAAGTGAGCGTCTCCCTCCATGCCCTCCCCACTCAGGTGAGGACTGAGGTCATCAGTGCTGTGGTCCGGCCGGCTCACTGGCAACCGACAGACTCACTGACTTACTGAATGACTGAAGAGCTAACCGGCCAACAAGCTAATGGAGAGACTGATGGACTGACAGACTGGTGAAATAGCAAAGTGATGGTTTAGCCAATGGAGTGGTTGATACATCAGTAAATGGACTGAATGTCCAGTTGATAGACAGATGGACGCATGATTGGCCAACAGACCAACTGACTGACTAATGGATCATTTTGTCAAGGGGATGGTGGATTATAAGGTTAAACTGTCTGCTTTGCCAAAAGCCGGGTAAACCAGCTGACCAAGTAACTGACAGGCTGATGAACCAACCTACCCAAATCCTGACGGAAGAAATGTGAAAGGGACAAGGGCATCTAGTGGGTGAACCAGCTAAGCAACCACTGACCAACACAATTGTCGAAGAGTATTTGGCTGCCAGGACTACTCACAATGGGGAGTGTTCCCCAAAGGAAGATCGGATACAATAAATAAAGGGTAGCAGATGCAAAAGAGACAAAATACAAAAGTGTCCACTATATGGTGAGGAAGGAAGAGGACTCTGGTGACCAGGAGGGAGGTAACTCACCATCATTCATGTCCAGAGCTGCATGAAGAGACTGGGAGAATCCAGTGTGGTTTTTGCTATTTCAGTCTTTGTGTTAGGAGAATCAAATTAGCAAATGAGAGAGTGAATTCAGCTACGGCCTCTCCTTAATATCTTTCTACTTTCCTCCTATATCCCCATCATAAACACAGCGGACACATTTATTCCCCTAAGGTCATAGATATGGGGTCATAAAATGCAGTCATGGTGGTGTTCTGGTTGTAGGATTATGGATGATGACTTTCCCTTTCATTTTCTAATTCTATCCTGTAGTGGGGCTATATGATTTTGCAATGGAAAAATGAGGTTTATAATTTAAGAAGGAAAAATAAAAACAAATTTGGTCCCTTCCTCTCTTTTGCTCCATACCAAATAAACATTTCTTGATTTATGGATTCAAGGAGTCTTCAAGACTTTCCTCTTGTTACTTTCTGATGTCGACATGGTTTATTGAATGCCCACTAGTCATTTCTCTCTTTTTCCTAGATTACTAGAACAGCCATCACGGCTTCTCCCTGTTCAAATCTGTCCTTCATACAGATACTGAAAGAATTTCCATCACGTTTTTCCTTCTCAAGAATTTTCAGGGTCTTCCAGCTAGCCATTGGATTATAAATGTAAACTTTTTAAACTTTAAGAATCGATGGATTTTGAATAAGTACTTCCCTCTCCTCGTGTACATCCACTCATATCCACTCAGATATGAACAGACACATACACACACACGTGTATGCACATACACGGACACTACCAACCTCCACATTCTAACTTCTCATCACTCCCCAATTCATCGTCTCTGAATTCTTGACTCAGTTACACATCTCATAACTTGCTCTCAACCTGGAGTAGAAATCTCACAAGTGGTACCCCTCACTGTGATAAATTCAACTACCTATCCATCTAAAAGTATTTACTAAACATCCCATATTTGTGAAATCTGTAAAGAGAGAAAAGAGAAGAATACTGAGATTTATTGAGCACTTACTATTTATTAGAAGCATCGAATACACACAGGTGATCTGGTAGCATCTTCAGTGAAACATGATATGACCCCCATTTTACAGACGAGGTCAAATGACTTTCTTTATCCAAGGTCACATTGCTAGAAAGCAACAGAGCTTTGATTTGAAACCAAATGTGTCTCACCCCAGCATTGTTACATTAATTACCACCTGGCTGGAGAAGCCAGACTAAGTTTCCTACCACTCACTCTCGCACGCACTCACGCACGCACTCATGCACGCACTCTTTCATGTAGCAAACGTTTCCTGGCCATCTAACTCCACACCAGGACAATACCATGTGTTGGACACAGTGGTGATCACGGCAGTCATGATGTATACCTTCTTGGAATTTACTGTTTGGTGATGGAGAGAGGCCAAAAAAAGTACGTATACACGTTATTATATATATTAAATACATATATTGGTGGACATATAGATATATGTATATTTGATATATATTGATATATAAATATACACATATTTATATGTAATTGGTATATATTTATATATTTATATATATATAATTGATAATCTATAAAATAAATTTTTGAAATATGTGCGTGTGTATATATACGTGTGTATATATATGTATACACCAATTTTTAGTGAGGCAGGAATCAAGAGACTGGTGAGGGTGAGATAGAGGATAACATGAGAAAACTCTCTTTAATTCTCTAACGTCTACCGTATCTATTTCTTTCCAGTTGACAAATCCCTTTACAGACTTTATCTGGAGACGATTCTTAAAGGACAAGTTTCCACGGATGAATTCGATAGCAGGTTCAATTACGCGTACAGATGACTGGGACCTTGTCCAGAGAGGCGACGTGTGTTTGGGGGCAGCATGGATAAGTAGCGCCCCGGATGGACAAAGGAAAAGCACACGTGTGAAGCTGTGAGGGCAGCCTGCAAAGGCTGGAGAAGGATCGGGAGGGGAGAGGACAGGAGCGCCGGCATAGGCATTGGGGAGTGGCTTGAGGTGTCCCCGGCCACAGCTTTCTTGGAAGATCCCAGCTCTGTGTGCTCTGTGTGGGATGTAGGCACCTTCTACAAGTAAAGAGAGCCACCAAGGAGTCCGCGAAGGACAGTGTTTAAAAATAAGACTCTTAATGATGCCAAGGTCAAATTACTTCTGACGTGAGATAACCAAAACAAAATAATAAACCGCTTACGAGATTCGCGAACATTAAACACAATGCACTTTGGGGTTTTGGAAAGATGAAGAAAGGCAAGCACCTGCTTGTCTCAAGACTTATGCTACTTGGCACAAACGAGAGCAAGAACCACAAACAGCCCTGATGGGCCCAGAAGCTTTTCCTGGCTGAGGCTACATTCTGTGGCCATCTGTGTCTCCTACCTCCAAACACCAGTTCTGGACCCAGTGCAAGGCTCGCTTCTTCCTAGAAAGTCCCAGCAAGAATACAGACTTGCGGGTTCCCACCCTAAGTTTACCACTGACACACGACATGGCCTTGGGCAAGGTCCCCAGACTCTGGGCTTCATTCTTCTGTAAAATGAGAAAAATCATAACTACCTTTCAGGATTGTCATGAGGCTAAGGTTTCGGTCATTTCCCTCTCTGTGGCAGATAATGGCTGTGTCGGCCTGCTCGGCATCTCTCTCTTCTTCCGGCAGGACCATCCGCTTTACCCTCAGAGCACCTCTTCTCACCCACTCTCGGGCCATGTTGACTTAGACAAAGACGTCGCCATCTCCAGGATTACAGAATGGCTACATGATCAGACACGGCATGTGATTCAAGTGCATCAGTGAAACTCTGGCCTAGGACTTGCATTTGAACCTTGGGGAGGAGGAGTCCTCTTTCTGCTAAGATGCTGAACTGGTGAGAATTAGCCCTGGAGTTGAGCAGCCATCTTGCCATTGCAAGCACAGAGCACGCCTGAAGGTGAGGCCAAGCTGGAAGACAGAGAATTCAAGAATCTACTGGGCATCTGGATCCAGCTATACCTGAAGCTATAGTACTCCTTCGAATAAGCTCCTTTATTGACTTAGGACAGTTTGAGTTAGGATTTTGCCCTTGTAATCTAATAAGTCCTGACTAATATTCTCTCATAGGAAGAGATCGCCATGGACTGAGATATTTGTTAACATGTTGGGTTGTTTGTGTTCTCCAAGAATCCTGTCTTTAAGGGGGTTGGAAGAAGCTGGGGAGGGGACTCAGGGACTCGAATCCTCCTCAAAACTCTGCCCAAGGAGAGAGGTTAAGAATATGAAGGAAGAAATGGGTGCTGGAAGTCTACGAAATGCCAGATTGAAATAATTTTGGCAATTTATAATATCTCTTACATTCCAGATATATTTAAAATGTATTCATTTATTCATCATATGTTTAGCAAGGCCTACTGTGTGCCAGGCACTGTCCTAGGGAGCTCCATTCTGCTGGGATAGCTGTGTCTAACCCTGCCTAGTAGGTAACTGTGGGTCTCATTTTACAGACAAGGAAGATGGGAGCTCCAAGAGAAGGAGCGAGCTGCCCAAAGTCACACCTCTGGACAAGGGTGGATTCAAGATTCTAACTTGGGTCTGTCTGACTTGAAAGGCCGTGCCCTTGTCATCACTCCAGGCCACCCTCCTTGTAAACCCTTCTCTCAGGAAATGTCGCTCGCTCTGTGTCTTTGCCTGAGATGGGAAGGGCGGGGGCGGGTAAGGGCTTTCATACAGAGCCTCTGGCTCGAGAGTTAGGACCCACAGCATCTCGGTGCTTGGCCATGTTTACGTTGCTGGTCAGACAGCCCTGAGTGTGTCTGCCCAAATGGGCTGTGAGTTGCATGATGGAGGCTGGAGGTTTTGTCTGAGGTCCCTCCGACAGCCGGCGGAACTGGCAGAGGGCTGACTTTGGCGACTCTGCCCAGCCCATGGCTTTTTCAATTCCCCCGAGATCCTGAGTTCCAAATGCACCCCATCTATCCCACCGCACCTCCATGTGGGGATGACACTAAGTACGATGACAGAGTCAGAGAGTCCGAGGTTTGAATGCTACCGCGGTAACTTGAGCGAATGGCTTAACTCCTCTGCGCCTCATTTTTCCCCAGCTGAAAAATGGGACTAACGAGACGCCTCTCACAGGGTTGCTGCAGAGACTAGACAAAGTAAGAGATGGACACGTTCCTAGGACCACAGGTAGCACGTAGTAGGTCCTTGATGAGCCTAAGCTACTCCCCCCCGCCCCACCATACACACACAGTAGCCCCCGCCCCTGCAGCTCTCTGGCTCACCTGTGCATCCTCCTCCGGCCGCCAGCCCAGCCCCCACCCCCAAACCAGACCTAACGACTTTCACAGCCCATCCCTGGTGGCAGTAGCCGAGAGGCCCGAGACTCCCAGGGCCCCCGGGCTCTTTAATCAGCCTCCGCGAGGGCTGCAAGTGATTCAGCCCACGAGCCCCGAGCGCAACAACAAACAGGCCTGCAGGGATTCGCTTCGGCAGAAAGATGTTGGCATGTCTCTATAGCAACTCAGGGAAAATATTTCATGCAAAAGTCCATCTGCTGCAACATAAAGGGAGTCCCAGCCAATAATTGAGTTATAACGAGTTATAAATTATTCCTGATTTGCAGGCTTTATTTTACCAAACCACAAAATACATAGACATACACAGACATACACACATATACGTGCATATATATACAGAGAGAGACAAGCAATATATATATATTCTTACACATGTGCACACATGCAAACATACGTGTAGTCAGGAGCCAATAGCAGTGCCACTGTGACGGGGTCGCCTCGTCTCATGGTGCTGATTAATCAGCAGACCCAGCATTCACCTGGGGGCTAGATAATGTGACCCAAGCAGGCGGACGTCAGTGAACCTCCAAGGCCACTGTTCAAAAGAGAGACCCAACTCCCTGTTACCCAGAGCTATTATTCAAGCCAGAGCTCTAATCATTTTGTTAGTTCTGTTGGTTTCTCTTAAGGGAAAAAAAAAAAATTTTTTTTTTTTTTTTTGTTCCCGATGTCCTTGTAAAGAGACATTTGTATTGATTCATCGGTATGAAATGCTTTGTAGCGACTATCAAAGTGGAAAAAACAACGTGCTAATTCGCATTCTGATGCTTTTAATTTTATGTGTTGTCAACACTTCAAAGGAGGCCCAGGCTCGGCCTGGGACGCTCCTCGTCACACGTGATATTCCGGCTGCGACTGTGCACAGCTCTAGAGTCTCTTGCCCAACGCCCACTTCTGGCTTCAGGCCTCTTTCTTTCTTTCTTTCTTTTTTTTTTTTCATTTTCTGCTTTCTATGTCTCTGCAAAACTCACAGGGCAAAAAGAAAAGAAGGCGGGGAGCGGAGGAGAAGGGAGCCGGGCGAGTGTGACAGGTACGGCATCTTCTTCTTCTCAGACAGAGAAATGACCAGCTTTCCCGCCCAGGCCATCCCTGGGAGAGGAGCTGGGGACTATGTCACCACCCTGACCCCACAAAGGAATCGTGATAATTGCCACGGTCTCTCCAACTGCACGCCGAGCCAACACTTTGCATTGTGTCACTTCGCCCTGCCCTCAATCCCTTCAGGAAGTGACATTTTACATTATATTTCATTTATACCTGGGTCTCAGAGAGGTGGAGGGAATCGAAACCGAGTTCAAACCCGATTTGTCCAACTCTCCTGCCTCGGCTTCTTCCCGTATGGCTAGAAAGACGCAAAGGAGGCTGTCCCCCAGGAGGGAAGTTTCTAGCGGGCGACTTGTACCAGCGGTTAAAGCAGCATCGAGTAGCATTTACGAACCCAGGCCTGCATTTGCACGTCCAGACGTTCATTGTCTTGTTTCAACCTCATGACATCCCGTGGCAGAGAGGACAAGCCCCATTTCACAGATGAGAACACTGAGACGCAGAGAGCTCACGACACTTTCCCAGGGTGACGCAGCTGGCTGGGGGATGGCAGAGCTGGCCTTGGCAGGCAGGAGGCCAGACCTCGAAGCCCACGCGCCCCCTCCCTCTGTGCAGCCGTCCCTCGGCCTTGATGGGAAGCCGCCACAGGCCAAGGAGGGCCCGTCGCCCACATCTGCGCCTTCCGCGGGGCTGAGCGCAGAGTTGGCCTGGATTCGGAGAGCGTGTCGACTTGATGAAACACAGAAGGGGCAGGGCCCAGGCGGAAAGGTCAGCGAGGGGAAGAGGGCAGGAACACCCTGTTACCAGATCTGGAGAAGAAGTGGAAAGTGAAATACTTGGAAAGGAACCTCGGCAGGCCTGGAGGAAAGTGTGTCTGGATGTTTCCGAAGGCCTTGGATGAGCAAGCCTTTCCCCCACCCACCCCCACACCTCGCCGGAGGGCCAGGGGCGTGCACAGACATCACGGTGGAGGCTGCTTCTGGCCTGAGTCTCCGGGGTTCAAGTCACTTCCAGGGACGGTCCCCGAGGAGCCAAGATGCTCTCCCTGAGGCCCCAGACCGGCGAGGGCGGCCGCTGCTGCCCCTGACCTTCCCCCTGCCTCCTTGGGAGGGCAGCAGCTTCAGCTGAGGATCTCAGGTCCCCACCTTCCAGATCTTTCCCCGGGGGCCCGGGAAGGCCCTCCCCGCCAGGGTGACTCCATTTGGGATCAGCATCCAAGACCTTCCATCAGACCTGTTGAGTTGGGGCCTTGGAATGGGGAGCCTGCAGCTGCAGAAAAGACCATGATCTGTCCGCTAAGTACATTTGCAAGAACAGCCCCCGATGGCCCCTGCTTCAGGCCTAATCAGGACGAGCGGGGCAGGAAATTCGACTCAACAGACCAGGCCCCTAAGTCTGGCCAATTCCTCTCTCCTTTCTTTCTCTCTTTCTCTCTTGCGGCCTTTCGTGTGGCTGGATTTCCAGTGCTAGGCTGGTCTCCCCTGAGCTGCCCTGTGGTCCGCGAGGGCACGGAGCTGGGCCTGGGAGGGCCGCGATGGCCCAGGACTCCGGCCTGAGCGCAAGAGGCCATTTCAGGATCTCTCGGACTGGCTGGGAATCCACCTCCCTGAGGGCGAGCCAAAGGCAGGGCCTCCGCTGACCTCTGCCCTCGCTTAGCCCAGCCAAAAAAGAACAGTCCAGAACACCACGGGAAGCCCTTTGCTTAAGGAAAGGGAAAACTGAAAACCACCACGCAGCCCTGGAGAGCCCAGGGCAGACCCTCTGCACGGGGGGCTTGGCTCTGTCGGCAGGGGCTTGGAGAGGCGGTGAGGCTGAACGCCCTCCCCGCAACCCCCAACCTTGGCCTCCGTCACCTCCAAGTTCTCAGCCGGATGCCTTCATCAAAAGCTGCCCTCGGTGGCAGAAAGACGTGCGCCAGGAGCCCAGGGCAGGCCTGCATGGGAGGCCCGGGAGAGAGCGGCTAAGAGCCCGCGGTCACTCGGACGTTCGCATCCCACATCCGCCACTTACGCTGGAGGACCATTTGCTCCACCTCAGCAGTCTCGGTTTCCTTATCTGTAACACGGGGACAATGACCTCGCCCGTCCCACGCAGAGCGTGTAGGGGTCAAGTGGGATCGTGCGCGTGAAGCACTTGGAAAGTCACATTCTATGCCCAGCACAGAAAAAGTGCTTCCAAAATGATGGCGATCGTGGTCATTGTCACCATTTCTAACCCTGCTCCAGGAAGCACTGCATGTGTATGCACACACACACACTCACAGACACACACGCACACCTATACACAGACACACAGACACGCACACACCTACATACGGACACACACATTCACACAGACACACACAGGCACACACACCTACACACAGACACACACACACAGACACGCACTCACCTACATATAGACACAACAGACACACAGTCACACACACAGTCACACACACCCAGATACATAGTCACACACCTACACACAGACACACATGGACACACAGTCACGCAAATATACACAGTCACACACATACACACACAGTCACAAACACAGACACTGAGACACACACAGATACACACACAGTCACACACACATACACACAGACACATACACACAGACACGCACTCACCTACATACAGACACAACAGACACACAGTCACACACACAGTCACACACACACAGATACATAGTCACACACCTACACACAGACACACACAGACACACAGTCACACACACACACA
>CM053515.1:4261385-4276306 GCA_028627145.1 Eidolon dupreanum
GCACTTTGTCCCAGCCCAGGGGCCGGGGAAGCCCCTTTGGGGGAGGGGAAGATGCTGGTCGCACAGGCCGGGACTGGCCGTGGGACTCCCCAAAGTCGTGCCAGGGTCATGACCTTACGGAGAATGGGGCTTGGGGCGCTCCCCGGCCAAGGCCTCGCTGGCCTGCCAGCCTGTGTCACCGCCCAGCCTGGCTGAAACCTGAGCCAGAGAGATAGAGCCCGAGCCAGCCAGCCGGTGACGTCGTAATGTAATTTAGCTGTGATCGCAGCGTGTTTTCCTTCGCTATAATTAGTAAAATGTGGTTGTTTTCTGTGTTCCTGGAAGATGTCTGAACCAGAGCCAGCTCCCCGTAGCTTTCCTGACAAGCTCTCCCACACAGGCCCGCCAAGCACCCTGGGTGCACCGACGCTTCCCCTGCTCCCCGAGCCTCAGTCCTCCCGATCCCTGGGTTGGGGCTTCTCCCACCTGGCCTGCCCCCCAGCACAGTGCTGGGCAGGCTGGAGGTGCCCCACAGATGTGGCGGGGTGATCGAGCCATCAAACCAGCAGCAACAACATAAAAGCCCACAGGAGAGGAATTCCTTTTTTACGAATTCCACAAGATCCTCAAAGAAATGCGTGCGTGTGTGTGCACGTGCGTGTGCGCACGCGTGTGCATGCACGCTCACGCACTCTCATGTGTGTGTAGCTGTCCACATGTGGGTGCACCCGTGATAACAAGCACAGCCAGCTACGTGTGGGGCTCTACCTGCTTGCGATTCTGTGTCTGTGCGTGCCCACCTGACAGTCCAGAGCCTCCGGAAGTATGAACACTCTGTGTCTTGGACCCCCCTGGAGGGTACCAGAGCTGACCCTGGACGCTCTGATGACCAAATGGGAGGCTGGGACAGAGCAAGGGATGTGGAGAACCCAAGACCAACTGTCCTGAGATCCATTTCTTGCATGTTCTGCCTTGGATTATACTTAGACACAGTCCCTTGCCTTTCAGGCATTTGGCAAAGGTTTATTGAGCCCTCCTGTGCGTTGTTGCCTGTCACTCTCGGTGGTTCTACCCTGGATCCCCCAATAGTGTCTCACTCCCCCTCTTATTCACTC
Source organism: Eidolon dupreanum (assembly GCA_028627145.1). NCBI lineage: Eukaryota > Metazoa > Chordata > Mammalia > Chiroptera > Pteropodidae > Eidolon > Eidolon dupreanum. Next base: position 4,262,480 of record CM053515.1, read on the forward strand.
ATTCAATTAACATCTGTCAAATAATTTCAGGTAAAAAGCAAGTTGTAGAAAGGTCTACTAATAAATGTATACATAATATAGACAGATGTTTTATAAAATATCACAGAAGGGTATATGCCGCTCTCGATAGTGGTTCTTTTGATGGAATGATTGTCTTAAATCAGCACACTTTATTTTTTTAGAGTAAAAAAAAAAATAGCAGAAATGAGTGAAAAATACGGAGATTTCTCATATGTCCCCCCACCCCCAAACAGGCACAGCCTCCCCCACTATCGACTTCCCGCGTCAGAGTGGGACATTTGTTACACAGATGAACCTACGTGGACATGTCATTATCACCCAAAGTCTGTAGCTGACATTAGGGCTCACTCTCATGCTGTCCATCCTATGCATTTGGACACGTGTATAATGACATGCGTCCACCATTGCGATATACTACAGAGGGGTTTCAGTGCCCTAAAAATCCTCGGTACATTTTCTCAGAATGTTTACCACATGTCAGTTGTGCATGTAATCGGGAAAACTAACAATAACAATAAAAAAATAAATAGAAGCAATAAAATGTGGTTGATGATATATTAAAATTCTAGGATGCACTTGTCATGTGTTACTTCAAAACATGACGTGTGGAAACCTGGTAAGAACAACGCTCGGAACGTGGAGGGTAAGAGTTAAGCTCCAAGCACGCACCCAGGTGGGAGGACTCTCCAGGACGCAAGGAGTACGAACTTGACGACTTCTCTCTTGGCTGCTCAGACCTCTTTTGTTTGTGCTTCTATCCAACTTGTCCTCTGTGTCCAGATACATGAGGTATTATTTTTAAGGGAACATGAGACTAGGAACATTAAGGGGCTTAGTTGGGATCAGGCAACGGGACAGAAGAATGAGGAAGGCGGTGTGAACAAGCTGGGAATACGTGGGAGGCAGAGAGGAACGAGAGAAAGCGTGGAAGAGGGAGCGAGGGACCGAGGGAGGGAGGAAGGGAGGCGGAAGGTATTTCTCAGTGAGTTGGAGCCGGTGGGCAGCTGCACCTCCCAAAGCTGGTGTGGAAGAGAGGAGCCTGGTGCTGCTCTGGGGTGGGGGGGAGTCCCCCAGGGCCACGGTCAGCGCGTGCCAAAGGAGGTCCCCAAGTGGTCCTGACAAATGATGCCCCAAAATGCTCATTTCCCAAACATGGCTCTCACAAGGTCTCAAACCCCCTCCGCCCATTCGAAGACTTTTACTAAACTCCCACTGCCCTCTACAGAAAGTGCAAGTCGCCCAGCCTGACATTCAAAGCATCATGGCACGGCCCAGGGTTCCCCGAACCGTCTCCTCATGCCACTGCTCTGTCCGCATCCAAACCCTTGAAGGCTCCCAGCTTTTTCATCAGTCCCTTCTGCCTGGAAGCCTTCCCAGCACCCCCCAATGCCCCCCAATGCCCTGGGCTGAGTCAGCTCTCTCTCTAAACAGCCAGAGCCTGCCGCCACCCCGTACAGTGACTGGGGCACTGTGTCTACCTCCTCCCCACACTATGGGGACCACATACCATTTATTCTGATATCCGTGATGGCAGCTTGCGGCATAGACATGTGCTGTGTGGTTCGGAGTCACTCACCGACCCCTGGCTCCTCCAGACACCCCCCCCCCACATAAAGCCCACCCACGGCCATCATCACTACACGTGGACCGCAGGCTTGAGCAGATGGCAGAAAGGAGGAGGGACACAGCAAATGACAGCAGCGCTAACTCCGAGTTCCTGGGTGCTTGCCACACACCAGGCACACTTCAAACACTGCACGCAAATTATCTTGCTTAATCTTCATTAAGAACTTTATAAAGTCGGTGCCATTATGAGCCCCATTTACAGATGGAGGCTGGAAAGGTTAAGTCTTTGTCCCAAATAGTACGAGTGGGGAGGGTGAGGCCAAGATTTGAACCCCAGCTGTTTGACCCTACAACCCACGCCCTTTATGGAGCCTTAAACCCCATAAAACTTTATAATAACCAAAGAAGACTTCATTTCTTGTCACTATGAAATGATCCTAGAGTTTATCTGGAAAGGTCATTGTGAGAGGAAAGCCCTGAAGTATTTGAGAAAAAAAAGGATTGGGGTGGCGGAGGTTTCGCTCTATCAGATAGTAAACTACATAATAACGTCACAATCCTTAAACCGCGGGACTGAACCGAAGCTCATAGACGAACCTTTACGAGAATGGAATCATCTAGCAAAGAGGTCAGTGTACGTCTCCCACATCTCGCAAGGTAGGCTGGGTAGGGGTTAGTATCGTCGGCAGCACTGCCCCTTACAGATGTGGAAACTGAGTCCCAGAGGGGAGGGCGAGTCACGTGAGGGGGAGATGCCCGAAGTCGCAGAGGGAGGGGTCAGGGGAACGTAGGAGCAAAGATGGGAACTACTTTTCCTTTGGAGGTTCGAGCAGTGACCAGGATTAGAAACTGTCCCCGTTTCTGCACCGTAGCAGGCATCACTAACCCATCACCGCACTCCTGGCCAAACTGACACGACCTGCAAGTCTTACGAATGCAAAGCCGCAGCCCATCGGTGAGAACCGGCTCACAAGGTAAAAAGGCTTGCCATCTACTCTGGTCAAACCACCTGCCTTTGCAGGTGATGGACAGGTGTGCAGTGTGGCTCTGTTAAACCACACTGCGGCTGGAGCCCTCCCAGCAGCTCCACCAAACGCCATCTTGTCGTGTGTAACCCTAGGTCAGCTGGGCCACCCTTTAAAATCCAGACAGTCACCCCGGCTCCATCCCACACGTGGCTGCAGGAAGCCCAGGGTCCTCCTGAACTCTTCTGAGGACACCCCGAGTGGACGCCTACCTTTTCTTCCATGTCTTCTGTCCTCCTCCAAAAGCCTACTGCCAGCTGGCCATTCTCTGGTCACTTCTGCCTATCCAGTCACCTCAGCCACCAGCTGCTGACTCCTCTCCACCTCACTTTGCCCCAAGCATGGACACAGCCCTCTCCCCTGCCTTGCCCAAAGCACCCTGAAATAAGGCTTTGGCCATGACAGAGGATATTTCTGCAAAGAACAAAACTCACTTTAAAACTAAGAATGGAAAATAATCCATTTCTAGAGTTTATTGGCTCTTGGTCCCAGCAAAGGGAATCTCTTGCATTTGGGGGGATTCTCTCCTCTCACTCCCGCCCCCACCCCGCCACCGTGACATAGCCAGTATGGTCATAAAACCATACCTCTCGCAGCTCCCTCCCCCACACCTTTGCTTATGCTGTCCCCTCCGCCTGGCTCACTGTCCCACCAATTGCTTTTCTTTCCTAATCTTTCCTTGCCCTCAGAGTAGATTTTCTTTCTTGGGGGACCCTCCTAGGCGGAGTTAGGGGCCCTGCCACAAGGATCCCAAGGCCCCTTATAACATAATATCGGGTTGGATCAGGTCTACAGGGGGTTTCGGCCTACTCAGATTTATTGTTTTAATCTTTAACTTTTCTGGTTGATGCTTTCCCCTCACCCCTAGATTTTAAAAATTAATTTTAAATTAGTTTTTCAAGTTTGGGGAAACGGATGCGTTCACACAAATATCAAAATTTCTGATTTGGCTTAAAAAACTGGAGGCTCAGACCCTGTTGGGCCCACATGGCAACAAGTGACCAAAGCTGATGCGGCCACCGCCGTTCCACCCTAAGGCGCGTCCCTGAAGTTCACCACAACCCCCACCACTCCTTATCGCCTCACGCTTGGCCCCTTACTCACCTTGCCCGTCCAGCCCTGCATCACGTGGCTTCTGGCCCCAGCGCCATTGACGTTGTGTGTCCCAGATCCGTTTTTGTCCCTCTAGCTGGACTGTGGACTCTAGTTACTCATCTACGTCAAAGGGGTGAACGCCCATGAGTCCTGCCTCACAAGGCTGTTCTGCGGGTTCGGTGTGATCACGCCCAGCACTGGCCTGGGCCCTCGTGCTGTATGCATGATTAGTTTTGACACCTACAGCCCCAGCCTGACCCACCAAACTCCTCTCCCCAGATGCAGAGTTTGTTGTCCATCCTGCAGGCGGACTTAGTTCCTCCAGCATCGCTGTGGAATCAGGGCATTTTCAAGTTTCAACTCCTATAAAACAATAAGGTGGATCCAGGGCAGGACCTAGGATGGGGACGTTATCCCACTACATGGAGAGAGCCTCACACTGTGCAGGGACTGTATCTCACCCTAGTGCTCCTATGCTAGACAAGCTGCCATGAGACCGCTGATTCGGCTCATGTGACCACAGGTCATCTTAAGCAGGAGGGGCTCTGAGGCTGTGCCCAGTTCAAAGGTGGGATAGGGGCTGCCGGCTTGGAATGGCTCGGGGGAGGCACTGATAGAGTTTACGAGGGACCAGATTTTATGCCCCAAGCCATCTCTTGGCTGCCACTGCCTATGACGGCCCATGTGTCCCAGAGGTCTGCGGTCAGGGCTGAGGTCTCACCAGGGGAAAGACACTCACTGCCCAGTCACTGAGGCCAAGGCCTGAAGCACCTGCCCCAGTGACCCAGGCCTGGATCTAAATAGGATCTTGCACTTGTCTCAAAGCCAGAGCGAGCAAGCAGTAGATAGAGGGCAGGGGACCTGGGCTCTTCTCCTGTTCTGCCCTCAACCAGCCCTGTGCCCTCGGCCAAGTCTGGGGCCCACAGAGAAATGCCTTCGATCAGAAGTCTTCCAGCTGTAGCCTGAGGAGCCTCAGGCTTCTGTGTACTCATCTCCTTTCCTTCTATCCACTTTCTCTCTTAAATATTGGGAATCTGGCTAAGATTCATCTAAGACAAGACAGGCAGTTTAGTGTGGATATTCAGAGTCACAGCTCTGGAGGCAAACAGACCTGGGTTCAAATGAGTGAGCTTAGGCAAGACAGTCGTCCTCACTGAGCCTCAGGTTCCCCATCTGTAAAATGAAAATCACATTAGAAACATCCCCCTTGGCTGGTTTCAAGCACTAGCTCGTGTATGTAGAACATCCGGTGCATAGTGAGTGCTTCGTGGATCTCACCTACTCGCTGCAGGATTAAAAGAACCTGCTGCACGTTTGAGTTTGCCACCATGTCCTTCGTGATCTCTGATCACCTTAGTCTTAGCTTCCGCCTCTAGTTTCCCTCCCAGCCATCACCCCCTACCTTGACGGCTGACTCTGGGGGCCCCTGGGCCCTTAGCTTTGGGCCTGAGATGAACGCTGGTTGGATTTGAATCCTGGTCCCAGCTCTCTCACTGACCAGCCGGGTGACCTTGGGTCAGTCATTTCACTTCTCCGGGCCTCAGTTTCATCACCTGTTAAGTGGGGATGATGTCACTCTCTACCTCCTGGAGATACGATGAAAACTGGTACAGCACCTGACGTATGTAGTCAATAAAGGGTGACTTTTATCATCAAGTTCAGTTGGGGTGAGCATTTCTGCTTTGTTGTTTTAGTCATGTTTTGGGGAGTGCTGGGCGCCCTCTGGTGGTGGAGCCCCACACCGAGGGGTGCCTTAGCCCTTAGCCTGGGGGTCAGAGGGTAGTGAAGGGAGGATGCTGAGGACCAGATCTTACAGATGAACCTTCTGAAGACTGGTGAGTCTCAACCAAGGCCACCAAGCTGGGCCTGGAACCAGTGATCTGTAAGCTGGTTTGGCCAGGAGGGCACAGCAGAGACGTCCAGTGTAGACCCCGGGTGAACTTCCTGCAAAGAAAGAAGGGTGTACCCCATGGAGGCAGAGGACAGGCACAAGGAAGCTCAAAGGCAGTTTTTCCTCCTTCTTCTGCCGCTCCTTTTTACAGATGGAGAAACAGACCCGCAGAGGTAAAAGGTCTCTCCCAAGGTCACACAAGGTCTCCGAGGCAGATCACAGACCAGAACCTGGACCTGAGGTCCAGTGCTCTCTAACTCTACAAGGTCAGCTTGGCCAGGCCAGGCAATGGGAAGCAGAAGACATTTCATTGAATCACAGAGTGGAGTTTTGAAGGAGAAGGAAAAAAAAGAAGCAGCCGGCGGAGTTCCCAGGGCTGGCGCGCTGCCCAGCCGGTCCCAGGGCTCGGGGAGGGCGGGAAGGACGCCGCCCGGCCCGTGGCGGTCTCAGGAGCAGCGTTCGCCGGCACTCTGCCTGCGGAGGCAGCCAGGACTGCAGAGGCTCCGGGAAGGACAGCTGAGCCAGCGGCCCGGGCTGACTCCACGGGGGCTCTGTGCGTGGGGCACAGCGTGTGCTCTGGGTCCCCTTTATGTCAGCACCCGAGAGAACCCCCACCCACGTTCCCACACACAGAAGCACCCATGCCCCGCGGAGGGGGAATGAACACCTGGGTGGGCTGCGGGAGCCGCCTTGGCAGGGAAGGGGTCAGCCTGGAGCAGGGAAACCCCCAAAGGCCCAGGAGCGGGGGTGGCCACGAGCAAGGAGTCCAGGCCCAGCTGCCGGCCAAGGCCAAGGTCCGAGGCTGTAGACAGAGCCAGCTCGGTTCCCCCCGCGGCTCCTCCGAAGGCCCCCTTCCCGTCCTCCAACCTGGCAGGCCTCGCCCACTGAGCGTCCTAAAAGCTTTCTCAGCCGAGACTCACACTGTCCTTGTCAACCTTCCTAGCCTACAGACGGGGAAGCTGGGGCCCAGGGAGGGGAAGGGACTGAGGGCTCTGGGGCCATTTTTACCCTGCGTGACTGTCCGTCGTCGTTGGGCTCTATGGAGTCAGGCTAGTCGGAGGGAGGAATAGAATCTGTCCAGCCAGAGCGGCCTCTAGGATCCTGGTGAGATGCCAGCTCCAGCCTCCACCCCAGCGCTCACCAGCCACCAGCTCCTAAAGAGCAGGCTATCCCAGATCACATGGTGACAGAAAGAAAGCAGGCTTTGGCACCAGCCAGACCTGAGTGCGAACGCTGCCTACCACCTATTGTACCTGTTCTAATCACTCTCGCTGCACTGACTGATCGAATCCTATCAGCACTTCATGACGTAGTGTTCCTGAGGGCTCCACTTATGGACCAGCTGGGAATGGGCAGAGTGGGAGTGCAGACTCAGCCTGTCTGGCCCCTTTAATACAGTGTCCGTTTCTGACGCATGAAAAGCACATCGTGGACACTAGATGAGCTGTGGGGCTGGGACCTTTGGGTTGAGTGGAGGTGACATCGTCAGAAGAGGAGGAGGGGTGGGGAGGGAGCTCAGAGAACAGCCAACCAGGGAGGCCCCACCCCTGCCAGCATCCTGGGGGACCAAGAGGAAACTGAGTCAGGGGAGGGCTCCGGCTGGAGTCTGGGTTCCCAGCTCACAGCTCCAACCTGGTCCCCTCACCGAAGTCACCTGGATGCAAAGGACAAGAGAGATGAGAGGCCAATCCCAGAGCCCCCTCAGGTGGGGAAGGCCCGTCTAGGCTCGTCTAGACGTCTCTATGATGAGGAAGCAGGAAACCAAAGCATCTCTGAGACGGGCAGCCCTCACCCGCTCCCTCCCACCCATCAGCTGTGGGAGGCACTGAGCTCCGACCCCAGCCTGAGAGGTTGGGATCAGCCTTGGCCCTGCCTGGCTCCACATGCCCCTTTAAGGCTCTGGCCCTTTAAGAAGAGAGCAGGGGTCAAGGCTGCTTCCCACTGTGTGCCACCTCCGGCTGCAGCTGCAAGACTCCTGACTTTCACACCCTGACAGAGTTGGAAATAGGGAGCCCCCTTGTTCCTCCCTTGACCTCCAGGCCACCCGCCCCCCCCCACCCCCAAGCCTGCCCCAGCCCCAGGTCCTTGTGCCTTGGTCCTGGCCCCTCGGCAGCCCCAGTCATCCCATTCGCTCTTGATCCCGTTCCCTGGCTGGGGCTCCTGGCTGGGGCTGCAGCAGCCCTTCCCTTCCCACTCCGTGCTTGGCAAAGGGGCGAGTGTCTGTTCTCAAGCCGGGGCCCAGGGGGCCGGCCGGGGCCAGCAATGCAAAAAGGGGTGGAGGGCAGGGCTGTCTAGAGGGAACCCCCTTTCCTGGGGAGCTGGCTCCACTCACCGCAGGGCTGTGGGGTTGGGACAGACCAACGGGAGATAAGCCCACACTTGAGACTGGAGATCATCTGTCTCCACAGAAGACCGAAGCAAGCAACTAGACTTCTAGAGGAACTGATTCGGCAGTGGACTCACCTAGTCCATTCTCCTGTAAGAAGGAAAACCCCACCTGCCCCAGCCGTGAAACCAGGAGCCCAGGGGAGCACCCACTCTGAGCCTGGCACCTCATAGGCCTGGCCCCAGTCTGCACCTATACCTGCCCCCTTCCCACCTCAGTCTCTCCCCCAACCAGGGGAACGAGTCAGAACCTGAGCTTTGGGGCCAGATAAAGGCTGGCTCAGATCCTGGCTCTACCACCCTCACCTGCGTGATCGCGAACAAGTCATGTCACATCTCTGGACTTTACCTTCTTCCTCTGTAGAATGGTGAGAACGGTGCCCACAGCAGGGGACTGTCGTAAAGAACGCCGGGTATGTCGGGCCTGCTCAGCCCTTCACGGTCCTCTGTGCGTGGCCACCTGCCCCGCACGCCCACCCATTTCCCACGGGTCCCAGTGCAGCCCCAGGCAAGGATGCAGGAGCCGCTCAGCAGTCGGCTCTGCCAACCTGTCTGCGCGCGGCAGCTGCTCAGCAGAGATGAACAAGCCAAACCGTAGCCTCTTGCGGAAAGAGCTACGGGCCCTCGCCCAGACGCTGCCTAGGACCCGGCCCAAGGTGACCCTGTGCTGTCAACCCTGGAATCACGTTGGGGTAGAGAGGAACCACTCTGAGAAGAATGGTTCTCCCCAGATGCGACTCAGAAGGCCCAGGGTCAAGTGCCTGCCTGCCACTCTTAGCAGGATGCCCTTGGCCCTTGTGCGCCTCGCTTTCCCGTCTGTGAAGTGGAGTGCACAGGAGGGTCCCTGGAGACTCCGGCACGGAGGTGGTTTGCGAGCTCGGCTGAGCAAAGCCAAAGGCTGCAGATTCAGGCCTCAAGGCTGCCCTCGCCTTTGTTTGCTTTATTGAGTAAAAGAAAATACTTTGAACATTTTATGGGGACTTGGGGAGGGGAGGAGGGGTCAAGGAGAGGCTTCATCCAAGAGAAACAGCCTCCAAGGAGGATCCTGCCAAGAAAACCCAAGGGCGGGGGCCAGGAGGGTTCTCCTCTGAGCATGGCCAAGGATGGAGCCGGAGGAAAGACAGGAGCCAGGAGGGAAGCCAGAGCGCTGTGCATGGTGAGGGGACCCCGCGGCCCGCAGGGCTCCCCAGATAATGAGCCGAGGCAGCCCCTTTCCCCAGCCTGTCGAGGCTTCTTCTCCTGCTGCAGGGGCCACCCCAGAACCCCTAGCTCACTCATGCACTCTCACTGGGGCAGGTTCATTCATTTCCTCACACACTTATGGACTCATTTGTTCATTAGCACAGGCAGCCACTTTTCCGACCATCTATCCATCCATCCATCCTTCCATTTATCCATCCATCCTTCCATTTATCCATCCATCCATCCATCCATCCATCCATCCATCCATCCATCCATCTATCCATTCATTCATTCTCTCACTGGTTCATGTATTCATTGACTGATGCATGTGCTCAAAGGTGAATAGTCACAGACCTACCCTTAAGGCGTTCTCACATTAGGACAGGACCTGCTCCTCACAGACAGTCTCTGAGGGAGAGCCCACCTAAGGCCGTGGGTCACCTGCCCTCACCACTGAACCCAGCCAGGATTGCCTGGAATTCGCCAGCATTCGGTGCGGGCCTTCTCTCTCCAGCTGGGCCCAGGCCCTCGTTTCCCAGGGGACTGGAGTCAGCCTCCAGCCAGGGCCCCTCCCCTGCAACCTGGGGAAGCCTGGGAGTGCCCTATCTCCCCGAGCCTTCAGGAAACCCCAGCACTTCCTGCCGTCTGGGTCTCAGAGCTAGAAGCCTCCCTCTGGACTCCTGTCCTCAGAGGCCTCAGGTCTTGACGTTCAAGCTCAGAGGCTGCCAAAGCAGCTTGAGAACGGCGGAGTATTTTTCTAGAGGAAGAAGAGGAAGGATAGAAATTGAGAATGGAAGAAAAAGAGGGGCCTGGAAAGTGGGCGACGCTGGCCACGTGTTCCTGCGGCTCTTACGTAAGCCGATGCCTGCCTCCCCCCCCCCCCCCCCCGCAACATGCGACACCCAGGGTGCGGCCTGGCTCCTCCAGGCTTGGGGCCCTGGTTCCGGGCTGCGTCTCCACCCTGAGGGGTCGTTCACCTCAAGGTAGGCTTCTTCCCAGGAAGGTGTCTCTAGGCCCTTGGCCTCAGCTTAGTGCCCGAAGGTGTTAAAAACTCTCAGGTCACCACTCCTGCTGGGAATATTGGCTGTCACCCAAACGCCAAAGGAAAAGTTCGAGATGACAGACAAGCTCTCTACTTACTTCTCAAGGCATAGCAGAAAGAGGAAGATCTGAACGTAAGAGCCATTTCTGCCCCTGACCGAATGATCTGGGGCCAGTGAAGCAACCTCCCTGAACCTCAGGGTCGGAAGAGATGATAATAGCTATGATAATAATAAGAGTTATATTTATTGAGTGCAACTGCTTGGCAGCCTCTGACGAAACACGAGACTTCATTTCATCCTCATGGCATCTCTATGAAATAGGAACTTCTAGGATCGCCACTTTAGAGATCAGGAAACTAAGCTCAGAGAGGTCAGGGAACTTGCCCAAAGTGATCCAAGCACCAGAAGAATGAGCAAGGATGCCAACCAGCCACTCCAACCCCGGAGCTGGCAGACTAGACTATCAGGCTGCACCTCATAGTGTTTTCATTCACCCACTGAACAAACACACACACAGATCATCTTCTTGTGCTGGGCACTGCACATAGATAAACCTTGTATCTGCTGTCAGGAAGCCTCCAGCCCATAGAATGAGATAGATAAGTAACCAATTATATATGATTGTTGTTATCACGGGTGAATTATAGGACGCTGGGTGTATTAATCAGGGCATTCAATGAAAGCTGCTTCAACAAATAACCCCAGCATCTCAGTGGCTTAATGAGGCGGCACATGGAGCAATGCCTTGGCAGGGGCTTCTGCTCCGTGTAGTCATTATGAGATCCAGGCCTCCTTGGAGTCCTCTGCTGGATGTCAGCCACCAAGCAAGAGAGAGGCGTCGTGAAGGACTGCATGGAACATTTGATGGCCTAGCCCAGAAATCACGTACCTCATTTGCCCACATTCCCTTGGCTAGAACCGGTCATTCTACCCCCACTTGACTGCATGGGAGGCTGGGAATGGAGGAGCCGGGATGATGAGTACCTAGCAGGTCTCTGCCACAGTGGGGGAGACAAAGGAGAAAGTAACTAGCCCCATCCGGCGGAGCCCAGAAGCTTCCGGGAGGAAGTAAGAACGGGACTGGCTCCAGCACCGAAGTGGGCAGGGGGAGGGCACCCCAGGCAGAGAGAACGGCATGTGCAAAGAATTGTGTAAGAGTGTCGGTCCAAAAATGCTTTGCAACGAATTCTATAAAACTCAGTTATTATGATCGAGTATTTTCCTAAGAAATAGAGGGAAGGAAGGCAACTTAGGTCAGGTCGCCTAGCGCCGACTCTGAGCTGCGTGTCGGAGGGCGAGTGGTTTACTACAGACGGGCCTTCGGTGAGAAAGGGGAGAAGGACAACAGGGCGAGGGGAGAGGACAAGGGAGAGCACAGAGATTGAGGTGAGGGCCCAGCCTCAGCCTGAACGCTCAGGGAGACTCTGGAGCAGACGTTCGCCTGGGAATTTGAGCGGGTGCAGACATGGGCATTGGGTTTTCATGCTCAGGACCAGCCAGTCGCTGGCCAAGGGAGCCCCAGTGCAGAGCGGGAGGAGAACGCAAGTTCTTGGGCACAACCATGTGTTGACATCTGGGTGAAACGTCTCCAGTGCCAAGAAACCCCGTGAAGAGGGAGTAGGTGCAGGCTGATGGGCACAGAGAACACGGAAGCCAAGGAAGGGGCTCAGAGAGACAGGAGAAGGGAACTGGGGGGATCTAGAGGGAGCGACAACGATATGACAGTGTTGGGGATAGAGACAGAGTGGCACCCCAGGGGGAAGGCCTCAGGGGAGGGCCCTTCCCCTAGGACCTGTCTAACGGGAGGCAGGTGGAACTGGAAAAAGAGCTATGGAGACGGAGCTCTCATCTGGACTCTGTCACTTGGTGAGCGTGTGGCGACCCTCTGAGGCGGGTGCCTCTGTCTGTAAATCATAATGAGAAAGCTACCTTGAAGGGTCACGCCAAACGGCATAGGGGGGCAGACATGCACCGTAGGCACTCGATCAAGGGGGACCATCCTCGCTGTTAGGTGACCATCCTCACTGTTTTGTTCTTCGAATCCACACACAGAGCCTTGGGTGTTCTCCAGCACAGAATTGTGAGGGAAATATTTAGGCTGTGTCCCAGCTTGTGATCTGATTCCCACCCACTTCCCAGTTCCAAAGGCCCCAGGATCAGGGGCAGAGCCTGAAAGCCTGCCCCACAATGTGCCCCCCCCCCCACAGTGACTTGAGGGTCTTCCATTCAACACGGTCAGAACTGGATTGCATGGTACAGCCCCTCCAGGCCATATTTAACAGACAGGAAAACTGAGGCTCAGAGAAAAAAATGGAATTTCCTCAAGGCCCCACAGTTTCCAAAACAGGACTGGCAAATAGTTTTCACCTCATGGGCCAACTCTGGTCAATTAGTTGTGGCTACCTGAAGGACTATAGTATTTCTGGGGCTTGATCTGGGCAAAGTGGGAAAGAAATCCATGATCAATTAGTCATGTTTGCCATGGGTGGAGTTAAAAGAGTATTGAGCAGGTTTCTACCTGACTGCAGAAGATGAGAAAAGGCATTGGCCTTCCTCACCAAGCTCTGCTTTCTCCCTCAAAGGGTTAGCAACATTCTTGCTCAGAGAAGGGGATTCCAAAAATAAGTCCAAAAGCTTAGCAGACAAAAACCCAATGTCCAAAACTGTGAAATCACTTAATAAAAGCTAGAGTGTAGCAACAGTAACGCTTGGCCATGGCCCTGGTATGATAACCCTAGAATTTAGTCAGTGGCCCAAGTGTCCTGAATTACAGTAGACATTTGTTGTCCCTGTTTCTTCTTCCTAAGTTTCCCAATTTCCTCTTGTGAAATGGCCTGTTCCCCACAGTCTATTGTGTCTGTTCTAACCTGCCTCCCATCCCACCCAAGCCTGGAATTTGAATCAGATGCAGGGAGATAAAGAGATTGGAAATGCTGGAGGCTCGTCCCCCTCACAATGGTGGCCTGCTGACCAGCTATTCGGGCTCAGAATGAAGAGGTGCCTTCATCACAGATCATGCCCATGGTCTTTGTCACCTGCCAGTTGGTAAATTCTTGAAGGACAGAGACTCTATCTTGTTTACTGATATATTTTTCAAAGTCTAGTGAGGTCTCTGCAAATAGTAGACATTCAATTATTCTTGCTGTGTTTTGAATGACTTGATGAATACACGAGTATAAGAAAATATACAAGTTGTGAATCAGAGGATGGGATTCGAACACTAGCCTTGCTTCTCACTAGCCATGTGACCTTGGGCGAGCCCGAACCTCAGTTCTTTCATCTGTAAAATGGATATCATTACACATCCCTCCCAGTATTACTGACAGGTGTAAATGAGCTGATGAACGTGAGGGTGCTTTATAAATTAAGTGATATGCAGAGGGTAATTGCTCTCATCACCAAGGTAGGTAGAAAGAATTTGGTAATAGGCCTGGAGAATACAAAAAATACGTCTGCCTAGCAGATAATTAGAGTCAGAATGAAGCAAGCACTGTCTTTGCCCAAAAACAGTTTGTGATTCAAGGTCTGTATCAAATTGAAAGTCACAGAAAACTTAATTCAAACATAAGAAGAATCTGTTGACTCAAGACATTGGAAAAATTTTTGTACTAGCTTTAGG
>CM053515.1:4276406-4310216 GCA_028627145.1 Eidolon dupreanum
GGAAAGGAAAGGAAAGGAAAGGAAAGGAAAGGAAAGGAAAGGAAAGGAAAGGAAAGGAAAGGAAAGGAAAGGAAAGGAAAGGAAAGGAAAGGAAAAGAAAAGAAAGGAAGGAAGTTGTCCTTAATCTGACATATGAGACAAATATGATCTTTGATGATTCAGGAGTCAGGGTCTTTGGTTGTATACAACAGAAACTAAGTTAGGCAAAATAAACGTATTGGAAGAACTGCTAGGGAGACTGGAGAGTAAAGCTTAGAGATGACAGGAATCAGTGATGGGCAGGGCCAGATCAGGAAGGGCCCTATAAAGCATCGTAAAAAATCCAAAGGTTAATTGGAAAGCAAGGAAGAATTTCAACAGGAGAGGGGCATGCTTCTAGTTGCATTTAAAAAAAAAAAAATCTGTCTGGAAAGATGAAGAGAGAGATAGGAAAATAAAGGAGGCCGAGGATGAGGCAGTTGCCATCGGCCAGGTGACAGGTGACACTCGGATGGGGCGGTGTACAGTAGCGCTGAAGAAGCAAACAGACCTGAGAAATGGCAATAAAGGAAAATCGACAGGATACAGAGGCAGAGCAGAGAATCACCCACAGCTGGGGGGTGGGGGAGGCACCATTCACTAAAATGGGGGACGCGGAGAGAGGACAGCTCCACCCCACCAGCTCTTGAGTGGGGAATGGTATGGCCGGCGCCATTTGTCCTGTGGAAGGCCTAAGCCAGGCAGCCTGCCCAGGGAACCGGCCAGAGAGGGATGGGCTAGAGAAGGATGCCCAGTGTGGTATCGAACGTCAGGGTAATTCCAAACTCTTTTGGGTACAGAGACGGCCCTCCAGAGCCAAGTTCTGGGATGCTCTGTGCCTTTGGCGTCCCGCCACGGGCATCATCTGCAGAGAATATTCAAAGATGTAAACATGATGATTTCATCAAGGTCCGCGTGTCAGGGGACACATGTGCAGGCGATGGCAGCTCATCAAACCGTGGAAATTCTGACCCGGGAGGTTCAGACACAACAATGTGGAGGCCTCCCTCCCCTGCGTCCACTCTGGCCTGCGCCCAGCGCTCCAACGTGGTTAATTAATGTAATGAATTATGACAAACGTGTATGGCGCCTCTGATTTGCTGACAGCTGATACAAACAGAGGCGGTGGCCAAGAATCCCAATGCGTACATTACGCACACACACACACACACACCACAACTCCACCAAAAATAGCTTGCAAGTGGGTCCGTAACTCAGTGACTTTTCCATCTGTACTGGAATATGGCAAGAAGTGCCTGCTCTGCTAAGGGTAAAGGGAGGAGTTGAAAATATGTTGCTCCCATTTTTTTTTTTTATTACAAAGCCTGCCTTCTCCTCGCCATAGCCTCTCCCTGTGATATACATCCATTGGTTACCTTTAGCCAACCCTGCATCTTGTGAAGGAAGGAAGGGAGCCAGGTTCACTGAGGACCTACTGTGTGTCAAGGGGTCTGTATTTATTAAGTCAGCACTCTTTTGGTTGCAAGCAACAGAACTCAAATGGAATTGGCTTTGGGTAAAACAAAAAGAGATGGGATGTAGAAACGATCTTGAAATAAGTCACGTAATCAAACAAAAATGGACTATTTAAACCACAAGAAGGGTTGGGAAGCAGCTAGAGCCAGTGACTCAGACCCCACCAGAGCTAAGCTAACATTCTCTCTCTCTTTCTCTCTCATCTATCTACAGTTAATTCTTGTCTTTCATGGATTCTGTATTTGTGAATTTGCCTACTTGCTAAAGTTTATTTGCAACCCCCCATCAACATTTGTAACATAAAACAGAAAATGCAACTGAAAGAGACTTAAATATAAGAAAATATTGTAATTTCAGACAATGAGAAGTTTTAAGGCAGGAAGACCCCACATAGCTTGATTCGGCCGCTGAAAAATGGCATCACGGACCAAGATTCCTTTCACCTCTTTGCTCTGCCAGCTCCTCAGGGTCGCAGTAGGGCTACAACTACCGCAGCCATCACATCCTCACCGAATTCCAGACTCAGGAACTTGATAAGGACGTGATGACTTCCTTGTATCTGTTTTTAAGAGTTAAGAAATTTCCCTAGGGATATGCCCACCACCGCCATCAACCCACAGACTTTTCTACTCATAGCTCATTGGCCAGAATTTAGTCACATGCCCCTTCTTAAGCCAATCACTGGCAAGGGTAAGGTCATTAGACTGATGGGCTTTGATGAATCGAGACTCATCCATCCCATGAGGATGAGGATGACACAAGGCTTCTCTGAAGTACCTGACCCCATAGGGGAGCAAGGTATCTGGACCAGATCTGTGTTCAGTAGTGAGGAGTCTGTCACATTCTTGTAAATAGTTACCCTTCAGGCCACATGGATAAAACTGCTCCTTGGTCCATGGAAACCTCATGTCCCTCGATTCAAATGTCTCTAGTCTTGTCTCCTTTTCTAGTCTCTTCTGCACAAAAACCATTCCTCACCATCTATCTCCTTTGTCTGAACTTGATGAATTACTTTGCCTTTATCATACCACAGTATATTTTATAATTTATCTGTTACTAAGTCTGTCTTTGTCATTAGGCTGTTAGATCCCCCTGAGGCTGGAACCTAAGGGTCCAGCCCATCTGAAGGATGCCTTGTGGGTGCTAGTTACACTGAATTTACTGAATCAAAGTGTAAGGGCAAAGGGGAGGGGTAAGAGAAGAGAGAAGCAGGGAGGCAGGAGAAGAAGACAAATCAGACGGTAAAATACAGGCTTTGGTTGCAGACAAAACATAAGATGTCTGGAAGAGCCAATTCACTAACTGGGATGGAGGCTCTATTGAGGGAAGTAATCATTTGTTAGCTTAAATAAACCCTTTTACCTCAATTACCTGTAACAGAATACAAAAGTATTGACTCGCCCTGGGAGGAAGGCAGAAGTCTTAACCTACCACCACTTCAGGGGCAGGCACTAATTGCCCCGAGGTTTAGGTCAAAGGTTATTGCAGGATTAAAATGGACAGTGAAAATAAAAGCAGGCCCTTAACTCCTGAATTAGCTAATGGCTCCTCTCTTCTGCAGGCTTACCCTGGCTTCTTTCTAATGGACTAGTGCTCTCTTAGCTGGTGGGTCCCTCTCCCCAACAAAGCTGCTATATGCATCCCTCCCCTGGTCAGCCTGAATCTTCATTCACTCAGGCTCCACCCCAGACCATCTGGAGGGACAGAAAGCAAGTGTCAGAATGCATGGCAGGCTGGGTAAAGCGACTTGGAGGAGTTGATTTTTATCTGAGAAATCACCGCAGCATTAGATGAGCACTTATTATGTTGCGGGCACCGTGCTAGGAGCTTTATAGGGATCATCCCTTTTAACCCTCGATCAGCCCTGACATCCTCCACTAACATGAATCAGGGTCCTGGGAGAAAGAGCTGATCCCAAGATGGTGGTGGGAAAGGTATAAGATGAACTGGGGATTTCCCATCATACCAGAAAGCAGGCAAGTTGCCAGAACACCAGGTTGATGGCAAAAGGATACAAGAGCCACTGGAAGAAGTCCTCACTGGCCGAAGATGGAGGAACCTGATATTTTAAAAAGAATAATTACTGCCATGGATTAAAAGACATTAAATCAGTTTTTAAAAATTCCAGTGGCGATACTAAAAAATAAAATGCATTGGTCATCTCTAGAAGATGCTAGTTTGCTAATTATTCTGAAAAAAGGTACACAAAGAATCAGGCACTTCTATTTCCTATATGAATTGTCTCTTGGGGTAATGGAATAGTTGATGGGGAAAGGTTCTTGTTTATAGAAGAACCCCGGTCAATAAATGCAGAATAAATGAGAGAATTAGAAAGTCACCATTCTGAAAGGACAGATCTGGGCCAAGGTTTTTAAACCTTAGCACAATTGACACTTCGGACCAGACAATTCTGTGTTGTAGGGGCTGTTCCGTCCATTGCAAGATGTCTAGCAGCCTCCCTGACCTCTACCCTCTAGAAGCCAGTAGCATCCCCCGGTTGTGACAACCAGAAGAATCTCCACGCACTGCCAAGGATCCCTTGGGGACAAAGTCACCCTGCTTGGGAACCACTGAGGTAGGCCATGATCTTCAGTGGCTGCTGAAACCATGAGGCGAAGGCCGATGAGGAACAAAACTGTGCCTGACTCTAAAGTGGCCCCAGAAGCTGCTTGAGGAAGGCTTGGCACTCACCACTGCCACCAGTGTCCACCAGCCAGGACCCCCGACCTCCCTAGCAAAACAGAAACCCAAGGCGCATCTTCTAGTACTGTCCCCTCCCCCGTTTTGCCTGCCAGGTTGCCACTCCTCTGGTGAGGTCACAAATCCTCCCGCCCCCATCTCCGTTTTTCTGGAGGCTAAGTGCTCCCCTAGACAGCCCTGCACAGCTGCTGCTTCTACCCAGAATGCTTCACCCCTCCCATCCCTTCTCTTCCTGCCAACACTTTCTCATTCTTTCGGGTCTCAGCTTCCATGACTCTTCCTCCAGGAAGCCTTCTCTGACTCCCCCTTTGTACCATCCTTACCCATTGTGTCCCTTGTCACAGTACCACTGTTAACTGTGTCTCTTCAATAAGACTCAGGCACAGAGGCTTCCAAGTTCATTGCTCTATGCCCAGGGAACCCAGCATGGAATAGGCACCAGCAAATGTTGCAGGTAGGAAGGAGGGCAGAAGGGAGGCATGACTTTGTGCTATCGTAGTGCTGACGTATGCACTTGGCTGAGCATTGGAGCGTGATAGACTGTTCATGCGTGTGCAGCGCAGGGTGTGTGTGAACATGGATATACGTGCACCGTGCGGGGGTGCCATGCAAAAATGGGGGACTGCGAAAGCCACAGCCTTGGCTACCTCACCTCTCTTCCCTCCCAGCCTCATCTCCCATCACTGCACCTCGCGCTTCCCAGCTCCGCCATGCCGTTTACCTGTAAACCTTCACATCTTTTTGTTCCTCGCCGCCTTTGCACTTGCTGTTTCTTCTGCCTGGGCTGCCTTTCCCCACTTTCTCCTTCCAGAGTCTCCTGGGCCCCCTCTCCTTTCCCAGTTCGTCCCCTCGTCCTCTGTGCATCCAGAGCTTTTGAGCCTGTATCTACACGCCCTTCTCTTGCTGCATTATGGGGCACCTGCTCACAGCGCTCAACTGTGAGTTCCCCAAGGGCCGCCTCTTGGGGTGCCCCCCCAGAACCAAAACAAGGCTCCTCTGTGCTCCCAGCTGTGGAAGGCAGGCCAGTGGCCAGAGTCCATGGGGTATTTCCAGATAGAGACCGCACGTGTGTGTGTGGGTATAACGCGTTCAGACGCATGGGTTGGGCAAGATAGGGGTTTTCACACCTTTTTTTGCTCAGGAGCCCCCTTAAATAATTTAGAAAATTCTATCTTTTCAGTAGGATCCACATCATACCCAATTCAGTTCATCGAGATTTAATAGACACACGAAGAATGAATAAAGAAGAAATTTACACGCAAGTGAAAAATGAATATGGATTTATCATAGCTACTGATCTTTTTGCAAAAGTCAATTGAAAATACTTCCCCTACAAGCCTAATAAATGTTTGAGAAAATATAAAACACTAACTTCCCTCTGATGCAACACATTCTTCTCAGAGATGGCTTGCAGGAAAGAAGTTAGGAACATTTCACCTCTTTCTCCTCCTCCAAGTCAGGCAAAACACTCCACAGAGACATGGACCAAGGAGAGATTGGATGGAAGTGCACCCAGCTCTGTCACCCCTGAGGATGGTGACAGCGCAGCAGAACGCACTTCACCCAGACTGGGATTTCCCAGAATGCTTTCTCCGAATCTTAAATATTGTATTGACTTCAGTCAGTTTTCATGTGTTTCTCTCACTTGTAGCTAAAAGAATCCCGTATTAACAGGAACGGAAGTGGAGGGTTGGGAGGAATGGCAATTCTAGAACACAGTAGACCTCATTTCAAATCCTTGCTTCGCTCGTCGATAATAGTGTGACTTTACTCCACCTCTCTGATCCCCTCTCCGTGTGTAAAACAGGGGTTACGCCAACTCCATGGGAGGCTGCTTTGTGGTGTGTCACGTGCAGGATTTGAGGAGACAGATGACCTTCAGCAAGTGACCTCCCTGCTCTGAGCCTCAGTTTCCTCATTGGTAGGAAGCAGAGAAAAATATCTCAAAGGACTGAGGTGAGAATTAAATAAGAGGAGCGGGTAACGTGTCCACAGAAAGCTGGGGCTCAACAGATGACAACTAGCCCCGCATGGGGCAGGCAAGTGAGATTTAAGTCTGTGATAGTCTTTTAAAACCAGCCAGAACCTTTGACCCGACCCAGAGGGTGACACAGGGCCTGCAGCTGCAGAGTGGTCAGCCTGGGAGGCTGCTCCCTCCACAAGCAGAAGAGCTGGACAGAAATTCTAGCAAGTGCTAATTAGGTCGTGAAGCTACCCGAGGGAGGGGAGGAATGCCTGATTAATTACTGGCCTGCTCTGCAGGGGGCCACACACCGGGCCTACCTGTGGCCTTCCCTCCCTGCCAGAGCTGGAAACCCCAGCCAGGAAGCCAGGCGGTTCCGGACAGGTCTGCGAGGGTGAGCCTTGCCGCCATCTGGTCCCCAACTCCCCGCCTAATGTTTGTAACAGACCCACTACCTAATTGCATGGTTGGGGAGCAGCCTTCACATCTTTAACACCTAATTCACTATTGTTTCTTTGGAAGCCCCAATGCTGCGGCTGGCCCCGTTTATGGGGCTTTCAAGCCCCGGGCATCCCAGGCCCGCCTTGTTAGGCTCCAGCTGGGCAGGCAGCCAGGAGGGCACCTCCCTCACTTCCTGCAGGCAGCCTGGGCTTTCTGTCCCCCTCTCCTCACGGCTCACCTGGTTGGCAAGAATACTCCAGACACAGCCTTCCTAGTTGTGTCCTCCCCACCAGCCCAAACCCACGTCTCTCCCTGACACTGGGCCGGTCCCACGATTCTTGCCTGAAATTCCAGGGCAGGAGTCCATCTTCGCTCACTTCTGGCGCTTGGTCACATGGCACCACTGTGGGGGTGGGGTGCAGAGGGTGAGGGTCCAGGGACAGAAGATGAGGGTCGAGGACTGAGAGACCACAGCCATCTCCTCCCTGCCCTCTGCTTCTTTGAGTCAGAGAAATAAATTTGGGAAGGATGCTGAAAGGGACCTGGCAGGCCACTGAAGGGACTCCTTGACCCTTGAACTCCCGGAAGAGCCCTGACTTGCCTCCTTTCACCTCATCCCACCGTGTTCGTCATCACTAGCATCACGAGCCAGTGGTCATCTAACAGGCTCTGTCATCAACTCGCAGGGTCCCTGGACCAAGTCACTTCCCCCGTCTGGGTCTTGGTGGCTACCTCTCTAAAGTGATGAGGGCGAAGGGAGATGGAGAGAAGACTAACGGGATACAACACCTGGGTGGGTCTCTTCCAGCTCTTCCTGGGCAGGAATGATCCCCAGTTTTTCACTCTGCTATCTCTTTTGAACATGACATGAGCCCCTCCAGGTGAGAACAGTGGACCGATGAGAACGGTGGATCGATAGAAGATCTGCCCAAGGTCAAACAGCTGGCAAAGTGGCCAAGCTGAGAACAAACTCAGGTGCCTTAGGTCCCAGAGCCCTACCTACATCCTCTGCCACACGGACATCGTGGGAAGGGCCTAGCAGGTTGGGGAAGGGCTGTCATCAGGAACCTGGGAACAAGCATACCCGCCTCCTCTCTCTGCGGGGTTGAGAGATGATGGACATCAAGACCAGACTGAGGGGCGAGGGGGGCGGAGACCGAAACTCTGGGCAGATGCCAAGAGCTCCAAGCATCTCGGCTTGGGTCAAGCCACAGCTCTAGGGACAGACAAACCTGGGTTCAAACCCCCGCTCCTCTATTTACTTACCGATGTGACCTCAGGCAAGTGACTCCACTGCTCTATAAAGTGGGACTAAAAATGGCCCCCCCAAAGACCCGCTAGATAGATCCGAAAAGATGGTGCTTGCTACACAATAGGTACTCCCCAAGTGGCGGCTGTTATTGCTGGGGTTTCCTCCTCTGCTGCACTGTGGGAACCCTCAAGAAAGTGTCCTAAGAAGACACCACGGTGATTGGGAAATCTTCACACCAGTCCGCTAGGCTCATAGCTCGGGGAGTATCCAGAAAGCTCTGCCTGAAGCAAGCAGAAGCCGGGCCCACGCTTCCAAAATCGGGGAGTCTCTAGAAAGGCAGGAAGAGGAAATCGCCTGGGCTCCAGGGGCCGTGAGTGGAGCAAAGGCAAGGTGTTGGGGATTGAGGTGCTGGCAGCTGTGGGCTGAGGACGGAGGCCGAGGATGTGCTGGGGGAGGGGGCAGGCAGAGCCAGCAGCAGGAGGCAGCTGGTGGTGGTGAGAGCCCAGAGCAGTCTCTTTAAAGTGTAAGGCACATCACCTGTGGCTCCCCAGCTCTGAACGAGAGCTCCAGTCGTGGCTGGAGCCCTCCAGGACTCTCTGCTCCCCTGCCCCATTCACTCCGCCATATCCCCGCTCCCCCTGGCCCCTCCTTATTTCATGACCAGCTTCCAGGCCTTAGCCCTCTCTGTTCCCTCTGCCTGGAATGCTCTTCCCTTCAGTGTTTGTGTGGGTCCCGCCTCCAGAGGCTTTGCCCGAACACCCTAAAATAGGAGCTTCATCACCCTCTGTCCCGTCACCCTATTTATTTTATTTCTCTTTACAATTTGTCACTGATGCTATATTTTATATTTATTTGGTTTATCATTGCTCTTCCCCAAGGGAATGTAAGTTTGAGGACAGGGGCTCTGCTTAGTTCACTGCTGTATCTTCATCCCCTGGGACAGCTTCTGGTACCGAGTAAACTCAACACATATTTATTGCATGAACGAATGAATGATTGATTGAAATCCAGATTCACGCTTTTCTAACTTGGATTGCTTCGGGAAGGTCATTCCACCTCTCTGAAACTTCCAGTGCAAAATAAGAGTGCACATGCATCTCACGGGGTTATTGCTTAAATGAAATAATGGAGCGTGAAAGGAACTAACACAAAATAGGTGCTCAGTAAACCACCACCACCGTTGCAGTTATTATCGCCAAGGGTCTCAGGCTCAGTCACCTACTCAGTGAAGCCCTGGGCCCCTCAATAATGGTTCTGAGCCTGTCTATCTGCCAAATGTGGAAGCCAGGAGTCCGTATGCCCCACAGGGGAATGTTTGGGGGTGCTCAGGCAGTGCATGTGAGGCACCTCGCAGGGGGGCTGACACACGGTAGGTGCTGACCAAGTGGCGGCCACCGCATTCCTGGAGAGTCTGGGGTTTGGACGTGGCTCCACTGTTCTCTAATTCTGTGATCTTGGAGAAGTGACTGGACATTTCCGAGCTTTGGTCTCATCTACGAAATTGGGATAATGACAACACCTTCCCCACACGTTGTCCTGAGGTCACAACGAGACTGTGCACTGCAGCCATCAGGTGTGTTGTGACGGACACATGGAACAAAGCCCAGGGAAGAAGAGAAACACACTCACGATGCAGAGAAGGGGCAGAACCAACGGCTGTGCTTGGCCTCAGCCCCGAGGCCCAAGGTCACACAGAGGGAGCCCACAGCCCAGAAGCAGCTGAGCCCCTTCCCCAGCCAGGAGCCCTCTGTAGAGAAGGCGCTCCTGCCTCCGTCCACCTGCCCGTCCCCTCCCCTCTCCACAAGGCCTCATGGGTAAACCGCTCCTGGCCAGCCTTGGCAGGGGGAATTTTCAGTGACAGCCAGGCTCCTTCCACCTCAGTCAACCTCCTGCCCAATCTGCTAACCAGCCTCTCCCAACACCCTGGGGCGGCCCTGGGAAAGAAGACATAGAAGGAAGGGCCCTGGAAGTCAGGGAGCTCAGACAGGCTCCTTGGCTCCAGCAGATGGAAATCTTTGCCTTCAGAGAGATTAGTCTGAGTCGTTGATTCAATGATTGACTCGGTTATACAGTCCCCTACGTGTGATCTCACTCTTGAGAATCCGAGGAAACACTAGGTCCTCACCTGACCTAGACCCTCTGACTCGTCCACCTGACGGAGGAGAGTGGGGGCTGCCACTGCCTTGTTCAGCCTGTGCCTGGCAAAAGCCAGAAGTAGACTCCACAGATGACTCAATCAGTAATCCCTGGACAGCAAGCTCCATGAGGCATGGTTATTATTTTTTTTTTTATATCTGTTTTGTTCTTTGATGAATTCCCAGTACCCAAAAGAGTGCCTGGCACTCTTAGTAAGGGCTTAGTAAATATTTGTTGAATGAGTGACTCCATCAATAAACCAATGAACGAAGCAGTGAATAACTGTAAGTGAAGTTCTCCGCAGGCTGGATGTGTTTTTTCTTATGTTCTTTGATAAATCCCCAGTGCCTTGAAAGGAGCCTTGGCACATAAGAGATGCTAAGTAAATGTATGTGAGAATACATGTATGTGACCATATCCCTGAGTCAATCATTGGATCAATGACTCATTAGAATGTAATCTCTCCCAAGGCCAGAATCTCCATCTGCTTTATTTCAGGCTGCATCCTCAGGGCCTGCAGCATAGCAGGTAGCAAATGTCCAATGAATTGGTGAATGAATGAGTGCAAAGATCACAGAAGAAGAAGAAGAAGAAGAAGGAAACACTAAGGGGCCACCCTGCCCCTGACCACCACGCCATGCCTCGTGGTTTTTTAAATAATTTGTCGATTGTTTTTAATGGTTGAGGCAGTAATACTTGGTTCATGAAACTGCAATATACAGAGAGGTGAAATAAATAGCTTATATATATATAATATATATAATATAGCTGGTTTTAAAATATTCCCTTATCATTGGTGTGCTAGGTCACGTGAGTCACGGAAGGTCGATAGCAGCATCCTCCAGAACTGCGAGCAATGCAGGGTCACCGTGATTGGACGAGGCCGTCTGTCGTCGGAGGTCGAGGCGCCGAGAATTCTGAGGGGCACGCCTTCCCTGCGCGGTGTCTTGGGACAGCTTGCAGCGGACAATAAATAAATGACTGCAAACCAGAGAGCGATTTTTGTTGGAGTTGGGGACAGGGACAGGGGATTGGGAAAGGGGGGGGCTTGTTGGGGGTGACAGTGGGGCGGGTACTACTTTCTTTTTTTTTTTTCTTTTTTTTCTTTTTTTTCTTTTTTTCTTTTTTCTTCTCTTGCTTTCAGAACCTTTGGGAAAAAGGACTTTGGTTTCTCAGAGTGTCGTTTTCCTCATTCAAGTCCTCCTCTGGGGACAAGTTTAAGGTTGTCTGTTCCTAGAGAGACAAGCACCTATGCGTTGACAACAGTCCCTTTGCGTGAGTCATTTGTCATATAGGGGGTTTCAAGTCAATAGTAAAATCCTTATTACTCCCCCTCCCCCAAGAGTTTTGGTTCAGTTTTTGTCTTCTTTTAAACACAATGTACAAAAATAGAGCCTCTTCCTTATTTTTCATGTAAAAATATTCCTCTGATGCAGTTCTCTGTGAGTGTGAGTGTGGGCCAGGGCCACCTCGGGGGGCCGTGGGCGGCCGCCTAGCCGGGGTGCGTGGGGCGGATCCGCCGGGACCTCTTGGTCACTGTGGTGTACTTGAAGGGCTTCTGCAGCTCTGCTTGCCCCTTGGGATAGCGCTTCATGAAGTGCACGTCCTGCTGGTTTTCACGGGTCTTGGGGCCCTTCCTTGGCCGCCCCTTCTTGGTGAAGCCCACGTACCAGCCGGAGTACTTAGCCGACATCAGGGCCGTGTAGTTGTTCTCCAGGACCTTCTCGATGAACACACACTCCTTACTGGTGCCATCAGGCTGCGGGTGGGGGAGAAGAGAAGGAGGTGAGAAGGGGAAGGGAGGCTGCAAAGGCCACAGCTACGGGGGCAGGGCGCGGGGGGAGGGGCGGGGGGTCAGTCCTGGCAAGTGGCTGAGGCTGGAGGCAGCGGAGTAGAGAGGAAGAGGACCTGATCCAGGCTGTGGCCTCAGCAATTTCACTTCTTAGATCTGTGGAGTGAACTTTTCCTACAGACCCCTATATCCTTTCCCATCCGTCAACTAGGTAACAGACTCCTCTTATTCAGAAATCCATCCCTTCCCCACTCTCCACCCAGTAGCCAGGGGCTTCTACCTCACCTCTGGCAGAACAAGATACCCAGATCTAGCCAAACAAAACATTGTTTCCTGTGATTGGTGCAGAGCTGGACACGTGGCCTGAGCCATCCAATCAGTGTTCTTCAAGAAACTTCTATAAGTGCTGCTCCAAAACATGGGCCGACTTAAACCTGGGGAACACGTAAGGTCCATGTGGAGTGATACTGTCTGACAAAACCGGCACAGAGGAAGCCAAGCCAAGAGCAAGAGAATAAGAGAAACCAAGTCCTGGTCACATCCTTTAGCTCCTGGACTGACCTGCATCCGAAACTCCACTTATCTCACAGTTACGTGGGCCAGTAATATCTCATTTCCTTTGAACCAGTTGAGAGTGTGTTCTGTCACTTATAATAGAAAGGTGGCCCGACAGAGGTGCACAACACTTGACGTGAAGTCAACTCAACTGCCACCGTGACATAGTTAAAGGTAAATTACATTTAATGTGGCATGTGGTACGTTTTAATGTTTGGTGTCAAGACCGGTGGGGGCCTCCCAAATAAGAGTTTGAGCATGGCCGAACTACAAAGCCTGTGCCCTTGCGTTTGAGATCTGAGGCTCCCCAGCAGTTGCGTGAACACTCCCTGGGACACTAGACTAGGCAAGGAGCACTAGATCACGACTCAGGAGCTGAGTCAACTCTAACACTTCTGGTGTCACCTCAGGTTAGTTTATTCCACTCTCTAAAACTCAAATTCTTTGCCTTACCAAACAGGGACAATGACCCCTGCGTCATAGGAATGTTTTGAGGAATGACATTTATAAGTGAGCCTGGCACACCGTAGGAACTTGCCGAATTATTTCTGAAGGCCAGGTAGTTCAGACGGTTTGGCTTCCTTCCTTGAATCTGATCTGGACAAAGGTGGTGGCAGGCAGGCTTTGAATCTCCTCCCTGAGACAGCCGAATTGCTCCATGTGGAAGGGTGAGAAACACACAAAGTTGGAAGGCCTGAATTAGCAGCACTCAAGTTTCCAACTAACATCTCCAGATATAGGCCGGGCCCACTCCTGGTTACGGACGGATACCCCGCCAAGTTGGAAGCCCAGCGGTCTGGCTGTGCGTGGAGACTGAGGTGCGAGTTCCAGCCTTTTGTTTGAAGTGGAAAACGGGCTGGAGCTTCCAGGAACCTTCACCTTTGAGTGGAGGGCAAGCTTGGGCTCTGCAGACAAAGTGCTGAACTTTGCAGAAAGGGACAGGCAGGGTAAGAAAACATTCTCTGGAGGACGAGATCTTTCGAGGAGGCTGCAAAGCAGGCAGCAGGGAGGGTCTGGGAGACATACACGTAAGACAGTATGGGCAAGGTGAGCAGTAAGGGAGGCCAGAGCATATGTGCGAGGGGGGTAGAGAAGAATGGTCTCTGGGCTCTGGGCACCCATGGATAATTCTGGAAGCTGCCTATCTAACCTGAGTCCAGGTCCTTTGGCCAGTCTTGATGAAACAGTCAGGGAAAATGGAACAAAGGCCACACCGTGCCGTTTCCCCACCCTAGACTACCTGCCTGGAAAATTGCTTTTATGCTTCAAGGCTCAGTTCATTAACTGCCTCCTCCAGGAAGCCTTCACTGACTGCCATCTATCTCCCTGGGTATTTCCTCCTCTTCCTTCAAGACTCCATTCAAGCATCAAACTTTATTGGACTCACACATTCCATCTCTTGGACCCTCCTGGCATCCATCCCTCCTTCCCTCTTGCCTGCCTCCTCATCAGCCCAAGAGTGTCAGGAGGTGAGGACTGCTTCTCAGTTACTCTCAGGCTCGGCCCAGCCTTTGCCAAAGACACGGGTGCCCGGAGCATTTGTGGTTGAATGGACACGGGTTCTCCTAAGAGACAAATGGCAGGAGTGACACAGGAAAGAGTTTTCCTCTAAAAGAACACAGACTCTGCATCCTAGATCCCTGACTAATGTCCCAGAGACAGTCACGAGCTGGGAGAGGCCCCTCTGGGGGACGCACCGAGAAGGGGACAGAGCATGCAGAGTGCTGGGACTCTCTGCCTGGCACACTTGGTCTCTCTACTCATCCATTCACTCATTCATTCCGCATTTATTGCCAACCATAGGCCAGACATTTCCACATCCATTATTTCATTTAATCTTCTTAACTCACTGAGGTAGACTCTACCTGGTAGGAAAAACAAAAAAACAAAAAAACAACAGAGTTCAAAGAGGCAAAAAGTCATGGAGCTTCTAAGTGGCAGAACCAGGATTTGAACTTGCATTTGCCCCTGCAGCTCGCTTCTCTTCTGTCCAGTTCCCGACACACCCACAAGGAGAAAGGGTATAGCGGAGTGGGTGCTGCCAATCAAAACACCACACCTCCCCAGGCCGACATGGCCACATCGGCACGAAGCAAAGTCTTGGAGGTGCAGGAGCAAGCACAGCGCCGGGCACACACGCGCTCATTCACGTCTGGGTTTACTTAGAGAACTGGGGAGCTGGGCTTGGGGCCCAAACTAGAATCCTGTCCCTTCTACTTGATGTGAGGCCTGAATCCTGATGACATCACTTGAAACCAGAACGACCCCTGGACATTTTTAGTTTTTGCCTAAGGCATTTGAGTTGGGTTTTAGAGTCTTTAGTCAAAGATGTGGTGGTGGGCAAGGAAGCCCCCTACCCCAAAAGATTCTGGGGCCCTCTGCTGCCCCGAAGAAGACTCACCAGTGATCGCATAGGAGGGAGCAGATGAGAAAAAAAACCAATCTGGGTTCACTCTCCAGAGATGGGGGGAAATGCCTAGTACATAGTGCTCCGCACTCAACAACTATTTATGGAATGAGAGGAAGCAGCGCCTCCTGGGCCAGATGGAGGTGGGGTCCAGTGAGGAAGCAAGAAGAGGGGCTGTCTGAGCAGGCGGGGGCTCAGAGCACAGCTTTGCCACATGGTTGGTCCAGTGCAGCAGAAAGAGTAGCGATGCCAAGGGCCTGGGGTACCTGTAGGCTCTATCGGGGGCTCAGCGATGTACCCAGCGGTGGCCATCTATATGCAAGGTTGGTCGAGACCACCCGAGAAAGCTGTCCTGTTGAGCCACTCCAAAAGGGCTAGAGCCTACACCGCCCAGGTCAACGATCCCTGCAGGTGAAGGAGTGACAAGTGACCTGGCTTCCAAGGGGAAGCGAACTAATATTTAAGTGCCTCTACGTGCCAGCGTTATCACTCCCATTCTACAGCTGAGGACAATGAAGCTCAGCAAGGTCGGAGCATGCTGACTCCCCGGTCTGATGTGGACAATTCTAGCTTTAGCTTAAGCGTCAATCCTTGGAAGGCAAGAATCATATTTCTATTTCTTTGGTGCCCTGGTAGCCCTTCGGACAGGTACACAGAGCAAGGATGGAAGGATCCAGAATCAGCCCTCAGGAGGCTTCCACTGGCAGAGGCCCAAAGACAGCCAGTGACAACCCAGGAGAGCAGACTGGGATCGGAGGGCTGTGAGGGGCTGGGTGTTCCCGGGGTGGTCGGGAAAGCTAGAGGCTGTTGATGGATGAGCCAGGCCTCGGGGCAGATGGACGAGGGAAGGGCAGTCCCGGCGGAGGGTACAGCATGTACAGAGCAGAGGTTGGCAGTGCCGTGTATCTGTGGCATAAGCAAGGTGAGGACTGGTGGCAAGGCCGTGAGGCCAGAGAGCCTCCCTCAAGGAGTGTGGCCTTTCCCTGGTAGGTGGCAAGGCCCCAGGGTCTGGTTCTCAGCTGAGCTGGGTCCGGGTAGAGGGCAGGAGAGAGGGGATCACTTTTGTGATTTAGAAAGCGGAGGGTGGGCCGTGGGGACGGGCCTGGAGTGGAGCCTGAGGCTGGGGACTCACATCCTGAGGCAGCTGGGGCAGGAGTTAGGGAAGGAGGGTGATCCAGCACCTAGGGCCTGGCTGGCCAGGGTGTCTGTGACAGAACAGCAGCCCAAGGACGTCGGCTTCCAGCAGCAGGAGCCAGACAGAGTGAGAGGCACTGGGCTGGCAGAGGCCAAGAAGAGGATCTGCCTGGGCAAAATCGGGACAGGTGGATTTGAGGGTGCCCTTGGAGCACCCCCGGCCAGGCCAGAAAACAGAAGCCTGGAAGGGGATGATGGGGGGAGCCGCAGCGAGGGGGAGGGCTCCCCGGGCTGCGCCAAGCCTCTCCTCGCCGCCAGCTGAACCGTCCCCAATATTAATGATGGCAGAGAGGGCGAGGGGGCAGGAAATCGGAGCCGGCTCCTGTGGAAGCGGTGACTCAGCGGCCAGCCGGCGGGCTCTGGGCGGCCGACGACGGCGGGGAGCGGCCCGAGGGGACGGGGCTGCTCTTTTGACCCCAAGACGGCTCTCCTGGGGTCACGATGCCGGGAACCGCGCAGACCAGAGGGCGGGGCGCGCGCGCGCGCGCTGGGCTCGGCGGGCGGCTCCGCGCTGCTCCTTTCAACAGGAAAAAGAGGCCGAGCCCACGACTAACTGCGAGCAGGTTGGGCCTGGGAGGCGGCCCGGCCGGGCAGGAGAACAAAGCGCCCGACGCGGAGCGGCCCCGGCAGCCACAGGAAACGCACGGCCAGGCCAGGGGACCCGCGCCCGCCCGCCGCCGTCGCCCCTGCCCCGGACCCCGCGCCCGCCGCGGAAAGTGAATCACTAATGAAAACCACTCGTCATCCCGCTACGCAATTACTATTATTTTGCTCTTTGGGAAGCTGCAGTTTGTGTGGGCAGCGCGGCTGGAATCTCTGCCTTCTAAATTGGGCTTTGCATCCCGCCCAGCTCTAGTGCGACCCGGGACAAGTGCCTGGGAGTGGCCCCAGCTGTGAAATGGGGATGGATGGTCGTGGTGCCAACGCCCACCCCCTAGGGATTATTTGGGAGCATTTTTGCTCAGTGCCTGGCAGAGCGTAGGTGCTCAATTAAGAGAAGCTAGTAGTACTCTCATTATTAATAAGTAACAAGTGACAATACCCTGGCTCAGGTCCCTGGCCTGTTTGTTACATTCTCCCCGGTGTATGGCAGCCTGGAAGAGGGATAAGAGTTGGCCAATTCAGGCTTAACCAGGACTGGGGTCATTACCTGTCCCCAACAAGGTACAACAAATGCAGCCAGGAGCAGGAGACCCTGGCCTCCTTGGAATTTGGGTCTCCTCTCTTCCCTACCCCCACTCCACCTGTGCAGCATAAGCCCCCCGCCCCCATCCAACTTGGGGTGAGGAGGGTCCCTGCAGAGAGAAGGGGATGCAGGCTCCATCCAGCACAGACCTAACGCCTGCCCCTGGAACACCCGAAGGAAGCGAGTGTGTGAACTTCACAAACACACCCGGGGAAAAAGGGGGTGGGGGGCGCCGAGCGGCAGCATCGATGGAGGCTCAGCGCCCCTGGTACACCCCGCCCCCGCCCTAATTTGTTACATGCAGCTCTCTTGCCCGTTCCAAAGTAATAAAATCTTCCTGAAACGCTAGAACCGTGAGGCCCGGCGCTGACGAGGCTGCCGGGTTCCGGCTGCAGCTCGGTGCTGTAAACGCCTGGCGATTGTTAAAACCACGCTGCAGCCCAGCCCTCGGCCAGCTGGTTCCGCGTTCCCAGAAATCGGGTACACGCAGGCAGGCGAGGAGCCCCAGAGCCCCTCCTCTCCAAGGGGGTCCCCCACTCCCGAGCCAGCCAGAGCTGGCAACCACCAGGAGAGATCAGGGCCCTGCATTCTCTCCAAAGTCACAGCCTCTGATCCCCCTGCCTGGCAGCCTGCGGGGGCGGGGGGCAGAGAAGAATCGGGAGAAAGGAAGAGATTACAGTGGGAATCACACACAAATGCTCGCCGGACCTGTTTTCCATTTGGGGCCCTGGGCACACTGCTCCAGATACCCAGAGCTGCGGGGGAACCCACCCAAGTTCCCCAGAATTCCTGACCAGGACTCACCTTCCCCACGAGCTTGCCTTTCCGGTTCATACACAGGTAGTATTCCGTCTCCTTGCCCTTGATCCGGACTTGACTACCGAAGGTGTCTGTTTCCACTAGGAGCTGGGCTTCGAAAGGCAGAAGGAGAACAAAACATGCTTTTTTACCAGGGCAATGGCTGGGCCTAAAAGCTTGGCGACATGATGCCTGACCCTGTCCCCAGGCTCCCAGCACCCCCAAATCAGGCATGAGGGAGGCCTCTAACAGGTCCTATCAGAGCACCCTGCCCCTCCGGCAGGGAGAGGGAGGCTGTCACCACCTGTTCCCCATATCCAGCTTCTCTGGACTTTATTTGGGACCCAGTGGCTTCAGTCATAGGGGAACTCTGCCCCTTGCAGCTAAATACCTGAGCATCCTTCTCCTCCCGCATCACCCACTTCCCCTAGCCCCTCAGCTCCTTTCCCCAAAGCGGGACAGACAGCCACACAACCGTCTCTGGAATAAGGAGACAGACACACAGAGGCGTGAGAGTTCACACGGACGCGCACCCATGCATACACATGTACACGCACATGCACACAGCCTGCCACGGGAGAGGTCAAGACACTTCCTCTGGAATTTAGGGCAGAGGCCCCCTACCCCGGGGCCAACAAGTGCAGCCCCTGCTGGTGTCCCCTCCCTCTTCTACACGTTTGCCATCTGAAGTGGGCAAGGCCCTGGGAAGGGAGGTTCAGGCCCCTGGGGAAGGGAGGCTAGCTTCGGGATGTTTCACTTTCCTCAGTTAAGGTCACCGAGACTGGAAGATAACTAACTCCCAAGAACCCAGAAGTCCCAATCAAGACCCAATATTCCCTGGTCCTGGGTAGGACACCTCACACTCAACCACCCTTCCACCCTCAGGATGGGGGTGTCTAGAGCTGATCCCCGAAAACCCTGACTGAACACAGACATCAAATAGCCAAAGGGTGACTGTCCCTTGCTTAGGGCAAGCTACGTCCAGACCCCTCCCTATTCCTCTGCCAGTTTGTATTTTCTCCCCCAGTCGGGTGCTGTGAGACTTCGGTCAGCCGTGCACACTCTCTGAGCTCGCTCTCCTCTCTGGTCCTGCATCCCCATGCCTGGTCCCCCCTCCCCCTCCCCTGCCTTCTTTGCCTATGACCCACCCCCACCATTCTCACCCTCCCATCCCTGACCCTTTGCTTCTCAGCACCTGCCCCTCCCTCACCCACAAAATTTTAATTTCAGTGACAAGGGACTTGCTTCTCCATAACAAAAATCATAGCCCTAAATACAGTATCCTTGGAGCCACAAAGAACGGACCTCAGTGCCCCTAAAATACACTAGGTATGATTTTAATAAAAAAATTTAAAAATATATACCCTGGTGCCCTGCTGTGAAAATTAAAACCATCTGGAATGCAGGATTTCCAATAATTAATCTAGCCCTCCTTTGACACCACTACTAATTAAAATATGATACCCCACCTTTCCAAGGGAAAAAAAGAAGAATTTACATAAAATTTAAAGATCTAACAAGAATTTAGTAATTCTAGAAACAAGGGGGAGGGCACATTCTTCCCTCCACCTTCCCCCATCCCTAGTAAACACCGAGTCAGGAATATTAACCAACACTGACATCGGGGTTACAAGCCCTCCATCCTCACCACGCTCCTTAATTCAGACGCCCTATAACTCTCCCTGGGAACCCAGGGCCAAACATCCTGGCCGCTCTAGGACTTGTTCTCCGCCTCCCCTCATAGCTCAGGCCCCACCAGGATGAGGTTGTGGGGGTCGGGGGTGGGGGTCTCCAATCCTAGGAGCTTCTGAAGAAGGCAGCATGTGTCAGGGAAAGATGAGAGCCCTGGGGTCCCCAGATCCGGGTCTGAAGCCCTGGCCGCACTTGCCAACTGTATGACTTTGGGCTTCAGTTTCCTCACCTGTAAAATGGGGCAATCATCCGTAGTCTTCAATAGGTATGAGGAGGCTTACACAGAATGATGCTGGAAAGGGCCTAGGGCCTGTTCTCAGGGGCTGGGGAGGTAGATGTGGTCCCCGTTGTTCAAGTTTCCTAATAACTGCAAAACCAAACCGTCTCCCCCACTCAAAAAAAAAAAAAAAAAAAAAAAAAAAAAAGCATGGTGTGGGAAAAACCAGGTGTGTGTAAAAGGCAAAGGTGGAGAACTCCCTCGGCACCCTCTGGGGTAGCACGCACCCTACACCTCAGAAAAGGCCTTGGGCTGGGACTTACAGGGTCTGATTCCATTTCTGGCATTGCCATCCTGGGTTGTGAGACTTCCACACCCCACTGTGAGCCTCAGTTTTCCTTATCTGTACAAGGGGTGGGGGCTCGACCCTATTCTGATTCTCTCTGAGACTGGCGGCAGGGTCTAGGACAGGGGTACGAATGGGAGTGTAGTTAAAAGGAGAGGCCACAGGGCTAAAGCCCAGGCAACCCCAAGTGACCCTGAGGGGACACTGCCCTGTCTGCCCCCTCCAGCACATGCCCGGGCCTCTGTCCTCAGAATAACTCCTATTACATGCCCAATCTTGCTCCCCTGTGAGCCCACAAAAGTCACATGTCACTACAAGCTTGGATGTCTTTATCCCCTTTTTACAGCATAGGAAACTGAGGTTCAGAAAAGCAGCCCGCAGGAGTTGCCTGCCTCTTTCTGCTGGGCCTGAGTTCCGGGGGAGGACCCCCAGCCCCGGGAAGACACGTGGCTCAAAGCAGAACCCTCCACCGCCCATCAGCCACAGCCCACCGCAGGCCTTTGCCTGAGCCGTCCAAAGGGCCTGGGGCTGGGGCTGGACCGCGCTTCCACCCCCACAAGCCTAGCCGCCCCCACCCCAGCATGGGGAGGGTCTGCACCCGCCGCTGTGCTGGGGGGAGCCAGAAGTCTGTTCTCCCCGACCGCAGCAAGCCCACAGCAAGCCATGGAGTGACCTAGACTCCACTCAGCACATGACGTAATGAGGAGGGAGCCGGGCCAGAATTATGTAAAGTCACTGGGGAGTAATAGCAGCAGCAGTTCTCAGAATAGAGAGAGAGAGGGAGAGAGAGAGAGAGTGAGAGAGAGAGGGAGAGAGAGAGAGAGAGAGAGAGAGAGAGAGAGAGAGACCCCACCCACCCAGGCCCCCCGCTTCCCACCCCAAGCCTGCCTGGCCCTCAGCATCATCCTGCCCCCACCCCCACGATCCAAGCTCCAAGCCCCCAAGATGCAGCTCGGAGCTAGACACCTCATCTCTGCTCAAGTGTGTTCTCAAGGCCTGCACCAGACCAGACAGGAGGAGGAGGTGATGACGTTACCTCGCTCCCCTCCTGTCAGACCTCCTCGCCACCCTGGCGGCCCTTCCAGTCCTCACGATTGCACAGCCTCCTCCCTCTGCCCCTCTTGCTCCTCACCAGTCTCCCCTTTACGCATCAGCCAGAGAGATTCTTTAAAAATATAAAATTAATTAGCTCTCTTCCCCGCTGAAAGCCTCCTGGGGTTCTCCTACTCATTTGAAACCCAGCCTCTTTAGGAAGGCCCATCGGGGACACGTGATCTGGCGCCTGCTGACCGTCCCACCTCCTGCCCTCGCCCACGGTCCTCCAGCCAGGCAGCCTCCTTGCGGTTCCTTCCTAACACACCAAGCACACACGTGCCTCGGGGCCTTTGCACTTGCTACTGCCTCTCCCTGGAGATTGCTTTGCCCAGAGCTCCCACCAGTGGCTTCTCATCTCCTAGGTTGCCACTCAAATGCCACCTTCTCAGAGAGGCCCTCCCCGGCCACACTGTCCAATGCCATACCAGCCTCTGCCGTCCAGCACCCTCCACCCCCTGCTCCATTGTCCTCAGAGCTCTTCTCCAAATTGTTTTCTTTGCTACCTTTTTTATTGTCTGTCTCTGTTCACTGGGAGGTAAGCTCCATGAGGGCAGGGCCTGACCTGTCTCATTCACCAGCGTGATGGCCAGTGCTAGCCCACACCAGGCTCACAGTAAATGATGGATCAGTAAATTTTACTAAACGCATAAACAGCCTTGTGAGGGAGATGTGAATAATGCTACTTAAGAGTTAAGCAGGGCAGAAGTGTGAACCAGATCTCTGATTCTACTGGACTCAGTGCCCTTGGCCACTCTGCTCCCCCCAGTGTCTCCCCAGCTTCCTAGAACTCCGGGCTCCCACCCACCCATCCCTAGCCTCAGGGTCACTAGCACATATTCTGATTTGCTGTGTAACAACAGGGAAAACCCTGTCCCTCTCCAGGCCAGGACTAGGTGACCTCCAAGGCCTCTTCGAGTTCTGCTCTCCTAGGAAGTATCAATAACTTACATTTATTTAGAGCATATGACATGTTGGGCACTGTTCTAACTACCTGATGTGGATGATCTCACTTAATCCTTACGACAATCCCATGAGGATAGAAATATGATCGGCACTCCCATTTTATAGATGAGAACACTGAAGCCCAAGGTCATGCAGAGCTAAAACCCAGGCAGGATTCGAACCCAGGGAGGCTAACCTGGAAGCCTTAGTCTTAGCCTCACTCGTCACCCCTCTCCCCTCCACCAGTCCCTCCCCTGGCGGGGGGAAGTGAGCAGACACCAAAGGCAGGCAGGGAAGGTCTTTGCTTTGACCTCACTTTCTTGGGGCAGAGGTCTGTGGACGGAGAAGCCTGCAGAGCCAAAGGTCGGGGCCCATCCCTCCCAGCTCCACTTCCAAATGACCTTGACAGAGGCAAGGTCCCTAATCACTCTGAGGAAGACACCTTCGAGCTGATGATGGGAGATAAGGGGCCCTTGGGAGCATACAAGGCTCAAACCACAGTCAGCACAGCGGAAATGGCTTCAGGTCTTGTCGAGAGAAGAAAAGGCTGCATGAACCAGAGAGGAAGTGAGTATAGGATGGGGGACCCCACAATAGAGCTCCCCTCAACGGAAAGCCCACAGAGCCATCCTCACCAGCACACAGCCTGCCCATGGCTGGGGGCCAAGAGCTTAAACGACCCGTCCCTTCTCCAGCATCCAGAGAAGAAAGCAGAAAAGGGAAAAGAGAGCATGGAACAAGAAAATAGGAACTAGCTAGAAAGCCCTTTCTAAAAGAAACACATGTGGTCTTCCCACCCCCACCCCTCACATTTCTCTTAAATGTGTGGAGCAACAATAATAATTTAAAAAATAATAGCGAATACTTATTTGAGCATTTACCCTCTGAGAGGCACTGTGCTTAGAGCCTGAATATGGGATGTCTTACTAGCTCCCCATGGGCAGGCCCTATTACGCCCATTTTACAGATGAAGAAACTGAGGCACGGAGCAGTTAACTTCCTTGCCAGAGTCACGCAGTAGGGCCAGGATCTGAACACAGGCAGAGGAACTCCAGAGCTAGTCTGAGACAGACCGAGTCTCAGACCGAGGCAGACAGAGCGGGCTAGACAGGCAGCAGGCCAGAGATGGCAGAGAACGGAGAGGTGACACTGATGGATTGGTGGACTGGCTGATTCCAGCGTGACTGTCTGGTAGGGCCTCCCAGGGGCGGATCCAGGGCCTCACTTTGAGGACGTTGGTGTGAAGGGTGGGAAACAGCGGGGAAAGACACAGACCAGCAGCCAGGGAATCAGAGGGACACGGGAGACAGCGCCCAGAGCGAACGAGCCGA
The DNA here is from genome assembly GCA_028627145.1 of Eidolon dupreanum. Lineage (NCBI taxonomy): Eukaryota > Metazoa > Chordata > Mammalia > Chiroptera > Pteropodidae > Eidolon > Eidolon dupreanum. Next base: position 4,299,948 of record CM053515.1, read on the forward strand.
GAACACAGAGCTGGAGAATGGGTTTCTCCCCCAACCCCCCAGACCTGTGAGTGCACTGGGGGCCGGGGGGGAGCCAATGAGAGGCTGGGCAGAGCCCCCCATACCTGGGTCCGGTGCGGGGTGGCCGGCAGCCTGCTGGCCTCTACAATCACAGTGCTGACAGTGCTGCTGGCCACTGTCCAGGCAAGGACATGTCCTTGCCACAAAGGCGCTGGGAGGTCATAGCAAGTCAGTATCCCTTCCTCCCCCGAAGGTGGATGGGGTGAGAGGAAGGGAGGGAGATGGGGTGGGGAAGAAGGAATCCTTTCTGGAGGTGTTTCAGCCTTGCTAGTCTCTCTCTCTCTCTCTCTCTCTCTCTCTCACACACACACACACACACACACACATACACACTATGGCCTTTCTCCAAAGGTGTCTGGTTCCCCTTCTCTCAAAGTCCCCAAGGAGGCTGGCAGGCCACGTGCGCTTGCCAGAAAGGAAAAGGGAAAGAATCAATAGGATTGATCAGGAGCTATATTTAATCCTAGCTGTAGCTCCAGTGTGGCCATTTCAGCCGTGGAGTCAATGAGGTGTGGGTGGCCATTCCCCACGGGGGTCAGAAGTGGCGGGACATGAGCCCAGAGGGCAGGGGGATTAGACTGAGACAGAACTGCCCCTTGCCAGCCAGGGGAAGCCCAGGGCGAGGTTGTTGCCTGATAAGGGGAGGGTGGAAGGGAGGGCGGAGGGGCACTGAAGGACCTACAGTGGGCTGAGCGCTTGTCCCTGAGGGAGCAATGTCCTCTCCTGGACCACACCTGGGTCATCCATGCATTCGCTGACTCAAGCGTTTATGGAGCCCGTTTATGGCTGGCTCTGTGCACGGGGACAAAACAGACCAGGGGTGTGCATCGTAACGGGAGAGACAGAGAGCAAATAACGAAATACGTGATGGACCGTCAGTTAGTGATGTGTCAGGAAGAGAAACACACCCGTGAGGGGACAGAGACGGGAATTCTCTGCTAAAGGGAACAGCTGAACAGAAGCCATGAAGATATTCGGGAGAAGAGCATCCTCGGGTTGAGGGGACAGCCAGCGTGGAGGCCCTTAGCCGGGGACATGCTGGGTGTGTTTGAGGGACAGCAGGAAGGCCACTGGGCTGCAGCGGAGTAAGCGAAGATGGGGCCTGAGGTTGGAGAGGCCACAGGAGCCAAGCCACCCACACCTGGACTTCATTCTAAGTGCGAAGAGAGCCCGTGGGAGCTGAGTGTCACAGGCTCACATTTGGACTGCTTTCTGGAGCATGGACTCTGGGGGTCACACTCAGAGAGCGGGGGTCTCTGCTGCTTCGGCTATCCCGGCCAGTCCAGGGGACACTGCTCCTTGCTCAAACAGCCCTCTGGCAGGTACCAGAATGAGGAAAATGGGGGCTGGAGGGCCCCCTCCCTCTCTCATCACCAGCTCAGCAAAAGCCTAGGCACACCCCACATACCTTCCTGTGAAAGCCACCCCAGTTGGCCCGTAATTATGCTTTGAGTTTCCCCATAATGGTTTTATTCACTCGTGCAGCAAGCTTTGGGGGCAGGCGACTTGTCCTGGACACGGGGACATGCAGAAGGTTCACCGCTTCCAGGGAGCTCACATTCTCAGAGAGCCCGGGTGAGCAGGGGGCTCGGGAAGGCTGCCCAGCAGGGCGGGCTGACTCCCCGTGACCCAGGGCAGCAGGGGCACAGGTGGAGTCACAGACTCGTGGATGCTGAGCTCTAGGAAGCTGGGAGGACTAACTCCACGCCCCGCGCCACCCACCCCACCCCCACTAATGGCGAGGACACCCGGGCACAGGAGGGCAATGGGAGAGGCACACGCTCACACAGCAAGCTGGGGGCCTCGGCTCTCCCTACTCAGCGTCACCCCCTACGAAGGAGCGAGGCCCCTTGAGGGCTGGGATGAGATGTGTCTTACTCAGCACTGTGTCCCCAGGGCTCAGTAACTCTGTATGGAATGAGTGAGGGACCCCAGCACGAACTAAGAGGAGACCAGATCACACCCGACAAGAGGGTCCAAAGACCCTTCGCAGTCTGGCCTGAGAGAGCAGTCGGAGCATGGCTGGCCCGACCTCGCTCGCTTGGGATCATGAAGAAGCCTCTTCTACCTGCAGCTGACATGCCAGGAGGCATGGTCCCTCCTGGAAGCCTCAGGAGCCAGCTCCGAGAGGGAGGACTCCGGCCTGAGCCCATGACAGGCACCTGTCTGCCCCCACACAACACTGATGACCTCGGGTTGTTGTCATCAATATTCCTGCTTTAACGATAGAATCGTTGGCGTTAAGATACGGTCTCATTTCAGTGACCGCACTTTACAGAAGAGGAAACAGGATCAGAAGGCTAACTCAGACCCAAGGTCCCCAGCTTGTAAGTGGTGGAGTCGAGATGCAAATCCCAGCTGACTCCTGAGCCTACATGCTGAGCCCCCGAAAAAGACCACCTCCCTGGCTGGCACAGCCCTCCGGCAGCCTGCTCGAGGGCTGTCCTGTCAGGCACTACCCGTCCCGGGAGGCTGGCCTATTGCAAAACCTGGGGTTTTTTTAAATTGCTTTTTTTCTCAAGTAGAGAAACCCTTTTATTTTTTTTCCAATCGAAAGCAGGCTGGAATACCCAAGCACAAGGCTTGCAAGAGCAGAGTTGCTCCCCATACTACCAGCTCCAGTGCCGGGGCCCCTACCCGCCCTGAGCACAGGCTCAGCTGGCCCCAGGCTGTCCTCTCCTGAGACCTGAGCCCGGTCACCTGCAGTGCTGCTTCCTGCCACCTCCACGTGGGCCTACGGGCACAGGAAGGAAGTGAAGCGGGCCCTTCACATCCTCCTTAGCGGATGAAGAGACTGAGGCAGGCATGCTTGCCCCGAGCTCTGTGGGCTGCCCCGTGGCAGAGCCGCGGCTGGAACCCAGGTGTCCTGCTTCCTGGTCCAGTGCCCCTAGGACAGAGGTGGCCAGGAACAAGGGCCAGAAGGGAAGGGGCTGATGCCATAATCCCAGGTGACCCGCCCCCAGGCCCTGGCCTGCAGAGTGTCCCACGACCTAAGCCTCCAGCCTCCCGGCCAGCACGCCTCTCCCTCCGGAGCCCAACCTGAAGCTAAGAAGGCCCCTCATTCTTGGGGCAGCCCAGCCCCGGGGCCCTCTGAGTGCTCTGGAAAGCTTCAGGGAGCCACGGGGAGACCCTCTCACAGAACAGCGTGGTGCAGAAGCCCCCCAACATCGCAGCAGACCACTCGCTGCTGTGAAGCGGGCCCAGGGCTCCGGGTGAGGGCACCAGACGAAGCTGGCCCTCACCTCACGCCCGCCGCAGACCCTAGGATGCCTCGGAATCGGAGGTTCTTAGCGTTTACGGGGATTCCAGATTTCAGGAGTTTGTTTATAAGAATTCTGTTTAGACTTTGGTGAAATTGCCAGACTCGTCCTCACTGTACGGACACGAGTCGCAGACGACGTCATTCGATCAGCGGGACTAAGCCCTTGAGATAGAGGGAGCAGGTTCCTGGACCATCCTGCACCCCCTGACCCGGGAGGGGTGGCCTCCCTTCCCCCACGGACCGAGCAGGCCCTTAACTCAGCCCCATCCTCCCAGCCTGGCTCGGCCACATAAATCACCCTCCCAATAATATTTGTATTGATTATCTAGATTGGAAGCCTCAATTGGCTCCATTGTCTCACTTGCTCTGTCAGGGCTCACAGATGGGGTCCTATCCCCTCATCTGCGTTTCTAATGCGACATTTAAATGGAGCGGCCTCAGCTCCAGCAACCCTCCATGCTGCCCTGGGTGTTGGGGGGCTGGAGGACTGACAAACATATTCCTTGGGTGAAAATGATTAAATCTAGAGTTCGTGGAGCTGAAAGAGAAGCCGAGGGGGGCTGGTCCCTGGCTTCTGAAGGTGGATACCTTCAGTACCACCTGGAGCTCATGAGAAGCTCAGGCCCCGCCCAGACCCACCAATCAAAGTCGGCATTTCAACCAGAGAGAGCCCTTGGTGACCCCCACGCACCCTAATGTTTAAGACGCACTGCTCTAGTCCAACCTGGTGCTGTCCAGAAGGGAAACTGAGGCCCAGAGAAGGCAAAGTCTTTGCCTGAGGTCACACAGCAGGTGAGATTCCCCCGAGTCTCTAGTTCAGGCAGAGGAAACAAGAGGGCGAGTGGCTTCTGGAGAGAGGAGCCCGCCACGTGCCCGGGCTGCTGTCCCTCCTGAGCTCCTGCCTCCCGTCTCAGGCTGGGGACAGATGGTCCAGACCAGAGTCTGACCCCCCTGTACTCTCCCAGCCTGGAGGGGCCAGCGAGAGCTCCGGGGACTCCCCGGGAGGGCACCTCCCTCCTGCCCCGGCCGGCCAGCTGCCCCTTCCCTGGCAGCAACTGGACAGCAGATCCCAGGGAAAAGCACCAGCTGGGTCGCCCAGCACAGCCAGACGTCCGGGGTGGGGGAGGCACTGAGGGATGGAGGCCCCAGAGAGGCGGCCAGCAGAGGGCCTGGGAGAGGTGGGGACAAGGGACAGAGAGCTGTGCAGTCCAGGGACGGAGGCAGAAAGAGGGACAGAGATGGTGGGGAGGCAGCAGACACAGAGAGGCACAGAAACAAAGGGGGAGGGATGAGAGTCAGAAAGGAGGGAGAAGGACTCGGAGAGGAAGAGGGGCTCGGAGGAGCGGAGATGCACCAGGCTGAGCCAGGAGGAGAGAAGGCGGGAAGAAGGGAGGGGAGGCAGCTGGCCTGGAGAAGCAGAGCCGGGGTGGCCCAGCCCTGCCTGGCCCGGCCTGGCCCAGCCCCCAGTGACAGTGCAGCTGCCACACTTGGGCCCTACCATGAGGTCAGTCCTGCCCTGGGGCTGAGGGAAAATAAATGGTGTCCAAGATAAAAGGTCCAAGAAATTATTTGTCTTGTTGTCACGTCTTGACTGCAATGGGCAGGGGCCAGCGGGCAGACGGGGCATCCCAGAAAAGCCCGGGCTGGCGGGCGCACGGCACACAGGCGGGACGAGCCCCGGCCACCCACAGCCACCCCCAGACGCCCCCTTTCCCGCCCCTGGCCCAAGGCTGGGGCCTCGGATACCTCCCAGAACCTGGCCTAGGGGGCAGGAATGGTGGAGGCGGGTCGGCATTTGCTCAGCTTCTATTCCCAGACCCCTCCAAGCTCTGGGAAGGCGGGGTTCTGTCTGTTTTGCTCGCTGCCGCTGCTGAGGGTCTTTGTGGGCTGGGGCGTGGGGAAAGGAGGGAGTCGGGTGTCCCACTCCTCTCGGCCCCTTTACCGTGGCAGGTGATGGTTCCCAGACACCCCAGGGAGGGCTGGGCAATTCCAGGGTCAAGGGCAGGTCAAAGGGACTGTGGCCCAAGGTGCAGCCCCGTGCCTCATAGGTGCACAAACATGCACATACGCAACATGCTCACGCACGTGTAAACACACTCACACGCGAGGGCCCCCCCGCCCCCCGAACGTCTAAACCTGGGTCTGGTAAAGCAATGCCATGGGGAACAACCACTGCTTTAGGCTGTCCCCAAGCAAGCCACCGACAGCCACAACAATGGCCATTTAGGGGGCGTTTTCATTCACGTCCTTGGTTCTCCCAACAGGGCTCTCTGGGGTGCACAGATGGGGAAACCGAGGCCCAGGAAGGCCCAGAGTCAGGTGCAAGGTCACCCAGCCAGGACATGGCAGAGCTGGGATCTGACCCTGCGCTCCTGAGGCCGGGGAGTATGTGCCCTGCGGGGGAGGAGGGAACCGGCTCCTACCATACTTGTCCCCGTCCTCGCCACGGGCGCTGATCCTGCGGCCCAGGACCTGGATGTGCTTCCCGCTGGTCCGGCTGTAGAGCTGGTACAGCCGCAGCTGCTTACGGCTCACATCGTCCCGAGCCCGCGTCTGGTTCTCCACGTGGATGCGGAAGTCCACGTTCTCCTCGGCCGCCAGCACCTGGGCAGGGGAAGGGGTGACAGTGAGCCCCGCGGAAAGTCCTGGGTCCCCCGGGTGCCAAAGCCACATTCCCAGCGCAGAGCCAGGGCCCCCTCCGCACTGGCTCTGGGCCAGGCCTCGGCACGTAGTCATCACTGCCCTGTCCCCCACTCCCAGCTCAGAGAGGTGAGCTGCGGTGCCCCAGGTGGCCCACCCAGCCCAGCCAGGAAGTGGCGAAGACAAAAATCAGGCCTCGGTGTTTTTGACAACAAAGTGTGCTCTCTTTCCACCACAGCCCCCAGTTAAAGCAAAAAGGGGGGCGGGTAGAGCTTCCTTGTGACCTGGGGCCCACGGTTTGTTTTGCCTTAGTTTCCTTCCCATCAAAGCAGCAGCACAGAGTACCTGGTCTCACTACACCCCAGGGTGGCTGTGGCGGTAAAGTGAGCAAGCTGGGGGGGCGTCCCCAGATGGACACGGAGATGAGAGAAGGGTGGGGAATGTCACTGCTGTTTGAGTCCTTGGCTGCGAAGAAGGGCTGGCTAGTCTCACCCTGGGAATGAATGGGCCAGAGTCTGCCGTCACTTCTCCCCTGGGAGCTGATGCTAAGGGGGCCCCCTCCACGCCCCGAGGATCCCTGTGCTCGCCCACACCACCGGGCACGTGTCCACATCTCCGGCCTTCACTTTGCATCTCCCATCGAAACGTCCTGTGCCCCTGGAGCTTTCCCTCCTGTCTGACCACACCTGCCGGACGCCGCCTCTGGCTAAGCCGACGATGTCTCTCCAGCCTCCTTCTTCAAACTCGTCCGCTCACCGGGGGCGACAGGCACCTGCCACCATCCCAGCCTCCTGCTCCCACTCCTGCCCCCGGGTGTCTGTTCTCCACCAAACCCCGTCACCTCAGGTGGCCCCTCCCTCCACACTCTCCAGGGCTTGCCTCACATTTAGATAAAGGTCCCCATCACAGCCTCGGGACCCTGCAAGAGGAGCCACCAGCGGCTTTTCTGCCCTTGTCTCTGAGGGCTCCTTCCCACTGTCACAGGGCACTGTGCCTCGGGGCGTTTCAGACACAGGGCACGCGTCTGCCTCAGGGCCTTTGCACTGGCTCCTCCCCCTGCTTCTTCCCGGATCTTCGGATCTTCGCATTCCCGTCCCTCCCTCTGTTTCATTGGAGTCTCTGCTCCAGTGTCACCTCCCGAGACAGGACTTCCTTCACTGCTCTTCAGAGGCAGCCCCCACCTCTGTCACCTTCCATCGCCCGACCATGCTTTGTTTTCCTTTCTAACGTTTATTAACCTGACATAACCTCTATCTATCTGGTTTGTTCCGGTCCCCACCCCCCCGCACCCCCGAGTAGACTGGCAGCACCATGAGAGCTGGAGCTGCCTTCGTCATTTGCTGCTACATCCCCAGGACGTGGCACAGTAGAAACACAAACATTTATTGAATGAATAAATAAACAAACGAACATTGAAAAGATCCTGCCGTTCCATTTAGCACGAAGTTCGGTTTTTCCATGCCCTGCTACTTGTATGCCCGTCGCGTCCCACCTTAACCATAAAGCTGAACAACTCTTGAAGCCCAGACAGAGTTTGGGGTTTGATCCACGTGCCCGCAGGTCCGACCCCGGTCCTATGAATGCGTGGCCCCACTCGGCCCGTGGCAGAGCCCAGGGCTGTCCAGGCATCTGTCTTGCCCTTCAGCTGTTAGCTCCCAAGAGCAGGGACCGTGTTCCCCTCGTGGGGTTGCTGTGCCCCAGCTGACCCGCACATGTCCTCCGCCCCAGCCTGGGCTCCACGGACACCTCGGCTGGACCACATGATTAAACCTTCACGATCACGCTCAGGGTGAACGCATGAACCCACATTACAGATGAGGAAACTGGGGCTCCAGAGCTGAACCCCAAAACCCAGCTTTCAGCCCTGCCTTGCTGGGCCCCGCCTGCCCCACCAGAGCCCAGCAGCAGGACCTAGGTTCAAGACCCAGGGCACGCCACTCCCTTGCTAAGGGACCCTAGGCAAGTTAGTGACCCTCTGGGCTTCAGTTTCCTCTCCTAGAATATAGGAGTTTTGCTAATGGCACCCACCTCGTGGGTGCTGGAATTAAACACATAAAGTCATAGGACAGTGCGGCCATGCCGGCACAGAGGAAGTGCTCATTGGGGTAACTACCGAGGGGAGATAAGACAGTCCCAAAGCGGCTCTCGGGGAGCCCTACACACAAGCCTCCCTGGGGACATGTGAGGCTTGCACCCCCATCCCTGCAGACAGGGCACTTCTGTGGCCATGCTCATCACCCCCATTTCACAGACACCGAAACTGAGGCTCGGAACGGTGAAGGCAGTGGCTCTGGGGCACACAGCGCAGCGGGGTCGGACCCGGCCGCTGGCCCACTACCCTCAGGCCAGTCCCGTCACCAGCCACACCAGGGCCTGACGCCTGGGACCCGCCTCACTTCACACCCTGTTGGTCAGGGAGGGAAGAACTCCAGTCCCCGCTGGGGCCCCCGCTGTGGGCCTGTGTCCTGAAGACCTCCCATCCTTGGCCCTCGACCTTCCTGGAATGACTTCCTGAGGTGGCCTGGCCCAGTCCCCTCCCCCAGGGGCAGGCCTCCGGCCTCCTTCCCTGTCCTCCGACTCTCCTCCTGCTCACAGGAGCCCTTATCGACCAGAGGTCAAACCAATCTCCTCACCCCGGGTCCCCGAGGGGGGCTGCCCTGCCCCAGAAGCCAGCCTCCCGTTAACGATTTTCTCCCTGGCGCACTGGACAGAGGCAGCGTGGTGACCCAGGGTCAGCGGGGACTATCCGGTGGCCCTTTCCCAGGAGGTGGGGGGACAATCCATCTTGCCCAGCTTTCACCATTGAAGCCACACTCTGTGGCCACATCAGTCCCCAGGGAGGTAGTGGGGTGGCCTTTGACACGGAAACAGAGTCTGTCCTGGATGGGCAGGAGGCTGCTGAGCTTCCTGGGCAGGACATCCGGGGCTCCAGGCCTTTGCACAGGCTCCGTCCTCCGCCCCGGGCACCCCGCCCCCTCTGCCCACCTGACACCTGCCCTCAGGTGCCTCCGCCTGGAAGCCTTTCCTTCCCCTGACCCCAGACGGTGTTAGGGCCTCTGGACACTACCATAACGGCTTACCGTCCCCCGCACCCAGCTTGCCTGGTTCATCCCTGGATCTCCAGCTGTCCCCAGGAGGTGGCCAGCAACCGTTTACTAAATGGCTGTGCCCAGAGCAAGGGAGACCTGGAGGCCACCCAAGCAGAATGTCCGAGAGAGGGATGGCTAGGGGGGCGTTCAAAGCTATCCGTTGCTAAGCTTCCCTCCGTCCCAGCCACTCTGCGAAGAAGCCCTTAGACATGGCACCGCCGCAAATTCTCTCCACCGCCCATGGAGGAGGGCACCCAGTGAGAGCCCCCTGCACAGGTGGGACCTCGGGCCACCTTCCTGGGCCACACAGCTCCAGGGTCTGCCCGCAGACCTCGGGCCAAGCAGCCGATGCAGGAATATCTCCCCTCCTCCTTTCCTGCTGGCTGGGTAGCAGGTCACTTAGCCTCGCTGCCTAAGAGGGGGACTGTCTTCTGGGTCTTCCCAGAACAGCCCGCTGCTGCCTGCTGGGGGAATTCTCCGCCAGGTGCATGGCCAGCAGGGGCTGAAAGCTGCAGGGTGAGAAAAATCAGATCGCTGCAGCTTCTGCAAGGCCAGCAGCGTTGGCACGTCTGTCCCCTCCTGCAGGAGAAGGTGACTTCTGTCGCTCTGCTGTCTCCCCACCCACGCGCACAGCACAGATTACCTTTTGGGTCAAAGTAGCTTTCGCACAGCAGGGGGGCCCATCCTGGCGTCCCTCCTGCAGCCTAAGACCCTGATCACCAGCCAGTCGGCCCCTTCCCTGCCCTGAGGCTCTGGTGGAAATATTCACTCCCTGATCCAGGCATTTCCCAGGGGCAATAAGGACTCATCAGGGTCCACTCTGCCCTTGCTGTCATAAGGCTCTGGCGGGGACAGGGTACCGAGTGGGACAGAGCCACCACCTTCTGCCTGCAGTCTGTCCTCGTCAGCATGGCTGTCTGACACGCAGGGGAGGCTAATTCCCTGCTCCAAACTCTGCCTAGCTCCCCGCTACACAGCTATGTACACATACTACACACATGCACACACACATGCACACACACACACACACACACACACACCCCACACACCTTCAACAGCCCAGTAACTAGCACTAGCCGACCTCAGGTGCTTCCACACCAAATCACCAGCTTCCTTGATTTCTGTAACCCTCGGTTTTCCCAGGAGCAGAATGGGCATTGTTTATAATATTTATCTCAGAGGGAAGATTATGCCAGGAAAAAGAGCCATGACTTTTCA
>CM053515.1:4310716-4389361 GCA_028627145.1 Eidolon dupreanum
GCGGAGCTGCGTGAAAGGCCCGGCCCGGTGTCATTGTCAGCGCTCAGCCAAGTGCAGAAAAGCAATTTACTGGTCACGCCACTTGCTCCCCTTGGAAATTTTTAAAATTCTTCCGATTTGAGCTATCCACGGTGTCCCAAGTCGTGTAGAGAAGGGATTTTATTAAATTCCCAGCTTCCCACTTCCCTGGGGTGGCAGGCGGGTGAGGGCGGGGCTCACTACATGGGGGTGGGGGAGGGCACTGTCTGGCATTGACTGTGCTCATGAAAATGTGGCTGGGGGTGGAGGCCCGCTCTGGGCCTGGTGTCTGTTGAATGGGATGAGGGGAGGAGCCCAGAAACTCCACTGCTAAGACCGGACCAGCTCCCCAAACCGTGGAGGTGGGGGAGGAGAGGGCATAGATGTCCCCATGTCCCCGCAGAACACTCCTGTGCCCTCCTGAGTGGCTGAGAATTTGCAAAACTTCTTGCACACCCACCACATATCACTTCGACTCAGGGCCTCCCGCTTCACAATTGAAGAAGCTGAGATGCACAGGTGTCTCTAGATGCGGAAAGATGCAGCTGAGGTTCAGGCGCAGCCCCTCCAGATTGCAAAGCCCTGAGCCCTTGTGCAGGGAGGCCTCCACTCTACCCCCCTCACCAAGAGGGCTCCCACATTTACCCTCTGAGCCCCCTGCCCAGCAGGCAGCTGCTCATCCTGGCTGCCCATCGCCACTTCAGACTCCCTGCACTAACACCTGGGCCCCACCCCTCATCTCTACCTGTAATGACCACCGTGTCTTCATCCCCACAGCATGAATAGGGACAGGAGACTACCATGGGGGTAGCATTTCCTTATGCTGTAGGAATCATAGGTGCCTTTGAAAATCTGTGGGGGGCTGGGAGCCCTCTCTTAGACACAAGCGCATTTGGGTACGACTTTGGTGTGATGTTTCAGGGCCACTCCTCCCCCATAATCCCATCCTTAGATACTCCAACGGTATATGAAATCCACCAGTCCTACAGCAGTTTGATAGGGAAAGGCTGCAAAGGAAGGGGGAGGTAGTCGAGAGGGCTCGCTCACCTGCTGGAAGTCCTAACCCAAACAGACCACCCAGCGCTCTCCCGAGAGGCTGGCTCCAGCTCTGGCCAAGGAGGTGGAGGTGGGATGCACAGGCCCGGTTCCCTCCCTTGCACTCCCCCAGAGAACACAAAGACCACACAGCAACCCCTCCTGGGCCCTGCCTCAAGGGCCGTGGGGCTTGGGCGACAAAGTCTGCCACCATCTCTCTACCTGCGTGCCCATTCCACTGTCCCCCGCACCCAGGCCCAACACTCAGGAAAACAGCTCCTGCCCAGGTCACACAAGTAGGTCCCCCGGAGCGACCTGCCCTCTGCTTAGGGACTCAGCTGCGAACCAGGCAGGCCATGCCTGGCATTGGCCTCTCTCTCTCTGACACAAGCCGTCCCCCACCCCCACCACCACACAGGGTCACATCTGCTTTGGCAAACAGCCAGTTTTAAGTTACTGACTCTAGTTGTATTGATTCAAGGAGTCACTGGGGACCCCAGCCTGGCCAACAAGAGGGAAGAACCCATCAGTCCATCCACCCATCCATCCATGCATGTATGCATGCAGCCATCCTTCCAGCCCCCGGCCTCAACTAACTGCCCCCAGCTCAATGCCCATCCTGACAGTAACAATCCTCTCCCAGGAGTGGGAGGGGAGATAAGCCGACCCACCACCGCCACGAAACGCTGCGAGAGGCTGCTGAGTGTCAACAGCACTCAACACACAGCTCTCCTTGTGCTGAAAACTGGGAGAGCCACCATTTTCCCTGCCCAAAGGCTCTGAGCACCTTCACATCCAGAAGTCTAAGCCTGAGCATCCTTTCTAACCTTGTCAGGACACCTGCCTTCAACCCAGAGGGGCAAGTGGCAGCTAATCTCTTTTGGCCCCAGTCCAGCTTCTCCTGGGGCTCCTCCCTTGCAGCTCTAGGTGGGGGTGGGGGGGACTAGGGCAGCTGGCACTTCCTATTCCCTTTCCCTTTGCCCCCTCCTCCCCACCATGCTGAGGCAGCCCTGGTCTGGTTCTAATCGGGGCTGAAGTCGGCTCCCTCTTTCCCTCTTCTCTCCACCGCCCCCCTCCCTTTTCCTTCATTTCCACGGCTTTGGAAGCCCCAGCGTTCCAACTGTCTGCGTGCCAAGACCTTCCCGAGTCTGAAAGCTGCTGAAGTAACAGATCAGATTTTAGCAAGTGCTTTCCAGGCTGAGCGCCAAGCCCTCTTCTGATTCACGGAGAGCGAGCGAGCGGGGAGCGAGGAGGGAACCAGCCGAGAGCTGCACCACCTTGGGCGAGGGCGTGCGGAGCGCGGCCACTCGGAGCGGCCTCCCGGGCAACAGCCCCTCAGCCCAGGCGCCCCGCTCTGCTCCCTCTCAGCCCAGTCTCCCCTAGTCTCGCGACTCGCTCTCTCTCTCTCCTCTCTCTCCCTCTCTCTCTCTCTCTCCCTCTCTCTCAAGCTTTCAATGCTGCAAACGCCTTTGAAACCACAGAGTAATTTACAACTGAAGCTTTCTGCCTGGACTCAAAATCCACTCGATTGAAAGGAGCCTTTTTTGTTTGAAAGAGCGAGCAGAAATGTTAAGGGAAGGTTGGCAGAGAAAATCCCTAGGTCCCGGCTCCTCGCCGGCTGCGGGCAGGGGGCTCGGAGCGGGGCACAGTGCAGCGGCTGAGCCCGCCGGCTCCGAGGGTCCGGTCCCAGCTGAGGCCGGCAGGGGCCGCGCCAGCCCGAGCCCCGCAGGAGAGCCCCCCCCCCCTTGCCCTTGGCCGGTCCGCCGCCGGCGCGGGGCGCGCGCGGAGCCGCCCTTCCGCGCCCTGGGAACAGGTGCACTGGGCTCCGCGCCCAGGAGGGGTGGGGCACGGGGAGGAGGCGCGGTCCGGGGAAGGGGGTCGGCGTGTACCGCGAGGCAGGGGCGGGGGGAGGTCAGGGCCAGGAGCCCACGTACCTGTACCTGGAAGCACAGCAGCAGGAAGTGTAAACACCTGCGGGAGAGAGACGGAGAGGTGGTCAGCGGGGTTTGAGAAAGGGGGACGCGCGGACAGACAGATACGCAGTCGGAAAGTCAGACGAACGGCGGGGCGGGCAGACGGAGCCACGGGCACACAGACGGACGGCCGAGCAGGGCGGGCAGCCCCGCGCGCGGGCGCTTACAGGCAAGTGCAGGCGGAGGGCGCTGAATACATCGCTGGGCGGGGGGGAGGCGGCGGCTCCTAGCCCAGCTTGCACATGTCCGCTCCGCGCGGCCGGGACCGGGCGCCTCCGCCGCCGCCGCCGCCGCCGCCGCCGCTGCTGCTGCTCCCTCCTCGCCGGTTGCTGCTGCTGCAGACTCTGCTGCTCCGGGGCGCTCCGCGGCGCGCCCTGCGGCATCAGCGCCCCGCGCGGCTCCTCCCGAGCGCTGCGCCCTCCGGGCTGGCGCGGGGGCTGCGGGGCGGCCGCCGCTGGGCAGGAAGCACCCGGCCGGTGCGGGGAAGCTCGCTCACTCCCGGCCGTCCGTCTGGGCGTCCGCGGGAGGCTGGCTGCCCGGCTCACTCCGGGGGCAGCATGCGCGGCGGGGCTGGAAGCTGGGGCGCGCTCTCCGGCCGCGGCGCGGGGCTGCGCGGGGCCAGGGGTCAGCGCTCCGGGGCCGGGGCGCGCGGCTGCAACACGAACGCGTCACGGCCGCTCCGTCTGGGCGCCCGCCGGCTCATGTCTCCTCCTCCGCGTCTCTCCGGCCGTGCGCATCGCCGCCTCCCACCACTGGCGGCGGCCGGGGCGTTTTCTACGCGCGGGCGGCGAGGGGGCGGGGGGCCGGGGGCGGGCCCGGGCCCGAGCCGGCACAATGAGGATGCGGGGCCCGGGGGCTCCCCCCTCGGGGCGCGGCCGGACGGGCGCTCAGCTCGCCTGGGTGCGCCGCGCCCACATCAAAGGCGGCCCTGCCTGCCTGCCTGCCGCGGCCTCTCCGCTGCCTCCTCCTCCTTCTCCTGGCGGCTCCGGTTGGAGGGAGGCGCTCAGGCTCTCCGCGACGGGACCCGCAGCTCCGATGGGGCAGAGCCCTCGAGGCTGGAGCCGGCGAGCCCTGGGAGCCGTCGGAGCTCTGCGCCCCGGGGCACTGACACGGGCCGCGGCGCAAACGCTGCCCGAATTGGGCAAACGGCGGTCCCCAAGAACGCAACGAGGTGCCGATCGTCTTCACTCGCTCACATTCGGTCCTCGCTCTCACACCCACCAGCGCTAGAGTGGGGGAGCCGAGAGGGGGCGGGTCAGGACCAGCCCCGAAGCGGCTCCACTTAAGGGGGGGGGGGGTCGCTTTTACCCGCCCGGAGTCCACTCAGAGTCGTGGCATGTGCCAGCTGCTCTCTCGGACGGCTGGCCACACTAAGTGACCCGCTTCCAATCTTTCCGTGTCTGCATTGGATCCAAGTGCAGAAAACCTTGAGAGGTTGAGAGGCAGGGGTCGCCAAGGTTTCTCTCACTCTCCCCCCACCCTCCGGGGTCTACCAGTCCGTTGGTTCTGGGGATCCCAGCAGGGCTCTCCAGCAGGCGATCGGCTTTGGAAACGCACGGCTGACACCTAGCGGCCCTAAGGCTTCGCTGCAACCCCAGCCCGGCCGGCCACGGCCGAAGAGCCAGCAGGACTCTGGTCAGCGACCACACTAGGCCCCACTCTAGGCCGTCTTTTGGTTGTTTGGTTGCCGGAGATTTGCTTCCCTCTGAATACTAAGCAGTTTGAATCCTTTAACCAAGACCCCTTTCCACCAACCTCAAAATGTAGGTGTCGTCACTCATGACTGCCTCACTTGAGCCCAGGACAGCCAGGATTTGCGTTTGGGTCTGCTTATAGGGAAAAAGGTCACAGTAGGAAAGAAACTGAGAACAAGCTCAAAAAGCAGAAGCCCAGAATCCAAACTACTGGGGTTAAAACCTTGTGACATTGGTTGTGGTTGATACACCCATGTCACTGGAGTGTAAACTGAGGTGCTATTGAACAAGTGCCATTTCCTAGAGTCACTGAATAGGAAACAGCGTCTGGAACAGCAGGCTATTTTAAGTTCCCTTTCAAAGCTGAGCCTATCTTAAACAGATAGCCTCTGCTGTGGCACTCGACACTAGTGCAGAAAACCTTTTCAAAACTAGGTGCCAAGTGACGGGGAAAGCTGTGTGAAGGCCAGGCTGAATTTCCTTAGACGTACTCATCGCCAAAACTAGTCTTGCAATGTCTGGTAAACCCCAAGCCCTAAAGAAAATGAACCTATAAGATGCAATGACCAACCAGACATGGACATAATTGTTTGCACTGGGGCCTGAGGCATTACCACCATCCTTGACCTTAAAAACTTTTGACAGACCAGTCAGGAGGTGGTTTTGGCTAAGTGGGGTGTTTGAAGTATCTCTTGGGTATGAATCATACTTAAAGCTTCCTATACTGTTTTTTTGCTATACTTTTAGATGGAAAAGTTCTAAAATGCTTGCAAATTTTTCAATGCTCAATTAAGCATATTTGTCGATCTCACAAATAAAGACCATCAGCCAAATAACAGACCAGAATCCAGTCAAGCGAACAGTTCTGAGTAAGAGAATCATGTTAAGTCAGAGGTCCTGAGTTTGAGTATTGCCTGAAGTCTGACTTTGCTTCATCTACAACTCAGTTGTTTCTGAATGACATGATTCAGTCTAGCACACAAGGCTCCAAAAGTTTTAGCTGTTATTAATAACGCTAATTATGGTTTTCAGGTTATTTTCATATGATTTTCTTTATAACTTCATGAAGTAGGGAGGCAGGACCATTCTCAATTAACAGTATAAGAGGCATTTAACCAGAATGTTTGACTCCCAGTCGTCATTTTATCATTCTTCCTTTTCCCCATTAACACCCCCAAAACTACTTTTCAAATACCTATTTTACACATGCATCTTTTCCAAATATGTTCTTACAGCACTTAGTATGTGCCACTATGATAGTTCTCATGAATTAATTCCATCACTATTTATTGCGATCCTACTGTGTGTCAGGCCCTCGGTGAAGACGAGATCCCTGTTCTTAAAAAAAAAAAATCACTTCACTTCTACAAGATAGACAAAATGCAGATAAACCAAGAGGTAAATATAAGCTTATCAGTGTTTTGAAGGAAAACAATGGGATAGACCAACCTTCATAATTAGGCTAAGACCCAAACACGGGAGCCACCTGGGCAAAGGAATAGTCCAGGCAAAAGATGTCAAGCATCCACAAATAGAAAAGCTGGGTGACAGGCAGGGTTAAAGGTGCTATGTAGTTTTTAAATAGATCTACATGTACTTTAACTTTGACAAATGTTTGGTTAGGTAACCTTTCCGCAGCAATCTCCCCACAACCATCACTGGTCCCAAGTTACCACCAACCTTTGGCTCTAGATTCTCGTTTCACACAGGTGGAACCATATAGTACATACTCTTGTGTCTAGCTCCTTCTGCACAGCATGTTGAGATTCATCCTTGTCCCGTTGCTTTTATTAGCAGTTGTTCCTTTTTACTGTCAAGGAGGATTCCAGTGTGGATATACCAATTTGTTTGGCAATTTATCTGTCAAAGGCTCAAACTAAGGTCACAAGCCAGTGTTTTTTCAAAGTTTACTGCAGTTGTTAAATACAGAATAAGAATGGTCTGACAGTAAGGAGGCCAGTTGAGAGGGCTGTTACCAGTCCAGACGTAAGCACAGTAGTTTGGGTTAGGTGGCTCTGTGCTAGTTTGACGTTAAGTGTCAGACCTGCATTTAATTCCCAGCACTCAGCTAGTGAACTGTCAATTTTCTGAGCAGATTCACATCTATAAAATCCCTGGTTGTCTAAAGGGGAATTGAGAGTGTGCTGACTGCTAACGCAATGGAATGTAAGCACTGCAGCTAACCTGTTTTGCTTATAATCCTAAGCACAGAACTTTAGAACACAGTATGTATTTAAGTAAATGTTTAGACTCTTCCCATCTCATTTTCAAATGAAAGTAAACAGCATCACCATCTGATGTTTGCCCAGCCTCAAGACACAAATGTTAGGTAGTCCGTGGAATACGTTTTCAAGAAAGATGGGAGAACCTCCAGCCTAAGGATGTTAGACAAACACATCCTCAAGTCTTCAACAGGATCAAGTAGTTTAATAAGAAAAGTGGACCCTTAGCAGATGCAGCTCTGAAATTTCTCAAAAGTGGTTCTTGAAACTTTCACATTAAAACAAGATCTCTGTCAAATTCATGAATCAGGGAGTAACCAGCTCTTTGTTAAGAAATGTCCGAAAGGTAGCCTTGGACTTTCTGAATTTACTGTTATCTTGAGCTCAGACCATCTTTGATGAATAGACATGTATGTATTTGTGACCTGCAAACATTCAACCACCCCGAACGAAACCCCACCCTAGTTTACTGCCCCTTATTAAGCTAGCTGTCAAAACCACCTAATAGCTTCTGTATGCTTTGACTCATCACTGTGAACCTCGTTTGATTACAGCCATCACTTGCATGATCCAGTTTAGACAGCTCCATCTGCTCTCTCCAAATAGCCTTAACCTATTTCCTTCCCTGGGTGAAGCCGAAGGTAACAGCTCTGCAGAGTTCTCATCCACAACCTAACTTTATATGATTTAAGACATCAAAGGAAAAGCTTCCTTCAGTCAGCCAACCAGTACATCTCTGACCTCCAAGTACTTATGAATTCTCCCCTTGCTCTTCTGAAGGGTGGGATCTGATTATCCATGAAGTCAGCTAAACAGTTACATAGTATTAATGAGCACAGCTCCCACCCAGACTGTGGTCTCTGAATACCATTCCTTCCTTAAAAGGAAACAGAACTTGTTGGAGAAATGGATTGTGCCAGGCCTAAGAAAATTAACAAGATGAACCTGGAACAGTCACACTAGAAAGGAAGATGATTGATATCCCACTAGTGGATTCTGTAATGGCAGGAGCAAGCTTGAAGGGATTTGGCCGAAAATTTAAAAAATACATTGGATTGACATACAAATACACAGAAATCTGAATTCAAGATACTTAAACTCACTAGTTACTTTCAGAGATTGCTAGGACATGGTTCTGGAAACTGGCAAAATAATAAAACATTAAAATATTTTTCAAAGTTAGGCACAAATAAATGGAGGCAATAAACCTAGACTCAGTTCAATATTCTCATCTCCATCATACTTAGGGATTTTGAAGAAACTGCCTGCAGAATAATTAATGATATTGCTAAAGACTAAGCCATTAAGAACACGTTCAGCAGACTGGTTTAAAGATGGGAAGTAGATTATTCCATCAGCAAGTATTTAAGGTAAACCACAGACCCACCTAAACCGAGGAGTATTCCTGGTAAATATACTATGAATCCCCAAATTTGAGAATAAACCTGCTTCTCTTACAGCTTCCTCTACTATAAATCGAGAGATTACTAGAAACAAAGAACAATTGTTTTTCCTTATTGGTCTTAGAAAACTTCAAAAATGCTTTCATAAAAACTTTTAGGGTTTTCCATCATAGATACTTTAATTATGTTAGCTTTTAGCAAGTAATCCTCTATTGATCTAAATATGGCCAATCTCATGTTTACTGTCTTCACTGTACAAAGGAAAGTTTTTAAAAAAAGAATTTCCTAAGTCACAAACCTAGACTCAGGTCAATTTTCCTATCTCCATCATACTTAGTTGACTGATGTCTAATAACTAGATCTTTTAATGACTTCTGAGGCTAGTGATTTCTGTCCTTCCAAAAAAACGAGCCCTATCTGGAACTTTTTTCAAAGATGGGTCTGAGTAGCTTTTAAATGAGCAAGAACAGACCAACCAGTTAAGGCCATTAGTCCTCTAAGAGTTCCTGCTACAAAAAAGTGGCCGTCAACTAAACCAAATGCAAGGGAGTTAAGCTTCTACACCAAGCAGCTCAAATGGACAGATTGTCCTGGAGGGAGGAAACTGGATAGTCAATGAAGAAAACTACAGCTTAAAATAAACTAGACAAGGGACCTGCTACCCGAGGAAACTGGGATTAGACAACAAAGTTACTGCACCAACCTTTTCGCCACCCTTTGAAATAAGTTTACTCTGAAAAACTACCTCAGGGTAACCTCTGTAATCCCACATCAAAATATCTGGAACTACAGCCTGGTCAGCAAGTGCCACGCTCCTAATGTAAAAGATAAACAGGCTGAGAGGAATGAAAAAGAAAAATGAATAAACAGTGCATAGATGAGAGAAGAATTTCTTCAGACTTTAAGAATCTATATCCCCAAAGAATCAAGGAAGAACATCTGGAAGTTAAAAAAATAAATCAACACGAATTTGAAGACAGAAAATAAAGTCTCTCTTCTGAAGTTTAAACAAAAAGGAATGAGGAAAAACATCCAAGAGAATCAAAAGAAGGCCTAAAAATGAATGGAAGTAGGAGACTGGAATCTCTCAAGAAAATGGCCCAGAATTGGAGAACAGACCCAGTCTACCAAGAGCCCCAAGCAAGACTGTCACACACATTACAAAATCTCAGAACACCTGCAGTAAAGCTATCTAATTAACTCTCAAAAAAACTGATCATATACAAAATACGTGAAAATGGTAAAAGACTAGGCCCAAAAAGGTGGCACATACTTAAAAATTCAGAGAAAAAGATTCAACCTACAAGGCAGCACTTGATTTTAAGCCAAAAATCAAGATATTTTAAGACATACGAAGACTCTGTCCACGTTTTTAGGAAACTACTGGAGAAGATACCACAGCTCAAGAGGAAAAGGAATCTAATCCACAACCATCATGCAACTGAATCATGGTGCAACAGATAAAGGAATCCCAAGGATCAGCCCCCAAAAGTTCTCATGTAACCACCACACAATAAATCTTCTCCCATGGATCTTTCTTTACGGGTGGGGGGCAGACTGAGAAAATAGCCACAGAAATCATTTTCTGTTCTGGTTAAGAAAGGATGCAGCTGTTTAACATGGCAAGTTTTCCCTTCAGGAGTGAAAAGGCTAGGACTGGCGGGTAGGAGGTCTGAAGGACACTCGGAAACACATCTGCATGGTTATAATTATTAACTATTAAGCACTAGACCCTCACAATGAAAAACAGATTGGTTAGCTCTGAGGAACACAACTATTTGGAGGGTAGAGCAGGGGCTGTTTCTCATGAGAGTTTGGGATGCCATGACACCTTTGACTATGTGCATTTATTTTTGACAAAGTATAAAGAGAGTAAATAATATAAAGAGAAACAGTGCTACTTTATTAAAATACTGAGTTTATTTCACATGTATATTTTTGTCTCCCCACCATTTCCATTTGTCTGACCACCACTACTACTATGTCCTATCATAACATTCCATACATACTTAAAACCAAGCAAAGGGTGGAGTTCCATCTTTAAAAACTAAACAGGCATTTTGGACAACACATTCTTGGCAATGGAACCTGGACAACATTTATCAGACACGGTAGGGAAAGTTCTCACTCTGCATTATAAAAAGGACAGCCAGATATCAACTGTTACAGAAATGAAATAAGACGGAAAATTTTAACAAACTGTTTAAACTATTTTCTTAAAGAGACTTCCTCCACTGCCAGAGATCTTGAATCGCCTGGAAAAAAAGAAAAAGTGTGGTTAAAGAACCACAACACTTTTCAGACACCAATAAATTAAACCACGTCTCTTTGTACAGTTCGACCTATCCATTTTTCATTCTACCACCAAAAAGGTTCACTCTAGATAATTAAGAACTGATTTCAAGAAATTTATATTCAGACATAATTTTAAATACCTCGGTGCAGACATAAAATCACATGATTCTCTGTAAGCAAAGTCAATTACAACACATGTTAACAGCTTTGATATCTTAAGTTAAAGGAGATCAAGGGAAGGGCAGAGACCCATTAGGCCAACCTTGCCTCAATGTCAAGCTGCTTTAGGGCTGGCCCCATTTAGCAAATAAAAATTCAGAACACAGTTAAATATATTTCTAAGTCTATACTTTGAGCATATACTAAAAAATATCTATCTGAAAGTAAGCTCTCTCATTACACTGCTTTAATGACATCTCCCTGGTGATGTGGGATCAACAGCTCCTTGTTCTCCAGAATTTGTTTAAAAATTCCTTACAGAGAGCTCCATTTACATTCCAATAGTTCCTACCGTGCTCACATCCAAATTATTTCATTTTGTCCAATGTACATTCATTAATGAGAACATGCTCAGCATTAGCATTATGAGATGGTATACTGAACATGGTCTGCCATGTTAATCACTCAAAACCTGTTCTTCTTATCTAGTTTGTTAAAGCACTTTTTTACCCCCATGACCTAACCTGGTTTTTCATTCTTGAAATCACCTGTCTGACCAAAAATGGCACCATGTTCAATTTCTATGTCCTTCTTCAACATGAAGATTCTACTTGTTCTCATTCTGGTATTTAGTAACATCCATGTAAAAGAACCAAATTCCTCAAGTGATAAGTCACGTTTCGGATGGCAGTCATGCTAAGAACAGTATTATCTACTTTAAGCTGGCAGTTATTTTTCTATTCCTAATGGTCTTTTTTTAAGAACAGAGTTGTTAATCAATTATGATTTGCTTTAACTTTTATATACACTGTTTGCATGTTTACACATTCACCAAAATTTATATCTGTAGTCATTCCACAAAATGCAGTATAATTTTTTTCAACTCTTAATTCAAGAGTTTCAGCAAAAAAACATTGCTATTTCAAGTCCATCTGGAAGGAATTTTACTAGCCAAATCCTAAGCAACTCTCTTTCATAAGAAAAACTGCAAAAGCAATGGGAAAATTTTTTATAGTGATTACTTGCATCTGTAGCTATGCCATAAAAACGTGAGGCATTTTAGTTTTGATAATCTCTGTAATAGTAAATTGAGCTATTACGTTTTTTATTATTGTAGAAATTTCATCCTGGCACTTGAAAACGTATTTTCAGTTTTGGAGTCAGAATATACTTCTGCTGGCAACGAGTTCAGTCATTTCAGCTGCAAGACCAATGTTATGATGTGTGGAAGGCCTTTGGAACTTGGTTATTATTACCTTTATCTTCACCTGAATTTTTCTTCATCAATGTTATTTTACTTCTTTTTTTGGTATTAGTTGAAGAATTCACTTATCTCATGCTTACCTGTTACAACATGCTGGTTTTTATCTGACTTTCCACTATTTTCAACATTGAATTAACTACATACTGCAGTTTCAAAAGGACTTTTGTTAAATCTCAACTGTTCAAAAAATTCAGAATTTATACTTTCATTCTGGGGTTCGAAACATACAAAAACCAGAATAACTAAAAGAATCTAAAAGACTGAAGTTGATCATCACATGGCCTCCACCATGTCAATCAAGGCTGAACTCACATCAACCCTAAACAGTGCTGAACCATGAAAAGGGCTCCAAACCTGAAAAAAATAGTGCTGCCAATAAAATGATTTAAGTACTAAATAAAAAATATAAATATATTGTGGCAGAAAAAGTTATAACTGACAAATCTTAATTTATTTTAAAAAGTGGAATACAGGAGACCCTTAAAGAGTCCTGACAGAAACAATTAAACTACAGGGTATGTCCTGTGTATACATGACGCCTAGTAACCCTATGTAACTGCTTTTACATTTTTCTTTACAACCTGAGTCAATAACTGTTAAGACAGTACAAATACATGCACAAATGTCCTACTGACAAAATATCTCCACCATGTTAAGAAATACAAAATCTAAGAGCTGATTCAAGTTGAAATACTCAATGTTACTACAACTTGGCTTCTTGCTTCCAGATTTTACACTTTAGGTTGATTTCAGCAAAATGTGCTTTCCATAAGACCTATGGAGAAAATGGTCTTCCTCTGCCAACTCACAAGAAAGCTTAAGACCAGAATGCCCCAAGCAGCCAAATGGAGCAGCAGGGAAAACCACAGCTCGTTCCCTTAGCCAGCACAGTACCAAAAGTAAAACTGAGTTCAGCAACCAAGAGATAATTTACCAACTATATAAAAGCTGGGGAAAATGTACTAAAAAAGTTATCTTCTCAGTCTCTGCCAACTAAATTCTTTAAGAGTTTCCATGTATTTAATCTGAAGTATTGTCTGTGGTTAGAAACCTTTTAAAAGAAGCCAACACTTAAAAGAGACTAAAAGAAGAATCATAATAAATCAATAAAAAATGTGGACTTGGTCATGTCTTGAGAAAACTTAGTTACCTCCTGGTCAGTCATCCGGAAGCAATTCTTCACGTAATTGACAAACTTGGCTTCCACTTTGGGAAGAGAACCACCCTATTCAAACAAAAGCAAAAGGTTAAGTATAGGAAGTTACTATGAAATTCCTCACATGGATCATCGGTTTATTTCTTCTCTTCTTTAAAAATACTGGATCTTTTTTTTTAGGCCCAGAAAAACCTACTGGGTAACTATTAGGACCCAGCACTCCCATACCGATAGGTTTTGTCAGTGTCAGATTCTCCCTTACCTCTCTATAATCCTTTTTGAGTACCACATACACAAGTGACCAAAACTGTTAAAAGATCACTTTAATACTAAGAATCCAGGTCCAGCACCATGCTACCTGAGAAGTCAATTCAAGGGGCATTATGAATGGGCGGGAAATTAACTTTATAATTCACTACCCTCTAAAGTTTGGCATTTCCTTCAATTACGCACATAGGAAGAAACTGTAACAGCATTAGCACAAAATTATTTTCAAAGCATAATTATGAAAATGTTTGTATTTATCACTACTTTGGAATTAATGTATTAAGTACATATCACTTTTATTTCCTATTTTGATAGCTACATTTTAATTTCCCTTGTAACCTAAGTAGTTTATGCATTTTAAAAAAGATCGACTTTTCAGGAATGCCAAAGGGACCATGGCATGAAATAGTTTAGGGATCAGGTATGGTATCTGATAATTGCCTCTTATCACCTAGAAAACAAACCTCACTATAATTTCCATTTTAAATTATTGTCACATACATTATTTGATTCATTCAATTATTTATTAAGCAGCTAGGGAGACACAAAGGTGATTAAAACACGGTCAAAGTGAGGCAAATGCACAAGTAGAAAGCAAAGTATAAGGTCACTGAATCATAGCAGTCAAAAGAAAGTGCTTTAGGAAATCAAGAGTGAGACTGCTTCCAGTCTGGAAGAGGGGCATGGGTGGGTGGCAAATCAGGAAAGGGGATTGAGATTAAAATAGAAGACTTCAGTCTGGATTGTTGATGATACTCAGTATGGACTATATTTGTCTCTCCTTTTCCTCTCTCCCCATCTTTGAGCTTAATTTACCAGTAGTGCCCAGGATTGTTCAATGCGCCTGCAATTAAACCAAGGAGATAGGACCATATTAAAATGCGGGGGAGGGGCATCTAAAAGGTCATTTTAGCACTGTACGCAAGGGATAAAAATAAAGCAGCGATATCAGGAAGGCTAAAAGGTTTACAGTAATACAAAAGCAAAATCAAGAAATGCATTCTGGCTCTAAAATGTTATTCTTCCAATTGCCTCACCACTGCACAAGGAAATAAAATCTACTGAAGCCACGTCACGTAGAACCTAGGGAGTACAGGAAAACGTGGGGAAAGGAGACAGCAACTTTCCTCACCATCCCACATTTACTTTCAATAACTGAGCTCTAAAAGTATTATATTCATAGAATTAAAGCCTCAATCAAATGCTTCAAGGCATTTAAAAATATTATTCCACACTCTCCAAGTCATGAAAGCTAAGTTTACTCCCCCGTTTGATAAGTAACAAGATGACAACTAATCCTCTTCTCACATTTCCCCTAAGACAAAAGGCTAAATAAAAGCCTATCAAGTCACCCCAAAATTCAAGATACAACCAAATGTATTGACTCAAGACATCTTGGTGTAAAAGGCAAATAGAAATGACTCAATTTGTTGGAATATATTTTTGACTAGTCAATCATGAGTATTTATTTTTTTAAACCGTAACACCAAGCAGCCAGACCAGTCTACTTTTCCAGCTGCTTGCAATTTTAGAGAAGAATCACACGCCCTCTGCTGGTTCTGTAGCATCTTACACCAGAAGATCAGGCAAAGGGAAGTGTTCATGTCGATCTCATTTTAACATTTAAGATCAGAATGTATCTTACAACCCAATGCAATCTGAATTTCTTTTATAATGGAAAATCAAGCTTGTATAACTTCAAATATGCAAAATAATCACCAGAGAGATTACAATAAATACAACTCATAATCTACTTTTGGAAAAAAATTTCACACCACGAAAGGGGTAGGTATATTAAAGATAAAAACTGAGAAACAGCGCTGTTCCAATCCCCTAGAAAGGGGATTGAGAGAGGGGGAAAATAAACTTATCTAGTTTCTTAAAAAATGATAATTCACTCACTTTTTCTATACTTGCTTGCATTTTTGCTTTAATGTCTTCTACAGAACTAGGTCCTTTTGGAGTTTTAGGAGTTTTTTCCTGTTTTTTGAAGGATTCTTGACCCTGAAAAAAGTTAAATTTCAAAATGCCAGTAAGATACAGCTCTTAATTAAGACCAATCCTATCCTAGATTTCCCCAATGAAATTATTCTTACAATCCTTCCTTGTAAAAACAAGTGCACAACTGGAGCCGAGTTGCTATTATAAATGAATTCATGTCTGAACAAGTATTTTATTCTTTAAATTATCCCTTAAGAAGGGAACAGGAATAGTTTGAACCTACACTTACATTCAACACCAGGTCAGTTCTACACTTAAAGGACACCACCAAAAATGAAACCCAGAAGGTACCTAAGAATGAAGCAAAGTCATTACAGCTTGATGCCTGGGGCCCATCCCAGAGCATTTAAATGATAACCTCAGAGCCCAGGTATTGGGGGGTTCTTTTAATCTCCCTGATTCTAATATGCAGCTAACGCTGAGAAACTGCACTATACAATATATACCTTTAAACAAGCAAGACCTCTTACAGGAGAACCCCGTTTATACTATCATAGTCCTGTTGGCTTTCCCCCTACTAGAAAACCAGCAACCATAAATATGACAATGACTATCAACGAGCACATTTCAGATCTTTAAAGACACCAGTCGCAGGTGCTCTCCAAAGGCTGATTAAATTCCAAACAGACTAGATTATTCCATAGACTTTTTAACTTTTCTAACTAGTTCAATGAAGCCTATATTTGTGTGTATGTTGCCACTTACTTTTGATCTTGGTGTTGTTGGTTTTGAGTCTTTTCCATTCTGATTTGATTTTTGTGCATTTTTGGCTGGAGTATCTCGTACAGACTATAATTAGAAATTAATCTTAATCAATGCATAGAGACATATCAGTGCAAATAAAACAGCCCCAAACCACGTTAAGAAAAACCACTCAGGCTAAGATGAACCATTCTTTTTGAAAAAAATTTGAAAATGCCTAACAAAGAAGGAAAAGAAAATAAATCGTTCCTCACTATTAGAAAAGTTTTCAAGACAGCCCTACTCAGGGCCAATTTAAGTATGAGATCATCATTTCCTCCCCAAGCCAGTTTTCGTTAACTACAAAACAAGGGAATAACACTAAAAAGAATTTCTGTTCATAGCTATTTCCGACAACCTTGTGGCATTGTATATCCAACTTACTTTCTTTACTGGAGCTTTTTCTTCAGCTTCCTCATCATCAAAATCATCATCATCATCACTACAAATGAAGTAAAGCCATCATTACTGATATAACACACTCAAACATAAAAAACCTATCTAGGTATTTATTGGCGGAACTCACATGTTTAGTCTATCAAGACATTAAGAACTTTCAAACTTTGGAGGGGCTGACAAAAGAAAAGTAGGATCTTAAAATGAGATATTTGCACGTCACATTCACTGCACTATTATTCACAACTGCCAAGAGGGAGAAGCAAGAGAAGTTCAACAGTTAAATGGATAAAGAAAATGTCGTATGTATACTGATATTTGTCTTAAAGGAAATCCTGTTATATGCTGGACATGGATGAACCTTGAAGACATTATGCTAAGTGATACAAGACAATCACAAAAAAACAAATACTGTTATTATGTAGAGTAATCAAACTCTTTATAGAAACTGAAAAGTAAACTGGTGGTTGCCAGGGGCTAGGGAGAAGTGGAAATGAGTTTTTGTTCAATAAGTATACTTTTAGTATTGCTAGATGAGAGTTTAGAGATGTTATATAACCATGTGACTATGGTTAACAATACTGAACTGTATTCTTTAGAGGTTAAGCTGGTAAATTTTTTACAACTAAAAAAAATAAACCCAAAGCAATCAAAAAACAATCCTGACAAAGAACAAAGTCGGAGAATTCATACTTAGTGATTTCAAATAGAAATCTATAAAAACTACAAAGCAACAGAAATCGTGTTTTACTGGCGTAAGGATATACACATCAATGGAGTAGAACTGAAGAATCTAGAAACAAATCTTTATAATTATTTCCAACAAGAGTGCCAAGACCATTCATTCAAAGGGGAAAGAAGTCTTTAACAAATGATGCTGAGACAACTTGATATCCACATGGCAAAAAAATGAAGTTGGCCCCATCTCATACCACATATACAGAAATTATTTCAAGACAGATCAAAGATCTAAATATTAAGAGCTAAAACTATACAACTTTTAGAAGATTTGGCAATGGTTTCTTAGGTTTGACACCAAAAGCACAAGCAACAAAAGAAACTGGACTTCTTGAAAATTAAAAACTGCAAAGGACACCATTATCAAGAATGAAAAGATAGCTCACGAAATGGAATAAGATATTTGCAAATCTTATCTGATAAGAGACTTGTTTCCAAAATATATAAAATTTTCTTACAACAATAAAAAATCACTGGTACGTTCTACAACATGGATAAATCTTAAACATTGGTAAGCGAAAGAAACTAGTCACAAAGGAGTGCATATTATAAGATTCCATTCATATAAAATATCCCAAATAGGCAAATATATGAAAATCCAACCACTAGAGAAGAACACAGGGGGTTATATTAGCAAACAGTGAAACTGGTTCACATTTTAATTGCTTCACAAACTGATTATATACTGGTCAAAATGTTTCTTTTCCATATTACATATTCTCTAAATATAAAACAGGAGCCAATTTATTTCATTGATGTACAACCAAAGAAACACCATCCTTCCAACACTGGAATAAAATTTGTTGTGTTAACTACAGCAAATATGTAGTATACATAAAGCCATATATGAATAGTCCTTTAAGTTAATTTTGACAGTAATCCAATCCCTGGGTATGCTTCCCAATACTAAAAACGCAATAATGATTTCTACAAAACCAGAATCATAAACAACTTTATTAGGATATTTACTTCCTAATACAATAGTGAAAAGGGCTTTTTTTTTTCTTTATGGAAAGAACGATGCATAATAAGATTATAAATTTTAATATGCTACATGCATGGTCTTTACCTTTTCTTGCTTACAGCAAGACAACTAACTCCACACCATACCCTCTCCATCCAAAACAGAACCCATCAATTTCCCTTTTATCTTGTCAGAAGTCTTCTGGGACAGTGGCTTAGATTTCCACATAATATGTATGTCAACTAAAAAACCTTGAGGTTATCTCTTTACATTTTCATTGCCACCTAACCAGTTGAATTTCCTAAGACTTGTTATCCTCAAGGCATCCACATTAACTGTTCCTACCTATGCATTTATCTGACTACTTTCTTCTTTTACATGAAAACTTACTGATGGAAACCTTAATAACATCCTATACAACATGGAAGACAAGACCACTGCCTTGCACAAGCAGTCAAGATACCAATCAGGCCCTACTCTAGTCTAGAGCCTTCCTGGAAAGGACTGTCTGTCTCCAAAGTCTGTGACATTGTGCTAGTGGACATTTATTTGTAAACCTATGCAAAAGTAACTTGAAAACACCAAAGATTAAACAAACGCAAGTCTAATTAAGCACCATATATCATCCAGATTTTTTTTTTCAGCCCTAAGCCCATTTCCCATTCCTCTCTTAGTGTGTTTTTTAAAATCCTTAGTAATGGCAAATATTCTTAAAGTTATAAGTCAAACTCAATTAACATTGAGTTTGTAAGTTTGACAGGATTTAAGCATTTAACTGTCAGCCTTTTCCTATTTTCTACCTTTATTGTCAGGCTCAAAGGACTTTTTAAACAATTAACAGCTTGGCCAGTTAAGGTTACTGAAAACCTAACTTCCAGAATTCAACTATATGGACCAACCTGAGAACTCCAGGACAAAGTTGACCAGCAATTAAAAGTTCAATGTATTTGAAGTTACTGATACTGTTATATATAGGAAAGACCAATTATAAATAGCATTTAATTCCACAGTGTACATTTAACTATTTACCATAACCTGACCTTAATATAACACACTGAATCTTGTTTCTGATCAAATTTTAAATTCTCCATGAAAATCTTATTCTTTTGGAATCCTGTTTTCTCAATAAAAACCAAAGAACTATGGACCAAACTCCTTTATGTGAGGGGAAAACAATCCTTAAATGAGAACTTACAATATGAATGTAGCTAGAGCTATTCAGATTCTCTTCCCCCCCAATCCATTTATCATTCATTAACTATTCAACATAAAATACACCAGACTTGTTTGCATACTGTAATGTGTCCACTATAATCTTCCCCAGGAAAAAGGTACCTAGTCACACACATTTGGGAAATGCTCTATACTCTTTGCTTCTGAAAATCTGCAATGCACTACAGCATTTTAATGGCTCATAGTTCCAATAATATCCTTTAAATTCATTTAAACCCAAACTGACAACCAGACCTTTTACCCTTTATTTAATTAAAGCTATTACTTAATTCCACAGGATCAGTTGGTAATTTCCATACCCCCCCCACAACTACGTCAAGTTTCTAAGCACATACTACTTACTCTTCATCATCGTCGTCGTCGTCATCATCGTCATCGTCATCTTCATCAGCAGCAAGTTTTACTTTTTTCTTAAAAAGCAAACAAAAATCCTCATGAGCAAGTGCTGCTCCTCCTAATCATCAGACTAAAGGCTAGAATAAGATGCCTGTATAAATTACATCTATACCTGTGGAACCTTGCTACCACTTCCAGGGGCAGAACGCTTTCCAGATATACTAAGGAGTTTCACATCCTCCTCCTCTTCATCTTCTGACTCTGCATCTTCCTCCACAGCTAAAATAAATTCTTTATTAGCCACTACTAAAACTCAACCAAGAACTCAGAAATTCTAAGAGACGTTAATATACAGTAACAGGCATTTAAGAATAGGTTTTACTAAAAACAAAACAGAAAACAAAGAACAAAAATTTTAAAAAGGGGGAGCTAACATTCATTACTAAGTTTTAAATGCAAAACACCAGTTATAAATTACTAGATATCCATATGAACCTATTATAAAGACAAGAGTACTATAAGCATCCTTTATAAAGTCCAAATTAGAAACAAAGTAACTGCATTAAAGGGAAAAGCATATTACATTAAAATAACATACCTACTAAGTGTTGTCCACTAATATGCACAGGCCCTGAACCACATTTCAACCGTAAGACCACAGGTGGTGTTATTTCAAAGCCCCCAAGAGAAACCTAAAAAGAAGAAACTTTTAAATTACTAAATGTAGGAATAAAATTATTTGATATAAAACTTCCTCATAACTTATGCTTGTGCAACAGGCAAACCCATAAGCCAAAGGAACAAACCAATGAACTCGTTTTCCCGCCTAATAACCAGCAACCATGTTCAAAAGTTGATCACTCAAGCCCAGTGACAAGATGAAGCTAATTCCCCATCTCCCAAATGACCTTACTATAAGAGAATGAGACCTTGACATAAAATCTGTAGTTTTAAGTACCCTTACCGTTGGCTGTACAGACATTTTCAAGGTTGCCAGTGTTACTTTAATTGGACTGCCTTCATAATTCATTGCCTCCGCTTCAACGATGTGCAATTCATCCTTTGCACCAGCCCCTAAACTGACCTGTCAACAAAACAGTACTTTAACTTAAAGTTCCTGCTATTTAGCAATCCCCTCCAAGTTCTTGTTAAAAAAAATACCAACAAAAATACAAAACTATAAACTTCATCATTACCACTGATGAAAAACTAATTTTTATACAATGCCATCAAGTTTTATGTGATTCTGCCAATCAATTTCTCATATTCAGTGCATTTGAACAAATGTATAAAAATGCATTTAATGACAGAGTTGTACACGTTATCACCTATCCACAGCATATACCACTTGATATTTATTGACCCCCTTCAAAATGAACAGCAGGCTAGTCTCTGCAGGAGACAAAAAGATGTATCGCTCTCCTAAAGAGCTCTATAATACAACTGAAATATATAAACATGGAAAGTTGAACAGTAGTGTGACTGGACTTTTTATCTGATTGCCAAAGGAGTGGTTAAAGATGCTAAGTTTTGTATCACAGGTATTTAGAAAATCAAGCATATACAACACTTATAAAAATTAAGTACATAGCCACATGAACAGAAACTAAGGGGCTTAAATCAAGAAAGGTTAAGTAGTTTAATTGAAAAGTTTAAGTACCGTTCTTAAAGATAATTGGTGCTCATTTTCATCATTATCCACCTTGAAGTGATAATCTTTGTCGGCCTTTAGTTCACAACCTGTAAATGAAGAAAAAGCAATTATGATAAGAAAAACAACATTGAAACTTCACTATGAGTAACCAAAAAAGTTAACTTGTGAACCAATTCTTACTATTCTAGCTACCAGAACGCAAGATATCCCATCTCTTCCTGGATTTCTCAAACACAAATGTTTATAAACAATCAAATAATATCTATACAAGGATTTACAAATTCCACTTTCCCATTATATTCTTTCATTCTCAACTACACCATTATCATTCTAAGGTAAAAGGAAGCTCAAAGATTTAGTAGACCTGGAACCAAAACAAGTATCTGAAACCAAACCTTATGTATAACAATGATAAAATCTCCCTATTTAAAAAAAAGCTGAATTATCTACTTAAACTCCCAAGAAAAGAAACCAATTTAGAAATGAGAATAACTGGACAAACATCTACAGGAACGGCTTGTATTTCCAACAGAAAAACTACAAATGCAAAAGAACTTAAGGGATCAACATTTCATCTTTGAACAGAAATGATGTACATTAAATTACGTTCAGAAATTATGCTTAAGTCAAGAATAGACATATCCTACGGATATTTCCAATATAAAGGTTAACAAAAATTTCTTAATAGAAATTGATCAGAAACTCGTCATTCAAAATGGCTAGGAATAAAAAGCCTTAATTAACAAGGCACGTCAACTCGCACTCCTTAAGTAAACTGTTATATAGTCAGAATAAAAGTTTTATTAATTTAAATGAGTCCACTTAATTGCAATCTAATAGTTACTGGTACAGATGTTTAAATGTTATTGCTCAATTAACAAACCTCAGCATGCTTTTTAAAGGAACAATATAAATTTGGGGAAGGATCTGCAGTTACTTCATAGCCTGACTGACACAAAGAAATAGCTTCAACAATTAAGTTCAGAGATTCAAAACCAAAGCAGGTCTCAGTGTCCTGGGGGGAGAGGGATCCCAAAACCTTGGTATAATATTTCAACAATATCAAGTCTTGTTGACTCAAACTGAACTTCCTCACGCTTCTCATCTCTGATAATAAAACTGTCTGTTACATGCAGCACAGGTGGTTTCCTCCGCCGGCCTCCCTCCAAAAAAAAAAAAAAAAAAATCGTTCATAATGCACCAGCTCTAAAGGCAAGGATCTTGGTTTAGATCTAATTTTTTATTTACCTACAAGTGCAAACTGCGTTATCACTTTAGTTCTCTGAGCATCAGTACGGATATCTGCAAAGTGGGTTAACTCCATCTCCCGCAGCGAGATGGAAAAAGGACTTTATAAATGAGAACTACCATCACAGATGTTAAGCTCTGAACAAAGACCTTCAGGATCCTGGCGCCACCAGCCACTTCACCCAACAGTTCCCGCCCAACAGCCCAATTAAGGCCCAGGATCCCAGGCTTGGGGGGTGACAAGACACTGGCGAGCCCCGGATGTTGCGCCCACACCCCCTCCTTCCCGCAAACACGTGGCAACCACGTGCTCGCGGCCTCCTCACGCCGGGCCGCGCCTCCCCTCCCCCTGTAACTCGCCGAGGCACCGGGCTGTCGGGGTCCTGGAATTCCTGACTCCTGAGAGCTGGAGGACAACGCCGGGCTCTTCCGATCCTCTCCTCCAGAAAGGGGACCCCGCGTACCGCACACCGCGAGCCCACACAACCAACCTGGGGCCCAGCATCAAAAACAGCGGCCTGGAATCAGGAGCCTACGAACTCACACCCACCCGGGATTAAAAATAATGTCCGGAGCTGCACCGTGTGACCCAAGTGACGCCAAACCTCAGCCGGTCGGTTCCCCGTTGCCTCAGGCCCTAGGCCTGGGACCGCTCACGCCCCTGGCTTCAGGCCGCCTCTCCTTCCCATCCCGTCGTGCCGCCAGCCCTCCATCTCTTCAGCTGCGGGGCCCTGGCAGCCCGGTGCCCGCTCCCTCAGGCCTCCAACCTGCCTCGCTTTCTTCACCAGCCCAGGCCTCAGCGGGGTTCCCGCCCCCCCACCGCACAGCCACCAGGCCCTGCTCGGCCTTGCTCCAACGCCCCCCCAGCAGTTACCGAAAAGATAGTTCTGGGGCCTCAGGGGGCTCATGTCCATGTCCATCGAATCTTCCATGGGGTGGAGGCGCGCACTTAGGTGGGAGAGAAGGTGGACGGAGATAAACGACTACTGTTCGGCAGAACAGCCGCGCAGGACGGAATCACACCAGGGAAAGGACGCGGGCTCCCTGCGCACATATATAGCACTCCGAAGATCTCGCGAGAGCTCCCAAAGTCCCGTCACCGCGCGCGTGCTCGGGAGCCCCCCTTCCCGGACGGTAGCCCTGCCGCGCAAGCGCTCTTCAACCGCGCTCCTTTCCACCTCGCCCCCCACCTCCTCCAGGTACCTCGCGGGCTCACGCCGAGCACGCGCACTCGTACAGCAGCCCTCCCCCTCCGCCGCCGCCGCGGCCTGTGCGCACGCGTGCTGTCTCCCGGTAGCGCGCCCCCCACCTCTCCCAAGCCTTCCACGTCCTCTCCGGCTCTGGCGCGCTGGCCGGGCGCCAGGAGCCTGCGCAGCCCACCCTGCAAGATGGCGACGCCAGCCCTGAGCTATGTTCGGAACGCAGAACGGGCCGGCTTTACGCCACAGGGCAGCTCCATTCACCTTTCTCCATCCCCTGATGCCTCGCAGGCCTCCAAACAGGCATAACCACTTTAGGATTGCTGACTTACCTGAAGGCCTGGGCTCTGAGTTCATTGTTTCCCCCAAGTTAAAGCTTCAGGTGCCAGAGAGAGAGAGGACTGAGGGACTGTTCCTCGTGGTGGAGAAAAGAGTAGCCGCTGGCTGAACTTATTCAGCAGTATTTTAATGAGGAATCATCTCTGCCCTTGAAATCCCTAACCTTTATGTCATTTTGGGGTCCGAAAGAGGACTGAGCGTCTTCCTTATGAGCAGGGCAGGAACAAAGGCTGGGTGATTTCTCCAGACAAGGTTTTTAAAATTATTGTGTATCCATAATATGTATCCACGT
The DNA here is from genome assembly GCA_028627145.1 of Eidolon dupreanum. Classification (NCBI taxonomy): domain Eukaryota; kingdom Metazoa; phylum Chordata; class Mammalia; order Chiroptera; family Pteropodidae; genus Eidolon; species Eidolon dupreanum. The sequence goes on from CM053515.1 coordinate 4,335,344, forward strand.
AAGGTCCCGAGAGGCAGATGTGACTATCTGCAGACAGGGAAACGGGCCGAGGGAAGTAAGGTAGCCCAAACACGAAGAGACCCGATGGTTCTCTAGCTCCACGTCCACTTCTGACATCCTTGTAAAAGAGCTGAGAGGGTTAAATGTGGGCCCACTCTCTGAGGCAATTCACTTCTTAATCTTTAACATTCCTAAGAATGTTTGACCTGTAAAGAAAGCATATGACTTGTAAGAGATGCATGAACCTTAGACATTTTGGCGTGAGCCTGGACATTAGCATTCTAAACAAACTACACCTTGATAAACTGAAGACCCCCACAGTCCCTGGGCACGGGTGAATTTTGAGGATTCCCCTAATTATCATTTTTACATCAACAGATCACACAATAAATTTAATAAATACTATGAAGAATTAAGAATAGTGACGAGTATGTCCTTATCCCTTTTCTCCAAATACAATCTAGTCGGAAAGAAACTGTAATATTCATGAACCAATTGTTCATTAATAGAATCGAAACCCTAAATTAGGAGAAATCAATGCAACCAATATGTGAATGGGGCCAAGGTGTTCCCCACCCCCAAGTGAAGAAGAACTTCACCAGCCTTTATGCTTGGATCTTCTGAGATACAGAGTATGACCAATTGCTGGAGAAAACGCTGTCACCTGGAAGGATATCTGTGTAGAGGAACTGAGGAAAGGGAGGGGAGGACTGTGGCTGAGGGGAATTTGGGGAATTTAAAATGAGAAAATCTCAAGAGGAACTACAGAAGAGTGGAGGAGAAGGGGTTAATGTTCTTTGAGGCCATGCAAGTAAAAATTAGAACTACTTTGTAATTTCTTTCTGGATTCTGGACCATGATAATGCAAATGCAGCTCCGAACAGAGACTAAACCATATGGGAGCTGTAGCCATGTTTATATAAATAACATTTGTTGTTTTAGCGTATTAAGCACCTAGTCTAGATATGATTTCATGGAATCAAAGGGTTAAAAAAAATCACATTACATTCTTCCGATTTACACATGTAATGAATACTTATTATCTTTTTAATAAATTAAAATTATTTAGTCCTATACAAAATGAAAAAGAGTGTCCCTCCTTCCACATCTCCATTCCTGTCCCCATCCCTATCCCCTAGATAATCACCTAGTAGTGATTGTCCTTCCAGATTATCTATACATGTATAAGTAGACTGACACAGTATCTTTGTACATGTATCCTTATGGATATCTAAAAGTAGTTTCATAAACATCTTCTAAGATGTGGACTTGCACAGTAAAGGGAAGGTATATGCTTACAATGTACATGTAAATTGATCTTTTGATTGTTTATATAAATAGGGTCATATTTTATATGTCACTGTCTTAGTCTTTTTGGGCTACTATACCAAAATATCACAGAATGGGTAGCTTATAAACAACAGAAATTTATTTCCTACAATTCTGGAGGCTGGGAGTCCAAGATCAGGGGTGCCAGCGTGGTTGGATGAGGGCTGTCTTCCAGGCTGCAGACTTCTGGTTGTGTACTGTAGCATCCTCAGATGGTAGAAGGGGCTAGGGATCTCTGTGGAATCTCTTTTTATAAGAACACTAATCCCATTCATGAGGGCTCCATCCCCATGCCCTAAGCACCTCCCACCTGCTATACTATCAACTTTGGGAGTTAGGATTTCAATATATGAATTTTGGGGAGACACATTTGGATCATAGCAATTGTTCTGCAATCTCCCCTTCTCGCTTCATGTTGCTTAGCTATCTTTCTATAATACTACATAGAGGCCCCCTGCATTCTTTTTAGGAGCTGCATTATAGTCAATAGAATGAACATATATACTAATTTTTTAAATTCCAGATTTTATTTAGTTATTCATTTGTTAACACGTTTTGTGATGGAAATTTCCAAACGTACAAAAATAGAATATTGTGATGAACAGCCATATACTAATCACCCAGTTTCAACAATTATCAACATACAACTAAACTTGAGTCATAGACCTCTCTAGATCTGTGTGTGTGTGTGTGTGTGTGTGCATGCGCACGTGCGCGCCTATCTCCTTTCCAGTCTTCTGCCCAGCAAACACTAGCCACCTTGGCCTCTCCAAACTCCCAATTCTGTCTCAACTCAGGGAAACCCCTGGGCTCCATTTGCATTCCCCTTCCCTTTGCTGTGGCCTGGAAATTTTCTCCAAGGACTCAGCCAGAAATCATTCGTTTCATCTCCCTCAAGTATTACTGCCCTGCACTTTTTGTCGTAAAGTCTTCAACATAGTTATTCCATATATTTTGTCAATTCTTCAGTTGTTAAAAATGGAAGTGTAAATCCAGTCTCTATTAATCCATCTCAGTCAAAAACAGAAGCTCAAACCATGGCTTTTTTTTTTTCTTTTTTTTTACATTACATTCCCAGTACTTATGTAGTAACTGGGTTTGTACCTTTTCACCACCCTCACCTGTTTCACCCCACCCTCACTCTCTGGTTCAGCCTAGAATCAGGTGAAGAAGTGGACCATCCATGTATAACTTACTAGGAGGTAGCTAAACCAGCCCTATGGACCACAGCATCTCCAGACTAGAGAAAAGCAACCACAAGAGTCATTGAGGAGAGGGGAGATTTCTTTGAGGGGAGTTGCTGGCCCAGAAGAGAGGATTTTTCGCTACCCTTACCTCAAGCCAAGCCAGGACGTTCCAATAGCCGCAGTGCCACCATGGACTGGAGCAAAGGGTGTTGAGAGAGTTCTGGAAAACTTAACCTGTGTCCCCTGGAGTTTAGGTGGGGTCAGAAACTGCTGCCTGGCTCTTGCCTGGAAAAGTCTGTGATGGTAAAGCAAAGGGAGCTTTGGTGGGCTCGGCCTGTGCTTCCAGAACTTAGCACATGCAGAAGTAGCCAGTACAGAAGTCTTAAAAGGACCTCATCAAGAGGATCTCGCCTTCTAGAGCGAGAATACACAGGGTGACTTTTTTTTTTCATATTTCAATAAATTACAAAAGTAGTATGAAGAATTTTAGTATATCTTTTACCCAGATTCCTCAAATGTTAACCACATGCATAACCACAATATAATTTTCAAAGCCAAGGAATTAACACGGATACAATACTATTATTTATTCCACAGACGTTACTTTGAATCTCACCAACTAACGTTCCTTTTCCGGTCCAGGGTCTAATGCAGGATCACACTGTGCTGTCGCATCTCCTTTGCCTCCTTTAACCTGGAACAGTTTCTCAGCCCTTCGTCTCTTATGACCCTGATGATGTGTAAAGATAACTGGCTGGTTATCTTGTAGAATAGCCTTCATTTGGGGTCTGGCCACGGTCTCCTCATGATTCAATTCAAGTATGCACTTTTGTTAAGAATACCACAGAAGCGATGCTGTGTCCTTCTGAGCGCATTAAATCAGGAGGCACATGATGTTTGTCCCACATCTGATGATGTTCGCTTTGATCACTTGATTAAGGTGATGTCTGCCAGGTTTCTTCATTACAAAGTCAACACTTTTCGCCTTTGTGATTAATACATGTCCTCTGGGAAGATCTTTGAGGCTAAATCAATAGCCCATTTCTCATGGTATTTGACCCGCTCATTTTAGTTTCCATTCATGATTCTGACCTAAAAGTTATTACTGTAGTGTTTGCTAAATGCTGATTTTCAATTTCCATTTACTAATTGGAATTCTAGTGTAAAGAAGAAACGTGTCCTTCTCATCTCTGTACTTATTTATTTATTTATTTATATCAACAAGAATTGTATTTTATTCTGTGCGTCATGATCCGTTACTCTTAGTATTTACTTTCCTGCTCAAAATTTCCCACATTTGACCATCGGAGCACCTTCAAATGTGGTCCCATGCCCTTTTGACTTATTCCATCCTCTGTGTGTATGTAGTTGCCCTTTCCTGTTTCACAGTCATCTTGTACTTTCCCTGATCCAGCCACTTTAATATTTGTGCTCAATTTTTTTCCTTGGCCTTAAAGTATATGGTCAAAATATTCTTTTCCAAAGTTGCTTAGGTTATTTCTGCTGTCCCCCCCAGTGTGGTTATGTTGCTCATTCATCATATGCGGCAGGTAACTATTTTAATCTCTGCATTAATTTTCAAGGGCTGCTCTAATAAAGTACCAAGGGATACTTAAGACTGGGGGCTTCAACAACAGAAATTCACTGTCTCACGGTCCTGGAGGCTGGAAGTCTGAGATGAAGGTATTGGCAGGGTTGGATGCTTAGCTCTTAGAAGCATCATCCTGGCCTCTCCCTTTATCTTCCCATGACATTCTCCCTGTGTGTGTGTGCATGTCTACGTCCGAATTTCGGCCTTTTAATAAGGACATCAGTTGTGTTGGGTTAGGGGCCCACCTACTCAATTATGACCTATTTTAAATTAACTAACTATATCTGCAACAACCTTATTTCCAAATAAGTTCACATTCTGGGGCCTAAGACTTATTACATTTGAATTTTAAAAGGACACAATTCAATCCATAATGATCCATATTTTGTAGATTTCAAAATAAGATTAAAAAGGTTATAAGTAACTTCCCTTAAACCCATGGCTAGTAAAAGGAAGAGACAAATCTCTGCCTACCTCGTAAGCCATACACTTACCTCTCTGCTATTGGGCTGCCAAAGATAATCATTGTCTAACAGACTATGCTTTCCACTTAGGGTATGGGACCATTTAACTCAGCACATACTTCTCTCTTATGTTCAATCATTAGAAACGAAGAAAGATAATTTCATACAAATGCATATGGCAGGGATTTATCAGTACTCACTGCCTCTCCCTCACCCTCCTCCAACATTCCCAGTCCACCTGCGCAAAGAAGGTTTTGACAAACTCTTCTTTGAATTAAGAAATGTACTTCCCATTATGTCACTTGGGCATTATCTTAAGAGACTTAATGAAGGTTTGGCTTGCTGTCCTTTATATATTTTGTTGAACTGTATTGCATTAAAAAAGGCACCATACAAAGACTGTGCAATATAAAACTGGATCCAGGGATTATCCTAAACTGCCATCTTCCTTTCTACTCTTCTATTACCAGATATTTTAAATCCATCCTTTCGTCATGTCCTTGCTTGAGACTTCTACTTTTAGAGAGGAGGGGGTTGTTCAATTAGAGAAAATATAAGGACCACCATAGGTGGGGGTGATGATTAAGTAACAGATGTTTTACTATGGGTTTCAAGATGCATTTAAATGGCTTCTTTCAAGATGGAGAATATTTGCTGCAGTTGAGGCTTAAGCTAGTTAGAAAAAGAGACTTTTCTTTCATTGACCTCCACCATAAAACCACGCCACGTTTTACTGTATTTACATGACTGTCTTTCTCACAGTGAGTTTGCCAAAGGCAAGGAACTGATTTTATTTTGGATGCTCCCCTAATCCATGGACTCCAATGAAGAAGGAAGGAAGGAAGAAAGGAAGGAAAGAAGGAGGGAAAGAAGGAAGGAAGGAAAGAAGGAAGGAAGGAAGGAAGGAAGGAAGGAAGGAAGGAAGGAAGGAAGGAAGGAAGAAAGGGAGGAAGGCAGGAAGGGAGGAAGGAAGAGCCAGGAAATACAAATGCCTCTACATTATAATTGTACTAAAGCACTTCATGCTATTTGATTCCTCTATCTGTTTTCTAGTCTGATAATTTTTTCCATTTTTTTCCTGGCCTACCGTATTACAGTAATTAGAAGAATCAATAATAACATCCACAAGCTAACCCCTTTTCAAGAACATTGCCTCTTTAAAAATTTATGTTTCTTTTAGGGAGGGTGGTATAAGTAGAATGAGTGAGCAGAGAAGATGATAGTATCCTTAGAAACTACCCTCAATTTTTTATGAGAGATTATTCAAATAGATAATAAGAATTGGGTCACTGAAGTTTGGGAGCCACAAGAAGTCAACATGTATAATGAGGGTAGAAGGTGTGACAGATCAGCTTCTTCCAACCCAGAGACAAGAATTCATGTAAGAGTGACTGATTAGGAGACTCTCCCAGAAAAAGCGGGCAGAGGTTTGGGGAAGCAGGACGACAGGAAAGGAATGAAGCCCAGCAAGTGACACTATAGACAAGACTTGCATGGTCCTGACAGGGCAAGGAAGCCGGGGTAGTTATACCTCCACGGCCTTCGGCGCTTGGTTAAGGGCTGGGAGCGAGGAGTGGGCATTGTAAATCCCCAAGTTCTTCTGGCCCTTTGTGCCACAGGCCTGAGGGCAGCCCTTTGAGAAAGATGCATGTGCTGTCTGTTGGGAGAACAAGCACTCGGGGAGCTGGTGTACCCCAAATGGTAGAGGAAACTGAGAGGATATGGGGACAATGCAGATAACTCACCCTAGTCTTGTGCCGCATGTTAGGTCCACGCCAGTGATTCTCCAAGAAGTTGGGCCCTCAGGGTTTCTAGCCAAGGAGACAGATGAGAGGAAAGAGATGGAACGAGCCACAGAGCAAGTACTTTTGTAGTTGGTTCTGCGGTGTCCACGCGAGAATGTCCAGCCTATAGGAAACTTTTATCAGAGTTTATTTGAGCCAAAAATTTCAGGACGTGCCCAGAAGCAAAATCTCAACGGACTAAGAAGATGCTCCAGAGGATGGCAGTTTCACAGTTCATTTTATATCTTTAGAATCAAAGGAGAGAACGTAAGGAAGATGCCTGAAATCCACTGGTGGTAGATTAAGGAAGTGGGAGAAGGCCAAGCGGGGACATCTCTATGGTAAATAGAAAGCAAAAGGGAGCCACACATACCTCTTTCGCACTGGTGGGTGCAGGATGGTTAAGAGCGAACATTTACAGTGTGGAGAGATGGAGTGCAGTGGAACAAGATAACAGTGGAATTCTGTGGTCTCGTGTTCTGTGCTTGTAGTTGTGCCTTCGAGGAGTCTAGAAGAAAAAATTATTCTGACATTTCAAAACTTTGTTATTCTAGATGCACAAGAACAATGGACAGAGCTCATTTAAGGTAAAGATTGACGTTTGCTAAGGAGGTTATGGGCCTGGGATGTGATTACTTTCCATGACCTGCCCAGTTAGGAATTCATGACCAAACCGTACTGTGTGGTTACACTAGCAAGGTGCCCATAAGAAATATGGCCAATAAAACTTGGTATTATGAGGCATAAGCCATAATTCTGCTGCTTCTACTAGTGAGCACGTTCATAGAGGCATTTGAAGTTTCCACGGCATTTGCAGTAGAAGATCCAGGGTCCGATTCCAGTTTCATGGGGGGTTGAGAGACATCCGTTTTGATAGCATAAATCGTGACAAAGGCACTGTGAACCCAGAGCTGCAACTGTAATGACAACTTTCTAATTCCTGACTTCCTGATGTGGGCAGAGGCAGGCCCCTCAGCGAGCCAGTCCTGCAGTGTAGTTCTGTAATTCATCCCCGGAAGCTCAGTCAGCTGTTCCAAACCTTCTAATAATTTCTTAATAACTGGTAACAAATCTTCTGCTTCCAGCTAGAGTAGATTCTGCTATCTGCAATGGAACCATGGCCCACACAATTGGTAATACCCAGAGTTGGTGAGGGTTCAAGAAAACAGGCCCTTTCACATCTCGCTGATCAGAATATAAATCATTGTGATCATTATGATGTTTCTCGTGTCTTTAGAATTATTGCCTTTTGATCCTGTTGTTTACTTCTAGACACGTGTCCCCAGGGAATAATCAGAGATGCACTGTAAAGGTTGGTAATACATACAGACAATGATGTTACTTGGCAGTTGTTAAAAAAAAAGTTTCAAACCATAGTAAATGACATGGGAAAATAGTCATGCTGTCATGCTGAAAGAAAAAGGCAGTCTACAAACATACATATTTTAGTATTGTGAGTGAAATGACACGATGCATTGGATTTGTTTCAAGATACTTCAGCAAAAAAAAAGAAAAAAAAAAGAAAAAAAAAGAAAAAAGAAAAAAGAAAGAAGGAAATAGCAGTGGAGGGAGATAGATGAAACATGATTGGCAAAATGATGATTGCTGACGCCAGGTGCTGGGCACACGGAGCTTCATTATAGCTTTCTCTCTTTATGTATACTTGAGAATTTCCATAACATAAAATTTTGAGAGTTTAAAATAAAAACGAAACATAAAATTAAATGGAGTGAATAGCATATGCCCAGTTTTATTATGATAGAAATATACTTATACATAGAAGGGAGACTAAAAACTGTCCAGATGAAAAGGTCAGTGGCTTCCAGGGGTTAACGGGGAGGGAGGGATGAATAGACAAAGCACAGAGGACTTTTAGGGCAGTGAAATTCTGTACGATGCTATACTGGTAGACACATGACATTATACATTTGTCAAACCCGTAGTTTCGTGGAACACCAAGAGTGAACCTTACTGTAAACTGAGTGATAATGGTGTCAGTCGTTTCATTGGTTGTAAGAAATGTCCCACCCTGGTGGGGGATGTTGATAATGAGAGAAGCTGAGTGTGTAGGGGGGTCGAGGGCATATGAGAAATCTCTGTATTTCCCACTCAATTTTGTCATGAACCTAAAACTGCTCTAAAAAATAACTCCATTTAAAAAGAGAAATCAAAATGTTAATAGACGTTATCTCTGAGTTGTGGGATTAGCCTGATGTTAGTTTTTGCAATTCTCTGTGTGTTAACAAAATATGTATTATGAGTATATGTATTAAAGCAAACTAGCCCACACAATTTAGAAAATGTTTTGATTTACAAGTATGCCAAATTTTGATTAGCAAGTTTGACTGATCAGTGGTCAAAGGGGCCACGTAAGGGTCTCCCAGAACAAGGAAAGTCACCCTCAGTAAGGGACACTAGGAAGACTCCACACATTATGGCACAGATGAGCCACATGAAGGCGTGAAACACATCATGAGATGGCCTGTAAACAGACTGATGGCTTTAGTGGCAATCCAGGTCCATTATAAGGAACTATAACCAGTGTCCAGTTTCAAAGAGGAAGGAAGGAATGTGATTATAACTTAGAAACCTAAAACCAGATCCTTTTTTCCCTGCCCTGACTGATGGAAACTGTGGAATCTAAAGGGATCCCCTCCTGCCTACCTAAGAGATAGCCAGCAAAATATAAAATAGCCCTGCGTAGGGCCACCTACCCAGAAACAACATGGTGACGTTATTTTCATTTTCATAGATGCTTTCCTATTTTTCATGGTAAATTAATACCTTGACATTCTGCTTCCTGTATCTGCTTCCTTAGTCATTCAATTCATTCAGCAGATATTTATGAAGGGCCTACTAAGTGCCAGGTGAGGGGAAGAGAGAAATCACAACCAACTTCTAGGTTTGGTGGCTGAGAGGCAGAGTGAGTGGTAGTCCATGAACAGAGATGAGAAGACTTGCGGGTTGGCCATGTTTGGGCTGGGAGTGGTGAAACGGCAGGCCTGCCTTAGAAGCGCAAAATGTAAAACGCGCATTAGAAGTTGAGGCAGATGGAGGCGGAAGTCCCTGAGCTGGGGGGAGAGGACAGGGACAGAAAGAGAATTCCTGGGAGTTAATCCAGCCGGGGCACATTGGTTCCCGGAGCCTGCTTGGATTTGGGGTCACGGTCAATATTCAATTCCCGAACACTTAGGGCTAAGGATCTGACCCTGACCTGTGATGACCCTTCCCTGTGGAGTAGGTTCCTCTCCTGGCCAAGTTCCGCTCTCCCAGTGAGTGAGAAGAGTGATAAACTTAGAGAGTAACAGCAGAGGGCGCTGGGAAACCAAACTGCTCCTGAAGCCCAGCAAAGGTGTATGACATACTGGGTCAATTTCAGGTCTTAGCATATTAAAATAATGGAGACGGGATCTGTGCCACATCTTGACTTGTAACCTAAAACAAACCAGGCTCTGTAATATTTTACCTTGAACTAGCATGAAATTTGTCCTGCAATGCAAATAATACAATTAACAAATATGAAAGAATACATCGATGATTTATACATGATGTAGTTAATCATCTTAGGAGACTTCTTTAAATTCACAATGATTAGCAAAGAGCTGGTATTTCAGTAAGGATCTGTTTTATGGCTGACTATATATGCAGAGTAAAATTCTGATCAAGTGTTCTCCGAGCAAGAGTTACAAATAGATAAATTGTGGACCCTAATGGCAGTCACCGTGCTTGTTGACAAGAGATATAGCAAGTTTTCCCTCCCAATCAGGTGCGAAGTAGTTCTAATGATAAAAATTCCTTATAGAGCTTAAAGACACAAACCAAAGGAAAACGAAGGACAAGATAGAAAATGTGTGCAATTGGAAATTTAAAAATAAATTTATTTCTTCATTCGTTTTACAGCTTTGTGCAGGATTAAATGAGGCAGCCTGCTAGTATTTGCGAAACACCACGGAGCCTGGCACACAGCAGGCACTCAATAAATGCTAGTTCTTTTCTTCCTTTGCTCCTTTGTTGAATTCTCTTCTCAATTTACTTTTTATAAAAACATTGTGTTTCCCACATAGATTAGTAACATTAAATATCATTCTCTATTATTGATTTGGGATGTTAAGAATGCAAAAGATACAGTGCGGGGGCTCCTGGCAGTTAGAAAGCAAATTCACAACTGAGAAATCGCTCAGTGGGTTTGTTGTTGTTGCAGCTTGTTTTTGATAATGTGCAATTACAGAAATTTACAAAGATCCTTTTAGGCGGGCAATGTCCTGCTTTCAGAGTCAGTTTGCTCAGGCATAGCTCAACCCAGAGACTGACTGTCGCCTTGCTATTGAACTAGAGCTATATTTTTGACAAGTATGGCAGCCACATCATCACTTTAATCACCCAATAATCTGCTGTGTCTCTTTATGCTAATAAATAAAACATCCTTTGTTAAATATTTCCTAGTAAGCAATAGCAGACCTGTAATCTCCACCCCTATATGTTACAAAGTAAAATGATATGATAGTAATCAAATCAAATCAAATCATGTCTAGGAGTTTTACAGACAACTAATAGCTGCGATTGCAAAGTGCACATCAGATACCAATTGAAGGGTACTTTTCTCTTTAATATAATGTACTATGCATATTTCACTAACTGTCTCATGATATCAAATGAATTTAACAAGATGATTATGTAGGTTAAATTACTTAGTAAGTTCTTTTAAGAATGGCTTTTAGACCTATTATGACTTTTAATGGTGCAATTTGTTAAATGATTGGAATTTTTAGAATCCTGCCTGCAAGTGCCTGTCAGAGACACACGCTCCGTCCTGATGATCTATTTTTAAAACCTACTTCTTGCTTGTGGCAATTGAAACAAAAACGACCACCGAAGAGTGTCTTCTCATAGCTCATTCCTCATTTTCAATTATTTAAACTACTTGCTGATCGCCAAATTATAATTTGAACATTCTATTTTTAAATAGCCTTCTGACCAAATTTTTTTGACTCGCTATGAAGATGTTCTGAGAGTTCTTTTTCTTTTCCCCCAAATATTAAATGTGACCCTGTTTAATTTATCTCAAGAACTATAGACAAAAGAGATATTGCCAAAGTTTAAACTTTTTAAAGTGGTAGGTTAGTTCTTTTATTATGCCTCTGTGACAGTAAACTTAAGGGGAACACTAGTGGAATATGTTGGAAGTATTCAGTTTTTGTACTTGGAGTATCATCTTTGTCTATGTTGCCTCTCAGAATTTGTAGGTATTTTGATTTTACCCAGTTTAAGAAAGCTCACTATTCAGCTAAGTTTTACAAAATTACCCACTGGAAATCACATACTGATCTCTTTATTTCCTCTCTTTAAAAAATTACTTTATAGAGCCACTTGAAAATGCCTTAATGTAATAATTAGTCTTAGAAGCCAACATTCTTTTAAAACCAACCTTCCGTCTCTGGTTTCTACACATCTTACGTTGAAATTCTTCTAAAACTCCAAATAGCCTTCCAACCTTAGTGCTTCCTGGTAATTCTGATCAATAACAGCACCTGCACAACCCAAAGTTTGACATTCTTGCTGTAGAGCAGAGAGCATTCTGGGGCAGAGGAAGCTCCAGAGGCAGTTGGAAGGTGGTGGTTCTGTTCTTTCTCCACCCCTGGACTCACTGGGTGACCCTGGATGAGAGTCCATTGGCCACTCAGAGGCCATGGTCACAGCTTGGAAATGAGACTAACAACTCTTGATTCCTGCTCCTTTGTGGCGTTATAAGGCTTAATGAGCTCGTTGTACACATTCTCATTTTCTCTTTCATGTCTTCAGTGAGTTCTAGGTGAGGGTCAGAATCGAGGCAGAATATGGACGTCTGCTTGTATGTCTGGGTGAAAGTCACTATAGGACAGTGTTATTTAATTTTTCTACTTCTTTCAGTTCAATGGAAGTAACATTCACAATCCTCGCTAAGCCCATCAACCACAAAAACTTAATTAGATATTATATCTCCTTGGTTTAAAATAGTATTTAATTTTACATAATGTGTTCAGCCAAAATATTAAGATTCCCTAAACAGAAATGTTCCCTCTATTTTTTTCCCTCAGGCTTTTATTTCAATTTTTTTGTAGCTTTTAAAAAAAATTATTCTCCTTAAAGTATGATTTCGGCAGTTTCCCTCTGTGAAACATCACCAACTCCCCCGCCGCCACTACTTAATTGAAGATGTAATCCTCACTTAGCGTCTGTGCCGCCTCTCAGATACCAAACGCGGCAGCGAGTAAATATTAACATTCCCGCTAAATGCGTGCTGCCTCTTATTCCTTTCCCCCCACAAATTGTCTTCCTGCTCCTTCGAGTGTCATCTACAGTGAGATTATATTAACTGTGCCTTATATGGGGCTCGGAGCCCTGGAGTTGAAATTAATGGGCAAATATCCTTTTCACTTAACACAGAAAATGAACGCTCGACTTTGGGCCATACCCAGATCTTACAGAGAGACACAGACAAGAGGGGGCGCATCCAACGCAGTTGACATGCTCCGCGGCCACATTCAAGCCTTTTCCTTGCTTGATGGACAAAAAAATAAAATTAAATTAAAGCATATTTTTAAAATGAAGAAGTAATTCTCAGGACAGAACGTCTTGGGGCTGTCTCAAATTTGGCCGCTGTTACACTCTGAATGGTCTCTCCAAAATACTCAGCGCTCGGTTTCAATCCCTGGGAATTCCGGTATTTGGTGCGTTTGCTTTTCTGTTCCAAGACAGCTCAGTTCTATCTTTGGGGTGAGCTCTGAGGCTGATGCAACAGGATACCCCAGGCTCTCTGGGGAACATCTGGCCTCCAACACAAATATTAACTGGAAATAGCCAAATTCAGGTGGAAACTCGAGCAGCCGAGAGTAGCTGGTTTTCATTTTCTTCTGGGGCAGACATCGATGGCTCCCTATAGAAGCGTTTGTTTCCCAAATGACAGCAGAGGGCACTAGAGTCTACCACAAGCCGATGAAAGCTGTCTCTTACCACCTTCTGACCACAAATGTGTGGCATTCCAAGGTCAGGAACACTTATATATATATAAAATGTGTGGCATTCCAAGGTCAGGAACACACACACACACACACACACACACACACACACACACACACACATATATATATATATATATATATATATATTTTTTTTTTAAGAGATTTCCCTGTCCAATCTTTTTGTTTGTGTGATATGAGGGTCCCTTGCTAGGGGGTACTCTCCTAGTCGCATCTGTGTGGAGATGCCTCTAGTGCGCATGTCCCAATTAGCATCTGCGTGGTGTCTCCAGTGCGCATGCCTCCATTAGCATCGACACGTGTGCACGTACATATGTATGCACATGTATCATTTTAACAATCAAAACTAGAAGGAAAACTTATTACATCACGACAACTTCAATCCGATGGAGGGCCTGTGGACATCTGCTGAGCATCAGTCCCCCACAAAGGAATTACTCTTATGCGCATCTGAAAGGCAGGTAAACTAACGTCAGACTACTAAGATGACTCTCCACAGATGACAAAAACCAGTCTCCATCAGCAAAATAATAAAACTTGGGAGCGCAGTTAGCAAAGGCTTTCAGAGTCAGACAAGTAGTCATTTGTTATTCCGAATAGCATTTGAGGCTGACATTAGTTATGAAGACCAAAAATCATGGTTAAAAAGGTTGCTTCTTTCTTGAAACACCTGGGAAGTTTCCAGGCCATTAACTGTGGTCAGTGGCAGCTCCAGTTTGTTCAGAAAGCGTTTGTTATGGAGGAAGACAGGAAGCAAATCACATCGCTTTCTGACCCATCACAATAAGGGAGACCGATCTAGCTGTGTCCAAACATGGAAATTCTATCATATCAGAGGGTCCATTCCCAGGCCTCTGAAAAAGGGGCAGTCCCTTCTGGGGTTCCCTCTTATAGAAGGGTCCAGAAAGGATTGATTTTAGGATAAAGCTCTTTGTTGCTTTCTTCCTTTGTTTTTCCTTTGCTTTCCATTGAGGGGCTAAGAATGGGGATGTTTTGCAAACTCAGGTTTATAAGACACGTAACTGTTTCTCTACATGGCAACTCGGTTTCTCTTATGAGCACCATTCTGCCAAATGGCAGAATGTTCATCTCAGTCACGTCACAGTTGCCCTGGGTTATTCTCTTTTCCGGGGGCCTACAGGGCATGGAAGTGAGCCAGACACTTGTCCTCGCCCACTGTCCATGCATGCTAGCATGTAGGGGATGGTCATCATCTAACCTTGGTCCTGGGCCCATGAAAGATGCTGCCACACAGTGATGCTCCAATACAAGACCCCTCCAGGTCTCTCTGAGCTCCTCCAGACCCCCGCCCCCCTCCTGGCACATATGGAAGTCATCTTACATAGTTCCTTGTGCCCTCTGGTGCAGGACACTGGGAGGTAGTCTGAGGCCCATCTGTCTAACAACACAGCCATTTCTGTCACAGGGTTTGTACTTTCTCTAGATTTTGAGTGGGAAGCAGGGCATAGGTTTCCCTCTGGACAGATTGCTCCCAGCAATCTGGATTTTCTGCTATTCCCTTTTGCTCCCTTCTCCTTCAGCTTGAGAAGTTTCAGCCAACTTTGCTCCCTTCCCAAATGTATTGCTCAGGCCCATGGTTCCTCAGAGCTTGGACTTGGAAATTTGAAAGATTTTTCTCCTCTTTCTATTGGGACATCCTTGCCACCTGGTCTTGTTGACTAAATAAGGGACAGGGTTAGGGGAGGGCAGGAGTACAAGAAATAGAAGAAGGAAAAAAATCAGTCAAAAATCCAAAAGAAGAAAATAATCAATCATAAATTAAACTACAAAGAGAGAATCAGGGACAAAGAACATGAAATAGAAGTAGAAAATCAAGTCCAGAAGGAAAAAAAAAAAAGCATTTAACCTACTGTTCTCATGTCTAACATATAATTGAGCTTAGAATCTGTCTCTGAGCTTCCTGGTAGCCAAAGAGAGAAAAAAAAGGAGACATGGTCACTTCATATATTCTTATTTTCAAAACAGAGAAAACATACAAATTCATCAAGAAAAATAAAAAAGGTTTGCTTTTGCTTCCAATTTGGAAAGATTTGTCGCTTGGGACTTTACAATGGCAGCCCCAGGGGGAAAGATAAGGAAGTTACAGCCATGCAGAAGTGAGTGACAGGCTTTTCTGTATTCCTGGTCACTCCAGATGGGAAGCTGGAAGTGAAAGTACTGTTCTAAGTCATCAGAGTAAGCATCCTCTGGCTTGCTTTGCTCCAGAAGCTGAGTCCATGGTAAACACAGCTGGGGCTGCCTTATGCATGGAGGATGCAGGCTGTGCCCGCTGCTGGCTGGAGTCGGTGGGTGCCACACTGGGAGAACCCGGACACAGCAGCGAGGACAGAAGGAGCAGCCTGGGGACTCGGGAAATCCAGGAGTCTTTGCCAGATTGCTTGTGCAATATTTTGCAAGTAGGTCACATATTACACACAACTTGGTAGGTATAGCCATGGGAGTTTACCCTTTGTCATCGTTTCTCCATTGAGACAAAATGTTTGTAGCCCTCCGCTAACTCGCAACATTCATTTCTCATAGAGTTAGTCAACTGGCCGAATCAGGGCCTTTCTCTCACCTCCGCAGGCTCATTCAGGGCGAACGTGTCATCTGGACGCCGCTCCTGCAAGTTCCCCCGAAGGCCCGTTTTTGGTGGAAGGCAAGAAACCTTTTGGTTTTTCCTTAAAGGAAGTATTGAATGCTGGACTTCGATGTAAACGGTGATTCGTTTGTTTGTTTTTATTAGAAAAATCTTCCTTGGGGACCTTTGAGCGTGGAGCACATTTTCAATGAATCAAGTAAATATATGTGTCTTTAACATGTTGGCAAGGCTGCTTTTAAAAAAAAACTTTTCCAAGTTTGGATCAGCATCAGCCATTTGTTCTGGGAGCCGAGGACGTGGAACCATTCAGGAGTGGCCGCCTTTTCCAGAGTTATCCCCGGGTTCCTTCCTGATGGCGAACCTCTCCCAGTCGCCTGTCGCCTCTCTGACTGAAGTCAGCTGGCAGTATGAAAGCCAAGGCCGAACGAAGGAGGCCAGAGGGACACAGACAGAGCGAACAGCGGGGGCGGGCGGGCAAATGCATCTGTGGTCTCGGGCATTTCTGCCAGAACCTGCACGCTGCCGCCTTTTTTTTTTCCCCCTGACAAGAGCCTGCTTGGAAATGAATGCACCCAGACCGGGCTGTGGCTGTCTCCCCCATGTTCCAAGGTCTCCTCAGTTGTTCGTGGGCTCGGCGGTGAACGCCCCCAGCTCTGCCTGCCCCCACCCCCACGCTGGAGCTCAGGGCTGTCAGTGGTTTATATGTTTTCAGAGCAGCCTGCCTAGTCACCTCCTGGGAACCTTCGGCCCCCTGTTTATTGAGCAGCTAGGATGTGGTGGGTAGAAACGATCAAGGCAAGGGTCATGATGCCCAAATCACGCGGAGGGAGACTGCGTGTGCTCAGAGAGGTCAGGTGACTCGCTCCAGGTGGCAGAACTACCAGGCGGGTCTCCTTTGAACTTGCCAGGTCTCATTTCCACCCCTGCCTCCCTGTCAGGGGAGACTTGAGCTTTTTCGAAAGTCAGGGCTGCAGATAGCCCTCTTCAGTGCCCTGGTCTCTGTCACCCTGACATACCTCCCTGTCCTTCCTCAGAGCTGCCCCTCATGTTGGAGGCAGTTTCTGTGACCCAGAGCCACACACCCCCCTCAGCCTTCTAGGAACCCCTCTTTCGCTGCGTGAAACTTTAGTCCATCTTCCAGCCTCATTTCCCACGCTCCTTCCTGGCCGTGGGAGGCACAGCCCTAAAACGTGACGTCCCTCCCCCACCACACAACCCTGGCATAAAGGCGGTCAGTGCTTCAGCGTCACACACAGAAATTCAACCCCCATCCCCCCCGCGAGGGGGCCACAGCCCACAGCATCCATCTCCTCCCCTCCTCTGCTGTTCTCCAGCCCCAGGGCCCATTTCACTCCTCATTCTTGGGGACTTCTCTACTGGGAAGCCTCTCCTGCCCCTGACCCCAACCCTACCTGCACCTTAACCCCGGGCCCCTGAGATGTGTATCCCTCTGCGCACAACCCCCACACCTGCCTCCTGCCTCCTGTTGGGGACACCTGTCCGCCTACCCTCACCATGGGCGTTTCTCCAGGACCGGGAGGCTTTTACTGCAATGTCTCCAGCACCTGACACAGAGTAGGGCCGCGGGAGGCGAGGAGGAAGTGGCTGATGAACCCAAAGGTGAATGGACCAACTCTGATATTTGTCAGAAGGTACCCACGCCTGGAAGGGTTCCGCTGATCCCCTCCCTTGCCAGGAAAGGGTTTAATAGCAGGTTTTGATCAAGGAAAGAGGCAATCAGAGATGTCACTAAGAAGGTGAGAGACTGGGAAGGCATTAGGGCTTGGAAGAAAACAAAGGAAACTCAACCGATTCTGAACGTCACTGGGTACATTTTCAGACTTCCTGTTTGACATGGTCTTTCCAGGTCTGGCTCACCTACTTGTCCAGGGCGACCTTGGGGCCAGGCAGGAGCTCTTCTCCAGGGACTCTTCCAGCCTTCTGTCCTTCCTGCTCTCGTCATCTCCACTGAAACTGGACTTGTGTCTCCCACCAATCCCCAGCCCCCACCACGCACCTCTGCACTGCAGCCTGTCCAGGGTGAGTAAATGTAGCCCATACTTAGGATGTA
The DNA here is from genome assembly GCA_028627145.1 of Eidolon dupreanum. Taxonomy (NCBI): domain Eukaryota; kingdom Metazoa; phylum Chordata; class Mammalia; order Chiroptera; family Pteropodidae; genus Eidolon; species Eidolon dupreanum. The sequence continues at coordinate 4,353,388 of CM053515.1, forward strand.
TCTAAATTCACTCATTACTGGAAAAGCGACCAGTGTTGACATGTAGGGACATCCATTTTAATTATGGAAAGGGACCTCCTTATTAATTATTTAGAACCCACAGAAAAGAATGCACTGAAAATAAGAGAGAAAAATTAGATCTGTCTTCTGCCTTGAAAATTTGACACCAGGGCCATCACAGTACATGTACACACACACACACACACACACACACACACACACACACCACACCCATGCAGAAAAACACACACTCAGGTCCACTCATCACTTTGATTCCATTCTTTTAGATTCTAAGACTGCTACCTTTTGAAAAGGGATACACAGCAGAAATTAAAATGTTGGCTGTGTTTGAGGAAAGCCATCCAAAAACAAACAAAAACACCTCACACGTTGGCGTTACGGATTTGAAAGGATATTTAGTTATAGTAACTGATATGCCTCCTGAACTCAAGTCAGTCTGCAGAGCTAGCCACAACAAAGCGAAAGATCGAGGTCATTATCCAAATCATTCAGGGTAAAAATACCTTCGGAAGTGTCTCCGTAATTGAGACAAAAAGCTTTCCCTGGGCATTCCTTGGTCCTCTGGAGTTACTCAGCTAAGACGTGCCCTGGCACTTGGCACACATAATAGCCATTTTGTCTTAGAAATGTTTCGGGTTCGATCTCTCCGTGCTGGATTCTGAAAATTGTAAGAAAATGTAATAATTTTTTAAATCTTCAAAAAATTGGGGTTGAAAACTTAGTGAGTTCCTCTCGTTTTCAAGGCAGGGGGCGGGGCGTGGGAAAACACAAAAGTAGGCTCCGCTTCGTCTGAAGTTTCATCTTTTGATGCCCTGCAGGGTTTTTTAGTGTTTTGTTTTGTTTTGTTTAGATCTTAGTGTTCTATTGTGTTTTTTTAAAAAAAAAAACTAAAAATCTTTGAATGGGATAAAGGTAGTGATAGAACTATGGGTCATTTTCCTTTTTCTCTCACTACTCTTCTGCATCCTTAAATATTGCTAGAGCTTTTGTCTTAATTCCAAACATATTTATTTTCAAAAAAACCTTTAATTTTCTGCAAATGAAAATCTGGTACAGTAAAAAGTGAAAGTCTCCTCCTACTTCGGCACCCTTTCCTCAGCATTAATCTCAGCAAATCGTTTGGTTGGTATCTATCCTTTCAGACTTTGGTCCTATGTTGATGCAAGGAATACCTCTGTGTATTTTTTTTAATGGGATATAATGTACATATTACTTTAAATGAAGTTCTTTCACTTAATAATGTGTCGTGAACATCTTTTCATGCCAGTATCTATCGATTTCCCTCATTCTTTTTGATAGATATCTTTCATGCCATAGTAGGAATGACCATTTTATGTGACCAGTCTCTAAATGATGGACCCGTGGTTATTTCCAGATTTTCTTTCTACAGCCACTGCTGTGATGAATACCATGAATGTGTAGCTTTGGACACTTATGCTAGTGTTCCTAACGTGCCTCCTGAAAAAAATTGGGGTTAAATACATATAACATACAATTAACCATTTTAATGTGTTCAGTTCAGTGGCATTTAGTGTAGTTGCAATGTTGTGCAATCACCACCTCTCTCTAGTTTCAAAATGTTTTCATCACCCTAGAAAAACACTCCTTATCCGTTAAATAATTACTCCCAATTCCTCTCTTCCTCTGTCCCCTGGCAACTACTAATCTTTGCTCTTTCTCTATGGGTTTACCTTTTCTGGGCATTTCATAGAAATGGAACCATACGCTATGTGACCTTTAGTGTCTAGCTTCTTTCACTTAGGAGAATGTTTTCAAAGGTTCATCAAGTTGTAGTATTATGGGTACTTCATTCCTTTTTATGGCTGAATAATATTCCATTGTATGTTATGCCACAGTGTGTTTATTCATTCCTCTTTCGAAGGATGAAACTTCTTTCTCAGAGAGAACAGCTGGGAAGAACAAGGAGTTCCAGAGAGCCTCAGAGGGTGGGCCTGGTCTCAGACATAGATAGCAGTGTTTTTGTTTGTTTGTTTGTTTGTTTTGTTTTGTTTGTACTGTTTTTAACAGAAGCAGCCCAGACCATTTTGCGGCATATTCTGGAGAACTTCTCCATCCAAGAATTTTTGTTGTTGTTGTTTTTTTTCCAAGGGTGGGATAAAAGAGTCATTAGCTCTCAAGTTTCTCAGGTATGAGTTTCTCAGACTGGGGAGAATATTAGGGAAGTCAACGGCTTGGTCAGTTTTTATTACATGTGCCAGGAAAGAATCAGCTCACTGGGCAAAGGACTCCTGCTGCTCCTAAGACCTAGCCCTCGGGGCTGAAAAAATGGCAACAATAGCAACCCCTTATATTTCAGCCAGGGTTGTGTGGGCTTGGTGGCCGGTGGGGGAATGACTTTCCACAGTTCAACAAAAATACATCTATCTAGGGTCGGTATTTCTCCCAAACACTGCAAGTGGAGGCTGTATTCATCTCTCCTTTTCACTTCCTTTTTTCCTTTGGTCTCTTAAATCTTTTTAAAAGGGCCCACCATATGCCAGGCACTGAGGATCTAAAGAAGGTAAGACATGGTCCCCGCCCTCATGAACTCATGTCACAGCAGGGAAGATGGACACGTGAAGAAGGAACACTGTCCCCTCCGTGCAAGCAGGACAGTGAAAAACTGGGTGTGCACCCACTTGCCCAGGTGAAAATGGAACCGCCCAATTGCTTGCCTGGATGCTCACTGGCCAAAGGGCGCAGAAGAGTAAAGAGGTCTCTCCTCCTTGCACTGGTACCGCTTGGGAGGCGTCAATGCTGTGAGGTTTCCACAGACCTGGGTTCAAATTCTGCTCCACTCACTGGCTGCATAGCCTCAGGCGAGGGGCTTTACCCTTGCAAGGAAGGACTCCACTGTCTGACCCAAAAAACAAGGACAATGCTAGCTCTCAGCCCTGATGATTAAAGTAGACGGTACAAGCAGATGGCGCATAATACTACCTGCTAAATTTCCCTGTCCTTTTTCCAGTTCCACGTCAGCCCATTTCCCCCGTGGTTTTCGAGTTAACAGCAGCTCAATCTCTCAGAGTCCCGTTCCTACCCAGGACTAAAGACCAATGCTGGCCGGGCCTGTGTTCCTCTCCTTTTTTGCAGAAAACTTGGTATCTTTCAAAATTCCCCTTGCTCACTGTGAGCTGTCTCCATTCAGCTCCCAGCAAACCTCTCTTAAAGGCAGAGCCTCCCCTGACCAGGAGCCCCAGGAGCTCACGGGAACCACCCAAAACCTGGCCTTGCACAAAAGGCTGCAGCCATACTTGTCTTCTACCAAACGGAGCCCGAAGCGGTTAAGATCTCTTCTGTTAGAACTTTTTAACGGTGTCATAAATCTTTTATTAACATTTGGTATTATACTAATTAAAACTGTTCTCTGTATGTATTATTAATTTCTCTAGCACTTCTTGCTGGGGTGACGTTTTTAGCCAGCTAAGCAGAATGTAGCACAGTAAATAAGAAGAAACTCATTTCCAGACAATTAGCCTTGCAGAAAAATAAGTTGGTTAATGGAAGGCATGATGATTACAAATTTTACCTAAATAAACAGGGTATCTTAATGGTAACTCTTCAAGCTAAGTAAACAGATTGGGGTGGTAATGTCCTAAGCAATACTTAAATGTAACTGTTTAATAAATTGGTAAATTACTCATTTCATCTTAGAACAAAATGGTAATACTGCAGTAATAACCTAGTATATATTCCGTAAATATGAAGCATTATCACTTTAGCTCTGTAGAAATCACCACAGTGATATGTCAGCATTGATCTAAAACTGCAGCATTTTATCTCAAGTTTATTACCCATTTTTGAGAATCGCTGAGATTTTCAGAGCATAATGGCAATAAAAGAAGAATTTAAAAAGCGCTTTAATGTGCATAAGTTAATCAGAGGTATCCTCGGGGGGAAAAGGAAATTTGGTAAAACATGAATTATAAGCATCATTTAAACTTACTTTGGACACTAGAGATAATAAATGGCACCATAATTTAGAAATAGCTTTTAACATCAATGACGGTAAGTACCACTTTGCTGTTCATAAGAATTGCAGAGCAATGGTGCTGAGGCCAATTTTATTAGCCATTTTTTTCTTTATAAAAGCAATCCAGCCCTTTCCACAACTGAGGAGACAGGAACAAGAGTTACGTGCTAATATGCAAAATGCATTTAAGTTTTTTGAAATAGAGAATAATAAATTGTGCCAAAAGATAGAGTCTGGAGACAAATGAATGATCATTTAAAAAGAATAAGGCGCTCTCAGAGTTTACATATTTGGGGAAACTTGATAAAAAAAAAAAAAAGCCAACAAATTGTTCATACATTTTCCCATTTGCCAGAGCAGGCGGGTGTGCTTTCAAACCCGAGTGATGAGGCCATAAATCTCGGGGATTAGGAGACGCCGCAACAGAAATATATTTTTGTAAATTGTCGCCACTGACAAATCATTTTTAAACTATATAAAGTGCAGGTTCAAGTTTCTCTTCAGGGTGCCCAAAGCAACCTTCCTGAAGAGAAGACTCAGACTCTGACCTCCACGTACCAAGCACAACTCGATGGGGGTTGGGGGGGTTGTTGCTGGCAGCCTGGCAGCTCAAGCTGTGAAGCTCAAGCTGTGGGTTGGGCCAGTTGCCAGGACTCACCGAACCACCTACTAAGTGCCCAGCGCACTGGGCATTATGGAGCCCATAATGTCTGGCACAGCACAGGACGAGGCTGGCAAAATCTGGCTTATGTGAAAGAAACGAATCCCAGACGCCAGCCCAGATCCTGCTGTTCAAGATTTATAAGTTCAGGTTCAAGGTCTGTTGCTTTCCACCTAGTGGATTTGAGGACAAACAAAATAATCCGCCTTACTTGATCTTTAAGTCTTAGATGCAATTGAGTAACACAGGTATGTCCCCTCCCCTGCTTTTGAACATGAACTATATAAAAGGCCTGGGGTCTTTGTCAAAAGCAGCTTCCTTCTGGAGGTAGGAGATAAAGGTGGTGAGAGGCAGCTCCCACGGAGGTTCTTTGCTGAGTGCTTGCAGGCGAAGAGCAGGCCTGGGGGCCTCCTGTCCATCGCAACCCTGATTTCTCTATTTGTGCTCATCTTACCTCTACACACTCCATAAAGTCTGCTCGCTAAATATCACCGACATTCCCTCCCTCGGAGAGAGTGCAGGAAATATACCACGTCCGCCTGCTCCTCAAGGGAGAAGCCATATTTTGTGTGAACGCTATGCCTTCCACAACTGTGTCTGCCCCCACTTCCATAGAGCACCCCGACTTCGGTTGAGGACCTCAACTTTCAAAATAGATTAGAACATCCTCGGAGAGGAGAATGAGAACTCTTGTAGTCAGACGGCTGTGTGACCCTGAGCAAATACACTTTAAAGTCACTTAGCCTTCATTTTCTCAGCGGTAAAACAAGGTTTTAAAAATAAGATTATTGCAAGGACTGAGTGAGAAAACATACACGCTGTCCTGAATACAGTGCCTAGCACACAGTAGGCGATTAGCACATATTCGGTTCCTTCTCTCTCTGAAGTCAGAATGTTCAGACTCCAACCTGTAATACCTTGTGGGACATCAGTAAGTTATTTAACTTCCCCAAACCTCAAATTCCTCGTCTTCAAAATGGGATCTACTTCTTAGATTTACTGGAAGGGTTAAATGTGGTCATTTGTATAAGATGCTTAGTTCTCTGCCTGGCCCACAGTAGGTGTTCTGGAAATGCTACTTATTGTTATTGTATCATATATTCGGTGATGTATAAACAAACATGCACTGAGCAGCTGCCGTGTGCCAAACATCAGAAACCACTGTAAACGGAAGGCCCAGAAGGCTGCATAGCACCTGGTTACTCTTACTTAGAATAATCTAGGTTTTCTACAACCAGTCATCAAACATTTCTAGAAGATTCTCTGTGGGGGAGACATGGCACAGAGGTGAGTGAGTCAGGGCTCTACATGCAGACATAACTGGGTTTGAATTCTAGATCCACCACTTAAGTGTCTGACTGTAAGCAAGTTACTCATCTTCTCTGGGTTTGCTCTCTTCTTTCTCAGAGGAGAAAAAGAACAATTTATCTTGTGAAAACTCATCTACCACTAATAACAAGAATAGTAAATGAGTCATAACGCTTATCGTGCATCAGGATCCTGATGAAGTGTTCAGTGGGTTATGTCGTTTAGTCCTCAAACAACTCCATGAGGAAGATGTATCCTTACAGAAGATAGATAAAGTCGCTTAGCTCAGAGAGGTAAAGTGATTTGTCCAAGGCCACACAGCTGGTGCCAGTAAAGTTGGGATTTTAACTGAGACCCGTTAAAGCGCCGTACCTGCTGTGGGCATTTTGGCAGGAAAGAACAGTCACATGCAAGGACCATCTTCCTTCCCTGAGCTGAAAATCCTCAGAGTCTGGCCGTGGAGGTTCTACATCTTGGCTCATCCACACTCACATGGCCTCGCTATGAGCGTTAGTTAGCTTGGGCTTAGGGGAGAAGGCAGCAGAACCCCTGAATCCTTTAGATAAAGTGCAAGATCCAGCAGCACCTCCCAGTCACCTCCAGGTGCTCAAAAGATAAAAATACCAGGCAGCGGCAGCTACAGCAATACTGTGGTAAATACAACCCAAGATGTTCTGGTTTGTATCTCAAGTGCTTTAGGGATGATAATTTTTATCCTTTTGGGTCAAAATCACAGTGGCCTTGGGGATGTGGTGTCGCTCTTCAGAGCCTCAGTTTCCCCATATGTAACGTGGGGATTACAATAGAACCTACCTATCTCCTAGGGTCGTTGTGAGGGTTACGGGAGATTGTGCAAATGCTCTCAACACATGGTAGCTTCTGGGCACCCGGATCCACCGCTGGAGAGCACAGGTGGCCGCGGCTCTGCTGAGGCTGTGGGCGCGCGGGGAGCCAGGGACTGGGTGCGGGGCCCCGCCCCTACGCAGAGGGGGCCCCGCCAACAAACGAACTTGAAATTGCAGGCGTGAATAAGGGCGACCTCCTCCCAGAGCCCTCTCCCAGCGTCTTCCCGGGCTTGGGTTTCCTCTCGGCTCTCGCTACCCCGCCTCCTCCCCAGTCCCGCCACTTCCCGGGAACAAAAGTGTCCCAGCTGTGGCGGCCCAGACAGCAGATGCGAGTACGCGCTGCTTAGCATTCTGGATGCTCACTGGAGCCCTTCTGAGCCCAACACCACCTTCTGCAGCCCCAGGGGCTCGGTGGGCCTTGCCCACTGGTACCCACAGGGGCAGAACTTCCCAGAAGGTCCTTCTCCTCCGGCGCTCCGCGTCCGCCTGCGGGCCGCTCGTGTGCCGGCAGGAAGCAGCGGACGGAGGATGGAGGAGGCAAAGGGTGCGCGGCCGTCCCAGGGTCCAGGCCTTCGAGAGTTTCAGCGCGTTTCAGATAAATCCATCGATCAATCGGGCTTGATAGCGAACACATTCCAGGTAGCCGGCCAGCGCAGAACCTGCGCCGGATCTGGAGGCTTTTAAAGCTCATCTAAGACTCTCGCTCCATTTGAAGATTTGGCCTCTCTAAAATCGGGGGAGTCTGGGTCAGCACAAATCTCTCTAATGAGCCGGCAGCCGGTGGAGCTTTTCAAGGCTGCGACCTGCGGTTGGGCAGGGACATGGCCCAAATGGGCCCCACAGCCAGCCCAGCTGGCGGACTCTGCGTTTGAATCCAGCGCGGAGTTTAAGGCGCACAGTGACCCTGGACAGGTCGCCTGTCTATTCTGCTCCCCAACTTCCTTATTCGTAGACTGAGAACACAGGAGCTTTCTGATAATTCAGTGGGATGGCGGAAGGTGTAAAAACCTACGACCAAATATTCTGTTCAAATATGTTTTTTTTTCTTCTTCCCACCACGCCTCCCCTTCACACCAGTTGGAACATATCATAGGGGTTTTACAACTAACTCATTAATTGGCAGCCGGTCTGGGGCTTACAGGAACAACTCTGTTGGAGCATTTTAACTAAAGTGAGAGGCAGATATGGCCACAGGTCGCAGGTAACACCAGAATACTGACACTTCTAACCAGCTCAAGCCAGGCCCAGTTTCTGAGATGACTTCTCCCGGGTGTCGCCTTTAGTGCCCACGGGAGAATTGACTGCAGTGGGGGACCCATTCCTGCTCTTTCCTCCAAAAGCATAACACCTCTGATTAAACCCTTACATTATTAGAAGGCATTTAATTGGATTTCTTATCCATAAATATATTATTTAAAATGCTTCTGCTCTCCTAATAAATTGGAAATCAGTTTTACCATAAGCCAGGGTTTTTTTTGTTTTTTTTTTTTTTCCTTTCCCTGAAAAAGTCCGGAATGACTACGGAGCCCCAATTTTACGAATGTGGAAACCAAAGCCACTCGCTCAGGGCCACACAGCAAGGGTGTGACAGAACTCAGCGGCGAAATCCGTGGGCCGCTGCTGGGTGGCATGGTGGCTGTTTTGCAGGATTTTGCAAATGTGAAGACCACAAGAAATTGCGCGACTGGGTCTGGGCGTCGCTGAGAGGGGGTGGACGCTCGGGAATGAGGGGGCCTCGCTGCGCCCCGCGGACTTTGTGCTGGAAACCCGCCTAGGGTGTGGAGAAACCTCCACCGTTTCCAGGACGCAGCGCCTGCGCCACGGCTGCTCCCGGCCTTGGGCTGCGTTTTAGTTGCGCTGAGGCCGAGGTTAGGATTCTGGTGAAAGTCTCCAAGAACCTTCAGTGCTGTCGCAACCTAGGCCCGGTCCTTGGCCCGGCGGTCTCGGTGGGAAGTTGGAGGCCGCATTCCGAGGCCCCTAACCTGGAGCGCCTAGCCGGACCATTGCGGAACAGACGCTCACCGCTCGCTGCAGCCCGGGCCCCGGCCGCCAAAACCACGGAGCTGGCGGTCGGACCGGTCCCGGCAAGGCCAAGCGTCCTTCAGCCGCGGGTCCGCCAGAAGTGCCGCACGTCCCAGCTTCTCGCCAAGGCGGATGGAAGAAGGTTGCCTGGCTCAGGGGCGCAACGCCACCCCCCTTCCCCCCATCTCTCCACTTAGCCGAGGCCGCCGTGGCTAAGTCTCCCCACTCCTGCACCGAGGCCTGCGCGCAGGCCTGGAAGGCGACCTTGGAACTTGAGACCCCCCAATTCGCAGCAGGAAGGCCTTTCTGTGTACCTAGACACCGGGGCCTAGGGCCAGGGTGGCTGCAGGTGGCTCCAGGCCGTCTCCGCAGCTCTCACTTGGCAAAGTCCCCCCTTTCTTCCCAAGGCTTAGAGGGAGCCCGTGATTTGATGGACAGCGCGCAGCTCCATGCCGCTGCCGGACCCAGAACTAATTTCTGAACTTCTTTGGGCCTTAGTTTTTCCAACTGCAAAATGGGGAGCGGCATCTCGCATCATAGTAAACCACACACTGCGTGCAAGGCGCGCGGTCCCCGGAGGCGCCGTAACGGAGGCTGCGAAGGGGACCCGTTTCCACGTGCGGGAACCGAGCGCCCGCCCCACTGTCGGTCTCTCTCCCCGGCTCCCCGAAACCAGCGCGGTAGAAGAGCCCGCACGACGAGGCTGCCTCTTGCCTGTCTAGCATCTGTAAAATGGTCGCGGCTCCAGAGACACTGGAACCGAGGCGACGGCAGGCAGCGGGGAAGGGTGGCGAGGAGTCCTCCAGCGGTCGCGTCCGCGGCCGGGGTCCCCTCCCCAGCGAGGCTGGGCATCCACACTCACCCACCTGCTTCCGGAGCCTCGACCCCTTCCTTGCCCCCCCTTCCCCCCAGATGGGGCCTAATGTTGGGCGAAGATAGAGAAGGAGTGCCCAGGTGGGTCTCCCAGCCTCCTCCAGATTCTCTGTCCCCTAAGCTCAGCCTTGGGGCACCTACCTGATTCGGATATTTCTGCACCCCGACTCTGCCTCACAGTCCTCCTGGTGGGGGACTGCAGCTGGGTCCCTTAACGCCGCGTCCTCGAACTCTATTCCGGCGCAGCCACAGGGAAAAAACGGCGACCTTCGAGGCTTTGCGCATCGGGAGGCCTGGGTTGGGCACTGAACACCCTCACATCGCTCAGTGATCGCTCCCACCCGCTGGGGGCGCCCGCCCTACTCTGGGTGGGTGCATAGGAGAGAGAGCGGCAATCCGGCCGCACACGAGCGGACTCAGCCCGCGAACTGGAAAGAGACTCCTGGCGCGTCTCTGGCTGAGCAAGCCTTGGTTGAGGCAAAGCGCTCAGAGAGGGTGAATGCCGTGGAGACACCCCACTGGGTGAAACCTGGGCCTCCCTGGGCCTCACTGAGACTAGGACTGCATTCTGCCGGCCGCCCGACCGAGCCGGCCTCACTGTCAGACACCTTTTGCGCAAAGCCAGGCACCAGAGAGAAAGAAAAATATGCGTGCGTGTCGCCCCCCGCCTCCCCCAGCCAAAAGCCCAAGAACCGAGGGTCACCTGGCAAAACAACAAAGGTAATTTAGAAAAACAAAAACCACTAAGCTTATTATATGGAGAAACAACGTGAGTGACATTGGAAAGCGACGCCAGTCCCCAAGGAAAGGGCTGTTTGGCCAGTAAAGGCAAGAAAGTCGCTCTGTTTCTCAGATGCTCAAGTCTCCAGCCCAAGGGGCCAACCTTCCACATCTCGATGTCGGCATTCATTGGGCTTCTTAGTGAGAAAGCAGCAGAATTTCAGGAAAACACCCACAGAACGAGGCCTGAAGCTCTGAGTCACCCTGGGCTCCTCTCTAGAGTGTCTCTAAGTCCCCAGTGACCCAGCTTCCGGATCAGTAGGGCTCCGAGGTGGAGGTGAGGGCAGGTACGCTGGGAGCTCCAGCTGTTTCTCTCAGACTCCCTCCCCTTCCTCCAGTCTGGCCAGAGCAGACAATCCCGCAGCCCGCGTACAACGAAGGCACCCGCACACCCGAGATCGCAAGGTGGCGTGTGGACCGGAGCGCGGAGGAGAAAGGAGGGCCTGCGAGGCTGCTAGGGGGTCTCTGGGGCGGCACCCCATGGGTTAGGCTTCAGGGAGCTACTGGGAGCCACGCCTGGAGGTGGGAAAGAGGCAGAGAGGGACGGAGACACAGAGGGATAGAAGCGAAGAGATCCTGAAAGATTAGAAAGATAATATAAAAGGGATGAAAAAAGAAGGACAGAGAGAAAGAAAAACCTAGAGTGACAGGACCTAAGAGTCAGAAGTGGAGAGGAAGGGGGAGAAGGAGAGGATATGACAAAGAAAGATAAAGAGTCAGAGAAACTAAAAGCAAGAGAACGAGCTATATAAACATAAAACGGTAAAGAAAAGGGAAAAGATACAGTAACATAGAAACCAAGAGTAACATAGACGAGAAAACAGAGAATATCGTAGAGAAAGAAACCGAGAGGCCCGAAATAAGGAAGGTTTTAAAAGACTGAACGGAAGATTTATAAAAGGAAAAAAATCAAGGGGCAAGACGAAATGTTCACAGACGCATCCAGTGAGTTTGCTGTTGGCAGCAGCCATTAGCTACCAACCCAGTGATCCCAAAACTTCCAGCTTTTAAACCAAGGTAAGGCTGGGTGGACTAGGCCACGCCGCTTTCACTTCTGGGCTTGGGGTTCTGGGTGTTCCTGGCGCCCCACCCCACTCCTATCCGGTGACATCACAGAGGCTGCAGTGACGTCACATGTAGTCACACCTCACCTATGGTCGCACACAAACCCAAAGAGCGCGGGTGTCCTGCGGTTGTAAACTGCAGTACTCCCCAGAAACGCACGGGCTCTGCACGCAACCCGCCCGCAATGCGCCCAGAACCCCCCTCCAGCCAGCGGGGTTGGTCCGGCCCAAGGCCACTCGCAGGCCTCACTGGAAAGAGCAGACAGTGGGTTGTGGGAGGGGGATGGGGAGATTCTGCGTTCCCAGAAGTTCTAGGTCACCGTGCCTCCCACTCCTAAGTGGGTTTGACCTGGTTTGGCCTTTCACTCCCCAACTCTGGCGCTAGCTTGCGACCTCTGGGCCTAGAGGACCCTCCCCACGTGCACCCCATTCCGCGGGCACCCAGACTGCTGGCGGCCGGCGTGCACTGACCTGCGCCGCGGCTCCTCCGCGGGGCCCCGGCGGGGGTTCGAGTTGAGGCGATACTGACGAGGCTTGGAGAAGCGGACGCGCCCCGCACACCGCGGCCGGGTCTCTACCGCCGCAGGGGTGGGGCGCGGGCCGGGGGTCGCCGAGCATTATGGGAACGAAAACGGAATAAAAGCGGCGTTAAGTGAAATAGCTAACTTTTTTATTAAATAAAACGGCTTAAATAAAAGGAACGGAAAAAGAGAGGAGTGGACCCTGCCTAAACGCAGGGTGCCCCAGCCCCTGGCGCTTCCCCCAGCCACCTGGTCTGCCGCCCCTCCTCCAGCGGCCCCTGCGGGGGAAGCAGGTGGCCGGTTTCATTAAAAAAAAAAAAAAAAAAAAAAAAAAGCCAAAACTTTTATTATTTACACGTTTGGGCAAAAGTACAAAGTATAATACAGGCGCCCGGCCCGGGGGTGCGGGCGAGGGGCGGAGAAACGTAAGGCGCTTTCTTTGTCAGGCCCGGGCCTGGGGCGGGAATGGGCGCGGGGCGGGGGCTCGGATTGTGCAGCCGCGCGGAGCCCGGGCCCAGCCCCCTTCCGCGGCCGGCAGGGGTGCGGCCGCGCCCCGGGGCCTCCTCGAGCTTGGCGGCCCCTTCCCCCTCTCGGCCTCGGTTTCCCCCCAGCCCGGCTGGGGGACCAGGGCGCCCCGCCGCGTTGGGGCGGCGATCCTTGGTGACCGTGCGCGCTTGTGGCTCACACCAGAGAGGTGACGGCAGGGACTTTGGAGCTATCCTCCTCCCAGGGCTGCAGATTCTGCAGAGCAAATAGCGATGAGTTGTGCAGACAGAGCGGGTCGGGCTGGATGGAGTCGTTGAGGCTCTTTTGGAAGGCGTCGTGTTGCAGCTGCAGCATGAGCCGGCTCGCCTGCTGCCGCTCCGCCTCCCGCTCCTCCGCCGTCTGCCGCCTGCACCCGGGGAGGGAGAGGGACAGCACCGTCAGGCACCCGGCACCGCGGGGCCGCGGCGGGCCCCCAGCCCTCTCGGGAGCCTGGGCCAGCCCGGAGCCTCGAGGCGTGGAGCCCGCCTGCCTCCCGGTTCGCGCTGTGTGCCCGAGGCCCGCCCGTCACAGGAGTGGGTTAGGGCTCTTGTTTTTGTTGTCTACTGGGCTGTCGCCGGGAGGGGACTCCGCCCGCTGCCCACCTGCACGCCCGGGTATTGTGACTTCGCCAACAACAAAGATTGTTTCTTTTGCGGGATAACAAGGGCAGGGCGTTATGTGTAGCCGACTCGGCCTGGCGGGCAGCTGGGTCACCAGGCTCCGCGGGCGGGCGGGTTGGCTCTGCATCGCCCGCGTGGCGTCCCCGGGCGGGGTCAGCCTCCTCCAGTTCTCCCAGGCCCTGTCTCCAACCCCTCTTTCAGGATCGCTTCGCCGTTCACGGGTTGGATGGAGACAGGGATCGGATAAACACGGGGGCTGGAGTCAGGATGGGGAGCACCAGGGGCCCGTAGCTCGCAAGGATGGTCAGACGTCCGAGAGGGCCGGCAGGAGGAAGGACGCGAGCGCGAGAGGCCCCGGTGGGTGGGGGTGCTGGGGGTGGGGTGGGAGGAAACTGAGAGAGTGCAGGAGAGAGAATAAAACACGGAGGGAGTTGGAGAGGAGCAGAACAACACAGGGATGGGCATGGAGAAGCCGAGGCGCAGGAGAGTGGGGAGAGAAACACAGGCCGGCGGGAAGGAGGGAAGGAAGCAGCGGGGAGGCGCGGCCCTGGCAGGCCGGGCAGGGGTAGCACCGGACGGGCATCGCGCGAGGCTGCGGCGTGGGGCGGGTGCAAGGTGGGACGGGCCGGGGCTCTCACCGCCACTTGGTCCTCCGGTTTTGGAACCAGGTCTTGACCTGCGCGTCCGTCATTTTGAGGGACTTGGCGAGCGCCGCCCTCTCGGCCGAGGCCAGGTACTTCTGGCGGTGGAAGCGCTTTTCCAGCTCGCAGATCTGCACCCGAGAAAAGGACGTGCGCGGCTTCTTACGCTTGGGCGGCGTCCGGTTCTGGTAGGGGTGGCCGATGCGCCGGGTCACCGTGAACGGAGTGAGAGCCGCCGCCGCTGCGGATACACACGAGGCCCCCTGAGGCCCAGCCCGGCTCCACTGCCATTCAGGCCCCGTGCAGATCTATGCCGCCCGGCGGGGCGCGGAGTGCTCCGCTAGTTCGTTGGTCCCTCCCGTCCCCAGCGGCACGAAGCCGCTCGGGAGATGACCCCCCCTCATCCCCAGGCACAGGCTTATTTCCCGGAAACTCCCTGATCTTCCTCCCCCTGCGGTTGCCCTGGGCCCTGGCCGCTGAGGCCTCCGCCGCGCTTGGGCCTCCCGAATCATTTCACCGAGTGAAGCAAATAGGGCGCGGCGCCTCTGGCCCTGGGAGGGCCGAGGCCCGGCGCCTGTCGCTGGCCCTGCTCACCTGTGAAGCGATCTTTTACGAAGCGGCGGCTGCTCTCCATCCAGGGGAAATTGAGGCCGCCCAGGCTGGAGACCGTGGGCACCGAGGGCATGGCGGGCAGCGCGCTAGGCAGGGGCGGCGGCACGGCCCCCGGCAGCGGCCTGTGCGCCGGCACCCGGATCACTCCGGCGGGCGCCAGGCTCAGGTTCACACTGTAAGATCCCGCGTCCTCGAAGGGCGCGCCGAGGCCGGCAAAGGAGGCGGGCAGAGACGGGTATGTGGCGCCCGGACGGCCCCCGGGGGGCCCTCCCAGGTAGCTGGCGCCGTCGGGGCCCCGCGGGGCTGGTGCGCTGTCCTGGTCCGGGCTGTTGAGGATCTGGTCGATGCCGAAGCTGATGGGCTCGTGCGGGTGAGGGGTCTGAGCGCTGGCGGGCGCCTCCATCCTGGGCGGGCAGAAGGGCTGGGCTGGGCTGGGCGGGGAGGCGGCTGGGTCCCCGTTACGGCGCGGCCATGGAGCGCCCGGCGCCTCTCGTCGCACTGAAACTTTGCCAAGAGTGCGCGGGCCCGACAGGCTCTGTGTCATCTTTCTTGAACCGAACCTGGAGTTTCCGCTGCTAA
Source organism: Eidolon dupreanum (assembly GCA_028627145.1). Taxonomy (NCBI): domain Eukaryota; kingdom Metazoa; phylum Chordata; class Mammalia; order Chiroptera; family Pteropodidae; genus Eidolon; species Eidolon dupreanum. The sequence continues at coordinate 4,368,433 of CM053515.1, forward strand.
TTCCTCTCCCGCTGCAGCCATTGGCTGCGATCAACAAGCCTCTCTCCTCCCATTGGCTCCCGGCTTTCAATAAAGGCCTAATTCATGGAAATAGGAGCTTAGGGACTGTTCCAAGGTGACATCATTTTAACAAACGAACAATAGGTCAAATTTATTAGCCGGGATAATGGGCGGCGGATATTAGCGCCCGAACCGCAGCCTCCCAAACCCGAAATCTAACGAAGCTGCAATTAGCAGACGCTCCCCGCTCCTTCCGGCCGAGGCCGCGTCCCCGCAGCAGCGCGGGGCTGGCCACGGCTCTCTGCTTCCGAAACTGTCCTTTGCTGAGGGGGTTTTCGTTTTCTTCCAAAATTTTTTCATCTGAGCAAAAACCAAACCCTATGAAACCTTTCAATGACACTGGAGTTGCAGCCCCGGAAAGACCCTGCAGATCCGCGCAAACGGCTTGGACACTCCACCGCCGCGGAAACAACGAAAGGGGCGCACCCCAGGGCGCAAGCTCCGCGCTCCCTGCGCGCGGGGTGATGCGAGCGCCGTAGAATGCTCCGCGCTCCCGAGGACACCGACCCGCGTGGGCAGAATTCGCCCCCGCCTCGGCTTCGGCCGCGGCGTCGCGGCCACTTTGGAGACACTCCCTGGCTCCCGCCAGGCGGACCGAGGCGTGACTCGCAGGTGCCCACGCGTGCCAGGCCCGGCTGGGCCAGCGACCCGGGGTCGCCCGGTGGGGAGTGGGGATACGGCCCCTTGAAATTCGTTGCAGGACGGACGGGACTGTGGTCGCGCGTGGGGACCCGCCTGTGTCGCTGCAGGTGTGGGGACCTGGGGTTCCCAAGGGGCAAGGGCGGGGCGGCTCGTATTTAGAGCAAATAGCGGGATTTCTTTGGGTAATGGTAGCATCGGGTCCCTCCCGCTCCAGTGCAGCCTAGGTGCTGGGACCACTCTTGCTTTGCTCTTGCCCTCGGGGGCCGTCCTGGACGACCAAGGGGCACCAGGGATGGGACCGCACGCGGGATGGCCACCCCCCGCCGGCCTCAGCTGTCTCCCCTGTAGAAGACAATCATTTTCTACCCTCTCTAGTCAGGTGCAAACTGACTGCAACACCCCTGGCCAGGCCTGTCCTTTGCGCTACCTGTTTTTGCGGACGTGGTGAGAGGTCGGATGTGCGGTTGGCTGGAAATGAGTGTAAATTCTGACCGGTCGCTTCCTAGCTGAGTGACCTTGAGCAAATGACTCTATATATTTAGGCTTTGGTTTTATTATTTGTGAAAAGGGCGATGCAGGATTGTCGTGAGCCGTGAGTGAGGTATTGAGAGCTCAGGACTTAGGGCCTGGCACAGAGTAGGCACCGAGCCCCTGTGGCTGCCCTCCCCCACCTCCCCGCTGGCCAGTTGATGTATGATTCTAATGATTTTTATTTATTTGTTTGCGGTTTTATTTGTGGAGGCTCAGCATCTTGGAGAGAAAGATGTATTTGTCTCTGATGGGGTCCGTCTTGGAGGATCTGGAAGGGCAGGAGGCAGCATGTTGGGGATTGGTTCAAAAATCCATCCCAACGACCGAGAGGATTTAGGATTTGCATTCTTAAGGCCTGGGTCCCTGAGATAGCTCACCACCTGCTGTGTGACCTTGGGCAAGTCGCTGACCCTTTGGAGGGGGAATCTCAGTGTTGGGTGAATGGAGAATGAGACCGCTGAGCAGTGTGGCGTGAGGAGCAGAGGGTGGGGTGGGACTGGGCAAACTCTGCCCCTCTCCTGTCAGGGGACAGAAACCTTCGCATGGATAGACGCCATTGTCCTGCGCTGGGGGCCTCCTGCTTCTAATTCGGGCTCTGCCACTGGCGGTCAGGGAGCTGTTCCGTCCCTCATTGCCCCTCCTGGAGCCTCATTTTCCTAATTTGTGAAACGGAAGGGGTAATAGCTACCCCCAAGGTGGCCGTGAGAAGTAAATGAGATAAGGTCTGTGGAAGTGCCTGGGAGAAACTCTGGTGGTTATGTAATAACTTTAAGGACAGCAGTAGAGCGACTGTAGGTTGAGAACTTGGTGGGCGCCAGGCAGGGGGCGGGCACTCGTGTGTTCTTCACAACCACCCTGTGAGGAAAGGGCTGTTATTGAGCCCATATTTTTACCTGATGAGGGAACCGAGGGCCAGAGAGCTCATGCGACTTACAGCTCCCCACTGCCGGTGGCGCTTTGCCAGATTCACTTCCCTCTGGCTTCTGGAGTCCTGGGTTTCAGGCCTGTCCTTGTCACTTCTCGGCTCTGTTAAATTGGGATGAGGCCCACGCCACAGGTATGTGGGCACAGAATCAGAGAGATTGGTGTGGCCAGCGTCGCTCCCAGGGCGTGGAGAGTGGCCCCCTGCTTCAGAATTAAATTCCCACCTCCGTTTACCAGCTGTGGGCTCCAGGAGTCATCCCTCTGCTTTGTGCCCTCTTCCTCCCCCGTCTAGAAAGCAACAGTACCAGTGTCATGGGCTTGCGTGAGCTCTTCTTGCTGAAAATTCAGCAGTGCCTGGCATGGAAAATGCTCCAACTCACTGCACCCGCCCAGCTTCCTGAGACCCTGGTCACAAACCCCTCTACCCCAGAGCTGTCAGAGAGGGGAATAAATGGGGCAGTCATTGTCCCTGGGACAGTGGTTCTCCAAGTATGTCCTTGGACCAGCAGTAGCAGCATCACCTGGGAATAAATGCATACTCTTGGACCCCAGCCCAGCCTATTGAATCAAACTGGGGCAGGGCTCAGCAATCTGATTTAACAAGCCCTCCAGGTGATTCTGATGCTCAAATTTGGAAGCTAGTGCCCAGAATATTGTCCATTTCATCCAAGTTTTCAAAGTCACTGTCGCAACACTGTGGAAAGATTCTCTCATTTGAAACTCTCATGTGAATCTCCACTAATATCCTCTGCACTTTATTCCCTGTTACTAGTGCCTTTTGATCATATTTACTAAAGGTTTGTTTATTTTATTGGCCTTAAAAAAAGATATTTCATTATCATCTTTTTTTTATGCCATATTTCAGGAATGTTTTGATTTATTTTTATTAATTTCTTCTTTGTTGAATGAAAATGGTTCATTTTTGTCACTGTCTTTTTTTTTTTTTTTAAATAAACATATTTAAGGCCATAAATTTACCTCTAAGCACTCTTTTGGCCAAATATGCTTTGATGCATATTTGGTGTTCCTGAGATTATAATTTTGCTATTCCTGTTTACCTGCTATCAATTGGATAATCTCTCTCTCTCTCACGCGAGCGCGCGCACACGCGCGCACACACACACACACACAATCAAAATTCTAAGAACTGGGGACATGGGGCCAAGTGTCCCAAGTCCAGATGGACTTGCAGGAGGCAGTGCATCTTCTTCTTCATGGAGGAGCTGGAAGGATAGATGTGGCCGAGGCCTTGCTGGGAGTTACAGAGGAGGGCAGGGGGGCTTCGTGGATGAGAGGGCGGGATGTTGGCATTTCCAACTGCCCATGTGCAGGAGGCCGGGTTTGTTCGGGCCACTCTGCCACTGATTTCCTGTGTGGACTGAACTCAGTTTCCCTGTCTGCAAGGTGGGGCAGAGATTGAATCAGGGCTCACTCTCTACTCAGTCTCTCATATTTGGGGCCAGCCATCCTATTTGAAAGATTAACAAAAATATCATGGACAACTTCTATAGACAAAGACACAAACACATAAAGTGGCACATGTGCCACGTCACAGGTTACCTCCTGGCCCTCCCCCCATCCTTTGTTCACACGCACTGGTTAGGAATCTCTGGGGTCCTTGCAGCTCTCATGATGCAAGGCTCTAAAGACACCTGCCGAAATTTATTCACTCACTCATTCATTTTTCAACAAACAGTTACTACTGAGCACCTATGCAAATTTTCTGGACTGTGTCCCAACTTTGGGCCTCGGTTTCCCCACCTATTAGTGGAAATGATGCAGTTTGAGCTCTTCATCACTGCCTCCCCCCATGGATGGGCCAGAGGAAGAACCTTCCTGAGCAGGTCTGGAAGGGCCCGAGACTCTGCCAGCCAGAGGAGGCAAAGGCCACTTGGTGTCGTGTGCTCCTCAGGACCCTCAGCACCAGTCCTGAGATTTACAGGGCAGCTGGCTGAAGGACGCGAAACCCCTGGCTCAGGGCCATGCAGCTGGGGAGGCTGGAGCTGGGATTGAAGTTGGGGCTGTCTCGACTACAAAGCCCAGGCTCTTCCGTTGCAGCCCCATTTCTCCTTGAGGAGCAGGTAGTGAGGCATCTCAGTCAGATGATTGAGTGGGGTGGGGAATCAGGAGCCTGATTGGGGGGTGGTGGCGAAGGCTGGCCACGGTGGGCTCCCTTCTGTCCCCAGCATGGCCTGGGAGCTCCTTCAGGGCAGGACAGTGTTGGCAGCATTCGATTCCGCGACCTGGGGCCGAGCCCCGGGCTGGGGCCACTGGAGGCTCATCAGGAGTCTGTGGTATTAAACTGGAGAGCACACGGCAAGGCCAGATGAGGGGGTAAGGAACAGGGGTCAGAAGTGTGTCGGGGATCAGCCTGCACTCAGCTCAGCACTCGCCTCCACCAGCTCTCCCCACTCTTCCCACGGCTGGCTTCCCCGCCCGCCCTCCAGAGAGCGTGTCTCGTGGTGTCTCGTGTCTCGGCATTCTCTAACCCTGCTGATTTTCCCCTCGTTGTCTTTGGAACCGAGATCGTGTTTATCCTGCTCACCAGCTCCCCAGCTCTCTGAGGGCAGATAGTTTCCTTCCCTGCTTGCGCTACGGTGGGTGAATAAATGAACGAACAAATGATTTCCAGGGATCTTGAGGAGGGAGCAGCCTGGGGGAGCTGGCCAGGAGCCTTGGGGTTAGAAGAGGGTGTAAGAACAGAAGGGGGAGGGGAGGAGAGGTCCCGTTCCCCGTGGAGGGGGTGGGTGGAGGGTGCAGAGGGCCTGTCAGCAGGAATGGGGTGCAGATGGTGGCGCGTGTGGGGTAGCGGGGACTGGTCAGTGTGTGAACGGCCACCCAGGGCAGGCACACGCGACGGCCTCCTGAGGAACATCCACACCCACCCTTGGGTCCTGTTGTTTGCATCCACCACCCAGCAGCCATTTTTCCCATTTTGTGTTCTACAACTTTCCTCTCTTCCTGACAGATTTCTCTACTAAATTTGACTTCGTTTCAACACTTTTGTTGGGCAAATTACATTAAGATGGATGTTGCAGGTACCCTTTATGGTTTATTTATCGTGATACTGTTTGTATCTCACGCTTATAAATAACTTATGTTATAGCTTTTGTTTGTGGAAATGTAACTTACATATTTTATTACGCTTTCTGTAAACCTCAAAAAGAATCTTGTCAAGGAAGCGCTCTTATCAGCAATCCAAACTACAGGACGTAAAAACCGACACTAACATTATTTTTTAATATGCCAAAGAGGCAGGTTACTCTTGCTGTAGTTTGAAAGGTTTGCTGTCATCGTAAACTTGCACCTCAATAAAACATTAAAAAGTCTCAAGAACGATTTTATAAAGTTCACAGAGGAGGAATCGGTGGCAGAGCCTACAGACACAATACACCAGGGCCCAAGTATTAGACTGGCTGTCCTTTGGGAGGGCCCAGCCCCATCTGGGGGTCCCAAAGGGTTCCAGATGCATCTCCCCTGCCCAATTGGCCTCGAAGTCTGGCTGTGAGGATTTAGCTTAAGGAATTAAGGTAGAAAAGAAATATGAGTTTTGGAGTCAGGCTGACTCCCGGCTTGTCCACTTTTTAGCTATGTGGCCTCAGTTCAGACTTTTAGCCTCAGTTTTCTGATCCCTAAAATGGGGCTCATAGCATTTACTTGACGTTCTTATCGGGAAGCATTACATTTAAGTGAGAGCAATTTGCAGTGCTAGGTAGATGTGCTCAATAAATGGTAGTGCTTCTAATTATTTCATGTCGGTCATGAAACTCTCACTTTCTCTCTTTCTGCTCCCCCTGCTCACCCCTTCAGGTGTGCGTCTCCCTCCTCGACACCAGGAGCTGAGTTCTCTCAAATGCCACTTCCCCTAAACTGCAGGGCTGGCCCCCTACCCCCTATGCATATAAGGTCCTCGTATGCCACATCTTCCCCCAGTTTCTCTCTGCAAACCCTATCCTGTTCTTTGTTCCCATGCTTAGCTCCCTACTGGTAGTTTAGTCACTAACCTCAGCTAATGGCTATATGCCGGGCCAGTTTTGCACATGGAAAGGGTACAATGCGTCTAAGCACCATGATGCAAAGGTGCTCAGGGGTTGGTAGGCCAGCCACAGAGAGCCCGGGAGGCGGGCAACAGGGCTTTCTGGGCTGCTTGAATAATCACACAGGGACCTGTGCTCTCTCCTCCCCCCATCCTAGAGAAGCCTGAATAGAAAGCACAGAAAAAAGGGAAACGTCTAGAATAAATACACCTTTCTCAGGGGTCGGTGTAGAAGGCGAAAAGTAAGCAAAGCGAAAATACCTTCAAATTGTTTCTCGCTTGAGCATCAGCAGAAGCAGCTGGCTTCCCACACTGCCTGGACAAGGTGTGTGTGCACACTAGAATCTCATCGGAAGGCTGAGGTGTGTGCAAGGAAGCCCATACTGCCCATCTCATCCTCATTCTGGGCCATGTGCTTGTTAAGTGGTGCGTCCCGTGGAACTGCCCACACTGCTTATTTCTTCCTGTTGCTGAATCTGAGTAAGTTAGATATACCTGTGATTGGATTAAGATACACGAGAGATCCAGACTGTGCTGTTTTGGGTAGGCTGTGTAAGTCTGGGTGTGCCTTTGAATGCTTGTTTCATCCTAGGGATAGGATATCCCACCAGAGAACTCGCATGTGGGCCTCTGGGTTCTCCCCAGGAGTCCCCATTGTCCCTTTTACCAAAGGAGACTCTGGCAGGCTGCTGGGGTGGGGGGAGGGGCACAGTTCCGAATCAGGTTCCTGTCAGCTGTGGGGTGAGTACCTGGTATAACGTGTTCCTGAAACATCCCAGCTTCTCGACTCCCTTTCCCTCCCTTAGAAAGGGCACAGGATGGGATGGAGCCCTCCAAAGAAAATCAGGGTTCCTTTCCAGGTTTCAAGGCGGAAAACTTGTAGCCAAACTCAACCTCTTCAGCACAGGACTGCCAAGCGAGTGTGGCAGGCAGCCCTGAAAATGGCTCCTGATGACCCCTGCCCCCTGGTACCCATGCTGCTTGGGTGTGAGCTGGTTATCGGGATGTGCTTCTAGTGAAGAGGACACAGTGGAAGCGATGGACGCCCCTTCCGAGGTCAGGTTCTAGGAGGCTGTGACCTCTGCTCCCTCTCTTGCTCCGATGAAGCACCGTGCCATGCAGTGAGCTGCCACGTTGTGAGCTGCCCCATGAAGAGGCCCACTTGGCGAGGAGCTGAGGCTCAGTTCAGCAATCCGTGAGGAGCTGACCCCTGCTGACAGCCACGCAGGATCGCGGCAGTGGCCCCCTCCCCAGTCCCGTCTCATGGTGACCACGGCCCTGGTCAGCAAGCTTGACTGTGGCCTCTGAGAGACTCTGGAGCTGAGGACCCAGCTGTGAATTCCTGACCCACAGGAACTGTGAGATAATCTAAGGTATACATTTTGGGGTAATTTGTTATGTAACAAGAGAGTTCTGAAAAACAAATGAAAATGGACATAAATATTAACTGGTCTCAACCTGCCATTCCCAAATATGTCTTCCTTGGAAGAGGCCGGGAACTCCTTTGAGGTGAGACAGATCTGGGTTCAAATCCTGCCTGTGTGCCCTGTGTAAGCTACGTGCCACCTCTGAACCTTAGTTTCCTCATCTCGAAAGTGGGAATGGTGCTGTCTACCTCCCTGAGGCTGCTGTGAGCGCTAAGGGAGATGACACAGGGGACAGGCACAGCGAGTTCGTGGTGGTCTGGCCTGTGTGTGCTGCCCTGCCATGCGCTCCACGCATCCAGCACCACCAGCAGGCCCTGCTGAAGTCGGCAGGGGGGGGCAGCGGGCCTGACGAGTCCTCCTCGGAGAGCTGCTCTCCAAGGCCAAGGCTGAGGAGCCTTCCCCGGCTGGTATGAAACCACCAGATGACCTCTGGCAGAGTGGCAAAGAAGAGCAAGTGCACACTGTTATTTTCTTGTCAGCATTTTGCTGCAGATAATATGGAGCTTTTAGGCCCTAGACTTTTGTAAAGAAAACAGTGCCAGACTGGGATACACCTTCATGAAGCATTTTTGTGGGATGAGTGTGCAGTAATAAGTCCCTTGAAAAATAGAAATTTTCAAGTCAGACTTCTCCAAACAGTTGATGTTTTATAAAGTTCAGAATTTGCCTTCTCAAGGAAAATTAAACTTCTCACTGCTAATGAAATATAGTGAAATATAGCGTAAGGCCAAGGCTTACTTGTTCATTAAATACGAGAAGTAATTCCATCTACAACACACTCTCCTCCCCCCGCAACCCCCTGCTTTCCTGGGTTCACGCGTGGAAGAAACACATTTTCAAATAAACTTGGGTGATTTTGCTTTTATGTGACAAGCCTGTTACAAAACTCCAGTACCAAGAAAGATTTCGAGAAACACTAGTCATAAATGAGATTATAACAGGAGCCTGTGGATTTACTTCTTCTTCAAGAGTAAGGCCAACCTTTCATGTCCTATCAGAAATAAAGGGCACAATATTTATTACAAGCCTGAACCACGAAGACAGAGTGGTGAGCTACAAAAGCCATTTGACAGTGGCAATCTCAAATTAATAGCCTAGTCACAGTCCTTCACAAACTGTAAAGGCCTCCTTCATGTCCTGGGTGTGGGTTCAGATGCAGTCCTCATAGCAGTAAGACTTTTTTGTGGAGGGATGGAAATCAGTGTTCTTCATCCTCTGGAAATCTGAACTTTAGTACCTAGAACTGTTTTGAGTGGCTCAAGAAGGCACAGCTGCTTTGAATACATATTTTAGACACCTCGAGTCTCTTAAAAATTAAAGGCAGAAGGACTGGGTGCTGGCACCACCCCAGAACCTCTTGCTGGGGTTACCTGACCCCTCCCGAAGAAATCTCTCTGCAGGCAGTAATTGTGCAGCTTAATTTTTCTAGACGGAACCACCGCAGATTTATGCCAGTGAAAAGCAAACAATGTTTGTAAGTCATTTAATCGTGTTACTGTCTCTCAACTTTATCAGATGCTGCTGAGGCAGAGCGGGCTCTGTGCAGTCCTGTGGTTGCTTCGTTCCCAACGCCCTCAGCTCAGAGTCCCCAGAGCTGCTGCTTCCAGACTCAGAACACACTACCAGTAAACAGGTCCGAATGGTATTTGTCTCAAGCCAGGATCCATGTTGAATGCTGCATCCAGCAAATTCTCAACCTTGATTGCAGAACCATTAACTAGTCCACACTTAGATGCAAACCTGGTTTATTATGTTCTTTGGTTAAATATTGTTTCTACACTCTTTCAGAGTATTATAAGAACAAAGATAATGATATTTTATAGAAAGACTGAAAACACTTCTGCTTTTTTCAGAGCAAAGAACGAATTTACATTGTTTGTGCCGTATTATAAATTCTTATAATCAGGCCAGACTTATAAAAAGGTAGGGCTTTTGCTGTTGTTCGTTTTGAAAAATAGATTCCCCTGGGCTAGCCAACATCGCCGTGCTGGGACTCTGACCCGCAAGAGTCTCTTGGTAAAGGCGGCCGGGCGCGAGGTCAGAGAAGGGATGTCAGCTCATCATGTCCAGACCGCACGGCTCGGTGTTGCCCTCGCTGCGCAGGGCCTCTGCCACGTCCCTTCTGAAGACGGACAGGTTCTGCGTGAACCTGCGGAAAGAGGAGGCGAGGGCCTGGGGCGGCGGCAAGGCCACGGCTGCATGAACCGCTGGCGGATGGAGTCGCCGTGGAGTTCAGGACCTTGGAGAGGGCCCGAGCTCCAGGCTGAGCTCCTTCCGCCCGCTTCCCCTGGCGGCGCTGTTCTGCCGGCCGCACCCGTCCCAGGGCACGGGAGGTGCCACCACTTACCTCTCACCATGCTGAGGGGTGCGTCTTGTTATTCTATTTAAAAATTGTTAAAAGTCAAATGACACATAGAGGTAAGGAATGTAAAGAAAAGAACTGAAGCTCACGTGTCATGTAAGTTCATTTAATAGTCATGAGTCTCCCCTAGGTAGGAATTAGTATCTTCATTTTACAGATAAGAAAACTGAACTGAATGGCTGAAAGAGGGAGCACTGGGATAGACTACGGGTTCAAATCCTGGCTCCCCCACGTCTTAGCTGGGTGATCTCGGATGAATTCTGCGCCTCCTGTCTTGGTGCCCAATGTGAGAAGCTACCTCCCGGGATTGTGGGAAGTGAGAACGGACTGGGTGAGCCGAGACAGTGCCTGGTAAGCACTCAGCGTCGTGCCTGGCACATGCAGCCCTTGCTGGCTGGTGCTCCCCAAAAGCAAGGAGGGCTGTCTGACACCATTTCAGAGCATGGCTCAGGAGATGGCCCTAAGATCCCCAAGCCTCAGGTGAAGCGACGTCCTCCTGGAAGCACCCAGGGCTTCCCCATTCGGCACGTCTCTCCCGTGGGCTTTCTGCCTGATGGGGATCGCGGCAGGGAACAGGCAGTCAGGGGAATGTGTCCGCAGAGCCCACCCGACATGGCCTCGTCTTAGCAGAGTCCAGGCTGGTGGCTGCTCGATACACGTGGCCACTGGGGTGACCGATGACATGCGTTTCAAACGGGACAGCATCTGGATGCCGCTGCTTTTATAAAAGGGTGGCAGAGGCAGTCATGTTTCCCGAAAACATTTTCTTCTACATCTTTCATTATTGTCTGTCTCCTTCACTAGAAGCTCCCCGAGGGCAAAAGCCTTGAACAAGTCATTCACCACTGGTATCCCCAATGCCTGGCACATAACAGATTCGCAATAAAATTTTGTGCACTGAATAAATGAATGAATGAATGAATTTCAGGCATAGCTAGTAGGTTCGGGTCCCTCTTATTTAGCTCTCACCTATCTGCTTCTGTTGTAAAACCAGCCACTCTTACAGGGCAGGCAGGGAACTAATATTTACTGTGGGTCGTATGTCCCTGGTACCATGCTTTACTACCTTCTGTCATTTAAATGTCACAACCATTTACCATCACCTCCATTTTACCGGTGAGAAAACTGAGGAACAGAGAAGGTGACTGCCTTACTCACTGCCATCCAACCTGTAAAGCGCAGGGATAAAATTTAAATCGGAGTCTGTCTGACCCCAAAGCCTGTGCTTCTTCAAACGCCAGGAAGCCTCTCCTTGTCCTACGTGGCAGATCTAAGCTTTCTTCCTTCGACCTTTTCCATGAGTTATTTTTCATATCTCCCCTGTTGGATTATAAACTGCTTAAGGGCAAAGGCTGTGTAGCGCCTAGCGTGATGCGTGCAAGAAAGCGAATACGCAGTCGTATTTATCGGATGGAACCAAAGTGAGCCTAGGGTTGTAAGGTGTGACAGAAAAGCCGCATCGATAGCCGTGTCAAGCACAATCCAGTTGTTGTCCACAGACCCGGCAGATCCACTGCCCCAGGGATGCTCAGCCTGCGGGGTACCGCTTACCTGTCTCTGTTCTTGACGGACAGGTTCTGCTCCACTCCTTCCATCAAGTTCCTGAAGCACTGGGCGAGGACCTCCTGCTTGGGGAGAGGCTGGCTGTTTATCAGACTTGCCCTCAGTTCGCTGAAATACTGTTGGGAGACAGAAGTGGCGTCAACGCGGACTCGGACCTTGGGCCTGAAGCAAGCCCCGGGGGAGGGGCCGGACCAGCTCCCATCTGCCTGGGCTCCTAACTCTCCGACGAGCTTTCATCGAGGTCCACTTGAACTTTCAGCCTCTAGAGCAAACTAAAGCGAAAGAGGCATTCCTAGGTATAAACTGTATTAACCTTTCCCATAAAATCTCTTGCAATAATTATTCTATAGTCCCTGAACAATTTAGGCCGGTTGAGTCTTCCTCGACTCTCCTCTCCGCGACTCACAGATAGGCTGAAGGGGGAAGGGTTTCTCAGGCTGAGGGTGACTCAGCCTGAGCACCGGGGGTGACTGAAGGCCAGGCTCAGGGTCCCATCCTCATGCTCTAGTGAATCGCTCCTCCAATTACTCCAGGCTTTGCGCCATGCCCCTGTCCTCCTGGGTTAGGACGGCTCTGCTCTGCTGAGGTGGGCACTAGCGGGGCTTGCTTACTTCTGGGAGAACTTTCTGGCACGAGGAAAAACATCTGTCACGCCTCGTCCCAAAGAACCGCACAGCCCCCTTCCCCTCTGCGGGGTCTGTGGCCTTTTACCCAAACGCGAGCTCTCGTGCTAAACACAGCCTCTCATCATTGGAAGCAGCCTAATTTCGGCACGAAGACAACATTTTGCCAGTCATGTGTTTATCCTTCCAAGCCCAAACAGCGTGATATTTAATTTCCGTCATACATTAAAACAGCTCACATCAAAAACACACATAATTAATATGTAGTCAGCCTAATACTTAAATACTATATATCAGAGGCATTAGACTTAAACCTCGATGTCTTCCAGAACGAGATTGGGAATGCACAAAACTACTTATTTTTCCCTTTTATAATGATGCAGTGACTCACACCAAATAGAAAATTATTAGTTTTTCATCCCAAACCATGAAATATTGCCTCCATCAGTAAAGTATAATATTGTGATGTCATAAGCTTTTTCTAAACACTGAATTTGCCCTTATTCCCTCTCAATCATTTTAAAAGAACTGCTCTCTTTTATAGAGCTTGGATTTAAATCACAATAACGCCGAGGGAAGATGAATGGCAGTGCTATTGAATGTGGCTAAAATTGGATACTTCAGCACAGGTGAATGATGAGACAGCTCTTCTCTTTTTGATATATTTTCTTCTTCTATTAGTTTCCTTCCAAGGCTGGGATTTCAGTTTGAATTTTAATGTATGCGGCTGCCTCTAATCTCACTGTCTTTTTCCCCAGTACTATCTTATTGTATAGACAATTCATTCTCCAGAGCAGTAATGCACTGTTCCCTCCGACTGCTGGTGAGACAGGGTGGCTTCGAGAGGAAGCGGGAGGGCTTGGGAGGCGGCACTTAAGGACCACAGCCCTCGCTCCCGGATGAAGGGTGCAGGCTCTGTGTTTGGCCCTGAGGGGCTGCTGCCACCACCTAGGGCAGGAGGGATCTCGGGTTTAAAAGAAGGCCAAGGAAGGAGCAGAATGGATTATTGCTCAGAATCCCCCTGGCACAGGCGGAGGGCAGTGAGGGTGAGCTGGCAGCGCTGCTGAGCAAACCACCCGCCCAGCGCGTGTGAGCTCTGAGTTTCAGAAGAGCTTGTCTTGAGGCCTCTGCGTGCCTGAGGACCAGCTGAGGCTTTGGGGGAACACGGCCTTGCCCTTGGGTGCCCGGCTCCTCCCTGCCCCAGTGACTGCCTCCCACGGGCCGCCCTGCGGTCACACTCACCTTCTCATTGAGCAGGACGAGCCCCAGGAGAGGCCTGGATACTGACCACTGGTTCCGACAGTCTTCAAAGACGATGGTGTTCATGAGGACAGACGTCATCTGGAAGACAGGCATGCGGAGACACTGACGCCTCGGCTCAGAGTCTCCCCAGCCCCAGCCCCTCTGTGCTCAACTTCTGCGCCCGCATCCTCTCAACAGCCGTGAGGGCTCCTCCCGGACAGACAGCTTTGACTCTGGGCCTCTGGAATGCTGCCTGTGAGAGCTCTTGGCAAGGACTCTCAGCTTCCCGAGGAAGAGTGGCTATCACCAAAAGCTTCGGTGGGAACCTTCTGAGCGGGCAGAAGTCCGAGGCCAAGAGGATCGGTCCCTGTCCCTCAACCCTGACACGCTTTCCTCTACGCCAAGTCACCAGGCAAAAGCCCAGCTCGCCTTCCTCTCTGCCGCAGAGCGGGAGGACTGGGACACAATCCGCGCAACCGTGGAATGTCCTGTTTCCTGCTGGCTCAGGCTGTCGAAGGTCCTCATTCATTCTTCACTGACTAATTCGCTCACTCACTCACTTGACTGCTACATGCACATGCTCATCCCTTCCCTTAAATTCAAAGTCTGCAAGACACCTAGGGGAGGGAAGAGAACACAGGCATCTACCGCAGGAGCAGGAGCAAGAGCGAGAAGCTTCCTGAAACAGACCCTCCCCAGCCCCCACCCCCAGCCCCTCCGCAGAGGGCATGCAGGAGCTTGGGCTAGGCCTGCGGTGGGTGGAGGGAGGCGGGAAGGGATGCTTCGGGATCCTCGGGATCCTCGAGGAGAAGTCAGGGAAGATCCCACAGAGAAGGCAGTGTCTAAGGAGTTTGTCGCAAATGTGTTCTAAGCAGAGAAAGCAGAGGAGGCTGGGAGGGAACACAGTGGGTCCTGCAACGGGAAAAGACTCAGTGTGGCCGGACAGAAGAAGGGTGGCCCAGAAGTGAGACCCCAGTGTCAGGCTGGATGGCCATGCGACGAAGCTGGACTGCACCCTGACGACAGTGGGAGGCGGTAACGGGTTTGCAGCAAGAGAGGGACACGCTCAGATTTGCACTAAGCAAGAGCCGTCTGGGGACGTGCCGAGTGTGTACTCGTGCAGGTGACAATAAGGGAGGGACGCCAGAGATAAGGCTGGCAAGCGGTGGCGAGGCGAGCTGCGGTCAGTCTGTCCTCTGCGTGGAGCTGATGGCACAATGTCTGCTTCTTGGACTCGTCGCCTCCCACCTCCAGCCCTTCCGTTTCCTCAGCTCCAGAGACCCCTTGTCAACGAAGGCAGGAGAAATGGCAATTATGTGGCAAAGGCTACCTTTACAAACATCACCTCTGACTAGGCTTTGGCAACATCTGGTTCCGTCCTCTGGCTTATTTGCAATCCAACTTACTCTGTGATCTCAGGCAAGTTACTGAACCTCTCTCTCTCTGTGTCTGTTTCATTAGCTACAAAGAGGAAAATAATAATCCAGCACAAGGAAGCTCCGAGACTCAAATGAGATGGTGGATATAAAAAGTGCTGTGAAGAGCAGAAAGTGCTACGAACATTGAAGGTATTTAACAATAGTCTTGACTTTCTTTGTAGCTCTAAATATTGGCCATTGCATACCTCATCAGAGCACTTGGGTTGGCTGCAAATGAAATCTGCCAATTCCTCATTTACTGTATGTCCAGTCTCTCTGGGGGAGAGGCTAGGACGTAAGCCTGGTGTGTTGAACATCATTTGCAGATCACGTGTTTCTATGTACTATCTAACAAGCCACCTAAAGTCATAGAGCCACAAATTAAATTGACAAGCAAAACTAACAGATCCACGGAGACAGTCTAAAATATTATGGGCTTCACAATGTGAAGGCAGAATGGATATTTTAATGGAAAAGATTAGAGTTAGAGGTACCAAACTCCTCCAGTAACTGACAAAGCATCTTGAAGTGATGTGCCAATTACTTTATACGGTTCTCCCGTGGATTCATTTGTCTGAATGCATGTATTTATGTCTGTAATAAGTAAGGAGATGTTTGAATAAAATACTTTTCTAAAAATAAAGTTGGCTAAAATGGATGATTTTTTTTTTCTTTTTTACTCTTCCGGAAAGATGGAAATTAGTGAGCAAATCTGCTCACATGGTACTGACACGGCAGCTCATTTCCAGAGTTCTTTTTGCTAATAGGACTAGAGGGTATGGGGGAAACAGTTCAAACGTGTGGCAAGTTACCCTGGAGAAGGGCCCCCCCTATGGAGGAATACGGGGTGAAATGCAGAAGCACGGGATCCTGTTCCAGGTAACGTGGAACCTCTGGTGGGCTCTCTGTGGTTAACGACGTGAACATCGGCGACCCCGCACCAGTGTGCCCCAGCCCCCCAGAGTCACAAAGCACTAGCAGCATGCATGAGCGGGGCCGCCACCCCCAACCTCTGCTCACTCCCCGTGCATTACAGGAGTGGATGCAATGGCTGCCTCAGTTCGCCCAACGCAGGCTGCATCTTCTAGGGCCTATGTCTGAACACATGCACGTCGGCCATGTATGATCCTAAGCAGCTATTCTGCCCACCTGGGGAGGGGACCATGGGGCAAGGGGAGTCATGTGGCTTGGGCCGCTTAGGAAGGCCACGCTCCACACTGCCTCATTCTCTTTCCTCCTCCCTGCAGGCTCTGGCATGAGTTTGTAGGACATTTCTCACAATGAAGCGAAACCGATGTGGTGTGGTAGGGACGGGCTTTGGAGCCAGAACCGAGGCCAAATCTGGTCCTGCCACGTACTTAACTTGGAGCTCAGCCAAGCCATTTATCCTCTGAGCCTTTACTTCCCTACCTATAAGATAGGGGATGGTAGCACCTACTTCAAAGGGCTGCCGTGGGCACTAGCTCTTCCGCAGGCCCCAACAATTCCCAGTGTTCCTTTACCCCTGGCCTGGCCCAACGCACTCTTGTGGCTCAAGGAAGGAACCCATTTCATGTCTTGATTATGTACGGATAAGTCAGATTATAGTCTCCTCACAATTATCTAACTTCGAGAGCTGCAGTCGAAAGAACCTAAAATGGGAAACCATCCAAAAAGCGTCCCTATTTAGGATGGATTTTGAATGACAGTGCTTCTACTGTTCTGGAAACCTGTAATCTTCCATAGAAAACACAAAGCTACTCTCCAAATCCCTGCGCTGGGAAAAGTAAAGCAGGGCTGTGTTATCCGCATCCGCCCGCCCCTCCGCTCCTCTCCCATGCTTCTCCCTGAAGCGGGATGGAGCCCAAGCAGCACGAAGCGCAGTGGACTTTCCGACCCAAATATGCTGGGTCGCCCCTCCCCACGGCAAGGTGGTGACTGCACGCTGCCACCTCAGTGCTTCCTTCCTGCCTCCTGCTGACACGGGCCCCGACGTGCTGTGTGTTGGACGCTTTCGTGTATTCTTTCTAAGGAAGTTGGAGGCTCGGTGGGTCGAGAAGCCACAGAGCAGGGTGGCTGGAAGGAGGTGGCTTGGTGAGTACAGGGCGTTGACTGCAACGGGGCGGGGTAGGAAGACTCGTCTGCGGACTTCGGCGGCGCTGGGACCCCGAGGGACTTTTCTCTGTAACCCAGTGCCTAGCATGGCATCTGACACACATTAGGACATAGGAAATAGCTACTGAATGAAAGAATAAGTATACGAATGGATGGATGAATGAATGAATGAATGAATGGGAAAGGATGAGTGAAATACCAAGAACGGAAGTATAAGGAGCTAGAGCCGAACGAGGGACTGTACAGAAAACAGAGAAGTTCTGGCCTCGATCAATGGCTGAAACGTGAAATGGGTAAATATCGAAATTCATATGTTGTTCATTTCCAAGGATCTGGCTTTTTCGTGCAGGGCCTGAGAACTCTTTAAGCCGCCGCTGTCCCCCGAGCCAGCAGCTCCCAGGGAGAGCCCTGCGAGAGGCTTTCAGGTGACGAAGGCCAAAGGCTGAGCACCGCCTCTGCTGACAGCTCCCACCCACGAGGAAGCGGTGCCCGACGGCCTTCCTCGCTGCCCAGCGACAACGCCGCCTCGTACGGACACCGCCCCGGCCCTCAGCTAACTCTGATGGAGGTGTCACCCTCAATTCACAGACTAGGGAGCTGGGGTCCTGGGAGGTGGCAGCTTGCTCAAGGCGACAGAGCTATCAGCCACGGGGATGTGAAGTGGAACCAGGACATGTGCACGGAGCTGCCTGAGTCCAGAGGCCGGGCCCGCACCATCGCCCCGGCCGGCCTGCTGCCCGCCGCCCTCGGGCTGCCTGACAGTGCCAGCCAGGACCCCCCGCCGGCCGTGGGCAGTGGTGATCAAGGCAGTGTGTCTGGCTCCCACTGTGGCGTTCTGGAGGACGCACGGTTTCTGGGCATGACTCGGTGGGCGCCCCCGATATGCTGCTCACATGTATCTACCTCCTCTGGCCGACCACTCTGCCATCTGCAGTCCCCGTGATTAGAATCCAGGGCAGTGGTTCAGAGAGTTTGCAGCAGGCCGCCTTGCCACCCACCTCGAACTTTTATAAATCTGGTTAACATATTTGCAGCTCTCAAAATGAACCACGGTAGACATTAATTAATAGTCTCTGAAAACTGGCTCATTGAACATTTTCCTAAAAATAATGGCTTCCCTCCCACCAAAAGTACCACGTACACAGCAATTAGCATCATGGAAAATGTCAGGAAATTAAGCTCATTTCCTTTGAGTTGTAACATTCCCCGTAAAGTGAATCCTTTTCATTGTTAATGTTTTTTAGGCATCCTGAATAATAATACATCTAAAAAATATTTCACTAAGTTCTCAGATGTAGGTGAAGGAATTCAAACTCCTCTCTCTTGCTCCCCATCCGTATCAGAAAGCAAAACTGGACCTGAAGCGATGATATGAACGCGATGATATGACCTACAGGGATCAAACCCAAAATATCTGTAGAGAAAAATCTATCTTGTCCACAGGTGTTGGAAGGACAGCCTGAGAAGGGGGCTTTGGTTTAGACAAAGGAAGGACAGATCCAAGAGAAGGTGAGAGACCAACGCAGAAGTGTCCCTGTGCCCAGACGTGGGGGGCGGGGGGGAACCAGGACAAAGTGATGATCACAGCTGTGACCAGGAGGGCATGTCTGCAGAGCGGGGCGGGGGGGCCTCAATCTGTTAGGTGGGGGCCTTAATGGGAATTGGGGTAGGACACAAATGATCTGTACCTCTGGCCAAGCTGTCTTCAATTTTGATGTAATAAGTCAGTTATGTTTTGAAGAACAAGCAATAATAGATGCACCAAATTCTCAGGAGCCGCCTGAGTCTTGGGACTCCTTGGGCACGTGCGATTGGCCTTTCAGAAGGCCGGTAAGAGAGGGTGGGGGGACGGCTGGCCCTCGCAACGAGAAAAATAGCAAAACAGAAACCAGATTGCCCGATAGTGCAGAAGGAGCTCAAAACACAGAGGAACCTTCCAGCCGTTTCTGCGGCGATTTCTCTGGACCCCAGGCCCTGGGCGAGGGTCCAGGATCTGGAAGGAGGAAAGCGTCCGGCTTTTCAGCACTCGTGGAAGCGAGGGAGTTGCTGTCGCTACGAAGCGCTGTTCCTGGGGCCCACGAGCGGTAGATATTGAAATGTGATCCTCCTCAAATTAGATACCGCCATCTTTAGGGAAAAGGAATCAATTGTTCTCTTCATCTGCTGTCTACTGATGTGGTGTTCGTGGAATGTTATGAAAAATGAAAGTAATGAACAAATAAGCATATATTTCCCTGTCTGGATCAACCAGGCTCCACCATTTAAGGTACATTAAATCTTTTAATATCTGTATGTATTAAGCACATTCTTAAGTTCTTATATGTCTTTGTAGCCTCATAATAGAAGCAAGTATACAGCACTTTAAATGAAAAAAAAAATCAAATGAAATGCAAGATGAGGTGAGCCTCTTTTTTAAAGAAACAAGATTGCAATCAATTATGGGTGACCCATTCTCCTCCAGAAAACCCTTTGGGAGTCCTGCCTACTTGGCCTTTGCAGAGTGCTAGCTTTGCTTAAAAAAAAAAAGCAAAAAAAAAAAAGGCAGAAAAAAACTTATTACCAATAAAGATACTGCAGGACTGGTTAACTCAGCTAGCTGGCTACGTTCATATGTTAGCTACGCTCATATGTTAGCGCTGCATGCTTCACATATAAACTGATAGCCCCCCCCCACAGAAAGTTAAAGGATGCTTTTTCTCCAAGTGATAAATGGCCTAGAATATTTAAAAACTCTTCTATCCATTGCAAAGTCTAAGGAAATACACAAGCTAGTTTTGCTGTTGTTTCAATTTTCTCCATTACCAACATTACCCCTTGTTCTCTAAACATTTATTTGAATCATAGTTTATCGGGGAAAGAATTACCTGCCAGTCTCCTAGCTTATAAGAAAGAAGATAAAGTTGGGGTGAAACTTCAGGATTAATTAATTGAGAGTACTGCACGTAATGTGTCTATTCTGAGTGTTACAGCGCCCATCACAATGAAAACAGTTTTATTTTCCATGGTTGAAATAAATTATAATAAATAATTCATTTCAATGGCAGAGATGTACTGGAGAGCAAGAGCAACAAAATTGACTATACTACACTGTGAGTCTCATTCTTGAATCTTCATTATCCATTTGAAACTTTTTACGAGTGGTAAATCATATTTCAAGTGGCTGCAGATCTCATAAAGCAGCTTGCTGCATTAAAATAAAGCCAGAAAACCTGGGGCACGGGAAGGCTGCAGGGTCCGCCACTCAGCACTATTGGGGAACCTCTTTCTCACTCTTCTCTTGCTAACATCAAACAGAACACTTCTCAGTTTGATGTAAAAATTAAGCATCACTTGTCAGAAGTACCATCTAAATTTCCTGTGGGCAGAAATATTGGGGAAATCTGTATGTAGAGGAAGAGCTTTTAACTCCAAAGCCGTTTTCCTCTAATTTTTATTCAAGTGACACTGTCATTTCTAGTATTGTCTGAATGACGGCCATATAGTCAGGTTCTAGAACCTCTAAGGGCCTACACGACCCTCTGTGGGTCCCCAAATTAGCAAACAGGTGTGCTAGCTCAAGAGCGACTAATGAAGGCGTGTGTGCTATGATTCTGTCTAAAAAGACCAGCCTATCTTCTTAGGATAGGTAATATTTAAATTGAATCTTAATAGATGCCTATAGCATGGCCAGGGAAGGAGGATATATTAGGAAGAGGAAATAAAATGAGAAAAGGCACAGGAGACAGGGCTTGGCATGTTCAAGGGGCAATTAGTCCCTCTACAGGAAGTGTTTTGAGAGAGACCTTCTGACTGGCAAGGAGTGGAGCCGAGGGTGAGGAGGAGACTGGGCAGAGTCCAGGTTATTAAAGGCCTCTGAGGTCACGCTAAATGCAGAAATGAGTTTGGGCCAGCACCTAAGTGGGAGCCTTCAAAGGATTTCTGAATAATGATGAGGTCTGTGATTTAGAACAATAACGGGGCGGGGGGTGGGGGGACGGGACGATGGCGGTGATGGGCACAGGCGGAGG
>CM053515.1:4389861-4421587 GCA_028627145.1 Eidolon dupreanum
GTTCTCCAGGACACTTACCAAGAGTAGTGAGGCCCTCTGAGATGGATGTGAGGACATACAGGAGTACAGGCGGCTCCAAGTTGGTGACGAAGCTCATGTGGTCCTGGGTCAGGCATTCCAGGAGCGGGTAGTAAGACTGGCTCAGTTTCCGGTATTGCTACAACACAGAAATACTAACCGTCAAGCCATGGGGGAGCGAAAGCCGGGCTACTCTCCAGTGGAAACTGTCATTTATGACGTTGGAAATGGTAAACGTACTTAAAATATATGTAAAATAAATATATGAAACAAACATGTAATGATTTTCAATTCAGCATGTAAAGGGGTTTAAGAGGAACCTCTAGATCTCCAGAAATCCTAATTTGAAGCTATAGCATAGTATGTAATTTCAACTTTACCTTATATGGCTAACACTTTGCCAGTAAAATCTCTGTAGTATGCAATTTAGAAGAATGTGAATTATTTTTCTTGACTGGAATACTGTAGTACTGAATGGTGTTTAACAGTGGTTAGGCAACTTTTTTCTTTTTGAACACAAAGAAATTTGCTGTTATAACAGGATTTGGCATTACAGTCTGCTGTATTTACACGATGCCAACCCATTTATGTACTATACACTACAGGCAAAAGGTAAGTACATGAGAAAAATACCTGGAAAACCTCAAATGAGACTCAAACCAATATCCAAAAAAAAAAAAAAAAAAAAAAAGCACACTCATAAGAGAAATAAACCAGAACAATATTTCTGAAAGGGAGATTAAGACCATTTCCAAAAGAATCACATGGGAGCTTGTTAAAAATCCAGTTCTCTGATCTCTATTCAACTCACTAAATGAAAAGCTCTGGAAAGAGGTCCAAAAATGGGCATTTTAACATATATGCTAAAAGAAGTCCTTTGTACCCTCAGTTTTGAGAATTAATGAGTTAGAAGCTTGAAAAAAGATTTCTCTTAGAAAAAAGATTAGAGAAATTCCAGAACCACACCAGCTTTTTCTTTTTTTTTTGTTTTTTTTCGGTGGCCCTCAACTGTAGTGAAGATTCCTCTCAATGAGGTGGCTGGAACGCATGTCTGATATGACTCAAATTTCCACTTTGCACCTTCTGCCACACAGGCAGCCTTCAGTGAGTATTCCACTCTACTATAAAGAGGCTTAAGAACTTTGGCTTGAGATCTGGTTCTATTAAGACTGGTTTAGAAAGGTGGAAGAGGGAACCACGAGTCCCTTACAATGCCAGAGAGCATTTCTCACACAGGCTGGGGCCCCCAGATCACACCTGTAACCTCGGGTTGGGAGCAGGTGGGAAAGCCTGAGCATGAATTTGGCTGTGTTACCCAAGTAATTACTACAACCACTCTGGGCACAGATGAGAGGTCAGGTAATCAGGCAGAGATGTTTAAAAAAAAAAAGTCTGATAATGACACAGCTCAGTGGAGGAGCCTGGAAATTTGAATTTCCAACAAGCACCCCAGGTGATTCTGATGGCCTCAAAGTTTGAAAACCACTGACATAAATCACAGAAACTAGCTGGGAGAGTAGAGAAGGGACCTAGAGATCACTTTGTTTAATTTACTCATTTTCAAGTCGAGGAAATGAAAGCCTCGAGAAATAGAGAAGGTGATTTATTCGAGGTAAATGACGAGGGAGTAGCATAGTTGAGACTACACACTAGGTCACTCAACCTCCAGTTCAGCTCCCTGTCCACCACAGCAGAATTTTATTAGAAATGAAGGCCCATCGGCGGGGGAAGTAGACAGAGAGGAACTGAAAAAAGAAGACCAGGCAGCTAACCCTGCATTCTCCGCTGCAGGAAACACAGACCTTTTTTGAGCTGTAAGTACAATTGTAAGCAATTAGTTGAAATTGCTAATTATATTTTCTCCAGACGCAGAACCTGGAGCCCTCTGGATGACCAGCTGGTTGGAAGGTGGTAGCTGCCGTTTTCAGAACTGCACATTTAATTATATAGACACAGCCACCATAGTTCAAATTCTGTAAGTTAAATCAAGATGCTGTCCTAAAATATCAAGTGTTCTGATGCTATTTTCACTCCCCGGGCTGCGTTCTAACAATTCCGAGCCTGGGGTGGTTACTTCACATTTCACACAAAGACTCCCACGGTACGTGAATGCTTACCAGCAAGTCACTGTGGGACACAGACAGCAGCATTTTGACAAAGGCCTGGAGTACGTTGTCAAAATGGTTGTCCCCATACAACTTGAAGACGCCAAAGCTGACATAATTTCCACACAAGGCAGATTTGAGAGCTGAATAGCAGATGGAGATGCCCTTGAGTTTCATTGGATAAATCTGATCTTTTGAGAGGTTCCCCAGGGACAGGATCTGATTACCTGTTTTAGGGTAAAAGCAGAAAGAGAAAGTGATATAAGTAGATACAATTTGAAGCATTATGAGGCACGCTATTTAACGTGTTCACCTTATTGCTCATTTTGCTTCCCCCCATCATTGCTCTGAGAATTATACTATCCATGTAATGAAAATATAAATATATAACGCAGTTTACCTGGGAAATACAAATGGCCCGAGGAAAATCAATCAAGGGTATTAGGAAATATTTTATATATTTATATGGATGTATACACAGATACATAAAAATTCATTGAGTGTATTAAGATTAGTTCACTTTATGAACTTTAATATATGTTATCCATTCTTCAATAGGAAGTTAAAAGAAAGTAGGAGTAAATAACCCACTAAGTCAAGAGAAAAATACTGAGATGTAAATTACTGTAAATTCTTGGGTGAATTTTCGACCTTTTTATATAAACTTGGTCTTGAGTTACTTCGCTTTTAGGAGCCTCACAGGTTTGGTCTATGAATTAAACGAAGTAAGACACATAAGTTGTTCTTGGCACAGTACATCCTAAACGTTACTTCCTTTTTCTCCTTAGATCCGTTTTCAGAAGATCGAGAGATGGCTGTTTTTGATGTTGGCCATCAAAAGACAAAGGAACGTTTATATTGTCATCTTAAAATTTTCAGCATCTACAACCAACACTTCCTGTTTCTGAGATGAGTGATGGTAAGGTGTGTTACTAGGCAACACCTGAGAACGCTTTCTAAAAAATTATGAGGCTGTACACGTTTCTCAGTTCTGCTTTTTCCTGTTCAAGTGAGTGTTGCTTCTAAAATTGGAATTAAACTCCATTTACAAAATTTAGAGGTCTACTGTGGTGGTTCTGAACTGTGCCGACTTGCATAAATAAGAGTTAAGTTTCCCAGAACCCATTTCCTGGTATGGTTGTGGGCGAAACACAGATCTGTGTGGGATTCGGAAGGTGGAAGTCAAGTAGCAGCCATGACTTTCTTAAGGTCACTGTGATTAAAGAGTGAGAGTTAGAGTTAGGTAAAAGGCCGCGAAGTTTCAGGCCTTGTTCTGTCCTGCTCCGTGTCCAGAATGACCAGCCGTGCTGACCAGCGACCCGAGCTCACGACCAAGCGCTCGGAGGCAAACTTGCAGAACAGCAGCTGCACGGAGCAACGGCCTCTCACCGACTTCCAGAACTCTCCAGCTGCTGGACGTGGGCAGCTTCCAGACGCCCTGCCGGCCCCGACCTGTCCGTCCTCACCATCGTGTCAGGAGGGCTCGTCAGGGACACTTCTCCTGAACTTCCAACTCTCCCCACTGGCTCTATTTCCCCATCTTTGCCTGAACTTGCATGAGGTCTAATTCCTAAAATGAATCCCCTATTCCATAAGTGTCAGAGTGCTTGGCTCCCACTGTCTGACTCCTGACTGAGATGTTTATTACGGCGACCACACGTGCACGAAGAGCTTAGGAAAGACCAGTCCTTCTGGCGGAGCATAAAACACAGGACCAGCCCGCTGAAGCCTTCCTCCCCATGGTCTGCTTCACTGAACCATTTCCATATGCAGGTTTTCGTCTCTGTATCCTTAGAAGCCCATGTAGCTTTGCTTATAATTTACACTTCTCAGTGACAAAACCATTGTCTGGAAGGCCGAAGCATGTCTTGGAATTTAGTCTGTACCAAATTCTGCACCCTCTCTTGCGATCTCAGCCTAACTTACCTTACAGATATAAATAGTAAGTTCCATACCGATTCGATATGGCAGCATAATTTAACAGCTACTATGTGTGAGCTGCTGGGATAAACAAATGAATGAAACGAGATCTCTGCTCTGATGGAATTCGGTCTGGTGGGGGAAATAAATCTGTAAATGAATAATTCCATAAAAGGCGATAAACACTAGCAGAGAGGTGTGTCAAGGTGTCACGAACGGAAGACACTGACTGCTCCGGCAGGAGGATGGCGGGGAAAGCCACCGCAGACCCGGTGACTTCTGAAGGACCGACTGCAGCTTCCCAGGTGAGCCGGGGAGGACAGGGGTGCATACCAGTAGCCAGAACGCACGGGCACCCAGGGCTGAGACAGCAGGGCATTGCCACGCAGGGAGGTCCATATCACCCTGATGGGAGCCTGGGAGGGACAGCACCGCCAGGCTGGCGGCCACCGAAGCCAGCGACAGCTGCCACTTTGGTATTATTATAGCAGCACAAAAAGAAATGAGCTTCGTTAGTGAAATAAAAGAAACTGTCAAAGTTTAGATTATCGTGTGCATGCTAAGTGAAGTAAGTCAGACAGAAAAAGCTGAGAACCACAGGATTTTGCTCATACGTGGGATATAAAACTGAAAGCGACAGATGAATAAGGCAACAGTTTAGGGGTTACCAGACGGAAAGCGGTGGGGGGTCCATTAGGGTAAAGGGGGTCAAATATATGATGATGGAAAATTTGACTTTGGATGGTGAACACACAGCATAATATATAGATGATGTAATACTGAATTGTACACTTGAAACCTATGATTTTATTAACCAATGTCACCCCAATCAATCAAAAAAAAATTTAGAATTAAAAGGAAATCTGTAACTGTTCCCCACTGACACCCGCCACAACTGGGGAGGGAACAGGAGGTGCTGCCACATCTCTGGCATCCGAGCGGGTGAGGCGGATGCCACGGGGCCACCCTGGGGCTCGGGAAAAGCACGCCGAGGACCGCCTGGCGAACCTGGCCGAGGCGGCAGTGCGGGAATGGAGTCAAGTCTAGGACTGGCCATGCTCAGCCTCGCAGGTGCCGCCGCAGCCCACGAGGTCCCCTCAGGTAACAAGGGAAACAGACTGGGAGATGAGCAGAGGGCTCCTGATGGAGCTATGGATAAACGGGCTTGTTAGAAACACTTTCCTCGAGATTACCTTGTATCAACTCTTGGCTTCCTCTATGCTCGGTCCTCTCAGAGAAGCCTTTTTATTTTTTATTCTTGGTTCGCTTCCAGCATCCACATTCAGAGAGGGATGTGCAAATAAAGATGCAAAACCTCCTTCTCTGTTTATCTGAGCTCTACGTTCAGATCTATTTTCTTAAAAACGTTTTTTCCGCCTGAGACTCTACCTCCTCCCAGAGTGGCTGACGCCACGACGCCCTCCCCTTCAGAAGAGGCTCCCTGCCTCAGAGAGAGGCACCTCCTGCCCTGGCCTCAGCAGGGAGCTGCAGAGCACAGGGGTGTTCTAAGGGAAGGTGACCGTGCGGTTATAAACCCGGTGTGCTTCCACCCCTACATCTTTCCTTATTCCTGAGGTGCCTGAGCAGATTAGTATCCTCGGTAAGTCAGTTTCCTCATCTACAAAATGAGAACAAGGGCTGTAACTCATAGGGCATATTGCAAAGTGCTTATGGTGGTAACTGGCCCAGTCCCCGGTAAAAGTCACCCACACAATACGTGGTCCTGGGGGTTCAGTTTGGTTCCTTCTCCGGTGTAACAGCCAGTAAATCCACACAAGGGGAGCTAAGGCCTGGGAAAGAGGAGGAGGAGCTGGGTGTGTGTGGTGTGGAATGTCACTTCCTTCTAATGCAAAGTAAGGCCAATGCTTTATCTTTGATCACTTCTGCTGCATTCGTTCAATAGAGAAATGGCTGCAGGGGGGTCACAGTGTGTGCGTGGTTCTCTGTGCCCTTAAAAGAATGCTTAGGAAAAAAAGGGGGGCGGGGTAAGAAATAAGATACTATAGTAGTATCTTGAACCTAATAGTACGAATGACATTTCCTGGAATGACATTTCCCGGCGTACTTACGGACAAAGCACCGACTACTTTCCCCTTGCTCTCCTGTCAATCATTTTGATTTTATTTATTTATTTATTTTGGCTACTAGATCATCTTATTGGAATACAAATCATGCTATTTATTTCTCCTATTAAAAAAATGCAGAACCTTCTCTCGGCCTACTTTCCTGCTAGATGTGATTCCCCTTGATAACTAAGCTCCTCCAAAAATTGTCTACATTCATCGTCGTCATTTCTTCTCTGATTCCCTTCCGTCTCCACTCCACTCACTGGTCTTTTCCAGGTTCCCAATGATCTCACTGTCACTAAGTGCAACTCTGTCTTCACTGACCGACGGGTTTTGACATAGCTGATGACTTCTTGTGCCTGATCTTCCAAGACACACACTCTTCCGATTTTCTTTTACTTCAGTGTTTGCTCCTTCTCACTTGCCTTTCTTGGCTTCTCCTCTCTTTTTCCCAAATATTGGAGTACCCCGGGAATCAAACCTCGGTCTTCTCTGTTTACATTATATCCCCACCCCAGTCATTGGGACCTCATCTAGTTTCACAGCTTCAAGTATCATTTAAGAGTCAACGACTCTCATACTTATTTCTCTACAGCAGATTGCTCTTCTAAACCTTAGACTACATATCCAGCTCCATATTCAACAACCTCAAGCTCAACATGACCAAAATGGAACCTCTGATCCCCCTCACAGTCATCTCATCCTTCCCCATCCCCGATAATGGTAACTTCATCCTTCCAGTTGTTTATGCCAAAATTCCTTGACTATGTTATTTCTCTCATGCCATATATAAAGTCCATCGAGAGATTCGATTTGCTTTACCTTCGAAATGTATCCAGAATCCAACCACTTCTCACTAACCTCATTGCTCTCGCCTTGGTCAAAGCCAATATCAAACCGTGTCATTCCCCGCCTGGAAACATTCTGAAGTCCCTCTATGTCACCTGGAGTCAAAGTCCTGATAACATTTACGGGACACGGCATTGATGACAGTGCTCTTGTTATTACTCTCCCCATTGTTTGCTTGGCTCCAGCCACTGAACTCTCTGCTGTTCTTCAGACATGCCAGATGCACTCAGTCGGGGACCCTCCTCCCCAAGACATCCCCACAGGACCCGCTCCCTCATTTTTGTTCAAGTGTCACCTTCTTAGTGAAGTCCACCTTGGTCGCTTCACCCAATACAGCGACATGTCTCCCAGCCCCTGAGACAGAATTCTAGTGCCCCTTATCTTGACTTTTTTTTTTTCTTTTATACCACTTAATATCTTCTAACAAACGAAATAATTTCTTTTTCTGTTTTGCTCACTGACCTATCCAGAGTCTGGAGCAGTGGCTGCTGCCGTCAATGTACATTTTGCTATCAAATGGATGGAGCCCAAAGAGGTGAATGAATGTACGAAGCTGCTTACTGAACCACAGCAGATGACGGTGAAAAACCACGTTTATCAAAAGGCAAATAATTACAGAAAGTATGATATGACCCTCAAATGGAATACTTCGCAGCTATTCAAAAAGATATGGCAGATTCATGTATGTTAACACGGAACAATGGCCACGATAGAGGAAAAAACAGCAAAATACAGATTACCGAGTATATGTTACCATTTTTGAAAAAAAAAATATATGCGTACGTACACATAAAAGTATGGAAGAGCACACACTAAACCGTTAATAACGGTTATCTTTGAGCGACGAGATAATGAAGGATTTTCACCTTCGATCGCAGTTTTGAAATCCCTACAGTTTACTAATACATCGTGCTCAATTTCCACATGTCTAATCTCTTCCTCCCTTCGCCTCTGGTATCTTTACCGACGTTGTATATTGACATGATTTTGTAAGTTACTGCCTGCTTGCAGTGCCCTTCTCAAGCTTCTGGGCCCTATTCTTATTCACTTAAGAAATACTGTCCGCCTTCGCTGAGCCCCAAGGTTGAGTGGGATACCTCTTCTCGGCTCCTACAGCACTCTGCACGCTGCTGAAGCATGAAGGTGAGGGAAACGCATCAGAATCCTTCATTTACCTGTCTGACTCCTCCACTGGACTCAAGCTCCTTAAAGGAAGACTCAGTAGGATTCTTTTTGTGTGTCTTATTTCTCTTCCTAGCTCTTGTAAGTCTCACACCATCAGACACATAGTAAATGCTCAATAAGTGTTAGCTGCGTAGATGAAAGAATCCACCGAACTCTGAGAGATCGCCCTCACTTATTAATAAACAGCTTGTTTAACATGTTTCGCCTGCCTGCGGAATAGGCCGAGTCCAGCGCGTGTGGCGGCAAAGTGGACTCTCTAAGACCAGCGGCTCCCTGGACTCACTGTGCTATGTATTCCCAAGGGCCATGCTTCTGTAAGCTACCGGATCGTGGTGCTGGGATCCTCTAGGCGTTCATCATTTCGCTGCCTGCACAAGACTTCTGTGAGCTTTACTATACTCCTTTGTCGTTCTATGTCCCCAGCCGAGATTTTGATAAGATCTAAGGCCGTATCTATGGTTCCTAGACAATCTACTTTCGAGAACTGCTATTCACTGGTGATATTTTTAGTCTCTAGTTATTTCAAGACTAATGCATTCTTCTGCTATCTTTTTGTAATTATTTAAGCGTAAGTATACAATTATAATTCTTCATTCTTACAACACTTCTAACAATACATGCTAGTCATTTTCAAGCACTTTTATATGAAAATTTTTTTTTTAAACAGGTGACCCTTTTTGCAAACGAATCTAGTGCAACGATATAGCTGGGTGGCTCTGGTCCAAGTGGTGGTAGGGTCCCACCGGTGGCTCCCCTCTCTACAAGGCCTCTGTGGCCCTTGCATAGATCTCTAGCGCTCTGCAAAACCCAGTGTGAAAACCTCTGGTCTGTAATCTAGGTCACAGTAAATAACAGTGGCTTGCACTTCACTTCACAAATTTGGTTTATGTGTATTATTAAGTCGTACCTTAAACGCACCTGGAGCCTATCTTGCTTAAAAGAACCCTGATGTAAATTCTTACGTATAGCGATTAATCACAGCTTGTTCTATTCATTTTTAAAGTTCAGATTTTAACGCACTGAGCTTTCTTAAATTGGGTGCCTAGGAAGGAATAAAATCAGTTCCATTTTGGCCAGTCTTATGAAAAGCATCCCTATCTCTCCCTCCTGTGCCCTCCTTAACCAACAGATGTCACTAAAGATACCACTACCCAGAGGCAAAGGGAAGAAGAGATTAGACAAATGGAAACTGAGCATAAAAAACATCCAGTTCTTAAAACTGAGAAGTAGGTTTCCAAAGTAATAACATTTATTACACCGCATGCAACATTTTAACCAAAAATTTAAGAAAGAAATTTCTTTTATTAAGTTGCTCAGGCTGAACGGATCAGAGCACTAAGTTTTGAAATACATGTTCTTGAAGCAATTTAAAACTCATTAGAAATAATAGGCTTGGGCTAGTAGAAAATGTGGTAAAATTTAATCCTCATCCAAATGTTACCTGGGCCGTACAAACAGGAAATTGTTTTGTGCTACTGTGGCTAACCTCGCTGCTGACCCGAAGCTGTAACGGCCCGAGCAGCTGAGAGCTGAAGCAAAATTAAAAACTTACATCAAAGTATATCATGACAGAATGTAGATAAATAAAACAGCATATCAAAAGTATTATTTTTCCTGCCAGTCTCAGTGAGCAGGGAGGTGGAGGTATGCCACGAATACATAACCAGCCAGGTGCGTTGGGCAATGAGCGCTTCCCCCTGCACGCCGCCCCATCACCAACTGCCCAAATGCTGCCCAGGAGAGGTGAGGACAACCGGAAGACACCCAGGGAGGACGGGGACAGACGGGGTCGCAGAACGTTCCGGCCTCTGTCCTCCACGGGCTTCCCCTTCCTTCGCCTTGGCTTACCAAAGAAATGAGGCTGGCTCTTCTGTATTCTCTCAGTCACTCCCTCCCTCACCTTCCAGACTCCCGGGTGGCACCCTATGTTCGACCTCCAGTGAGCTACTAGAACCTCCGGAGGTGAGAGTATAGGGGATACAGTGCTACGGAAGGCGGAGACAGACGACATCGGCTTGGCTAATGGGGGGCCAGTGCGGGCATCGGCGAAGGCTGGGAAACGTTCTTCTATCATTCTACATAAAGTGCGCTGGTGACGAAGTTGAAGGACATTTTTTCCATTGAACCTTTGATTTCCCTTCAGTTTTAGGATAGCAATCACCACAGTGCTTCGTCATACACATCCAAGGTACCATCTTCCTCTGTCACTCCCAAGTGGCAATAAGGAATATGGAGACTAGCGATGGAGTCATACAGGTTGTGAATGAAATTCCACTTCAACCACTTGTAGCTATGCAGTGTCTGGCAAATCTCTTAACCTCCATGAGCTTCTGTTTCTTCGCAGCAATAATCACAGGAGCTAACTGGTCTGAGGGCTTTTCACCCATATTTTAATTGAATCCTCATAACCACCTGTGTTGAAGTTTGTTTTCTCTTTTCCGTTCCAGCTCCTTTCTCTCCCCCCTTCCCTTCCTCTCTTCCTCCATCTCTCTCCTCTTGTTCTTCCTCCAGTGTAATCCTTACATAGTCATCTTCCTCACCTTTTGCTGTGATGATACCTTTGTCGACGTCAGACAACCTGACAGAAGACAAGGAATTTCTGAAGCCCATAGATTTGGCATTGTTCTCAATGCCAAATTGTGTCACTTGCCGTACATACATTCTGTCCTAGAGATCCAGTAATACCGTAAGAGGAAGAAACCACTGCTCTTATCGGCCCCACTGCAGCAATGAACAAGCCCCAAAGGAAAAATTACACTCAGTGAAAGAAACTGGATCCAGAAAGAGGGGAACGAAAGATGCAGTTATGACTGGTAATAGGAATCTAAGATTCGTAGAGTCAAAGCTCTACTGACTACTAAGAAATTCTTACACATGCATTGTTTCATTATGGAAAGTAGTAAAATAGTATTTCCTTTTAAAAAGCGAGGAAATGGGAACAGTATTGGTTACAGGCGGAAGGCAGCAGAGCAGCGTGGTCTAACCCTGAGTAAAAATGTGGCGTGGTCAGTGAAGCCCTGTCCTAGGAAAGCTGGCTCTGAGGGCCAGGGGACAGCTCTGGATGAGGGAGAGGCATGTTCACTGAGTACCGATGCCGTGTCCTGGCCGGTGCCAAATGCGTGACCCAGACCAGCTTGGCCGACCACCTCTAATCCTCACCAGACAGGGAGGGAGGTCAGGAGGTACTACGATTTGCTATAGTTGGTCCTCCACATCCATGGGGTTTGCACCTGTGGATTCAACCAATCATGGATCTACAAAAAAAATTCCAGAAAGTTCTAAAGAGCAAAACCTGAATCTGTCACGTGCCGAGCACCATGCTGCATCCATGCGAACGAAGCCTACGTGCTGTAGCGTACATGCGAGTACAGGTTCCATGCGAATCCTATGCCATCTTACACAAGGGACTTGAGCATCCGGGGACTGTGGTATCCGTGGGGGGCTTGGAACCAATCCTCTGCAGACACCGAGGGACAACCGTATTCTTAATTTTACTTATGAGACACAACTAAGGACAAAGAGGTGTAGTGTCTTTGCTGAAGGTTGTGGAATTTATAAGAGCTGGTACTCGGATTGGTACTCACGTCTTTTCATCTCCCCAAAAGTATGCTTTTTCTAAGGCACCATGCTCTTAGAAAAAAGTTCAGATATATATCCTTGTAGAATAAGACACTAAAAGAATTAGTATGCACCGGAAATATGGCAAACTGTACCGAGAATATTTAAAAAGTGTCCATTTTTACCTTTAGGAGGCAAAGCATATCTACTTCATATGATTCTAATGTGTCCATTTTCAACAGATGCAAAAGTTGTGGCAATGTAGTTGCTGGTACAGATGAAAATAAGAGAGGGCAAGTTTACCGCCTTTAATTAGGCGATTTCTGTAGTTTCCATATACTTATGATCTCAAACTCTAAAAATCAAATGTACGATTAAAACTAAGCATTTTCGACGGAGGCCTACCTACAAGGCATGCAGATCAGAGCCCCAGAATGTATTCTGAATTGAAGTACAAACAATTTAAAGCTGTTTTTCTGTTTTGTTTTTTTTTTTTAAAAATAGGCTTTTACTTTTTAAAAAGTAATATACTTTTAATGGTTGGTCGTACATACACACACAGGCAAAATAAAGGAGCCTTATGAAATTTTGTAAAATCTGTTTATAGGTACTCAAAAAGAAATATGAGAATCACAGGCAATTTTTGGGACCGAGTGTCTGGAGTTGGCTACTGACTTGGTAAAGTAAGAGCAGGCAGGCGAAGAAGAAGGGCACACGAGGCAGCATCTCGCAAGGACAAGTGCACTGCACAGGGCCCAGCTCGCGGTCGGTGTCCTGTGCGTGGCAGAGGGGAGGAATGAGGATACCGAGCCATCCTGTCCCCACTCCCCGGCGACAGGATGGTCGCAGAGAATTTCTTTGATAACGCTGTTGGAACTGTAAGTATTAGGGTTTATGGTGGTTCTAAGGCCCAATTCTAACCACTAACCACATTTTTTGACTGTAATTGAATAGGACGGCCTTTATTGTTGAACCTTGATTCCAGGGGTGTAATGCCCCAAAGAAGTCCCCATTTTACAGTAGTTACTGCTCTTTACCAGGATATTTTCCCAACATTCAGTACTGGTAACATACTGGTCTCAGCATTCCTTAGCCCAAGAGAGCAAACTCCCTGATGTAACTTTTAGCAATTTTGAATACGCCACAACTTTTCAATATTCTTCCTAGTGTATTCCCTTTGCGTACTGACACTGCAATTTTATCCACAAGAAATTCATCAGGTTGGTCAGGAATGATTTGTAGTGAGAGGCATGCTGCTTACTTCTCCTCATGCCAGTATGATAGCTACCTGGCTTTTTGTGCTCCTGTTACCCACTTCGCAAATGCATATAGATATGAAGTTCAAAATAACAAAATAACTAACATCTTTCTTTCTTCCAAAGAGATGAAGTTATATTGCAGAGACAAATATGGAAAAAGATACTCACCGTAAGTGCAAATCATTTTACTAGCTTCTCTGAAGAGAAGAATTCCATTAGGAGATGATACATCAAAATTCAAACGCTGGGATCTAAGAAATATAGCAAAAAAATTAGACTATATGTGCAGATAAAGAAACCAAATATAGGTTTAAATGCTTAGCATTTTCATTTATTAGAAGTAGCAGCAGTACAAGTATCACTTTTAAAAAGTGTCATTCCATTAAATAAATGTTGATAAAATATGTATGCTAGTTTTCTCATTACACATACTAGGACAATTAAGAAAAGTTATTTTCATTTATTTGCCGATTCGATGATTTCACTTTTCATATGTCAAAACAATATCCTGACATTCTATATCATAGACCTCTTACCCTTCTCCTTTCTTGCAAAGTGGTTGATAAGAATTAAAAAAAAAAAAAAAACAACAAAAAAACCAGGTGTGTATGTGTAAGTTTATATAGCTACTCTGATAGAGGTTTACGTCTGAGAGCTCCTGCAGTGACCAATATACACTTTAAAAACAAATTCTGAAGTGACAGATTAGAAATCTAGGTACCTTTAACACTGCACATATGCATAATGAATCATCTGATACTTGAGGCAGATTTCAAACATGAAATTACATACAGACTATAGTCTCTATTGCACATAGCTCAAGTAAAGAGAAACAAATCCCAGAAGTTCTAAATGAGAATAATTCTACTGCCCAGGTTCCTGATAGGTAGGGGAACAGTATGAACAGAGCAAAGGACTGACATGCCAAACTGATACAATATCTGCTTTTTAAACATTACTTTGCCTTCAACTGGCTCTAATACGCCTTGCCGCTGTGCTTTCAAGAAATAACGATACAGTTCTAAAAGGATTAGCAAAAAAATATGAAATCAGGTCACAGAAATATCAAAGAGCAAAGACATTTGCTTAAGTCTTGTTTTCCAAGAACAGAAAATTATTGCTTCTCCATGGTTTTTCAAACTGCATTAGAATTAAGTGCAATTGTGACTTGTTAGAAATATTGCGACCATTTGATTTTTGGTATATAATTCTTGATTAAAAAAAGAAATGTATATACATAATTCACATTAGAGTCTAGAGAAATATGACAAGATAACATATTTTCTGCGATTACCAATTTTCACTAGGTTGTCATTAGGATAACTGTGCTAGATATAAATGATCTACCTATGGCAGATATAAAATATGATATACAATGCAATGATGTTTTTCCTTTATTATTGAACATTACAGCAATATTATAAAATATCAATTTCCTGGTTGAAAAAATTCTAATTGAATAAAAACTAAATTTCTAATATGAAATTTCTAATATGTCATCTTTCCTTTAGTATTTAAGTCACCTATGAAAATGGTTTTAAAAAAACCTAACAGCTTTCAAAAGAATAATACTCACATTTATTTATTTGCCAGGTCTTTTTCCACCTCGTTTTAAAATTTTTAAATTCCTGCTGTGAAAAACTCGGCCCCAGAGATAAAATTAGAGCTACAATCCATATTCCTTCTCTGTCTGGATATCTCCCTTCCAGCATGCGGTTTACCAAGAGGAACTGATGAAATAGGATGGCTAAGTGACAGGTAATTTGGCACTAAGCCATATTCACAATGACATATTTTAAAGAGGTAAACCAATTAGCTTATTGCAGTTTTTCTCTTTTAGCTACATCTTCGTTAATATTTGTATGCAGAGTCTTTGAGTCGCTGCTGGTCTATGCAGATTATAAGGTCAACTAGGCAATTTCTGAGAAGTGCTGTAGTTGCTACTTAAATGAAAATTGTGAGTGCAGAAACCATCCACATACACGTGTCTTGGCATAGAAGGAGAACTTAGGAGCCAAAGCAAGGACAATCCTCAGGGCTTCTGAGACAAACTCTGCCCCGAATCACTCCGTGACTCAGTTCCCTTTTCCATAAAACAAAATGTCTCGACTCAGAGACCTCTAAACTTCTTTTTTTTGCTTTAAAACTCTACAGAATTGCAGTTAAGCAGTGCAACAGTTAAAATAGCTGCCTTTCCTCCATTTTGTGTCTTTGATTATTTTAAGTAATGGTGGCTGCAGTCTTCCATTTTTTTACAGTTCCCATAATTCTCATATATACCTAAGTATACTATAGTCCCTCTTTATAAAGAACTCAGCCTATATTTCTAATTCTATTGCTTTTACTGATCATGATGTTTTATTCCTGGGTTCTTGCTAAGCCTTGAACATACACACACAAGGCCAGCAAATTCTGATCTCTGGAGACTGGTGCCAAATAGCAGATTGTTCACTCACTCTGCCATCACACCTCTTACCTGTTTTGCATCAGTTCTGCCATAAGTTTTAAGATGGGAGTTGTACATGCTGGCTCTCCATACCACCGCTCAACAGCCCTCTGAAGAATGGGGAGATAAGCTGGGTACCTTTTATAAATCCTGTTAAAGAATTTAAGGGTCAAAAGAAATAGTTTCCTGAGAATTAGGGCCACTTAAAAAAAAAAAAAGGAATCCGCATTTGTTCTATGTTTAGGATATAATGGTGATCTTATAAACTGCTCTCCCTAACCTGACTCTACCTTTTTGGGAAGGCAAATGAGTTGCTCTTATTTGTAACAAAGCCCATATATTATATTGCCTTATTCTTGGCATGCTCCATAAATAAAAGATACAATGTTGAAGTATCATATAAGTAACACATTTAAATAATTATGCTTAATATTGTAGAAAAGGAAAATAAATTTAGTTAATGAGGATGAACACATTTGAATTATTATCAGAGTTTCTTGGGTATCAAACTATGTAAGGAATAATGTTGCTCATTATGAAATTTTAAAAATACATAAAAGTAGAAGGAAACAGTAATAATAAACCCCATGTATCTATTTCCCAGCTTAGAAATTACCTACATTCTTTTTTTTTTTTTTTAAGTTGTTGATTTGCTCTGCTTGGTCCCACTGTGGGAACACGGGGGACATTAGCGTGAAGAAAAATGGGGTAATTTTTTAATCTATTCAGAGTCAGTGTCACTAAGAGGTATTCCCAGGTACATACATCCAAGGAAGACTTCTCGAACGTGCTCATCAGTACTAAGGAGCGTATGCCTCTGAGAAGCCAATGGCTGAGGCCATCAGAACCTGAAAAGCCGACTCAGTTCGACTAGCTCTTTGACCCATCAGTAACTGGTCTCCTCCCTGCCAAACAGACCCACAAATACAAAACGGAGGCCTGACACTACAGCAGGACAAAACAAAACATGACTCTTACTATGCCACCACCTTCACTTCCTTTTTGTTTTCCTAATCTCTAAGCCTCTCTGTTTCCAATGTTTTCCAAGGTACTTGTCTTTGCTTCAGATGAAAAGTGCTGAACTGAATCATTTAAGGGCGTTACTTTTGTGATACGGGTCGATCAAACTCTCATGGTGGAAAAGATCACAATTTCCTTCCCTGCTCTTTGAATAAATTTCAAATTCCTTAGCATGGTCTACCAGGCCCTTTAAGGCCCGGCCCCTGCCTACCTCCAGCCACATCTCAGTTCTCCGGCTCTGCCTATGGTTCAGCCATTCTTAACTTCCCACAAAGCCCCTGATGCCGTCTCGTCTCCATCCCTCTATCTGCGAGCTCTCCGTACCCAGGACTGCGAGATTTTCCCAGTTTTGTCAAAAGCAGTCAATCTCTTCTTCACCTACATTCAAAGAACACTCTGACCACAACTAACAGTATTAGGGTTGGTAGCTCAGTTATCTGTCTGCTTCCATGACATAGTGCATTTCTGAAGGGCAGAGACTTGTGCTTCTCTACTGCGTCCCTAGTAATTCCTGTCTGTCCCTAAGATTTCAATGCAGATGTTGGTTATTCCGAGAAGCCTCCCGGACACCCCCTCCCATGCCCGAGACAGGTCGGGAGTGTCTCCCGCGTGTGTCGGTGTACCCTGTGCTAGTGTTATCTTGGCACTTTATCTCTATTATATGCTTTTTGAGGGCAGGATCTAGGCACTTCCTGTATGCACAAAACTGCCACAGAGTGGATTTCGATAAATATTTGTTGCTGTAAACTTGCCAGCCTGAAAATGAGGTGTAGTGTTATCTGAGTGAAGCTACCTGTTTAATTGTTTTAAACTGTGCATTTCACCTTCAAGCTTCGGGAAATAATTTACATTACATTCAGTGAAAATAAGCCCTCTAATACCTTAAGAGTGACATGCTCCTTAAAAGAACGAAAAGCAATACTTTTCTCTCTTGAGACATACCATGTTAGGCTGTATTTGTTAATATTAAAACAATTTACTTAACAAGTATTTATTGAAGGCCTATTCTTTAACTGTCTAGTCACTGTTTTAGACTCTCTGGAGATACCAGTGGACCAAACAAAAAATCCATGCCCTCATAGACTTTATATTCTAATAAAAAAAGACAGAAAATAAACAAGGTAGATACATAGTATGTTAGAAAGTCTACAAAGGAAATAAAGTAGAGATGGGAGACAAGAAGTGAGTGTATATGTGTGAGGTTTCAGTTGAATGAAAATGAAACAAATAAAATCAATGAACTTGATTATTAACTCTATGTTGGCTGTTGTCAGATAATTTACTGTTTATTTTCCTACGGACTAGAAAATCGGTTATTTTTGATCGATGGTAGATACTACGTGCTAAGTACTGTGCCAGGGGCCAAGGGTCCAGAGGTAACTAAGACACGGCTTTTATTCCTGGGGAATTCATGCTTGCATCTGGGTGGACACATGATAGGGATGCTCCGAGTAGCAAAATTCTGAAGCGGTGGCAGAGGGCACAGGTAAGAAACTACCGCGCTGAGAGATTTCACGAGCACAAACTCAGTGATCGTTAGTGGGAAAGCAGGAAGGCTCATCAGAAAACCCATCAGAAAACCGAAAGGACCCAAATCGTGGAATCTAAGACTATCGGAAGCACACGAAGCCCTTTCCCAAGGCGTTGTAAAGGCCCTGGGAGCGTTGCTTTTTTCAGAGCACGCTGCATTCACCGGGGGATATTGAGGGGGTGCCCCCTTTCCTGTGTGGAATGACGGTGGTGCCAGTTCTAATATGCTTCTGACAGAGGTGACTGCCACCGAGAAAATGAGTGATATTGGAAAGCAGAGAAGAGGTCTACCAGGCGGCGAGGTTAAAAGGGCTTCGGAGCGAGAGCGCCAGGTTCAGACGACAGGCTGAGCCTCAGAACCCGCGGTAGGAGTTTAATTTTCCACTGGCTTGTGAGGGTTACTTACATACGGGCAGGAAGAAGACACTGGGCGCCCTTAGGTAGGAGGGGCACAGATAGAACTGCTTTCACCTACGTCTCCTCAATGAACTCCTAAGGCCCACGCCAGATAAATGAAAAATCAAAAGCATTAGGATACAATATTACCTTATAAGATGTCAAATATGAAAAAAATGAAAAGCATGAAGTTTGCTTCTTGGCAACAGCCAGCCAGCCACCTACCCATCCATCCATCCATCCATCCATCCATCCACCCATCCATCCACCCATCCATCATCCATCCATCATCCACCCATCCGGTAGTTAACAGTACTTACTATGAGCCGGGCCCCTCCCCTCCCTTGAACAAGAAATAAGTAAAAACATAATTCTTTCCTTCTGGGATTTCACAGTAGAGAAAGCATCGTAAGGTAGAAAGCAACGAGAGTTTTTGTTAAAACTGTGAGGAGGTAAGGGCGTGAGGATGTGGGTCCAGAACAGAAATAGCCTGCCAGCTCGGAGCTTATTTTAAAGCATTCCATGAACGTGAAATATCGGTACCTTCGTTCGCGAAGGCAAATGCTGCTGGAAGCCTCTCCTTTCTGTCTCGCGAATCCCTGTCGGTCCGTCCATCTTTTAACACCTTTAAGCCCAACTTTCACCTCCCTGGGAAGCCTCTTCTTTTTGCCCAAAACACCGATCTCTTTCTCTCATGTGTTCACACGGTCCTTTGCATACATCTTTGTTAAAACACACTGATTGTTTATTAGTTGTTTGTTATATCCACTTGTAAGCTTCTAAAGAGCGATGTGTTTTATTTGTTCTTATAAAAAGTGATCCTTTTATTGATTTCTCGTGCCTGGCACAGAGGACTCAAAAAATGCTTGCCGAATAGTGATTTTTTTCAAGTTTACTTTCTTCCCTATTTTGGTTTGTCCAGCATACTGATGACTACTTTCTTCTTGAAATGCAATTCTGATTTTGTTAGTCAATGACAACAATCAATCGCTTTATACTACCTATGGAAAAAGGCTCCAAAATTTCTTAGCCTGATATTCAAGGGTCTCAGACAATCCGCATTTCCAATCATGAAATAAATGGATTTGTAAAAAACATCTTCTCCACTACTCCCCTCTCTAAACCTGTGCCTAGGCCAACTGAAAAGCGCTTACTTTGTAGTTCCAATCCTACTTATTTGATAAGAGCCGAGGAAACATCTTCACCTTTATAGAGCCATTCCTGATTCCCCAGCTAACGCCATCTCTCCATTTGTATCTTTGTTATAGCACTTACCACCTTCTATATTGTATTATAGTCATTAATGTGGGTATCGACGCAACTCTACCAAACTATAAGCTTATTTTGGGGTAGGATCTGATTCAAAGTAATCTACACCCTTCATGAAATCTAATACAGTCCCTGTGACATTTGCTGAATAAGTGAGCAAATAGGACCGCTTTGTCTCATTCCGTGTTTTAGGGAAAGGAACTAAGATGACAGTGATAGAGAATTTACTTTGTGCCAGACACTGTATGAGGCTCTTTACAACAGACCTGAGAGATAGGTAGTATTGGCCTATCAGGGTCTTGGCTTGTCTTCGTACAATTTTTTATGCATATTAACAAACAGAACTGATGGTCTGATTGAAAAACAGTGAACTCAAAGATCAGACTACAACCATTAAAAGACTATGAAGAAATAGCATCATACACATTCCTTAACTTTTTTTTTCAATTTCTCTCTGGATTTTTGATACTTCAGTCTAAGTATAATCTGGGAAAAGTTTAAACAAGGTGACTTCATACACTGAGAGGTCAGGTGCTTTCATACTGTCGCATTCTCACTATAGGAGCAAAGAAGTATATCAGTGAGTCTTCAATTCTCTGGTAGTGAAACAATTTATCAACATGGTTGCTGTGTTGTTTCAGGCAATTTAGTTTTAGAGGGACAGAGTGATGAGCAACGAAGTTCGGGCAGCAGTTAATGCAGTCAGTATTTATAGAAAT
Organism: Eidolon dupreanum; assembly: GCA_028627145.1. NCBI lineage: Eukaryota > Metazoa > Chordata > Mammalia > Chiroptera > Pteropodidae > Eidolon > Eidolon dupreanum. The sequence continues at coordinate 4,410,202 of CM053515.1, forward strand.
GTTTTTGAATTAAATAGCTAACCACTAAAATAGCATTTTATCAAATAATCACCATAAATAAAATGCATTTTGACTTTAAGATGACATGTGCTCTTACAGAATGTTTCTTCTGCATGCTAAGGACTGTCTAACAAATTAAAGAACACACATTTACGTGGATAAAAGGCAAATAAACTTTCCCCAGCCGTAATGCAGAAATCACCACTGACGGTTTGACATATCAATATTTCAGAAAGAATAAATGACTTTCATATGCATGTTTTTTTTAATCATACACTTATTCATTTTTACATTACTGTAATACTTTGCAAAGAATCTGTACTTTATCACCTGAAACTGCTTAAAGTATTTCAAAATATTTTAATAAAGCTTTTTGAATTATCAAATAATGTAACTTTTAAACAAATCTTACTATTATTATAAATATTTGCTCTTCATCCCTGGCCCAAAGGAAAACTATAAATCTTGTCTCAACTGAATGAACACCATTTATCATATTCATTTTGTTGTCAATACAATTATGAAAAGCCTTTGGCCTTTTCCCAAGGAAGCTGATTTGCTACTGAAACTCAATTATGATAAGCAAGGCCCGTACTGGGCCACCCGTCTGGCCATCCAGCACAGTTTCCTGCATCGCTGACACTTCGGCCCCCATCCCTGACCCTAATAACATCGGCGTCTATGGTCAAATGGAGACAATGGTTTCTAGTTCAAAACAAAACATTAAATCCCAAGGTTTTCTGTTTGCTATTTTCTGCCACCTGCTGGACAAAAGTTTCACTTTAGCTAGGTGCCAAAAAGAAAGAGCTAAGTCAGGAAATGGAAAAATAGCCTTAATTAAAAACTTAAATTATAGTGTGTTCTATAAATTTTTGGCAGTATCACGTATGGAAGATATTTCTATTCTTTGACACTGAGGGAGAAGGTTCTGACCTTGACTCTCAGTTGAGATTGTTGATGAGGAAAACATGAAACATTAATTGCTGGACATCCTAGAGCTGTGGCTTGCTTTCAAGGTCATCAATTTAAAGTACAAAAACTAGGATGTTATGATTTCTCAAATAAATAAAATTTTTACTTTATGAGCTTCTATTTATGTTGAGAGAAATAAAAGGGTCATATGTAATTCCAGTTTCTCAATCATAGCTTAAAGAATTGTATGACTTTCCATGTTAAAATCTACAATCTCTGCAAATGTATCTAGTATCCTGATATAAGGACATACGTGATTCCCCATGACATTATCTCTAACCTTTCTGTGGGCATGTAAATCTGATGAAGTAGGTTTTAAGAGTAAAATGTAAGTCAGTATTCAAATTAACGTTAAAATTTTAAAAAATGTGTACTTCTCCCCAAAACATGCCCAGAACCCCCGCTAGTTACGTTTTTGGCCGTAACTGCGCCATCAGTAGTTGAAGATTGCCTTAGAGAAGTTTCTTTTGCAATTTATGAGGGAAGTTTGGATAAGAAGGACTTGAAAGGAGCAACTGAGTCACAGTGTAACTTAAAAAATAGAATAGCTTTAAGGCTATAGAATTTTTCTCATGTGCTCTGATGGTTTCATGAAAAACTTGATATTACGCTTATATGACTTGTATAAATTGTCACTTCCTGTTAGGATCAAAAAAGATCCATACAATAATAAAACAATATTATTAAAACAATATTGACCTTGTATGACCCCCGAACATGTTTCAGATGTTATACAAACTGCGTTGCCTACTTCAATGGTCATAATGAGCCATACTACTGGATGTCTCCTTTTTCAGATGAGGAAACTGAGGCTCAGAGAGGAGAAACGACTTGCCAAGGTTTACACAGTAAATGAACAGCTGGGATTTCAAGCCTGGTCTGCCTGACACCAAAGTCCGTGTTCTTTTCCCTCTTCTATGATGATACATTTCTGTGGGGGACGTTTGTCTCGATGTTTATTTATTTTGCTGTCTGTACTACGCCTTGGCAAAGGTAAACACATATACCAAATGAAAAATTCCGACCACTTATTTCCCCCTTTCGAGGTCCATTAATATTTTCACGATGATGAAAAACTGTAGCGTGACAAATTAAGACTTAAAGAGACAAGGTGACCTTCTCAGCCCTGCTAATTGAGATGAAGGAGAAATTCGAATCTCCTCAAAAATGCCAAATGGTAGGACGCACGGGTCCTGAGTTAAAGATGTTAGCCCGATTCCTCCCCTGCCCCTCAACTCCAACATAAACAATCGCGTGGGGATGTGATCATTAACTTGTCAATATTTAATGACACCAAAAAAGTGACCTCTCTGAGCTGGTCTCCAAATGCAGTGCTCAGTTATCTGCTCTGTTGCCACTGTGCTGTAATTTTTAGCTGATTACACATTAGTTCATTTAGCTTTGTTTCCTCTTCCCTACTGTGCCATACTATTAAGCGAAAGCGAGGGGCCTGGCATCCCTCTGTGCACAGAGCTGGTATTGTCACAGTGTAATAAGGATACATCCAGTCAAACAGCATGGTGTAGCTGGTCTTTGTGTTCAGTGCAAAGGCAATCCCTCGAAGATCTCTTGCCAGCCCGATCAACATACGCTGTCAGTGGGAAAGAGACACAGTAATTGATTTTCACGTTAGCACAGAGCAGATGGAGTAATAATCAGGCAATAATGACCACATATCTGATTTTGATTCATTAGCTAAAATGTCTCGCTCAGATCCCTTTCTATAGAAAACCATAGACTCTTTAGACAAACAGACCATCAAACCTGCTGCCCAACTCCACTTTGATTCTTATAAATTGAGCTAAGTTGTAATCCTAGTAGATAAGGACATTGAGATTAATATATTTTGTTTCTGAATAATGCCAAATTAGAAAAATATAAAAGAGGATTGATAATTCTGCAAAACAGAAATGCACAGGGTGTAGAGGTCTAGACATTATTTAATAGCAAACCTTAACCACGTTGGCTCGCATGAAATCAGCCCCACTGTGCAGTTCGGAGTCTATCTGGAAGCACACTGGCATTTCAAGATCCCAAAGGAATATCCTTAGTGACTGAGGACAAAATAAAACTGGCCAGGCAACCTATTAGTAACGTGACATACCCAGAAACACACTTTCATTCCCCAAGCAAGAAAAAGGTGTAAAGAAAAGAGTTCTATATTCGATGTCGGAAGACTTGATTTTGAATCCAGCCGTGCTCCTTAGCTGTAAGCCTTAAAGCAAGGTAGTTTATCAGTCTCAGTTTCTCATCTATAAAAGGGGCTAACAGCACCTCTTTCAGAGGCATTGTCAGGAATAAATTTAATAAGCTTATGTAAAAATGCCTAACAAGAGCCTGGTACATACTAAGTGCTCCATAAATATTTAGTTTTAAGAGAGAGAGAGAGAGAGAGAGAGGGAGGGAGAGAGAGAGAGAGAGAAACAACTTGACTCTAAAATAAAAGAGATCTGACTTGTACTGCAGATGCTTAATTAAGCTGTCCTTAGGCTGATGCCTGGGAAGAGAAAAAGAAAACCCATGAACAGATGCTAGGATGTCAGAACAAAGAGCACAAACAAACATAACTGCAAAGTAAGGGGGTGGGATAATTGAGATATGCAACTGTGACTTCTGAAGATACTGTTTCAGTGGAAATATTTGTCAGAAAATGATCTCTGAACTTTTCATCTGACCAGATTTTTTTCCCCCTCACGCCTTAGTAAAAAATGAAAACCTCTTTAGGAAGGTGTTTAAATCATCATTAAGGACCTGGAAGTGAGTCATGACCCTCACCTTACTGGCTGAACAACATTTCAAAGTATTAAATAGTTAACCTGTCAGAGGTGTCTGTAAATTTCTGATCTTCTTGCCACTTCACCTAATAGGTGACTCATTATAACTGAAAGTTGTTTATAAGGATAGTCAGTTTCTATACTGTCTAACAGTTTATAGGGTGACGGTCATCTCAATTTCTGAATCTGTAAATCTCGAATACCTGTTCCTGCTTCTTTAAACGACTTATTCTTTTCCCTCTCATAATCTCACTGGTCCTTGTTTTTCTGTAATTGGCTAGTCTCCTGTACAGTTCTCTCATGTGACTTGCTGTTTTTCTTAAAAAAATGATTTTGCCTTTTATGTAACCTATTTTCACTACCTGGAACCTGCCTCCTTTTGTGGCTTCTCATGTTTCTCACGGTTTCTAGAAAAAAAACCAGATCTTCTAAGAAGCCATCTTTGAGTAATTCTGCTCTTGAGCATTTAGCTCTGCAGTCTTTCTATTAAAGTGACCTTTTTGGTCTATTTTTATTATGTACACTTACAGGCTATTCTTCAAAAACTCTTAAATTTTCATATATATATATATATATATATATATATATATATATATATATGGTATCCACTATTCGACTCTAAATTAATCAATAGGGACCATGAGTTTCACTTTCTTTATGTCTACTGCAAAGGGCTCTCAAAACATTTTAGACTATCCTCATTACACAAAAATATTAAAATTGATTTTATTACAAGCTTTTCTCCCTTCAAAGATAATAGACATTCTCTAATTGACTGAAAATATATCAATGTTTAATTTTAGAGAATGTTACTATAGAGAGGAGAAAGCATATAACATAATAACTAAGTGTATGTTTTCAAAAGATTTGACATGAGCAGGAAAATGCAGCGTTAACGTTAAGAAACAGATTTCTTATGCTCAGGCAGTATCTTTTGTCTCAAAGCGGCAAGAGTATCTGTGTAATAATCCACACAGATACTCAAACAGCACTGAATACTTTCCTGAGAGCCAAAACATACCCAGTTTTGGCACGACGCAGGAAACTTCACTAGGAGCTCAACCCGGCTCCAAAACAATCTCAGAGAGCGAGAGGTGATCTGGTTGAAGTTTTGAGCAGGAGGAGCCACGATTCACCATCTCATTTAAAAGAGTACAAAGGGGTTTATTGGAAAAGTGGCCTTTCTCCTACGGTTGGTCAACACTTGATTGACCAGAAAAGCGAGCGGCTCCCGTATTTTTAGAGAGGTTGCTTTGGGGAGACGGGCAGGTCTGGGAGTCTGGTCCTGGGGATTCCTTTTCGGATGGCTCGAGGAGAATCTGCTCAGTGCTTCAGTGTGCGGCGTGGTGAACAGTTGTCTGTGTGCCAAGTGTGAGACGGATGGTCTAAGAAGCAGCTGAACTGCGGCTCCTTCCACCCCGACCCCCAAAATAGGGTTTCTAATGGAAAGTCTGACAGACCCTTTACTGTAGTGGCACTACTGGGGGCAGCTATAATATTACCCTCATAATTCTACTATATAATAACAACAAAGAAAAAGAAGGTGAAGGGTCATTGTGCTTTGTCTTTAGAATTAAGATGGCTGTCTTCATCCTTACAGCATACTCTTAATTCTGGAGACACATCTTAATAACCTCTAAATAGTTCCAACAAAAGAGCCGTGTCAGAGGAATGAGCAGGCCCCAAGGTGTTTCAACTGGAGTGTTTTCATCTGCCTTTATTGCTCTATCCCTCTCCAGAATTAAGGCAATAACCTGTGATAAATTATTCAGGAACTGCTACAGGGATCAAAGCAGAATCGTTCTGTTAAAGTGCTGTTTGCAACATTTGGCACTTAGTGCAAAAACTTTTAATGTGCGCATGCTGAAAATCAAGGATTTTAAATAATTTAACATTGTGGAGTTTATACGGAGGGACTAAAGATAGCAGGTTCCTATTTAACTGCTCCTCTTCCTCTGGTAAGTTTCATTCATTTTCCTTAAAACCGATGACGTCATGGCCAAATCAAAAATGATGCATGAGTCAGGGGAGTATTTTGGACTACAGTTTACTATGGATACAATAATATGAGGGAAAAACATATATTTTGAACTAATGCTTTAGAGTCAGGATTTGTCATAGCATTTTCTTTCTTTATTTTCCTTTACTTTGAAGAGAAAAACCCAAGACAAAAATTCAACGTTCTCTTCAATTTTATTAGGACTAAGTAAGAAAACAAACCTATAAATTTAAGAGTTTTGTAGCACTTCCTCCCCCTCACGAACATATTTCAATTTGGCAACACAGGTCCTTAATGTTTATGTTCATCCTAAAATCCGCGTTTGAAAAATATCTATAAATAGGGAGTTAGAAAATCCTGGTAAGCGTTGCAAATTAAATGAATATAGCAGTCCTGAGGCATTTTCATAGAGATATTTTAACAGCATCACCTCCTGTGGATTGGAATACTAAATACTTTATTGAAGAACAAAACAGAACTGTTTTTATCTCTAGTACTTGTGAAATGAAGTACCTGAAAGCACTTTTGCATGTATTATTTATTCATCGTGATAGAAAAATAGCCTTAACCTAATAAATTACATTTAAAAGCATTTAGTGCAAAAGTTTTGTTTATGATAAAGCAACAGATTTAGTTCTTTACGGGTAGCTTAAAGCACCAAGTTTTCTTTATACAAATTAGACAGATGGTGCTTACAGTAGAATTTACTAAAGGTCTGTCACAACAAATGCAGCCAAGCTGCATATTTAATCACTGCAGAATCTTGTCTACCTGCAGCTGCCAACTGCTAATCCAATTTCCCTGATAAATGTGGCAAGAGACACGATCAGCAATAAAGAGCATCTAACTCCATTTTCCTGCAGGGCGTCTTTTGATGAACATTTAGGACGGAAGCGCGGAGTGCACTGTGTGGCCTTGGTTCGTGGCAGCTGCATGCATTCTGAGGCACAGTTCTCGGGTTACTCACTTAATTCTGCCACTATCATTACGTTGCTATTGATCTCGGTAGCTGTTGCCTACACAGCATTACTCTAGATGAAGCTGAATCAGGCAGTTATCATGCATCAAACTTGCTCAAAAGCCTGGAGATTTCCCCTTAATTACTTGTGATTTTATTTGCAAATACCGTTAAAGTGTAATCAAGCAGTCACTTTCCAGGGTCGTTAAGAACTTGCTGGTTTAGGGATATATCACTGGAACTCCATTAAAAATGACTCTAGGAAGATGGTTTCTATCAAACTAGATGGGATTACATCAAAATGGGCTTGGAGTATAATGAAATCTTCAAATGAGACAAATGTAATTTTTATGAAGATGGTGGTTTTGCAGCGGTGGCTACCTTAAAGCTGCAAAGATCTTGCTGGTCACCAAAAATATTTGTAAGACACTTCAAAAAACATACCTAACCAGCGTAGAAACTCGGGTGAAGAATTTCAGCAAGACTGTAAACACAAAGTCCGTCCCCATGATCCTTTTTGGTTTTAAAATTCTGTGACAATCACATGTTGATAAACGTTCATTTCAAAAACTCTATTTCGAATTAAAAGGTATAGTACTTGGCTAATTATTTTTTGGTAGAAGAATTATACTAAAATAATCATTGAAGGCCATCATTTTTCTATTTGGCTTCTTGCTGCTAATTTTTTGTTTTTTTTTTTTGTTTTTGGTAGAGAGAGGAGGAGCCATGCAAAATGATGGTTAATATTTTTAACGTATTTCAAAGAGCAATAAAATATGACTCAGGCATCACCAACAAAGGTGCCTGCATTCTCTGGAGTACATTTATTAGTCCCTTAAAAATAATAATCAGTGTCAATCTACTTAATACAGCCCCGATACATTACCATTTCAGAAGATGCTATTCTTATTTAGCAGATCTTGTGCTCCCCACCCTCCACATTAAAATATGGGGCTGTTTTGTCACAAACAGCTTGCTACACTTAAGGATTTTACTAATAAAACATAATGTTGTCTTAGATATTATGACTGTTGCCACAGCTGAACTGACTTGTCAAATCAATCCTAATATGGCTCCCACAGGCACATAAAAACCTTATTTAGCTATCAGTTATCCTAATCACTTTGTTCAGTTTAAGAATGCAATACTTCAAGCCCAGCTCCTATTTATACATATATGCCTAGCCATTTAATAAAGTCTTGATTTATATAAATTCTTGTTTAAAAAAATATTTAGAGACGTAGCGTTTTAGCGTGTGTATGTTTGTGCGTTCCTCCATATAAACGTGCTGAAACGTACAGGGCCGGGCAGAGGACGGAACGGGGAGGTTTACGGTGGCGTACCCACAAGAAATGCTCTTTTAAAGATGCTGACTGCCACGAGAGACGAACCTGTGCCATCTAATCATCAACTGAATGTCCAAAGTCACTGCTGATCTCAAAGTGCATTTATAAAAGAAACCTCAGTACTTATATGAAAAGTACGGTTCAAAGACACGTGCATCCGGGAACGCGGGGCGGATGAGGCTTGGGGTGCACGCGGACAGGCAGAGCCTTCTGCATCTAGGTATCCTAGGAAGGACAAAATTCTTTCCCCATGCTTGGAAACGAACCCACCTTTACATCTTCTTGTTTAAAGTTGTTGTTGAATATTTGTAATATTGTTTCGAAAGAGACCGTAAGAGGCAGCATGAAATTCTCAAATTCGTCCTCATCTTCGCCTATCAGAAAAACAAAAGGGTGACCACTGTTTAAAACGCGTGCTATCGTACGTGAGCCTCAATAGCGAGAGCTCCGTTCAGGGTAGAAATGTTCCCGAGAAGGGGTTGGCCTGCATTCACACTCAGGGCACATTCTGTGCTTTGGTTCATTGAATATTCTAGGGTTTTGCCTTCTCTTTTTGCACCAAATGAAACAGCGGCATTACTTACCAGCCATTTTTTTTCCCCCTGGCTTTTTATTGGATCAAACAGATTCATGCCTCAGGCATCTCAGCCCCTTGGCTTTTAGGGCCCCCAGAGCCTCCCTGGTGCCTCAGGAAGCGACTTTCAAAGCCTCAGAGACAAGGATCTTTTTTTCCCCTTCTCTTTGGGTGCCAAGACCCTGAAGGGCTCACAGACTCAGGTGCCCCGAGAAGTCTAAGTTATTATTAATTAATTAATTAATTAATTATTTTTTTAAAAAAATTAATTTGTTAAACAGATAGCAGGGAAACTTTGATCTGCCAAATAGGATAAAGTCTCTCATGGGTCATTTGGACTTTAAGTACATTCTCCATGGGTACACTTCCTCTTGCACTAAGCTTCCTTTTCTTTATAGAAAGGGAAAGAAACGTTTTCTATTGTTTTTTGTTTGTTTGTTTGTTTTTGACTTAAAAGTTAGACTACAGTTCCTCAGGGGTTCTGCCAAAGCAGTCTTCACTTCACATGGATATGCACAGCTGACAATTATATAGAGTATTCTTTTCAAAAAATATATATATATTTTTAAATGAGGGAGTTGATTCTCTCATTCATCCTGTGCCACAGGGAACTAAAAGCCCCACTTTTACTGAAGAAACAGGCAGAGGGAAGTTAGGTGACTTGCTGAAGGTGGCACTATTTGGTCCTGACTTCCTGATTTCTATACTGTGTTTTTAAATGGAGCACTGAAGACGAAACGAGATCTCAGAGAAGAGACCAGTGGTTCCCAAGTTTGGTCCTTGACCCAGCAACATCAGTATCACCTGGGAACTCGTTAGAGTAAACTCCTGGGTTCCAGCCCAGATACACTGAACCAGAAACTCTGGGGTGGGGTCTAGCAATTTTCGTCTTAAGAGGCCCTCCAGGTAATTCAGGGGCATGCAAATTCTTGAGAAACACTGGCCTATATACATCATTCTACAGACAAGGAAACTGAGGTCCAAGGCCACGTACACAGACCAACGGCAGAATCGGGATCTTTCGACTCGTAAGGAGTGGCTGACTTGGCTGTCCTTGATCTTTCATGACTTCTCTTTACCCTTTAACCTTACGTAATTTGTTTCTAGAGTCCGAGAGAATCGGGGACTTAGCTTTGTTCACAACGAGATGTCAAAATGCTGAGTCTGTCCTGGTGTGCTGTTGGAGGCAAGGGTCAAGGGCCTAGCTGAAGGGTGAGGCAGAACAAATTATAATTCTTGCTCCATTGACTGGCTGCATGACCAAGTTATTCCTTTTAGACACGCCCTCTGTCAGGCGATGACAACATCCGAGAGCTTCACAGAGCCATTCTTATTTTCCAAAGCCTGGTCAAACGGTCACTTTCCCAACGTCTGAGCCAAGCTCCCCCACAAGTGCCCAAGGTCCCACTGCAAATGTCCCGCCTCGTCTCTTTGGCTTCACACAGCATTCTGTTTGACTCTCTACTATAGATACCATTTATCAGTAGGCCTTGCATGGCAGGTATTTAGGCATACAGCTTATAATAACACTAATAATACCACCTACATCATTCCACCATTACCAGCATTTGATGAGGGTTATTGTGGGGATTGAATGAGATAAAATTTATAACGTGTATGTAAATTATCAGGTCTATCGGCCTACACTGATACTATCTTTGCCTTCACTTCTGGAGAGCCGAGACTGTATCTTTGCATTTCTCAGTAAAAGAGAATGCCTTAGGAAGGGCTCTAAGTAAACAGAAGTCAGAATAGAGAGTGTATGGCTTCCCCACATACTGTTCAGCTTCAGGTATTTACCAGTCACTTTGAGTCTGTTTTCTCGCCTACAAAATAAGGATAAAAAAATACCTATCTGTGAAGGTTATTGTAAATATTAAATGTTATAACACGTGAAAAACAGAAGATGCTCAATAAATAGCAGCGGTAATACTAGTATTTTAGTATTTGTACTGAGAACAGTGCCTGGCATGTATTAGAGAAATACTGTATTTGAATAAAAATTCACCTTTATTGCGCAATAAAGGTGAATTTTAAAACTCCCTTATTTAAGAAATAAGACACCTGATATAGAATAACGCATTCAGTGAAGTAAACGTTATCAAATCCTTAAATATGTAATACATTTACATTCTATTTAAACTATATAATGTCGATCCTCTAAGATAAAGCGACTGCTAAGTGTGCAAGTATTGCAGAGAGCACTACAGGCAGACAAGGGTGCTGGAAAGAGTGGGTGCTTGAATCCTGGCTCTGCTACTGTCAGCCGTCTGGTTTTGGATAAAGTCACTTCACTCATCTAAACCTTCGTGTCCTCATCTGTAATGAAGAGACATAACAGTTACAGTAGACCCCCTTATCGGTGGTTTCACTTTCTACAGTTTCAATTACCCAAGCTTAACCGAGGTCCAAAAACACTAAATGAAAAATTCCAGAAATAAACGATTCATAAGTCTTAAACTGCGTGCTGCTCTGAGTAGCATGATGAAATCTTGTGGCATTTCACTCTGTCCCAGCCGGGCCGTGAACCATCGCTTTGTCCAGTGTGTCCACGCCGCAGATGCTCCCCCACCCATCTGTCACCAAGCAGCCTCCTTGGTCAGAGCTACGACCCCAGGATCGCGGCGCTCGTGTTCAACCAACCCTCGTTTTACTTAACGGGATAGTGGTGCTGGCAATTCAGATCTGCCACAGAGAAGCCGTCAAGTGCTTCCTTTCAGTGAAAGGTGAAAGTTTTCGACTTAAGATGGAAAGAAAAAAAAT
>CM053515.1:4422087-4478725 GCA_028627145.1 Eidolon dupreanum
CCTAGATATATACCCAAGAGAAGTGGAAGTCTATATCCACACAAGACTTACACGCGAATGTTCATAGAGGCATTAGCATAATAGTCAAAAGGCTGAAACAACCCAACTGTGCATCAATGATTCATCAATGGATAAATAAAATATGGTATATTTACACAAAGGAATATTAGTCAGCAGTAAAAAGGAATGAAGCGCTGACATATGCTAAAATACGAATGGGCCATGGAAACATTATGCTGTGCAAAGCCAGACAGAATATTATGCGATTCCATTTATATTAAAGGCTTAGAATGGGCAAATCCACAGAGCTGGAACGTCGATTAGGGGCTTCCAGGGGCTGTGGGGAGGGGTAATAAGGAGTGACTGCTTGAAAACACAGGGTTTCTTTCTGGGGTGATGAAAATATTCTGGAATTAGATGATGATGGTTGTAAAACTATGTGAATAGTCTAAATATACTGAATACTACTGAACTGTACACTTTGAAAGGATAAATTTTATGGTATGTATATCTCAAAAAATAAAAAAACCAAAACCACAAACAATAAAAATCTGGGTTTGCTTCTCCCCCCTCTCCATCCCTTGAAATGTATACAGAAAAGTGAAATTTCTCGTTTCCTCAAATTCAAATGCAGATGGCAGATGGATTTCACGGGGAGTGGCCAAGGAGCAGCAAGTAATAAGTAACTATGGTGATGACGAATGATGGTGGCCGGCAGTTACTAGGTTTACCGCGTGACGAGCATTACGTGAAACACTGTGGTATCAGTGACAGGTCGGTGTGGCCGGCTGAGCAGTGGCCCCGAAAGGTGTCCACGTCCAAACCTTGGACTCTGTGAAGATGTTCGGTTCTATGACAAAGGGGCAATGAGGCTGCTCATCAATTGACTTTGACATCGAAGGTTATCCTGGCCATCGGTAGGGGTCTGATGGAATCACAAAGGTCCTTGAAAGCACTAGAGGGGAGAAGACAGGGAGGGCTGGAGAGCTGGCAACGTGAGGCGCTGGCCCGAGGTCGCTGGAGGAAGAGGGCCAGGAGCCCAGGAAGCAGCCAGCCTCTGGACTGGGCCAGGCGAGGGGACACGTCCCTCCTGAGCACCTCCAGAGAGCAGCACTGTCCTGCCGACACCCTGACTCTGCCCACTGAGACCCATTTCAGACCTCCGACCTCCAGAAGTGTAAAATAATGAATCTGTAATATTTTAGCATCAACTTTGTGGTGATTCGTGACAGTGGTAACAGGAAACTAATGCAGTCAGTAAAGTTCGGGCCTAAAGCCTCCGTTTCAATCTAAGGAGAATGAAGAGGAGAGACAGACAAGGAGACAGAGGCAGCGAGTGACGAACAATCCATTCCAAACCAAGTCCCAGCGGGAAATCTCAGAAGAGCCAGCGACCCCCACAGGCCCAGGCCCACACCACTGGCTCTTCCTCAGTGCTTCATTCAGACAGCGCGTGTGCAGGTCTACGACGAAGTCTTGAGAAACACGCTTAGCTCGATCTGTCTAACTTGGGCCAGAATTCAGTTTTCATTTCCATTGCCCTCTAAACTGCCTAGGAGTTCTTGCGGGCTCTGAAATGACTTGTGGCTTCAGGCGGGACAGCATGGTTTTCCAGTCTGTCAGGAAGTGTCACCGACTTATGCTCCTTTGGAAAATAGTAGCTCAGGTACTGGAGGCAAGGTGGCTGCATCAAGGCCACTGAACCTGCCTTGTCGGGAGGTGCTGGTGGCAGTCAGCGTCCCTAATAGTACATTCAGTAAATATTTGTGTCGTGATATATACTCAGTGCTTGTTTTGTGACAGGAATTGGTCCAGGCCCTTTTTGCACATCTTTATCTTATTTAAGCCATGTGACAACTCTTCAAGGTAGATCTCTCCATTTAATAGATAAAAAAATTGAGGCTCCCTTCAATCCCTCTCCCTAGGGAACCAGAATGTTTACTTTAATTCCCAGAAGAAAAATACACTGCCCACTGCAGACTGTTGTATTCCTTCCCTACGAAGCTACCCTAAAAAGTTTTGTCCCTGAAGCACCTCGTCCCCTGGGGTGCTTTGGACTGTACCCTCAAAACCAGGTAAGTTATTAAAACTGGATCTGGACTTAATGGGCTGCTTTCTGCCTACAGGGCCAGCTAATTAGTCTTAATTATCTCATTATAGATTCTAAGTATTTCCAGCTGCTTCTTTACCCCTTATTGCCCACTCCCACCCCCCGCCCGCCATGTCTATTTTCCAGACTGTCTTTGCCAAGTCATGGACACGGGTGATAGATGGGTGTATTCTTCCTATCTATCAGAACATTAGCTGCTTCTGATCAAGCTTCTCACTTGCTAAATCCTCCTGGGACATCTTTTGTGTTTCTTTATTCATCAAAAGAAATAAGCTTTGGCCAATTATTAGACATAAGGACTAATTTTAAAAACTGCATTTGACTTTCACTGATCATGGAAATATAATATACCTATATAGGGCAAATAATAAACACGAATCTATTTTTATTTGATATAAGATGGGAACGTAACCCTTCTCCTTCCTACTCACTGTCAACAAAGCCTCAAATCAATCATTCAGTCCAAATAGTTCAAACAAAATGAAGAAGAAAAAGTTACATTTCCTAATTAATCAAGCATGTGAAAGGTGAAGTAACGACTTAGCAAAAGGAATGAGAATGTGTGGTCGCAGGGCTGCAAGGTACATGACCGACCCTGGGCAAAACATCTAATCTCTGCACCTCACTTTTCTAACGGCCAGACAATGCAACAGTACCAACTCGTGCGGGCTGTCATGAGGATCGAATAGGATAATGTATATGAAAGTGGTTTTAAAACTACAAATCTGTAAACAAATGTTAGTTATTATTACTAAAGAAAAGGAAAGTTTCCTCCCTCTGTGTATTTTTAACTTCTTTCCTTACTAGCGATTTGTAGAATACTCTTCCTTTTTTATTCAAGTCATTCACTTGTTATTTAAAATTTCTGAAATTTCAGCTAGAGATATCTTCAGGTGTTAAGTATTTGTTATAAGCCACAAAGGTAGATGGATGCTATGCTACCCTCGTCCCTATAGAGAGAACTATCTCTTTATGTGTATAAACACCATTTTAATATTAGCAGCCCTGGGATCATTAAAATATATGACTGCTTCTGAGAGTTTGAGTATCTGAGGAAAGCTTTGCTTGCTCAGTTTCTATCATCATGATTCTCATCTTCATAGTTTGAGATAAGGTGCAATCATAAAAGGTGCAAGGAAAACAACTGTTGGTGACACTGAGCACTTCTAAATTTGTGGCTGATAACGACTTAATTTGTAACTAATAATATTAAGTTCTCCACAAAACAAAAAGCCTTGTTATAGCTCTTTTCCATACTTACTACCCTCTCCGATATTTGTCAACTGAATTCACCTCTGCTCAAATTAAACAAAACAGAAGGTTTTTATTTATTCCAGTATTTTATACTGAACGGCTCCCTGGAGGGTCTCCATTTACTGGCTTGGGTAATACTATCTTTCTTTTAGTTTATTAGATTGACAAAGTTAATTTAAAAATAACCTAGGGAACTTTAAGTGATTCTTGGAATGGCTACCATGCATACACGTATGGTCGGTCACCCATTGTCTTCTGTAAGATATCTCGTGGAGGGAATTTTTCCATTTCCATTTATAATTTCTTGGAATACAAAAAATACATTGCCTACATGAAACATCATCATTCTGATGATGAAATGTTTTCAATTATGTTCTTTATTCAACTGAACATTTTATCTAGTTTAGCCAAGGAGCAATTTGATAAAATAGTACAACTGTTTATTGCCAAAAAACCCCCCATTTTCATCTGAAACACAACCTGGGGCACATAGCATCTAATTAAATTCACACAAAGCACAAAGTGTTGAATAGAAACCAAAATGCGTTTCAAAGTAAATATCAATTAATGTGACACCCAATTTCTAATCACTCCAATGTGCAAGGCTTATACACAAAACATATTCAATTTATTTTGTAGGATTGAATTAGAATATGCTTTATAGCAATCCAAGAATCACATCCAGTGCTTTGCTAGCAGGTTGGTTAGGTGTTTTTTTTCTATTTGATTCTTACAAAAAAATCATTGTTATAAAAAGTTCTTCCATAAATTTTTCTTCATTTAGTTTGAGAAGGATGGACTCTTATTACCTGATATTTTAATTTTTCATTTAATACATGGATGTCTGCTTCTTTTGGCAAAGAGCATTATCTCTTTTTTCCTTGTTTCCATGACAGTGAACACACAATAGAAAACTATGAAACCACATATACAGGAATACTGACAACGTTCTAGTCAACCCAGTTTGTGAGAAAAGACTCAAATAATAAAACTGTTTTTAACAACACTCGACAAATGATCGTCTATAAAATAATAACACTTTGAATAGAGGAGCAATAAGCGACTAATCTAGCACAAGAGTGGTCAAGTGTAGCAAATCACTGGTGGAAGTCACCAGCCATTTTACCTGCATTGTCTTGGAGAGGCCGCCGGTCAAAGCTACTCCCAGAGAGAGCCTGGCAGGCAGACCTGACTCCAGGAGGCATGATGATGGCGTCTTGGTTACAGTCCACTTAAGTGCCACTCATTTGCCAAATATTTACTGAGTGCCTACAGTGAACAGATAATGAGGCTGGTGCTACAAAACATGAAAAGGGCGAAGTCCGGGCGCCAAAGGAGCCCAACACACTTGGAGGAGAGAAGACCACTCTGGTTCTCAAGGCAAAGACGCTCCAGTAACACACACCCCCAACCATCGCTTAATGCTTATGACTGCCACCATTTTAAAAAGTGAAAAACACTGATAAATAAGAATTTCTTTCCAAACAATGTAAAAGTTCCATGAGTGTGGTAGCTATCGTTTTTAATTTTACCTATATCCAACTGTTTCTCACAAGATATCTAAAAAATGCTTGCAAGTTCAAACATTTACCTTAAAAAAAAAAAAACTTAAAAAAATCAATTTAGAGAGGGGAGGGGGAGAGGTAGATGGGGTAAAAGGGGTCAAATATGTTGGTGACATTAAAGAATTAAAATAAATGAGTAAAAATAATCAATTTATACTTTATTTTGTTCTAGGTTAAGTATTTCAAAGAACTCTAATCCTGGTGAAACCTAATACAATCCTATTATTCAAACGCATCCATTTTTACCTCGGTTTCTCATACCTCAGAGTTGACACTAAGCAACGCAGAACAGAAGCCGCCTTGGCGGAGGCGCCGCGCAGCGCAAAGCCCTTTCGGCACCGTCTCTCCTATCAGTCGTCAGCGCAGTGGTGAGGGCGGCTGCGCTGAGACCGGAACCGCGATCCCGTGGTTTAAGCCACCGCAGACACACGCGGGTTCTTTTGTCTGCGATGCCCATATGTAAACAGACCCTGACCCTTCCCATTTCCAAGTCCTGAAGATGTGCGTGTTGGGGACTAATTTCTAGGAAATCTCCTCTAGCTAATTCTCTTTAACTTTGGTCTTTCATTTCTTTCGCTCTGTCTGCCAAGGTCATTTGACGAGCAATTCTAAGGCTCCGGGAATAAATTCAGTCCAGACAAGGGCCCCGCGGCCTTCTTTAATGCTCGGACTACAGGGAAGGAGGAGGGCAAGCTCTCTGAGGGCAGGGGACAGTATGGCCAGGTCTCTGTAGTGCCCTCAGAGCTCAGCACAGTGTGCTCTCTAAATGATTATTTCAGGACAATGACAAAGAACCTGGGCTGCTCTTCTCTCCAAGGCAGCAGCCAAGACGTAATACAGGCCAGTGTGCAGTATGCAAAGCTGTCGCTCAGATCTCCCACTTGCCTAAGGTAGCAGATGATTGGGTTTTGCATGCCTGGTTTACACTCTTCAAATATTTATAGACAGTTCTCTTTGCCTCAAGCCCTAGTTGTCACTTAGCCAAGTTATACATACATGGTTCTTTTAATCTTTCCTTCGAAATCAATCCTGCTAAGCTCTTTAATCATTCTAGTTGCATTTCTCTCAACTTTTGGCTGTTTGTCTTTATGCTAATTTTTTTCTGTTGAAATGCATGAAAATAATACAGGAGTAGAGCAGAGAAGGGTTTGGTCAACTTTCCATTACAAGGTTCAATACCTTTCATGTGCAAAATAAAATTATTTATCCTCTTTCCTTTTGAAGGATCACATTTTAAAGATTCATATTTAAGTTGATGGGTCAATCAATACATCACAAGAGAGAGGAAGAAAAAGGTATCATCAGTATTATACTCTCTAAGGATGATATCGTCATTGACTAAACTCTCATGTGTCTATAAACTGATTAATTTAACCTGTGATATTCAAACATAAAGAAAAAGGGGAACTCAGAGTAATGTGGTCACCATAGAGAGGCGTAAGTACCTATCTATGAGACTGTCTACCTGTGGAGATTTCTGGCCAACCTCAGCTTTTCAATAAAAAAAAATTAAATTCAAGATTATTTTTCCCATCGCATAAGTATTAAAGAAAAATTCAAACAATCAGAAATGAGGAAAGGTTACTTATAGCCCACTACCCAAAGACAATATTTAACATTTTTGAAGAATTTCATCTGAGTCTTTTTTTGCTATACTGCCCCTTGCCTTTTCTACTATTAGACCAGGAAATTTCATATCTTGCATTATTTTTAAATCATAATTTTAATGACCACACACGATTCCCTCGAGTGTGACTAATTTTACAATTCCCTATGTTGGACATCTACGTTGTTTCTATTTTTTCTCCATATTAAACATCACCACAAAGAAAATCTTTCTGTGTAAAGCCTTCCCGTCTTTAAGCTTGTTCCTGGATTCATGGCAGTAAAATTAATGTATTAAAAGACACATAGGAAATAAATTTTGTGGTAAAGAATTAGTGCAAGTGCTATCTGAAGTGAAAAATACCACCTAAAGTAAAGATTTGTCTTTTGGCCCCGATGCTAATGAGTGAATGCTCAAATCTTAGAAAGTTGTAGAAAACCATTGGAGTTGGCAAATTCCAGTCAATTAAATGTGGTACTCACTAGACTTTCACTTTACCCACACAAATATATTGTCGATCCTAATTAAGCAAGCGTAAATTATGGACATTACCTAGATCTACCATGAGCAGGCGAGTGAGGGCTGTGTAGAAGGTTGTTCGGCACCTGAAGTCACTGAGGCTGTACCTGTCACTGATGCCCAGGAAGGGGAAATGTTCACTCTGATAAAAGCAAAAGCATCCACAGTTACCAGTGCTTTACCTAAACGACCCAGAAAATTCTAGTCATGCATTAAAGCAAATGAGACTTACCGTGTGATTTTTTAGCATAAATTTCACGGCATCTATCTTCACGAGCTTTTTTAAAAGAATATAGGTAATAGAAGTTAAGGAATCTGGGGAAATAGAACTCTTATCAATAGGTAATAAATCACGAAATAACACCGACCTATAATGGCATTAATTTCTATTTATGAAGAATAAATATTACTTCTAAAGAGTATTCCTATAGAAAAGTCCTTCATGCTGTTAAGAACGATAATCCATTATTAACCAGTGCAATTACTTTTCCTAGCTTATACATATTCTAGTTATGGAAGGAAAGAATGAACCTTATAATTAAGATAAAAACTTCTTTACTATTAAATCCTTCATAGCGGAAAATTAAAACTGACCTTTTTTACATTTGGGGTGTAATGTGAGAACTTCTTTCCACTTAATATTATTGTATAATAAAATAATTATAAAAGATCCATAATAGGTTATCAAAAAAGAAAAAATTTCAATTCTAAGAGACGAGGAGCTCAGTTAGTAGAAATCTAGGAAAATTCTGCTTCAGATGAAGATCAGAATACAATGAGGAGGATGTGGCAGACTGCATGTCACCGTTTTGGAGGACAGGCTGAGAGGACCTAATAGAGGACCTAATATTTCTCAACTCCCTACTGGGTGCAAGACATATTTGTTAACTCACCTAATCTTGACAATTACACTGTTAAACAGTGTTTATTATTTCTAATTCATAGATAAGCAAACAAACACTCATTGAATTAAGTTGCTTGCCCCAGATGCCACAGCTGTGGACTGGCGGTGCAGAGCCTCGGAGCGGGGTCCGATTCCACTTTCTACTGCATCGCATTATGACTTGGGCACTTCACCTCAGAATGAGAATAACACTGAGGAGTCATAAATGGGCTCACGTGGCCTAAATAATTTCTGGTTAATGCTGTCATCAAAGAAGAGCTGATGTGGACTCTAAGAACATCTATTTGGTTTCTAAACACCCCTTTCTTTTCCTTTACCCCTGTCATGTGTTTTCTACTGTGGCCAGGGCCTCTCTTGGTCATCTCTGCATACTCTCGCTTATATCCCTCTTGTAGGCGATCATAGCCTTACATGGTGCCTTTCACGTTTCCAATGAAAACTCTGGCTCTTTCCTTCACATCGTCTCCAAATACAGAACTCTGTGTATTGCCTCTGTTTGGGGGCACTGAGAAGTCTAGCTCTGAACTCTGGTCACTCAGGTATGCATGTAAAGAGGAGAAGACACATTGGAACACAAGTCAGAAAACCAGGCTTTTGGCTTCCCTACACCAAACAGCTGGCTGAGTCTGAGCACTATACTCAGCCACTCTGAGTCTTGGTTTCCTTCTCCAACAGGTGAGGATGAGCCCTACACTCAAGCTCTCTACCTTACAGAACTGTTGTGAGGCTCAGATGATGAAAATGCTTGTGCCAGTTATAAATCAGGGAGGAAGACACGAAGATGCAGAGGACTGATGTTTACAGAATGTTTACTACTCGCAAAGTCAATTCTAACAATCCTACAAGATAGGCAGTATCCCTTCCATTTTTCAGATGAGGAAACAAACTCAAAAAACTTAAGTAAAACTTTCCATGAGATAAATGATTTGTATGATTGAGATTTGAGTCCCTTTTCTCTTTAAAGCAGCCATTCCAGCTGGACACCAAGCGTGTCTACCTGGCCCACCTCCATGAGACTGTAAGCTTTCTGGAGGCAGGGTTTGTATCTGCACACTTCCTCGGGGCACTGCTCTCAGTGGGTACTCTCAGTGGGTGTTCTCAGCAGGTGCTCAATGAACTGTGTGTTTGTGGCAGGCTGCTGGCCAACAAGATGGGGCTGATAGGTACCAGGTCTTTCTCTTCCTGCAAAGATGCAGATTTGATGATTTTTCCCAGTGCAAATCACTGAGCAGAAGAACTGCCACTCAAACTTCACTCAGTTAAACAGGGTCGGGATCAATAAACTGAGAAATATCTTAAGTAATTACCAAATACAATTGTCTTAGAATTTCAAAGTTAGAAGTGACAGGGTCTATGGGTAATAAGAATACTGCCATTAATAGGAACCTTGCCGTCAGTGCTGCTAATAAACAGCGAGTCATGTTTTGACACGAGAATATTTATGGTAGCAATAAACAGAACATTCACAGGAAGAATCTCATCTGCCAAAGACACATTTTCTGTCCAACCGCATCTGTGCACTCTGCACCACGGCCGGCCTCACTGCCTTTTAATTACATTCTAAAGAAAACAAGGATTAAGAATAAATTTTTACTTCTTTTTTTTCAATAAGGAAAAAAATTAAAGTTCATCTGAATATTTACATTCCCTTATCGGAGTTCAGCTCAAAGCTAGTTATGGTCCTTGAGAGGGTCTGTAATGTTTGAATAAAAGGCAAATGACCACATCACCTTATGATCTTTATTCTTTCATCTTATCTTGTCTAAGAGACGAGGGTTCTCAGAAGTCGCACCGTTTTAGTTGGGCGGGAGTGTTTTCGCCGGGTGGCGTTCAGGACGGCTCGTAACAGTCCACGTGGAGGGGTGGTTAACAGCAGCAGCGAGAGCAGTAGCAGTGTAGAGCGGTGAGTGAGAGAGTTCGGGAAAGGTCACATACGGACAGGGAGATGGTAGAACCAAGATTCAAACCCAAGTCCGTCTGACTGTCAAGTATAAGCTCTTATCACGAGGTCACATCGTATCTATTTGATTTTAGACCGGGCAGTGATTCTGCAGAGATTGCTAGCTTCTTGGGGGACAAGTGAAACCGGAACTGGTCCCAGAGGGACAAGGAAGCTGTTCTTTTAGGAGGGAACAAATTCATCACTTCCAGCAAACTCGGTCCTGCCCAATATATACTCATGTAACAAAACTTCCCAGAAAATTCCTTTCTGTATCCATGTGGATATGAAAATACTCAGAAA
Organism: Eidolon dupreanum; assembly: GCA_028627145.1. NCBI lineage: Eukaryota > Metazoa > Chordata > Mammalia > Chiroptera > Pteropodidae > Eidolon > Eidolon dupreanum. The sequence continues at coordinate 4,432,288 of CM053515.1, forward strand.
GGTGAAGGTGAGCTTATTGATAGCCAGCGTAACAACAGGAGAAAAGCAAGAAAAAGGTGAAAAAGTGGTATATCTTACAGGTGGTGGAAAATTTTGAAAACCTGCATCCTCTAGGGAGGAGAAGAACTAAATTCGGAATGAACTGGTTCCTTAAGTTACAGCACTACCCTATACTTTAATTAATTTAGTAGCTGATGGGTACAGTAGCACTAAGTGTGACTTCGATTCATAATGTTAAGCCTTTACTAAGTATCTACCATATTTCATCAAACCGACACCACCAATTTTAAAAAACATTATTTTCTGTGCTACTAAGAAAAAGTGTTTAAAAATACCACCAATTGTAATATCTTATTTACAGAAGTGTTAAAATGTGAAGAAATTTCTATTTGAAAATCAGTGTAATAGATATATGGTATTCACTAAGCACAAGGGGGCGGACGATGGTACTGATCCAGGCAATTTTTAAAAGCCATACATGTTTACAAATAGTTTTTGCAGATAGAATTAGACCTTGATGATAGAAGAATGTTCACAGATAAGAAAATTACATGTTGGAAATTATCGTAGAGAGATGATAGCTACAAAGGATAATTACTGAAATATTTAGTTATTTCAAAAATACGATTATGTTAATGATCCCTACTAGACAAAAAAATCCAAATAGATATAATCAAATGAAGCATCTTGAGGGATACCAGTAATTACTCACAAGGAATAGGAGTTAAAGGTTTAGTCACGCAACAAGAGGAGAACAGTATGTTCAAATGTCCACTATGTGGAGTTTAGAAATGAAGGAAATGAATATTTAGTGAGCACCTACTATGTGACTGAAGGAAATGAATATTTAGTGAGCACCTACTATGTGACAAGGTCAGCAGTACTAGCTGTCTTCTTTTTGTTAGATAACAAAGACATATTGTTATACATTTATTATTTTATTTAATCCTCACAAAATCCTAACAGGTGGATACTATTCCCTTTCTACAGATGAAGAAACTTGAGCCTCAGAGAAATTAAATGACTCGTTCATGTCTTTTCAGTTAATATGATGACTAAGGATTATAACTGCTCTGGGATGGCTTTACTAAGTCCTTGGCAAGACCCCCAAATTTAAAAGAGGCCTGAGTTACAATGGGTCAGATGAGAACAGCATAGGTGGTGATTCAGTGAGAGATAAAGAAGGGTGTCAAGGGGAAGGTAAAAGAAATTTCCTTGGCTCAAGGAAAAGTACAAAGTACATGCTGTGGCTGAGAGGTGGATCAGGAAACTAGTTATGGGAACTCGATAAATCAGCTACTGTTAAAGGACTCCAGTTCAAATCATTCATTTAACTTTGACCTGAGAAGCAGGTAGACATAATTCCGGGCTTTTGGGAAGAGAAGTGATCAGATTAAAACAATACTCGAGGAAGGTAATCTTGTGAAGCAAGAATTTAAAGAACGGAGTGAAAGTCTGAACAAGGGGGCCACAGAAGAGGAGTGGAAAAGATTCCACACTTGATGCTAGTATAAAAACACACAGAGCAGGTAAATAATGGGGTGACTTTTCCATGGATGATAGAGACAGAAAACAAAAAAAAACAGATCAACATTTCTTTTGATGAGAAATGTTAATAGAAGCACGCCTGAGGGATGTCTGCTGGAACTAGTTTTATTTAACATTCTCAAAACCATCTGGAGATGGTGATATTCACTGAAATAAAGCAAAGTACTTTCATACTATTTCACGAAGAAGGCAGAATTACTAGCGTTTATCGCTAAGTATTTCCTGTAACAGACATACCCGATCTGACTTCCATCCTTCACTCTCATTTCATCTCTTACCCTCTACTCTTTCCTGACACCCAGCTCACTCAGGACCCCCGCCCCAGCGGTGGGAAGATCAGGGACAGGGCGAGGAAGCCTGGTTTGCACATTTCCTGTACGTTTCATGGTTTGTATATAAGCTATGTCTAAATGCCCTTGAGTGAAGAACTCCCTCAAAGCCACCATGTCGAAATGTCACAAACTCACATTATGTTTAATGTGTAGATGTTAGGAAAATTAACATGTAATTTATTTGAGTTAAATTTTAAAAAAGAAGAATCTCTATTAATAATACAATGGACTTTTTTGAGCTCGTAGAAGAATTAGAGGAAAGGAAGTCTGGAATTAGGACCGATTCTGTTAGAATTTGAAAACTTGTGAAGGTGGGATCTATGTCTCATTTGTCCTTCTGCCCTGTACTGAGCAAGTGGCTTATTTAATACTTGCTGAATCGAAGAGGTCAGTAAGATGAAGCTAATCATTAAGTATGGAATTAAATTTAAAAATCACTATTTTATTCTTACTCAATGTTAAATCTAAATAAGGATGCAGTTCTAGTTATTGCACTTAAACAAACAAGGACAAAAAGACAAACAAAACTGGAAGAGTTATGGGGTTAAAAAATAAAATCTTCATGGTGATCAAGTAGCTTGGATAGAAAATAAGCCTCTCTGACTTGCAAAAATGAAAACAACAGAAATAAACTAATAGATAGATTTATGGTGCATGTGGATAGGAATTACATTCGCCAAATCCTGGTATACAGAAATGAAGGAGACAGTCTCAAAGTCTTAGAGAGTTAGTCTGAAGCCAAAGGGAAGGCATTACTTCTTAACCCGGGCCAGCGTCATGGGTGTGTGAGCTGTCCAGTTGCACAGGGCCCTGCCCTTGACTCAGTGCTCTGCTGTTGCGGTCTTGAAATTCTTAGTCATTTAGGTAAAAGGCGTGCCACACTTTCATTGTACACTGGGCCCTGCGAATTACGTTAAGTGGTCTTCCAATAATATGGAGAAGTTTTTAATCCTGAGAATTGCTGACGTTAACAGTAACAACAGAGCAAAAATGAGTTTAGATAATTTCGTGAATTAATGTAGAACTCTTTTATGGGGTCTGTTTTAAAAAGCTAAAGATATTTTGGGGTTTTCTTACACCTTTGAGGGTGATGTAATAAGGGCAACTACCAACAGAGGGCCTAAGAGAAAATGAAATTTCTCATTATTATCTATCTGAAACCCAAAGTGAAACATGTTCTGCTATAAATTTGAGTAAAGTAAGGAATTGCAGTAGAAATATTGATCAACTATTTTTCAGGAAGAAAAATGAAATAAGATTAATAAAAAAAAAACAGAATTTGAGATGAAATGTAATCCTTTCCTCCCTCTTAGCACGTAACATAAGCAAGTTTATTTTGGTTGCTTTGTATGGCCCTTATTCTCACCAGTTTTCCCAGCTGCTTGCTTGTTGACTCACTGGAACAATCTCATCCCTTTCCCAGGTAGCTGGAAACCAGAATTTCTGACTGGAAAACATTTCAAAAGCGGAGAAGGAGCCTGGAACCTGGCTGGGGAGGCTGCCCCAGGGCACAGCCGGCTCAAGTCTGTACCTGAGGGAAAAAGCTTCTGGAATCTGGAATTGCTGAAACGAGGCTTGGAAATTTAAAGAGTATATTACAAAGTTACTCAGATGTATTTGCTGAATGTTTCTTACATGTCTCGTGTAATGGATTTGATGGGAAAACATAAACTTCCTCTCCAAAAGGCCACTAGATTTTAACATTACGGTAGTCCTAACAATTTGGAAAACTTCTAATTTGGCAAGCAGAAACCTTGGGAATGAAATGGGATGGGTTCTCTCTAGTAAAAATCCAGGGATGCACCTAACAGCAGTCGCCTCTCATAGTACATTATTACTTAGGGACTAGACTCTAAAACTGTCAAGTCTGCCTTTTCCTGGCAAAGGCCAAGTCCTATGGGAAAATACCTGTGGGAGAAGGCCCTGACTTTTCTGTTTAAGATATCCTGTTGTATTTTCTAATCATCTTACGGCACAAGTTCCCAAAGTATGGTCCCTGAGCCAGCAGCGTCACTTGAGACTTGCCGAAAATGTAAATTCTCAGGCCTCAGTCTAACACCTCCTAGAACATAAACCCTGGAGGTGAGGTCTAGCAATCTCCATTTTAACAAGCACACTACTAATTCTGATGAACAGAACTAAAGTTTGAGACCAATGCCTTAGGACAAGTAAACAGGAGGCTTTTGTAGCACTTCCTAAAAATGAGGACCTTTTACGACTTCAATTTCCAAACAAGTCAGAAACAAGAACAGGAAAGTTCAGAGACTGGCTTTGAGAACCATAAACACTGAGTATGATAATAATAGGAAAAAAAGAACCAACAAGTATGAAGACATGCATTATAAAGCCATAAGTAACATTTAAAAACTTTATGGTAAAATGACACGTTTTTTTATTTATGTTACTAATATTTTAAATACATATGTTAAAAATATCAATATATAAACGGATTTACATTAGTGGGGTCAACTGGTGATGATTTTTATCCTGCATAACTGTTTCAATTGCTGAAGAATGCCATCTTATTTTTAACACAGAAATGATGTAATGATTTAAAATTGAGATTTAAAAACACATAATAAAGAAATCGATTGGAAACAAAACATGCATTAGGTAACCAGCGACTGCACTGAAACAGATACACCACTCACATATTCCATTATGCAAATGAATTCAAAGATATTTCATGACTGATCAGCTAGAAGGGACATAATGATTTATAATTCAAATAACTGAGCACTGAAATCAAATTGAGCTAATATATATTTCTAAATATGCAAACCTGAAATAATTGTTAAAAAATATAAATCAATGTACCCAAGTTGAAACCATTCGTATCCCTTAGTTTAAAATGTTAGAGCTTTTAAACTTTTATCTAATAAGTTTTCTGAAAATATCATTTTTTATTAACTTTGAGAAATGCTCAAAAGCAATAAACAGCTTGTAAAACAAAAGGTCATAATTTTAGGATTAAAGAATATCTACAAAATATGAAGTGATAGGAAAAAGATTTTAAATAGCAGAGAAATAAATTAAGCATTATGGAAATTATACTAAAAATACAAATCAAGTTAATTTTATATCAGATCTCAATTTCAACATAAAAAAAGAGGAAATCTAAACAATAGATATGTGCTATAAAATAACATAGGCATCTTTCTAGATAATATGCTCTCGAAGTAATTCATTGTGAAAAGGCCAGAGTTTGCAATACTAGAAAGTACTTATAAACCACTTCATATGTTAGAAATGAAGAGTATTTCAGAATTATTATTAAAAAAATACAGTTTGAGTTTTTTTTTTTTAATAAGAAAAAATACATAACTTAAAAAGCCAAAATGACCACTGGAATTGGGTTGTACATCACTTTCCAGTAAAAAGGAAAAACAGCCCGGACAGGTGTAATTTATCATTTTTCTGATTTAATATCAAAGAAATATATTAAAATAATAAAAAGAATCCTGAAATCCTCAAAATTTGTAGTGATAAATAGCCCTCCCTGTCTTTATTGCATTATACCTACTAACAGAAATATTGCATGGTGGATTTTGCCAGACAAGGACGATTATTTTCCAATAAAAAGTTGCATATTAAATTCCAGCACAAAAGTGGGTGTCTAATACTTTGGAAATCTTTTATGGTTTGCCAAGGAACACAATTTTAAAGTTAACTAATACAAACATATTCCTGAAGTGAAGATTAAAGATTTCTATCCAATGCCACCCATTTTCAGAATGTTGTCTTCATATTAAAATATCAGCTAATCTTAGTGGTTAACTAAAGCAACATTTATTTTTCACGACACCTATATAGCTGATAGCTAACATATAAAAGACAATCTATGTGCTTCTCTCTCATTGGTAGAAACATGACAGTATTATTAACTGTAACCTAATAGGAGAGGATGGTCTTAGATTTTAGAAATCTGCTAATGAGAGAAAACTAAATATTTAATGTAATGGAAAATTTTACTTTAGAGTAAATAAGATGTTTACTTGGTGGGACTGATAATCGAAGAAGTATTCAAAAAACTTAAATTTTTCTTCCTATTACTCCTTTGAGCCTCTTAACTAAATGAAAATAATATTCTTCTCAGTTAAGAATACTGAAGATGTATTTACTCTTAGGAATTCAGTTTTTATAAAGTAGTTAATTTTAGGACGTTCTGACCTTCTTAAAATTAGTTAAATGCTTTCTTTTAAAACGAGAATGTCCTAAAAATTATGAAAAATCATGGACGAAAACACATGTGGTTGCATACTTTCTTATGTAACAATTTATTAACCTGGGTGAGTCAAAAGTAGCTTTAATTAGTTAGGAATCCATATATCCATATAAAGTCACTGTGACTAGAAAAAATGCTTTATAGTACAGTAAGTCGTCAATAGAAATCTTTCAAAAATATACATTTACAGATAAGGCTTTTATTAAAAAAAAAAGAAACTTGCAAAAATTGTAAACAAGACAATACCTGGCCAATAGAATTCACTTGTCAGGTTCTTTATATATATTAGTAGATTTATAGTAAAAAGGATATCCAACAGAAAGGTCATTTAGGAACTGAAGGGTCCTTGAAATGACAGGCTCACATCTTCCCCAGTATTTAAGGTTGGTGACACTAAATATAAAAAAGAAGTTTTCAATTATAAGTAAGTTATTTTCCTGTATGGGGAGAACATGGAAATACACATACATTCCTGGAAGTGAGATGACCCAAACCACAAGACACAGTGGAATATTTTCTATTCTATTCTTTTTATAGCACGTTCAACATTATATACAATCCATGGACAATGAACGCTACTCTCCAAATGGTGTGTAATTCTATAAGTTTAGTTTTGTAAATGAAGTCTTTTGCGAGAGAAATATTAAGTATGTATCTAAAACAAAAATATTAGAGAGTGACAGGAGTTACACAGGAAGTCAAACAGAGGTTCACAGTTACCCACCAAGAAACAAACTACCTAACTCGTGGCTCCAAAACTGTCTTCTTAGAATCATGACTGTTTATCTAGCTTCGTCCTCTGTAAACAAGACAGTGCTGTCCACCTACTGCACAGATAAAGTGGGATGCCAAGTGAAGGCATACGCGTTTAGGCCGAGTGTACACAGTGGAGTCTATGGCTGGAAACTAGTCAATTCTGCTAATATTATAAAGATAATTCAGTTTCCATGAACATCTCTGATAGCCACAGGTTCCTGCTAGGATTGATGACCACCCTGTCTTAAGGCAATTGAACCCATCTCAATGACTCCAGTTTGCAATCATCTCTTCAGTTGGTCTTTGAAACTGGGTACTTTCTTTTTAATTAACAAAAATGCTGCCCGATTGACCTGAAGAGCCAGTCTGTAAACTTTTGAAAACTGTGTTTTGATGTGACATACTGCAGTTGAATGGATATCCTGACAAATAACAATGTCTTCTGGATGGTAAACTTTAAATATGAGAAATGAACTTTCAATTAAGAAGCATGCCACCATTCCAAGAACTAAACCATAATTTTAAAGTTTTTATTAAAAAATAATATTTACAAAGAAATTTAAACATAGTAAAGAGATCTATTGGATTCAAGCCAACAAAAACAACAACAACAACAAAAAATCAAAGAACTAAAGCAGGACTCACATTTTCGTCATGAACGTTTCTAAAACATGGTTGTCATCTGTTATTCCTAAAACTTCTGACATACGAGCGTATACCTGCATGAAAACATTTAATTTTTAAAAGCTTTACCATTAACATACATTTTCAAGAGACTATCAGATTGAACAAAAGTAAGATTTAACGCATTGCTGCATCCACGGTAAAGCAGGGAGGGGTGAGGGGAGCAAATTAAAAATGTTTAGAGTTTTAAACATTTACCCTCTTTTTCTTCCAGGAAGCACCTCTCTTATTTTGCAATACATTCCACCCACACTCACATACTCATTTTACTCTTAATATACTACATAAAAATTTACTTTCTCAGTGATAAACTTCCCTTTTCTCAGAGATGGTAGTATGCATATGAAGGGCCGGGAAGTGGAGTCCTTCAATAAAAGGTTCTAACATGTCAAATTTTTCATCCATTCCAGAATTCAGTAAATCCCTATATAAACCAGGATTACTCAGGCAGTTATTTACAAAAAGGATTTCAAAAATAAAAGAAAGTTAAAGAATTTATAGAAATTCTCCTCAAATATTTCTCAATTTAATCTCTCCCAAATACAGAGACAGGTCTTACTTTCCATGCTGGAGCTGAAACCCCAGGCTCAGGAGTTCTCTGCTGGGTACGCAGGGCTGGGCATCCATCACGCTTCCACTTAGGGAGTGTTGGTTGCAGAGTCTGGGGTGCGACATGTCAGTCCCAACCCAAGCCACTTGAGCTTATAAATGCGTATCCCACTTCAAGTGGGAAAATGTCCCTGGCAGCCAATGGGATACTCCCTACTAGCCTGGCAGAGCTGAGAGGTGGATGACACCTCTATACTCCCTGATGCTCTGGTGTGATTCCAGGTTCTCCCTGCCAGACACCAGCTGCATGGGGTTTCTCTTTGGTGACTTGATCCCCTGTGATTGTGTTTTCTCACTTTCTCCTGATCTGCCTACTTCCTACGGTATGGCAACTTCCCCTTTCCTCCTTCTGCCTTTTGTTTTTCATAAGAAAACAACGGCTTGATATACTGCCACAGATCATGAAGGTGAGAAAGAAATCACAGAGCTAGATGGTTATTTATACAGCGGAGGAAAGCTGGTCATTGCAAAGGTCTCCTATTCAGATTTAAACACTTTTTAAACCAGAGACTTGTGTTCCAAGATTTTGACCTAAGTACTATGGCCAAAAGCTCCTCAGGCTGGCAGAGTCAATCAGATAGAGAAAGCTGGAAAGGAGGGGGAGCAAGCAGAGAGGCCGAGAAAGGGAAAGAAGGAGCAGAGGGTGCAGGGGAGAGGCTGGGAGAGAGAAAGAAAGAAAGACTGAGATTTGACTTCCCGTTGCTTCTTATGCTGACTTCTGAGCCCTACAGAAAAGCATTTCAATGACCCTATCTGCTCATGGGAGGCCTTCACCTCCATAAGACTGCAGCCATCACTGTGTCTATAAGATGTTTGGGGAGTAGAGGGAGAGGGAGAGCCTAGGAAAGTTAGTTACCACCAAGCCTCAGTGATGAGTAACCTTTAAGCTCACAGAAGGCTCAAAGAAGAATGCTATGCAGGAAGGCAAATTCCCCCATCTCGCCATGATCCAAAACGTCTCTCGTGGGTGGGCGCCCCTAGGAATTGGGTCCCTTGGAGAATCTGATATTGACATGATTAATGGCATACAAGGCCCTTCACAGCTTGACCCCAGCCTACTTCTCATCTTCTACTGTTCCCTTCAATCTGAAGCCACGAGGAGACGCTGTTGGATGACAGGCTTCTCCCGCACTTTCGGATCTCTGAGTTCATGTGCTGCTGTTTATTTGGCCTGAATCGGCCTCTTCCTCCTCTTCCTCGATTCCCCACTGAAGGGTCATCTCTCTGAAGCTCTCCTTGCCTTCCCAGGCACAGTGAGTTCAAGTGCCTTTGCGTTTCCACAGCATCTGGTCCATTACTCTATCGCGGCACTTTTCACATTCTAATTGTTTGGGTGTCCATCTCCCCCACTATCCTGGATCGTATTTTTGTAAAATCGAATTCTATATTTTTGAGACTTTATAAATGCTGTTTTTTTTTTTTTTAATGGCAAAGCTCAGAATTACTCTGATTTCGATTTTACCCAAATCATAGTGAATAATAAAAATATAATAACTAAAATGTGCTTTTAAACACTTAAGACATTTGAACGTTAAAAAATATCTTTTTTTTAAAATGGACAGTTCTTACGAGGAAGTTTTCTGTTGTGCTCCTGGCATTCACGAAAGGAGACAGCTCGGCAGGTGGGTCTGTTGTGCTCTGCTGTCAAAACACTTTCTCAGAGCATCAGATTTGACCCAATAAGATACTAGAAAAAACAGTCAACATTGACACATGGCAGTGCTTTAATCCACAATTATCCTTGTAACTTGCACCGTTCCTTTTATCATCCATTAGCTTTGATTCCCATTATCCCATCTCGAACTGTGTCAACGCTTTTGTCCCTAGAGATTTCTCTCCACTACTAGGATCTGACAGTCAAGCTTGAGTACTAAACAGGATCATTACCTCTTAAATCCACTTATCTGATCTACTGAATAGTAAATTGAAAAGCTCATTAAGAGCAACAATCTGATTTGTTTTCATGTGTGACAGGGTCATTTAAAATCAATGTATGATTACTGCATTTCTTTTAAAAGACCGTCTCACATTTTCCAAGGCACCTTGTCATTCAGAGAACATGCAGATAATATGAAAATGTCTTCAAACATTGGGAATTTAATTATGCCACAGACATACATAATTTGGGGGTGGGAAGTAATTTGTCCAGTGAGGAAATAGCTACAAAAGTATTCATCATGAAGTACAACTGCCTGAAAGTTTTCTATAGAAAAAATTCTAACACGATATTTAGGGGTTTTCGACATTTTCTAAAACTCCTATCACTTTACCAAAAATTATTTTTATGAGAGCCAGAAGAAACTATATCACAATACTCCTATTAAGGAAAGATATAGAAGTTGGCATAGGAATGCAAGGAGAGGTAAAAACTCACTTTAATTCATATAGTCCTAACCTTTTATTTCAGACTCAATAAAGATAACCTGATCATAGTGGAAAACAAGCAAAAATCTAAGAAATAAGAGACTAATCCCATGTGTATTGTTCATCCTTCTTTGAAGGATACAATGAAGTTGAATAAACAGTTATGTCTTTGATTATGCGTTTCATATAATCAGAGACGCACACACTGCAACCCAGTTTTTTGCCTGTCAGCCTGGGCTGTGCCTTCTGCCCACTCTTAAATCTTTTTAATATGCTTGTATTTCCCTACTAGACTGCCACCTCCCTGAGGGCACAGATGATGCTGTCTTTTATCTCCTATGCCTAATACTCTCAATAAATGTTTGTTAAAGGACGAAAAAAGCGTAATGTGAAAATGTGCATTTTGGCTGATTCTATTTCATTCATAATTTTTTGAGGAAAGGAAAACCACCCATACAAGGATTGCTTTTTACACAGATTTTTTTTTTTCTGTAAAAATAACATACCCCAAATTCCACTCGTCCAAGGTGACCCCTGGTAAAATTTTGTTATTTAAAAAGATGTGGCTTTAATGCTTAAATAATATTTCTGGAAGGTGTTCTTCTTGTAGATGCAGGAAGAAGAGCCCTCCTCCCTAGAATACTCGAAGAGCTCTCCTCCCTAGAATACTCAGAGCGCCCATTGTCACCAGCCTGTTACTGCCATTTCTCGGGTGACAGAATAGGTCTGGTTTGAGGATTGATTTTCCCTGTGAATATGGAAAATTCATTCTCCTCCACCGTTTCCTTCACTATTTCAAACACGTGTTGCCTGAGGGCAGGAGGAATGTCTATTTCTCTTTACAGCTCCAGAAGTACTTAGAAACACTGTCCTGATAAACTTAGCAACAGAGAAAAAGCACAGGCTTTGGTCTCAAAGAGATGTGAGTTTGCATTTTGGGTCTCCCACTAACCAGGTATCACTGCGAGTCTCTGACTCTTGGTTTCCTGTCTGTAAAAGAGAAACCATAGTAATACCGACTTTATGGGCTTTGGGGCAGACTAAGAGATGACACCTAACACAGAGCCCTGCGTGTGTTCCTCCACAAATTCTGCGTCCCTTCCTGCTCCATCTCATAATCCTTTTCTCATAGTGGATGCCAAAAGCTAATATGTTTTCAAGAGGTTTGTTACATAAAAAATAACAGAAAGGTAAGAAGGTGCTCACCATGAAGACTTTCACATGGCACAAAGAAATGTATAAAACCTTAAAATCTGTATTAACTTTGAAATCTTCACATACATATTCAGTCGACACACTCTACTCACAGTCAGAAATGGCATTTGTTAAAGGCATAAAGCTTCAAATATTTCATAACAAACCAAATTCTTTCTATTTTTCAATAGTTTTGGCCTTAGAAGCTAGAAAAATTACCCATTTAACCAGTCATCCATCTCTCTAATTCTTGAAATACAAGAAGTTGTTAGGAAAGTAAGAAATTACCATTATTATAAACTTGAGAAGGCATGCTCCTAAAATGTTTTATTATCTCTACTTCGCTGTAAATTTTCTTTTAATTTCCAGAAAAGAAAATTTGGGTATGTACATAATGCTTCAATGACACAATACTTTTCTTACTTTCGAACTAACCAAATGACAAATATTGCCTTTGCACAGGCAGGTAGCTTAAATGACCTTATATCTGTTTTTTTTTTTTTTTAAAAGAAGCCAGACGAGATAAGAAAACCAGACAAGGGAATAAACATACAAACGGGAATAAGATTTTGAGTTGTAAACTTAATTTAATAAAGAACAAAAGCATGTGCCATGATAATTTTTAAATTACTTTCTATTTCCAATCCTAATCTTTGGTCTTGAGTATCTGCAGTGTTGTCTCTAACATTTTAGTTATAACTCTGAAGAAACTAATTATGTCAATCCTTAAATTTGAAGTAGATCACAGAACTGGGAAACACAGAATATTAGTTCCTAAAGGTTGTATGGATATATAATGACAGTCACAGAAATTCAATAAGAGCCCTCTATGAAATGTACTCAAAAGCACCACATGAAACAAATTAAAAAGAACAATGAATCGCTCATTCTGTGCAAATAAGAAAATAAGAGAAAGACTGGTTCTATAGGTTTTCATAAGAGTTGTTATAATGAATTATGATCTTGGATAATGAATCTTCAGAAAATTACAGTAAGCTAATACCCTTAGGACTTCTATAAATGTTTAAGATGTTATAACTTCTCAAAGCACTTCTGTGAGCAGGCTCAATGCAGAGAATGAGCAATGCTGTGAAAATCAACAGCAAAGTATTCTGCCATCGGATGATATACCTTCCTGAACCAATTTATTCTCAAAAATTCCCATCCAATAATACAAAATTGATAACATAAAATTAAAAAAAAAAACAAAACAACTATAATGGTTGTGAATTTTAAAGTATCATTTCAATCTACTGAAATGACTTGGCACTTGAGATTTTTAACTGGTTATAATTTGACAAAACAAAACCTGTCATCAGAAAGGGTATGATATAAAGACAGAATTAATGCTACTCAGAAAAAGGAATTTTGGAGCTGAGTGTGAACTCACTTATTACGAGTAAGAAACCAATTTCCACATTTTTGTCTTTGGCGTCAAGTCCCTTCAGGTCAATGCAGTGCTTTCCATGAGGGAGGCCCATTAAGTGAAAGGTGAGGGGGGAGGGCAGGAGGGGTGTAACGGGGAGCTAACGGAGCATTTAATGACTTGGATGTAAATCATTTGGAACTAAAGACACTGAGCTCTTTCATTCATGTTTGAAGCAGAAGAAAACATGATCATCACAACTAACTTATGACACGTCAAGATAATTAACGCTACAAATGCCACTGCTGCTTATTAAATATACAAATTTAGTGATACTGAATAGATCCCCAGCCATCTTGGCTGACTTATGTTTCCATATCGTTTAAAACAACATTACAAAATATAGGACCAAAATTAGGTAAAAAAATCTTTTGCCAGAATTTAATTTTAAAACCACAATGTGTGTTGGACACCGAATGGTCAAAGTTGAAGAATCTGTTTGCCTTATTCAGCAGGAGACGGAATGGCATCCGAGAAAGACAAACTGGCTGTGGAAGTATAAAATAATATGAATGCTAAGTGTTTATTTCAATGAGACTACGTGAACCCGCCATCTGTGGTGGCCATCTTGCTGAGGGGACACGTACCTAACAAATCTCTTAAGAGGCATTCCCAATCTGCTTGAATAAGCCATTGTCTAAGACAACTCGGAGCCACGACTTTGGCCTCGCGTTCCCTTCGCTCCACATCCTGTGGCACAAAGCATGAGCTCAGCAGGCTGGGGTGCGGGGCTGCCTGCTGCCTCGCGATAATCCCCTCTCTCAGTAGGAGCCTCCACTGATGCATGGCTAAGAACACGCTTCCTCTTTCGCTTGCACCCCAGTGGGGTTCCCATTCCTCGCTTGGGCCCCAATCCAGACTGCCAAGGAAGGGCTCCAGATGCTGCCAGAGATGCTTTTGGATTAGTGTCTAAACAATCATTTATCAGAAAGAGGAGTACAGGTACAGTGTGAAAACCAGCAACCCTGGCCATTTTGGAGGGGTTCTCTCCCTCCCAGCCCCCCCGACCGGATCGAAGGTCTAACGGCCACCTGTTCAGCAGAAGCTGGCTGCCTGCCTCGTCCTCCTTCAGGGAGCCACTGACTAAGGATGTCCACCAGCGTGAGCCTAATGTCTCCCGACAGGCCTCCGCTAGCCAAGAGGGACCCGGGTCGACGGCACCAGTTACTGGTCACAGCGTGCACAGCCCATAGAAAGGCTCCCGTGGTGCAGCCCGCTGAAAGCCAACCAGAGAAGATGGGGCACACATTGTCCTGACACGGCTTCGCTCCTGCTGGCTGCCAACCCATTCCACGTCTGCGGCCAAGCTTCTGTTAAATGAGTCTTCTGTGGCGAAAGCCAAGGTGCAGCCCTGGGTAAATATACCGTCTTCCCAAGATCACACAGTAAGAAGCCAACCATGGCCGTGGCACACGCTATCAGACGAGGGCTGGACTAACTGTCACAGAGAGTTTTGAGACCACGGTTTGGAAGGGGCATTTAAGCCATTTTATTTATAATTCTTCGCTATAGCAAATTTATAAGGTGGCATGGTTAGATTCTGGGGCAAGAGGCTGATGCCGGATGAAGTCTGTGAGAGGTTAATGGTAGAGGTGGGGAATCAGGAAATAAAAGATTTTGTTTATGCAAATCCCCACACCTCTCAAGGGTGTCGGCCAGGAACATGCTCTGGCGCAAGGCACACACGTGTTCCACGTACTGTTCAATGACAGATGTTAGTCAACGTGGCCAACTACAGCCTCCTCCTTTCAGGTATGAAACAACGGGCAGAACTGGCCACTTCAGAAACGTGACGATCAAGACACATAGGTTCTTGCGTTCACGCTGTGCAATCGCACTAAAGTGAGTGTCTGCAGTCGATGCCGCTTATTAGCTGACCAGTGAACACAGGGTTATAGAACACGCACGTCGTGGGATTGCACGGTGCACAGGAAAGGAACCACGACAATGCACCCCCCGCTTCTGACTGCGAGCACGTGCCATTTCAGTACTGAGAATCCGAGCTGCAGTGAGACGAGCACAAAGACTGGTGACCCCTCAGTAACCAGCGAGCCAACTCACCTTAACTACTTTCGAAGCACGTGGCGTCGGGGATATGGAAAGAGCAGAGGCCTCACCAACTTCAGGTACAGGGAGAATGTGGCTCGGGATCTTTGTGGCTGTCACTTAAAATAGTCTTGGAACTTTGATATTATTCCAGGGGCCATGAGCAGAGAGGCCTGGTGAAGCCTGTGCCTGGAAGTGGTTATAAGGACTATGGCAGGTTTGCTTCCATGGTAGAAAGTACAGAAACCAACTACTAAAGGATAGGCCTAAAAAAGAACCAATTATAAATAATACTTGACAGAACTATTTTTAAGAATCTGTTAGCACTCTTATTTCCCATGAGGCACCCTCATTACGCAAGTATGGCAAGTGGGGCTAATGATATAAGTAAGCCAAGTCACCTTTTGATGGGTACAAGCACGTCTTTAATAAATGAAACTCGTTTCTGTAGTCAGTAAGAAGGGAAGTACATCACATTGAGCCCTCCACCACTTAATCTAATCATACACAAAAGCGCTCCCCAAACCCTCTGAAAGCACACCAAATTATAGTTGTAGTGACTGTTAAGACCTTCACCAGGTCTCCATTTCTGCTTCTCACATCTTTAATTTATTCATACATGTTTCCTATTAACGTTACTCTATTTCTGCCTCCACTTCGCCTCTCTGAAACATCTCCCATTTTCTACATCCAAAGTAACTTCTGTATCGTCCTTCTAAGAGATACTAAATTCTCTATCCCTCAGGGAAGACAACCAGACATAAAGAGTAGGAATAATGGCCCAGGGAATGAAAAAGGGGGTGATATGACATCGCCCATATTTTTACTACTCTGTCAAATCAGCTAGTTTCATTTTTTTCATTATATTCTCAAATTTACTCAAAAATCTTATCCCTGTAGTCCCTTGTACCTTTCAATTTCTGTCTCTCACACTGGCCTAGTTAGTGACAACTTTAAAGCACCCCAAAATGCTGTGGGTCAGAGTTCACCTGCTGGCCCATTAACACCCTCGATCACTAACATCTGGTTTCTCTGAGCAGGCAGTATCTGCAGCCGCAGGCTAAGTCCTTCTTCCAGCCTACTCTTCCTGTTAAACGTGTCTATGTTGAAAATGAGCTCCACCATTTGCAAAAGCTGGAGTGGTGGACCAAGACAACACACAGTTGCCAAGGAAGCATATTCTCCTCTCAGTAAGAAAGCAGAAATGAGCAAGTTAATTGAGTATATGTTTTAGATAACTTCAACTAGAAGGAAACACAGAGCATATGCGTCGTGTAATGCACACAGGGTTTAGAGTGAGACTCTGCTGTTTGCTAGCCTGGCATGAACGAGCGCTGGAATCCTGGTTAAATTACTTAGCCTCTCAGAGTCTGTTTCTTCATTTGTAAAATGGAAACAATGTCACGATAAGTGATTTTGCAAATTATGAGGTAATCTAGTGAAGTGGTTAGGGATAGATTCTGAGGTCCAAGACTAGTTGGATTCTACCACTTACGGAGTGATTCTGAACAAGTTCCTTACCCTCTAAACCTTAGTTTTCTTGAATATAAAAGGAAGATGAAAGTAGGCCCTAATTCACAGAATTTTTGAGAGGATTAAAGTAGTTAATTTATGCAAAGCACTTAGAACAGTCCTGGCACTGAGTAAAATTTCCATAAACGTTAGCTATTATCATGATTGTCAATACACGCGATATTATATAGCAGAGTGTCGGAAACACTTGGAAAGTATTTGGTAAACAGTAACTAAGCACCAAATAAACATTAGCTGCTAGCCATTAGAATAGGTGGTCAGTAAGTGGCTGCTATTATTTAGTAATATATGGGCTGCCATTTGCGTGACATGAAGACGATGAGGTATGTGCCAATGACAGTCCCTTTTCTTGGGGCTTTATCTGAACTGAAGGCTGGAAAATGGATACATGTTCTAAGTTGGTAGTAACAGTTAAAAAGAGTGATTCGAGTTCCCCATTTTAAAGCTCTCATCCTCCTTTTTTTGAATCACCACAAATTCCTGTTTCCTGTCTCTAGGGTAAGTTCTCAACTCATTGGGTAAGTAGATCATTTATATCCCAGTGTCCAATAAATGATCAAAGTCTTCCCCATTCTGATCAATGAGGGCACCCAATTCTCTAAGTTTCCTTTGCTAAATTAATGCACACAGACAAGGGGTTTCAAAATACCACCATTAGTTTTAAATTATCAAGAGTTTTTGGTAAAGGGTCAAATATATGGTGATGTACGGAAACAAGACTTTTGGCATACAAATATCAAACTACAATGTACACCTTATATGTTATTGAGCAATGTTACCTCAGTTAAAAAAATAGAGTTTTGTGTGATACGCTCAGTGAGACAGAAAGGTAATGCCTTTCATATATAAATACAGCATGGATCACTGACATTAGACTATGGGTTGAGTCGCGGACAGTTAGCTTACAAGCAAGTAAGATGGATTCTATCAAATACCTAGGATCTGGCTTAGTTCTCTTGTGACTGACAGCTAGCCAGGACTAGAACTCCAATCTGTGGTTGCCGAGATATAGTTTTTCTTTAGGCAATAAAACAGCAAATATGGGGATGAAACTTGTGATGTTGGTCTTTATCAATCATTACACTTAAAACTGATCGTGTCTGGACTCACCTCTAAATACATGCATAGGTGATGCGATGCAGTGGAAAGCAAACTTGGGTTTAGAGTAAGATGATCTGGTCAAAACCCAGGGTCCACCACTGAAGAAGTTTTTAACCTTCCTAAAATCTTTTTCATATTCTATAAAATGAACATAATCGTAATAACACCTACTAAATAGAATATTGCTGAGAACACGTAATGAATAACATTACGAAATGGTTAAGTACAAAGCAGAAGCCCAATAATTAGGCTTGAAGATAAAACATTCTCAAATGTTACTTCCTAGACATTTCTCGGTCTCCATTACCTGAAAATATAGACTTTGTAAGTTACAGCATGGAAGGTGTTTTAATTCCCAGTGCCCTGAACTCTGGAAACTTCCAGAACGTCGGGGCTGGAGAGAACTGTGTAAGGCAGCTGCATCTGTTGGGGAGTGTGCTGTTATATACAGGCCATGTCTCATAAATGCACATCCAGAAAGAAAGGACAGGCGAGAACTGGGACCGTTGAGCATGAAAACATTTTTAATGAGTCAAGAAAGTGGGCCAGGGGGTCGTGGAAGGAAGCAGTCATGACCATTGGGAGGTAAGAAAGGACAATAAGTGACAAAAGCTAAAAAGAAGGGGTTAAAACGAAAATCAAGGACTGCAATTCTCAGCAAACATAGAGCCACTAATATACTAATGTGCTTTTGCTCATTTCAGCATTGTCTGTCATTTTACTATTTTCCTCATCAAAAGGTGTGAGAGTTTGTCCATGAAAATACATTTCCAATTCTGGAATGGGAATCAATTGGAAAGTGGAATTCACACTGGAGAAAGTTGCTTCAAAGCCAACTTTGTTTAAGCACATCTATTCAGTAAAGCAAGGGATCCTGGCATGGGGAGCCACGCAGGCCTAGGGGAAAACAAAATCCCCATGATCATCCAAATGTGCTTTGTATTTCAAGATTCCTTCAACAGAAACACCGTGCGAGATAAAAATTAGGAGAACACTGAACTTAACTAATTCAAAATGATGAAAAAATATTTTGCATTTGTGTTTTATAACCCAGAGCTTTCCCCACATTTGTCCCAAGGCGGCAGATGAAGTGTTATTTTCACCAATGCTAATACTAGCAATTGGAACATGCTCTTTGGCAAGGCAGAAATAAGATAATTGTTCAACATAGGCTGGCTCTTCAGAAATACTGGAAGCATTGCCTGTAATTATAGACATCTGTCACTGCTAGCCACTCAGTACTAACCCTGACATCAATATACAACCATAGCACTAAACTGCCTGCAGGCATAGCAATGCAGACCAGATACGCTAGGCAGGCAATCATCTGCTTCATCCAAACTATCTGTCAAAGGTTCCCAACCACAAATAGCTCTTACGTTTTGTATCCTTAGGATAATATGTTGATTTATTTTAGATTCTCTAATATTTACAGTCTAGGCCATCTACTAAAATAAAGAAACAAAACTTATGGCTAATGGAGGCAGTTACTGTTCACAGTCATCATAAAAGGTCATAGCTCAACCCTCAAATGTTAAAAATTGATGGCAGCTTTAACCATGCGCTATCGTACAGATGTTTCCTTTTGTAGAGGCAATTATTTTCAATAGCAATTCAAAATGGTAAATATAATCTTTCATCAGCAAGTATGTTGTCACATTGATCCAATAGAAATGCTCATATTTTAAAGGCTTTTTTGAGAAGTAAAGAGAAGTTTCGGTGTTGAGTCCTGAAGAATTTGGATTGTCAGTTTGGGTTTAGCTGTACATATAGTGCTGTACCACCTGGCAACATTTTTTACATACACAAATGATGTGATGTCTAAAAACTAGGAAGTAACACTGAAGGATAAAAGACTTGGTTAATGAATGAGTCAACTGACACGTAATACCGCCGAGTGTAAAGCTTATTGAAATATGTGCATGTACATTCATATTTTTAAAAGCCCAAAGATACACTGTGGCTTTAAACGTCACTCTCGTTCTTTTAAGCAGGCAGAGAAGCCGAAATTTATTAGACATTTAGGCTAATTAGGAATAAACACAATGATCATGTGTTACTAAAAACACAGATATTTCTTGGTCTGATCACAACAGCCTATGCTGAAGAAAAACTATTAATTACTGACAGACAGTCAGCTTACAAGTGAGCTGCATCTTAAAAACCTCTTTTAAAATACAATTGCTAAATGCCTTACAGTGCTGTAATGTGAGACAGGTTCAAATCTTATTACTTCACTGAAATTAAAACCCAAGTTTTAATACTGTTCAAGTCGAACAATGATTCCACACTTTATTGCTTTTGAAATCCCTTGATGATCATAGGAAAAAATGCCCCCGAGAAAAAAAGACTGTTTTCGATAAACAGAAAATACAGTTTGCACTCTTAGCCTCTTTGTCATCACAAAAAAAGGATTTAATGCCAATTCTTTAAAAAAAGACTTTTTTCCCCACAAAATGTGCACCTTGTGTGCCATTTGTAAAATCAGTTCACTTTCTTTTATTTATTACTGCAGCGCGGCAAGGCAATAAAGAAGCTACCGATAGCTAATAAATTACGTGCCTTTTAAAACAATTCTCTTGCTACAAAAACATGTAACTACAAAGGTTTACATTTACATGGTACATCCTATGAAATGTCTATATTTGTGTCCTATTAACTGTTTTGGCAAATTGTGGACTTTTACCAAACAGCTGATAGGAAAAAAAATAAAGTGATTCACAAATGTCGATGTGATGTAAAACCAAAGCCTTGCCAGTAATATTTGCTATTTGCACTTATGCTATTTGCGCTTGCTAAAAAATCCTCTAAGATTTATTTTAAGACGTGTTTTCATGAATTATTTTATGCATCAAAATGGTATTAGATGATGTTCTAATCAGGGTTAATTTAAACTTCACTCAGTGAACACTGAGACCTAAGAAAGTACCTTTCCCCCTACTAATTTATGTTCTTAGTATCACGTAGTCTTTTACAAATCGTAGCTCCTAGCAATTACTTAGAACAGATTATAAAGGCAAGACCACTGGATGTAAGGCAAAAATGCCCTAAATATGTTCCTGAATACAGTTCATGTTTTTAAAATGATACAGAAACTTGGTTCTTTATTTAAGAGATATTCATATCAAACATGTTTTGCTTAATTATAATCTTCATTTTAAAAGATATTATTTTTACATATCCACGGAACTACCTAAAAACCTTACTTTATGAAAGTAAGCTGTTTATTTTATTCTTCTGGTTTATCTATATACAAATGAATTCTGAAATATCTGTACTCCAATTTCAGGATTAAATTGTTAAGTCAATCAGGGTATCTGCTTAATGCTCTCATCCTCTAATCTCATGATGAGCATGTATTTATGAGGCAGTGTATTGTCTTTTATTATTAATTTCCTCCATTTACTGTAATAGCTATCATAGCTGTGGCTTTTTTTGTTTCATACCTACAAAATTTCAACTTTGTTCAATTATGCATGATGAAAAATGCTTCAATTTTCAAGCACAAACAACTTGGTTCCATTTCATCTTTACTTTAAGACGACAATCCACTATACCAATGAATACAAATTCTACATTCTATAGCACTCCGTTTCTCCATCATCTCTCCTTTTTCTCCCTCTCCTTTGAAATCAGCTTGATTATGATGATTAATAACTAAGAATTTGTGGGAGATACATATTTTTGAAGAGTTTAGTGAAATCATTTCATCTTCACAGATTTTTTTGAGGAGAATCATCACTATCATAAACAACAATATTCTACAAACTGTATATCTACATATGTAGAGAACCCTAGTATATTTCCCAATTTATCTTTTGCTTCTTTTTAATAGTAAATCCTCATGTCTGTTGACATGATGACCTTTCTCCATACTGTGGCTGTTTTAAAATGATAAAATTCTCAATTAGCGACTAAGAGAAATAGCTGACAAAATATCTCCTTTCTCTCTGGCCCCCTTCTCTCCTTCTTATAGTTCATTGACAAATTTTATTTTAAATCTCTAAGTACTTGGATTATCTTCCTCTGGGCTGGGAGAGGACTCATTCATTGTATTGTCTCTCTTGGATCACTAAGAATGTACATTCAAGGCAGGTAGGGCAGGTATCATTAACCCCATTTTTTTTTAGAGGAAAATAAAAAAAAAATGGTTAGGCAATGCTCAAGATTATACAATAAAATGCCTTCCTCTTCAAGTTCCTATTCACGGTTCTCACTATATGACAACACTGCTTCCTAGCTACCAGGGAAAAATATGTATTCACAGCCATTTATTCCACTAAATCCAATTTAAACTTTCTACTGGGTGTTATTTCATTCAATGCATGGAAAATAACCTTGACTCATACCTGGTTCCTATCCAACAGAGTGGAAGTAGTGGGTGGCTCTTGGTACACACTGAGAGGGGTAGGGGAGTTCATTTGTTTCACTAATCACCTTCTTCGAAGCGATGGAACGTTCATTTTGTCATCGACCTCCTTAGTTTGGTAAACAATCTGAAGTGCACTGATATTTATATTTTTTGGTCTTGTTTTGCAATCTTGAATGGGGATGTGGAAAACATGTGGCTGGGGCCTCTGGCTTCTTCTGGCACCAATATGCAACAAACTCTTCGTTTGATTTTACTTGCATACTCCGTATTATGTGATATAGAGAACTGAATGTCACCACAAGAAACCCCAAGCATCCCCCAAGACTCTTTCTATTAGATGTCTTCTTATATGTTCCCACTGTTCTCCTGCACATTAATCATGGGCCTCATCACGTCGAACAATGACTACCTGCCAGCTCTGTGTTCTCGACCAGTCTGTGATGGCAGGACTCTCTGTGGTCAATATTGTGTCCCATTGTTTAGCACACAGTAGGCAATTACAAGTATCTGTAATTCCAATATGTTTTTCTTTTCCGAAGCACCACCAAGCAATTCTCCAATTTTTAGTGGACATTGATCAGGTGTCTCACAAATTTAACTCAATTCTACACTCATCTACCTAGAGATAGTGTCAGATCCCATAGGTGAAGGGCTCAGCCCCATATAACTGCCCCTAATTTAGACACAAAGTCCAAGTCCAAGCTGTTGCCTGTGCCTCTGACCAACTAGTTACAGATCGAAGGTTCCAATGACTCGTTCCTTAGGTTTCATTTGCTAAAGTGGCTCACAGAACTCAGAGAAACATTTTACTTATTAGATTAATGGTCTACTATAAAAGGATGTAATTCAGGAATGAGCAGATGGAAGAGATGCATAGGGCAGGGTATGTGGGAAGGGGTGTGGAGTTCCCACGCTTTCTGAGTGAGCCTCCTTCCCAGAATGTCCACGTGTTCACCAACCCAGAAACTCTCCAAATCCAGTCCCTTTAACTCTTTATGGAGGCTTCACGACACAGGCACGAATGATTAAATCATTGGCCATGGGTGACTGAACTCAATCTCCAGCCCCCCTCCCTTACTCAGAGGTCAGGGGGTGGGACTCAAAAGTTCCAACCTTCTATCACATGCTTAGTTCCCTTGGCAACCAGCCTGCGCCCCCCCCAACTTGCCATGCTTTCCAAAAGTCACCTCATTAGCATAAACTCAGGGGTTGTTGAAAGGGGTTTGTTACGAATATCAAGACACCTCTATTGGCCATTATCACTTAGGAAATTCCAAGGGTTTTAGGAACTCCGTGCCAGGAAAAGGGATGAAGATCACATATTTCTTATTAATTATAAATCAGAACATACTTACAAGTATTTCAACAGTGAACGAAAGAACAAAAGAGTGACACTGATATGGCCCCAAATAACATTGTTACAGCGACTATAAAGACCCTTTTCTAATTTACCACCCTTAAAAAGTGAACACAGGCTGGTTCCAATCCACTGTTTCTTAATAACACTGCTCTAATTAATAACACCTACTTCAGCAAAATGACTAGGATCAGAATGAGATTTCTCTGCTTTTGTCACCATGAAATCTGACCATCTCACCCTACCTAACTCATATTCCATCAATCAATAAGGAAACGGATGATGATCTAGCAATTTCCTAGTTGTATTGATAAATGTTAGATATGTATAGGACATTGCGGCTGTCCTCGAAATGCTCAAATTTTGTTAAGAAAATAAGGACAGAGAATAGAAAACGCTTAAGGAGCAAGGCTGGGAGTTATAGCTCATCATTTAATGGATTCAGAATTAGACTACAGGTCAACTCTTGCTCACACCACTCCCTGCCTTGTATTATTAGTCAAGTTACTTCAACAGTGGAACTGGGATTAAGACCACCTACATCATTAAGATTATTTTGAGACTTACAAGATATAATGTACGTAAAAGCTTATTATCATAGTGCCTGGCATATAATAAACAATAAATGAGAGCTAGCATTGTCATTATCATTATTATTTAACTACGTTTTAATGAATATGATCCAAGTATTAAGAACTGTAAGAGTGTGTACTTGAATAGAACAGTGAGGGATGAGGATCTTGGGGCAGGAGGGAGCGGGGAGAAGGAAAAAGAGAATGATATGATCCAAGGTAAAAGGTAAGTCAGCCTGAAAGTGGGGAGCTGTGGGAACTAAAATGGCCAGTAGGTGGCGCTAGGTTACGGAGCACCTTAGAAGCCGAGGGGCTGGCTTAGTGAATGCAACAGAGAGGTCTCGGAGCAGGATGAGCTCTGTGATGAAAGCAGTGTTTAAGATGCGTCTGCATACGGTGGGCATGCTGGACTCCTGCCAGAGAGGTCAAGCCTTAATCCTTGGACCCTTTGTTGTCTCTGATACTCTGAGTTTCCTCTCCTTGATGTTCAATCTTTGTGGACACGCTAGTCTTCGGTTTTTTCATTTTTCTAATTCTTTATTTTCAGTTAGAAATGTCTATAAGAACATAACATATCAGCGAAATAGCTCATTTGGTTTATTACTGTTTCTGATCTTGACTCAATGACCTACCCTCCAACCATGACTGTTAAAAGGTTAGAGATATAACCTAGATATTTTTCTTTCCTTAGTAACTGTTTGAGAATGTTTCATTCCTGGACTTATCGAATCTATTTGTATTTTCGGTTTGTGGCACTGCTTGACAAAACGAGTTCCATAAATTTTATTATTCTCCATGGAAAGCAGAATTTCCTTATTTCCCCTGTACTTAATGTAGAGCTAAGGGGATGCCTGAATTCCAGTATTTAAGAAATTTTCAAGTCCTACCAATATGCTGATTAAAAAAAAATCAGCATATTGATTTTTAAGAGATCTTCTCTCTTAAGAGTTTAATGTACTAGGTTGATTTTTAAGAGATCTTCTCTCTTAAGAGTTTAACATACTAGGCTGATAAGGGCTAATACTTTCAGATCACATCTATTAACACCGTGCTTTTAAGTCATTTGAACTATTGCATCTTTGAAGTTTGTTTTATACAGACCATAATTTTGGGTAGTGATAAAAGTCAAAAAATGTAACAACAAAGCCATTCAATTCTAACTCTAATCTTAAAAGGCTACCGAAGGCCTTATGTTGAAAGACCTGAGGAAAGCAAATTAACAGACGCAAAATTTCAGAAAAAGGCCACGCCTGTTCCTTTTCTTTCTTTTAGAGTAAAAACAGCTTTTAAAAACCTTGAGGAAAGCAGCTGTAAAGGACCAAGTGCCAGTGGTACTTCTCAATGACTAGAGAATAAAAAGACAATGGCTACAGACTATCAAAGGCTAGAAAGTGGGGGAGCCCACAGACCAAGTGGAGTGTGCCCACCTCAGGTAAAGGAACCGTGCCACCCCGATTCCCTGCACAGAAGCCGTCCATCACAGTTCTTGTTGATGTGACATTTTTGTGTACAAGAACCAGGGAAACGAGAGTTCAAATCCCCAGTCTCGAGTGAGACCCTGGACAATTTTCTCAGCTTCCCGAGAATCAATACTTATCTTGTAAGACTGTAGAAAGAATTAGCGATAATTTGGACAAAATGCCTGGCATAGTATCTACTGCCCAATAGGCACTTGATAGGTACTATTTTTACTGAGAACATCAGTTGCGTATCTAGAAAATAACTAAGCTTATAAAGAATTAGGAATTTTCATTAAATTATGCAATGCTTTTTTCTTTTTTCTTTTTTTTACTGAAAAAGGATAGGTAAGTCATTTACAGTCAATCACTATGCATTTATCAATGTATCACATTATTTAGGCAATTTAAATTTTGGTGTCTGAGAATAAGTAATTGGAAGGGAGAAAAACATTTTAATTACATAACATATAACACACTGCACCCAAATTCAAAAGTAACTATTCTTTCGAGGGTTAAATGGGAATATTTTCAAAGCATAAGGTTTTTAAAGAGTGGTATGGATTTCCTAGTTTACTGTGAAAAATTCCTGATCACCGTTAAAGCCTTTTAAGAACTCCAAAATGGCTGACGGCAGGTAAAGAGAATATAAAAGCAGATGGTTCGGACAGTCTGAATACAATAAAACAGGTGCTTAGCAAAACGGAAGCATTTGCTAGTTTGCCAACACTGCTGGTTCCCGCTTCCGCATTCCGCCTGCAGCACCCCCCCCCCCACATTTGCTCACTGGTGCTCACGTGATACAGTCAACTGCTGGGGAAAAGCAGGTTCTCTCACTATTTTAATCGAAAATAATTATTTTAACAAGAGCACAATAAAGGGACATTAATGCCGAGCTTACAGAACACGTAGACATAGAGAGATGCAAACTAACGCCAAGTGTAAACCATGTTTGCAGATTCTATTCTCAATTGCCCAGGTACAGTAGAAGAAATGGCCATAAATTAGTTCCTAAAAACAGAAAGAAAGCAATCATAGTGTCCATCATATGCGGAACCAAACTGTGTATTTCTCACAAAATATCATATTTTTGTTTTGCCTCTGAACAAACAAAGCTAGGAACTTCAAAGGAGAATATAATTTAGAAATATATTTCTATATTACTGTCTGAAAATACAGTAAATTGAAAGAATAAAATTAACAGTCACGTGGTGAGAGGACTCAGATGGGAAATAGTTCTTGCTTTTCAGATTCCCTTAATGGTGTGACAGGGGATTTTGGAAAACCAAAAAAAAACAAAAAACAAAAACAAAACAAAACAAAAAAAACCTATATAATTACTTGGCAACTTAATGGACACTTGTGAAAAATAAGCAGAACTCAGACATCAATAAAAGGCGTGCAGAAGGTCCAGGGTATCTCCAAAGGGCTACGGATGCTGAGGGCGAATTCTGGTAGATTGCAAACTGGGAGAGAGCCCTTGGACAGTGGCCAGGGAAGTTAGGGTAATTTTATGGAACTGGTGAAGGTAGTGTGTCCAGTGAGATGGCTACAGAACCCATGGGCAGCCTCCTACTCCAGTTCCAGCCCCACCACGTGAGGGTAGCAAAGTTCCGGGGTCAAGGATGGTGACAATGATGACGAAGATGACATGAGCAGCTATCAAACGTTTACTGAGTGCTTAGTATCTGCTAGGCACTATGCTAAGTACTAAAATAATTCAAGCTAAGAAATCTGGCTTGATTTTCTTTATACACAGAAGCCCCGGTATTTATTGGCTAGCCTTCACAGTATATGCTAAAGCACCTTAGAATAAAACGATAGCCCTTTCGATTTAATATCATGCAAGCACCACACAAATCATTTAATGCTGTATTTAGTCCCAGAAAAGCCAAGTGAAACATAAAATGCTCTCCCAACAGGCTGCTTCTCCATACTTCTTGACGCCTGAAGCCAAAATCCATCATAAGTGAGAATACTCAAGAGAAATAATAATATAAAAATCATATGTCCTTCCCATTCTCAGTTCCTTTGAACCAACACAGAGCACTCCATGGTCTGTGACATCCAAAGATGATGACAAAGGAAACTACAAATTATTCTGTCTCACAGTAAGTCACAATGTCATTTCAAGTGAAGCGAAACACAAAAAGGGATTTCACTGAGAGTCAAACACGCAGTTTTAAAAGGTCCTCCAAATCTGATCTATGTTGTGTTGTGGCAGGCAGATACTCTAAAGGACAAAACACCTTTAATGAAGCACATAACGGATACTTGCTGTTGGGGAAGGGCCCGGGCACCGGCTGGCAGATATTAGTAAGTGAAAGAGGCGGAGATGGCTGAAGGGTGATGTGTAGCTAGTATTTTTCTCCATCCAGGAGTAAGACATTGCCACTAGAATGACTTTCCTGAAACAGAAATAATCGATCACTCCCCTTACCTAATTAAGCCCTCAATGGCACCCTCTTTTCTACAGAATAAAACCTGTCCTTAACTTGCTGCGTAGCCCTCTTCCTGCTCTGCCCCCTTCCCCTAACTCTACCGTCCCGCCCAGGATTTTACCCCGCCAAGCCCTCTGACGTGGCTGCTCGTGTCACGCTTTCATCCCTCCATGGCTTTATTATACACTGTCGCCTGGGCTGAGAACAGTCATCCTCCCTTTTTCAACCCGGCAAAATCATCTCCATCGTTAAGACCTAGGTAATTTCTCATGGCATTAACTTCTCTTGACTTCCTTCACATGGCACTTCATACACTTCCTTTGTCATAACGTGCTGTCAATGACTGGTTTATCCTCTGTCTCTTCCACGAGTCTGTGAGCTCTAAGCATGGTGATTGGGACACAGCAGATATTCAGTAAGCGCTAATGGAAAGAATGGAGAAACTACCATATTGAAAACCTTAGTCCAGCAGGTGAGACTACCATGGAAAGGTCATTTGCTTCTCTGGGCCTAAAATTGCTAAATTCTGCAATGTTGAGAAAGTGTTTTTAAAGTTGTAAAACTTTTTCTTCAAATAACAGCTTACCTGGAAGCCTAACATGAGTGACAGATTGGGGCGGAGTGTCTGCGTCATGGGAGGGGAAGGTGACCTGCTCAGCTCCCCCTCCCACCGCTGGAAGCGACAGAGCCAGCCCGACAGCTCCCGGATACAGACTGCATGAGCTCTTTCCATTCTGACAGTCTGTGATTCTATGGCGTTATTCAGTATTTCAAAGAAAAACATACAAAGATTAACGACAGGAAAAATTCCACTGTCCTATTGTCCTTTAGGAACAAAAACCTCAATTTGGAACGACATTTTCTCATAGTGGATTATTTTGTAGTTGTATCGAATCTGGACTCACTAACTGTGCTACAAAACTGTCATTATGGAGCCATTTAGCCTGCGAGCTTACCAGAGAAAATCAGGTTTCTTGCAATAATCATTCATTTTAGACACATATTGCAATTGATCAAGTTAAGTTTTAAAAATAAACTGTTTGATCATCTTTTAAGAAAACAGGCTTTTATTACTTATGCCTGGAAAGAAAAGGTAAGTACGTAGACGAATGCCGGTCTTCATGTGCCTTTGTAGTTAAGAGTTCTAGGTCGGAAACAGTGCTCTATGGATTCGTTAGCTATGCATGATGGTCGTGTATTCTGAGTCCTGATTTCCTCATTGCTAAAACTGGTACAATGCTTGTTTCATATAGTTAGAAGGACCAAAGCAAATAAAGTTATCGAACATCCTGACTGGCACATGGTAAGCCTTTGAAACAGTCTGTATTTCACTCCCTGATGAATACTAATGAACTAAGAGACAAGCTTCTCTGGAGCTCTACTAAGAAAAAAAGTCATCTGTTTGGTCATGGATCACAACCACCTGTCTGAGTGGTGGTAATTTATTCATATGAAAATACTACGTTCGTATACACTCAAAATTTGCATTATAACTGAAAAAGCAAATTTGGAATAATTCCACGTTCGTGATTGGGCATGAAATATTACCTTTACCTATAAAGGGCAGGTAGAACATTCAGTTCAGACTTCGTCACCAGCAGTGACCACAGTCTGGACTCCAAAACCACAAAACAGGAGCATATATCTACTAAATATCCAGTCAGTGACCAAAGACTGTACAGATGGCTTCTCCCATCCAAGTACTAACCAGGCCCGACTCTGCTTAGCTTCCGAGGTCAGACGGGATTGGGCGCGTTCAGGGTGGTATGGCCGTAGACCAGATGGCTTCTAACAATATTTTCCCTTCAATTTCATTTAAACAATTGAAACTATTTTTTTAACAGCAAATTACATGAAAGGGACCAGCCTTGCTTTCATGAATCACCTATTATCTCAAGAGAAAGGCTCTAGAAACATTCTAACAGGGATATAGAGCACAGGAACTAAAAAACAGTAGCTTTATCATAACTAAACACCAGAGACAAACCAATGGCCACATCAGGGAGGAATTTAATACCTCATTTCCAGCATCAATATATAAGAAAGGTTCTGAACTAATGCCAGGGGCCCGTATATTTTGAACAATTTACATCTGTTAGGATCTCACCAATAAATTAGAATTTCTTAGTCTTGATTTCACTCTGAAACAATATATATTATACATTTTTACATGATATATATCCAACAGGCAGAAAAGAACCCAAAGAGTTAGCAAAAAAAATAGAAGTATATAAAACGTATGATGAATATGCTAACTATACTATGACACATTATATTCAGCATTAGGTCATTATTTATTGTTTTAAAAATGAAAGTTTTATTAAAATTATTGGGGTGACGCTGGTTAAATCATACAGGTTTCAAGTGGACAATTCCATAATATGTCATATGTATATTGCACTGTGTGTTTACCACGCAAAGTTAAATTTCCTTCTGTCACCATACATTTGACCCCCTTTACCACAATCTACCTTCCCTCTCTCCCTCTTCCCTCTGGTAACCACTAATCCACTGTCCATGTCCATGAGTCTCTGCTTGTTTGTCATGTTTGTTTGCTGCTTTCAGTTTTATATCCCACTTCTGAGTGAAATCATATGGTTCTCAACTTTTTCTGTCTGACTTGTGTTGCTCAGTATGATAATCTCAAGATCCATTCATGTTGTCGCAAATGGTAGTATTTCACCTTTCTCATGGATGAGTAACATTCCATTGTATGTATGCATCGCTTCTTCTTTATCCAGTTGTCTACAGGACACTTCGGTTTCTATGTCTCAGTCACTATGAATGATGCTGCTATGAACATCAGAGGACACATCTTTGCGCATAAATGTTTTCAAGTTTTTTGAGTAAATACCCAGAAGAGGGATTGCTGGATCACATGTTAATTCTATTCTTAATTTTTTAAAGAACTTCATACTGTTTTCCTTAGTGATTGTACCAATGTGCAGTGTAGGAGGGCTCCTTTTTCTCCACAACCCCTCCAACACTTGTTATTACTTGTCCCGCTGATGACAGCCATTCTAACAGGTGTGACGTGATCTCTTACTGTGGTTTTGAATTGTACTTCTCTAATAGCTAGTGAAGTTGAGCATCTTTTCATATGTCTGTTGGCCATTTGTATGTCTTCTTGAGAGAAGAAAAATGAATTCTTGAATGATCATACAAACTTAAAAAAAATTAATGACTAGATTCAGAGTTAGCAGCAGCAAAAGTTAGATATTCCTGCCAATTAGTCTTGCAAAATAATCATTTTGATTTTAGCCTTCTCTAAACTTAACAAATTCTCCAGTTTAGGTTTTTTGTTTTTTTTTGTTTTTTTTTTGTTTTTTTTTTTGTTTGTTTGTTTGTTTTTGCTGGTTTAGTGTTTATCTTTGCATTTCTTTGGCTTCGTCTTTGGTAAATCTACTCTAAATACAACCTTCCTTAGTTGAACTCCCTTGTCTGAATATATCTGTTTTCACTGAGAAAGAGATCTTCGTCTTCATTTAGGAGACTATGTTATAGTGAAAAGTCCTCTCGGATACATTTATTTCCAGTAAGTAACTATCTCAATAGAGAAGAGCAGGGAAAGAAATACTTTTTGGGAACTTTACAAATGTCTCTTAAATAAATGGTATGAGGAAGAATCAGGTAGAGGTGAGAAAAGACTGCCTGTCATGGGAATGGAATGGCCTCAGAACTGTCTTTATATGATCAAGGAGCCAACAATGATTTCTGTTT
Source organism: Eidolon dupreanum (assembly GCA_028627145.1). Taxonomy (NCBI): domain Eukaryota; kingdom Metazoa; phylum Chordata; class Mammalia; order Chiroptera; family Pteropodidae; genus Eidolon; species Eidolon dupreanum. The sequence goes on from CM053515.1 coordinate 4,464,025, forward strand.
TTCATTCATTCAATTTCATGAAACTAGACTGGGCTAGAAGGAAGGGGGAAGACAGAGGTAGTGAGGAATGTCATGAACTTGGAATAGCTTTTCATATTTTCATGACCCACGACTACAACTTCCACAGTATGGTAAAAATAAGATGAAGAGGTTCTTGGGTACAGAACAGGCACCTACCAGGAATTTTATTTAAAAGGTGGGTATAATTTACATATAATAAAACTCACCCTTCTCAAAAACATACAGTTCTATAAGTTTTGAAAAAGGCATATAGCTGTGTAACCACTATCACAATCAAGATATATATCAATATATCTCTAACGATCATTTCCATCACTCCAAAAAGTTCTCGAAGGCCTCATAGTAGTCAACCTCACTATTATCCTTGTACTTACAGATTCTTTACAGATAAAGACTTGTACCAAATAGAGAAACCGAAGGCTGACTGTCAAAAGAGATCTGGAGTAGAGCGTCTTAAACCGGGGCACGATGGCACCTGCTCTCTATAGCCCACACTCCATTCACATAAGAGATGGCTAATCTAAATGCTAGGTCCATGTCCCCGGCTGCAGTTCCAGTTCTACCACTCAGCACAGTAGAGCTTATTCTTTTGTTCATTTAAAAAATTCAATGGACTTGATAAATGTGCTTGATAAATATTTCAATGTGTGCCGGGCACCGAGCCAGATGCTGGCCTGAACGAAATAAAAAATGGTCCCCATCTTCATGGAGGTTATAGTTCTAGTGAAAGAGACAGAGATTAATCAAATAATCACACAAATAAACATATTACAAACTGTGAGCGCTGCTCTAATGGAAGTGTAAGATGTTCTGACAGTATATAAAAGGTAACAACTTAGTTTGGGAGATCAGGGAGGACTTCTATGAGGAAGTGATATTTAAGCTGAGAGCTGAGAGGTGAGTAGGCACTAACTTGGTGAAATGCCAAGGTTGAAAGAAACAAAAAAGAGTGTTTCTGACAAAAGAAGTGACACGTGCAAAGGCCTGGAGTTATACGAGAGTATGGCACCTCTGAAGGTCTTAAAGAAGGATTAGTGGGCTGGTTAGCAGAGTGTGGCGGAGTGACATAAAGTTAAAGAGGTAGGTTGGAAAAAGATCAGTAAGGGCAACATAAGCGACGTGAAGTTCATTTTTATCCTGAAAACAATGGGAAGCCTTTTAAACAGGTGGAAAAGCAGAATCAAATTTATGTTTTTGAGACGATTACTCTGGCTATAATGTATACAACAGGCTGAAAGCATGGGGTGGGAGGGCAAGAATAGAGTAAGGATTCAAGTTAGGAGGGCAATTTAATCGCCCACGTAAAAGAGGTGGTAATTTGGGTTAGAGCTGTAGATGGTGAGAGATTTGCGAGGTAAAAACATATCAGAATTTGGTGAGGGTACGTGGGGAAGGGATAAAATAAAATGTTTCCTAAGTTTCTTGCTTATGGCAGAATGGTGCCACTCACCAAAGGAGCAACAGGGAAAGAAGGTCAGGTTTATTTCAACAAAAATTATGGGGCGTCTACCGTGGACCAGGCACTGAGGACTCCGATTCGAGATTAGCTCATAGATGAGTCTCGTGGAGCGAAGTAAGAACCGTGACAAGGGTGAGCTCAGAGAGGAAAGGTGCCCAAGCCGACGGTGGTGGGGAGCGGGGAGGAGACGGCGGCAGAAGACTCTGCGGTTGGCAACTTATACAAAATTCTGTTAATAAGCATCGAACTCTTCACGATTTAGAGTCCTCATCTTCAACGTGAGTAACTACGTCCACTTTAGAAGAATGATGTCCACCAAAAGGGGAAAGCTGGTCGCTACCTATTTTTTTTTTTTTTAAATTCTACTTTGAAATAATTTTAGATACACAGCAAAGCTGCAAATACAGTACAGAGTTCATGTATACCTTTCTTCCAGTTTTCCCTAATGCTAACATCTTATACAACCATGGCATACCTGTCAAAAAGAAAACACTGGTATACTATCCTTAACCAAACTATAGACTTTACTAAATTTCACCTATACATGTTTCCACTAATGTCTTTTTTTGTGTCCCAGGATCTCATCTAGAATTCTACATTGCATCTAGTTTTCATGTCTCCTCAGGCTCCTCCAATCTGTGAAAGTTCCTGTCTTTCCTTTACTTTCAAGATCTTGAGATAATTTTGAAGACTACTAGGTAATCACCTGATAGAATGTCTGTTTGGGTTTGCCTGATGTTCCTTTGTGAACAAATTGAAGTTACATACTTTTAGCAAGAATACCAGAAAGTACATACCACTTAAAAAAAATCAAAATTCAATTGTTCATTGATAGTATCTAGACATCCAATTGAGTTTTGTATATTGACCTTGCATCCTGGAACCTGGTTAAACTCATTAGTTCCAGGATCTTTTTTTTTGTAGATAGATTTCTTGGCATTTTCTATATAATCACGTCATCTGGGAATAGAGACGGATTTTATTTCTCCTTTTCCAATCTGTACGTTTAAGAATTTTTCTTTCTGACTTCCAGTACAGTGTTGAACAGAAGTGGTAGAAAAGGATATCCTTGTATTGTTACTGACTTTAGAGGAAAAGTACTCAGTCTTTTAGTAGTAAATATAATCTTGGTTTTTCATAGGCAGCATCGATCAGATTAAGGATGGTCCCTTCTACTCCTGGTTTACTAGGAATGGGAGTTTAAAATTTTTGCTGCATCTATTGAGATAATAATATATTATTTTTCTTCTTTAGCTTGTTAATAAGGTGAATTACATTGACTGATTTTTAAATGTTGAACTAGTCACGTACTTCTGGATGATTCCATTTGGTTGGGCTGTATTATCCTTTTCATATATTGATGGATTTAATTTATGAATATTTTGTTGAGAATTTTTGAGTCTATAATCATGAAGGATCTTGATCTTTTGTTTTCATTTTTTTTAGTAATCTCTTTGGTTTTGGAATTGAGATAATGATAGCCTCATAAAATGAGTTGAAGAATGTTTCCTTCTATTTTCTGGAAGAGACTGTAGAATTAAGATTATTTCTTCCTTACATGTTTGGTAGAATTCTCTAGTGAAACAATCTGGGTCTGGACTTTTCTTTATTGGAAGGTTTTAACTATGAAATCAGTTTCTTTAAAAGATATAGGACTATTCTGGTTATCTATTTTTTCTTGAGTGAACTTTCATAGTTTGTGTCTTTCACAGAAATGGTCCCTATAATGAGAGGTGTCAAATTGTATTACTTTATTATCCTTTTAATGGCTGTGGGATCCGTATGGGTACCCATGCTTTCATTTATTGTCTGTGTGTGCGCTGCACGAGCTTTCATTCTTGATGTTAATTTGTGCCTTTTTCCCCTTGGTCAGCATACCTAGATGATTATTAATTTTATTTATCTTTTCAACAAGCTTTTGGTTTCTATGATTTTCTTTATTGTTTTTCTGTTTTCAATTTCACTGATTCATGTTTTTATGTTTATTATTTCCTCCCTTCTTGCTTTGAATTTAATTTGCTCTTCATTTTCTAAATTAGGGGTAGGCAACCTATGGTCCATGGACCAAATTTGGCCCATGATATTTTCTTCAGGGCCCATTAGCTAAAAATGGTTTTCACATTTTTAAAAAGTTACAAAAACAAAACAAAATGAAAAAGAACAATATGTGTCAGACCATACATTGCCTGTAATCTCTAAAATGTTTACCGTCTGTATCTTAACAAAAAAAGTGTTAACCCCTGTTGTAGATTACTGATTTGAGACTTTTCTTCTTTTTCTAATATAATTATTTAATGCTATAAATTTCACTCTAAGCACTTCTTGAAGAGTATTGAACAAATTATGATATTTAATATTATATTTTCATTTTCACTCAGTTAAAAATATTTACCTTGAGACTTCCTGTTTGACACATGGACTACACTTAGAAGTAGTTGTTTTATTTCCTAGTATTTTTCAATTTCCCAGATATCCTTCTAAAAACATACTTTATAGAAGTTATATTCTTTTAAATTTGTTAACATTTGTTTTATGGTCCAAAATATGGTCTGTCTTGGTGAATGTATCATGTGTATGTGAAAAGAATATATACTCTACTGTGAGATAAATTGTTCTATAAATGTCAATTAGATCAAGTTGTTTGACAACATTATTCAAATTTCCATAGTCTTATGCATGAATTATACTGTACCATAGCTTTTGCATGACCTGTTCTTTTATCGTTTTTTTTTTTTTTTTCATTTCTGTTCTATTTGTATTTCAGTTTGGGTAATCTCTTTTGATCTATCTTTGAGTTCACCGATTCTTTCCTCAACTGTGTCAAGTGTACTGATGAGGCCTTCAGATACATTCTTTTTCTGTTAAAGACTTTTCCATTTTTAGCATTTATATTTAATTCTTTATAATTTTCAAGTCTCTGCTGGACTTACTCATCTGATCTTATGTGTGGTCTACTTTTACTGTTAAAATCTAAACATATTAATCATAGTCATCTTATTAAATTCCTTGTCACACAGTTCTAATGTCTGTGTCATAGCTGAGTCTTGTTTTGTTATTTGCTTTGTCCCCTGGCCATTGGAAGCTTCTTTTTTCTCCTTTCTTATAACTTTTTGATGAAAGCCAGACATTTTATGGTCTTTGCTCCTGGAAATAGGTACCTTCCTTTAGGCCTTTCATATGTGAGTTTGAGTTTAACAGTTGGGAGTGGAGTCTGAAATTTTTTTGTTGTATGGTTACCCATAGTATAACACAGGCTTCAAACTACTCCAGTGATGTCTTTTATTTAGAGTGGGGGCTGGTTCTCAAGAAGGATTTTCTCGATGTCTGCTCCACCCTTAGCATCAGGTCTCCCCTCTGTGCTGTGCCTTGGACAGGATCTGTCTCGATGCTCCTGCAACTCTCCTGACAACATTCCACTATAATTATCACTTACTACTTGAAGCTTGTTAGTCTCATGATGGGGAGTGAGGGTGAGTGTTCTCTGTTGTTTTGATTGGGTCTCCGTCTTAGGCAGGGGCCACGTGCCTGGGTCTTGCGGGATGGCCTTCTCAGTGCTCCTGCCCTTCCTGCAGCTGCAGCTCTGGGCCCAGCACTTATTTCTGTCCTTGTTCCTGCACTGGGCAGAGTCATCTCCCCACCGCACCCACCCTGCCCTCTTACTTTGGCTGCAATGGATTTTTGTTGCTTGTCTTTCTTACTTTTTCTTTTTTTCCAGTAGGGGACATAGGGAAGAAGGCTTCGGGTGGACCTCTGTGTCTCTTCCACTGTTGTCCCCCACATCCAGGCCTCCACCTTGAAGGATGCTTTCTCAGGACTCTTGCTCTTATCTTTTTGGGGAAGGAAAAGACAGCCTGGTGGAGAAAGAGCCTGTAAGAGGGTACACAATTCCCATATATCTAATGCCATCTGGGGCCCCACTTTCTCTTGCCAGCCCATATCTGGCCTTCATCCATTTCTTAACTATTCTACCCCGATCATTTTTAATGGTTTTTGTTGCGTCTGCCTTAGGTAAGGAAGCACTCATGTTCCTTCTTTCCTAGTAGGCACCTATCTCTTCTTAGATTTTAGGCAATTTGGTTGCCCTGCAACCTCAAGTCTCACAAAGGTTTAAGAAAAGTCATACGCTTGCAGTTTGTTCAGCTTTTTGTTGTTGTAAGGGCAGACGTGGTACTCCTTTCATCTTTCTATAGCTTCAAATGGAAAATAAAATCCTCTACTGTTTTCACTCCTATAATTTAAGTCGAAAAGGTTTCAGAGGCAACCTTAGTTCATTACTTTATTTTACAAATGAGAATACTGAAACTCTAAAAGAAAAAGAAATGACTTTTTTGGGATATTTAGTGACAGACTCATCTGATACAGTATCTGGAGCAACATTAAGAAATCCAGACATTAAAAAAGTAAAAGAGGAATGAAAATGAACCTGAGAACCAGGTACAAATATGAAGTGAAGAGAGTGTAGATTAGGGGAGGGGGAGAATGATCAAAATTCATAAAAGCAGATTATACCTCACACAATGGTACAGTCAAGCCATAAGTTTGTGCCAAATTTCCAGATGACTAAAGTAAAAAATGAGATTACTTTATAGTCTTTATTACCCATTAGAGGAATTTTTATGCATTTCTTAACCAAAACGAAGCATATCCTAGTGCTAAATTTTAAAATAAATTGCTCTCATGTGGCTTCATATAGAAACTACTAGGAGATATGATGGGACAATACTGGCAATAGCACCCCTGAATCAAATGTAGTTATTAGGTTTTATACCAATGCTGGAGTTAGACTGTGGAGAGAAGTGTTAAGTCTTCACATCTATACCTATTTTTACTCCACTACCTAGTTTATATTACAGCATCTTACCAGGATGGACTGCTATAATACAAGCTACTACTGATCACTGGGGACTCAATGTTAAAACAGATATGTCCTAGGTTACAAAATTCTTTCAAACTGGAAGGGTCCTCATTAACTTTTCCCATCATCTCATTTTAGATATGAAATATTTTCTTGTGAAAAATCTAAGTCTAGGCAAGTCAAATCCCTACTCAGTTTAAAAAGTAGTCTTCTAGAACTCAGCTAAGTTGACAAGATAATTTTTCTCCAGGATGCTATTGATATCAATAATGGAACTTTATAAATATTTTAAAATAATTTCTAGGAATTGGACAACAGAAGGAAAGAAAAAAAGTCAGCTATAAGCCCTCCTGCACAGCCAACAATTTATTGGCATGAAAAAGGGTCAAAATCTAGACAGAAAGACTGGGAGAAAGAGAAAGCAAATGAAGAGTTACTCTAGGGATACGATTTCTTACAACTGGCTCAAATGATGCAACTCCACAGATCCAAGTTTAAAGTGTATGATGGATTTTTATTTAACTTTGTACATCAAATGGAAAATTAGTAATTTCTAATTAGCCACTGAAGGTAGAGTGAGCTGGAAAAGACCTAAGGTATGAACTAATACATATCTATATATAGCAAAACATTTAAAGAGACTCCACTTGAACATGACTATAACTAGGGGGAGAAAAAAACTCTGCTAAAATGATACTCTGACTCTCACTTTAAGAAGAGTCCTGATGGCCTCTGAAAAAAAAGACAAGATTGGTTTTGGATACTGTTCAAAGTGCGTTTGCTGGAAGTGCTGGGAAGACCACCTCTTTATAATGCAATCTTACCTAAAACAGAACCTACATTATAGACCCAGGGGATATAATCAGAGAAAGGCTCTAGCTCTCCTTCTCTTAAAAAAAAAAAAGAAAAAGAAAGAAAGAAAGAAAGAAAGAAAGAAAGAAAGAAAGAAGAAAGAAAGAAAGAAGAAAGAAAGAAAGAAAGAAAGAAAGAGGGGGGATTTTAGTAAAATGAAAATTTTATATACATATATAGATATATTCTATACGGATATATTACAAAAGTGAACACTCAGTTAATGGGCATCTTGACAGAGAGAAAGTAATTTCACTTCCCATTTGGCATTAGCTAACTCATGGTTAAAAAAAGTAAACATTTATTAAGAACACTCATATGAGAAAATGACATATAAATTAAAGGGAAAAAATGTTACTTTGGATCTATAATCCTGCAGCCTTTCAGTTGGGATATTAGTGGGTCTTAATGACAGAAATTATTTGATTCAAAGATCGACTAAATAGAAATTAAGATGAACATAAATGCATAAAACCAAAATTAACTGTATATGGCAAATGCATGCCTCTTAGCACCTGTCCTTACATGTAGAAAAGAACATCAGCCTTTGACTGATTATTTCTTTTTGACATGATTTATCACCCGGTATTCTTTAAACTTGATAAAGCAAATTAATCTTTGATTGCAGGCGGCACTGGAGGTTGCCATTAGTCATGTAGTTTGGTGAGGTTCCTTGTGTTTCATTTACCAGGCACACAGAAAGCCCAGAAGCAATTGCCTCAGCTTTGACTTCTTTCCCAATCCACCCAGGAGAAATGATCAAAGAATTCAATATATGGTATTTTAAATTACTTCTATGGAACTGACCAACAAGGGGGAAAAAAAGAATTTTCTTTACGCTGTTTTTATAATTATTTTCAAACCAAGAACAAAGAAACAGTTACTTGAAGAAAAGAAACTTGTGATTTCAACATTAACAACTCAAATAGACTTTGTTTGTTATGGGGACAAGGATGGGGGGTAGGGAGTAATTACGAATTACAGTTTTTAAAACTGGAATCTTAAGAAAGGACATTTAGGAATCAACTTATGTAGGAATATGGAAACAGCAAATCAATATTTAATACTGAAAAAAATCTTGTCAAACCATTGTTTCCATCTTTTACTGAAAAAGAAATATCTTCTAAATTAGTAAACATTTTATCCTAAATTATTATTCAATTTTTGCTTTTTAAAAAATGTCAGTACACAATAACAGGAAACCTGTCATGACTTTTTAAAGCTTATTCCTTTTTGGGCTTCTTATTCTATAATTTAACATTCAAAGAGCATTATATTGGCCTAATGCTTACCATTACTCATCCTAATACCTCTGTGTGCAGAAGAAAGGGAGATTTATCTGATGAAATAACTACTAGGGAACATGTCTGAGTTAGAACTTAGGGCTTTCTGCTTTTGGTCAACTGACGATGCCCATCAGAGACATTTCCCAAAATTTCAAAATGCAGATTCTTCCACTGTACTGCCCTTAACAAACCATCACTTCGTATATAATCTGATCATTTCAACAAAACATTTCTTCAATCTAGCCTTAAGTATAGGATTGGCTATGTGATCCCTTAAGAAAGCTGACAATCTCCATTAGGCTAAATATTAAATCTTCTAAAATTGTCGGAAAAACAATTTGAATAGACTGCTAGAGAACTTAATAAATCCCTAATATTTATAATAGCCTCATTTTCTAATTAGTATGCATGAAAGACATTTCTTTACTTAAAGGGGAGGAAGAGTTCTCTGGGTAGCTTAAACCCACCTTAAAAAATCATTTATTCTTTTAGAAAGGAATCCAAAGACTATATAATAATCAAAAATATCAAATTCCATTTAAAATAAATGTAGTGTCTTAATTTTCAAAAAATAATATTCCATTAAAATTAGCTAACTGATGTAGGTCTGACATCAATGTTTCAAGCATTTTAGGTGATACCATCTGCTCACAGAACAAAACTCTGCAAATGATCTAAATGTGCAAATAACGGCATGACATGGGCAGATGCTTAAATGAAACATAAAAGCAGTTCCAAAAGCACTGTGATGCATGGAGACATGCTCAAAGCTCAAGTACTAGCGTGCTCTTTTTTTAAAAAAAGAACTCTTAATGCTCTCATTCCCATGTCTGATGAATCGCCTAACCAGACTCCCATTCATACGCTTGAGCATAAACTATTAAATACAATAACTAGGTTTCTGCCCTGTTATCTGTATATAAATGGAGGATTTGGGGTAGCCCACGCACACAGTTATTCAGAAATTGTGCGATTCTATGATCTTTTTAAACATTTCTGGAAATAGTGTCAGAAAATGTAATTTCCTAAAAACAATCTTGTATTTTCTTTTAACACATTTGAAAATGTGTTACAACTATTGTTTTGTAAATTGTAGAGAGTTAGGAATAAAGTCACAAAATGATTATATTAAAATGCATGAATTTGGTTATACTGTCTCTAATTGCAAATAAAATGTATCAATAGGTTTGGCATTATTTGTAGAAACTTTACAAAGCTAGCAGGGGTAATTAACTATAATATTCACAATAATCGGAGTTATGAAAATTATCTCCTTAGCGCAAACATTATCAGATATAAACAAACAAAAACACATATGTAACTGTGTATTTTCTTTCAAAAGTATATATGTAACTGCATTAGTTTAGCTTAATTTATTAAAAGACAAAAACTCTGATTAATAGCATGGGTTATTTAATGAACGATTTAGTTGCAACATTTTCTTCTAGAATCATTGTAAGTTATTACAGTTTAGAAAACCAGAGTACATGAGTAGAGCTGAAAACCTGTCAGCATAGAGTGATCGAAGAAACTCTAAGGACACCGTATTAAAACAATTTTAGTCTTGTCCCTGGCATGTGACTCAAAGAAAGGAAAAGTCAGAGAAAACACTTATTCTGTAACAAGGATTTAAGCCCCTTTCTATCCATCCTTCCATCCTTCCTTCCTTCCTTCCTTCCTTCCTTCCTTCCTTCCTTCCTTCCTTCCTTCCTTCCTTCCTTCTTCCTCCCCTCCCTCCCTTCCTTTAGAATAAAGAAGGACATTTCAGGAAAGAGTAAATTCAGTATGACAATTATAGTATCTTTCCCTTTTTATTAACGCTAGTTGTAACTTGTATGCTTATTTAAAAGCAGGTTCACATGTAACAACTTACTATTTATATATGACTATACACTTACTGCTCGGGTCCATTGAGAAACTATAAATTTCATCTATTGAACATTAGCAAAAAATTACATGTGTTTATCATCTGGATTATTCTCAGATTAATAGAGATAAATGACAAAACATAATCAGTAGCAGCTCTGCAACTTAATCATTGCATCTGAGCTATAGGAAGCACTTAATTACTCTCATTTACTAGGTTCAATCTAATGAGAAAGCATTAGCCAAATGAAAAGAATGCAGTACAAACAAACAAAATAGTTATACCATCATTAAAAAGAAACTCTGACAGTGCAGGTGACAGCATAGGCAGGATAAATTACCATAATGTTCTAAATGCTGAGCTGTCAGCATGCTAATGCCATGATCAGATACCCTGGGAATCTCAGCACTATAGCTGTCAGAAACAGGTATCATAAATCACCTCTCTCTACTATTCTGCTCATTATCACAGCTATCGTATACATGTTTTTCAGCATACTTCAGGACAAATTTGAAGGCAACACTTATTCTTACGAGTGGGTCTGTTTACTCTTGCAGACACTGTAGACAATCCTTGCGTAATAAATGGATACTTTATTTTGCAATAATGAACTACAGATTTTAGGACATGATAGGCCTCTGCTTTTAATTCATAAACCATCTGAATGAACAGACTGCAAAAACAGCACATTTTCCCAAGCTGTACAATATGAGAGCAGTGAACCAGCTAAATTAACACAGCTCCATTTAAAGAAATCTCATTATTTGGAAGCTATTCCTGGATCTGGAAAATGACAGTAGCGGATACAAATCAGAACCACATCCAGTGGCTAGGAACATTTAAGGAAACTGTCAACAGAACTGAAAGGCAACTGAAGGAATGGGAGGAAATATTTGCAGATCATATATCTGATAAAGGGTTAATATCCAAAACACATGAAGAACTCATACAACTCAAGACTTAATAAAATCAGATGATAGAACAGACACTTTCCCAAAGAAGACACACAAATGTCCAAGGGTACTCAAAGGCGCTCAAGATTACCACTCGTCAGAAAAATGCAAATCAAACCTCAATGAGATATCACATCACACCTGTTAGAATGGCTATTATCCAAAGACAAGGGAAAGGTGCTGGCAAGGATGTGGGGGAAAAGGTGCATGGTTGTATCTGCTGTGCACTGCTGGTGGGAATCTAAATCAGTGCAGCCAATGAGAAACAGCATGGAGGGTCCTCAAAAAGTTACAAACAGAACTTCCATGTGAGCCAGCAATTCTACTTCTGGGTATTTATTCGAAAAAAATGAAATCACAGTCTTGAAAGGACATCTGCACCCACATGTTCACTGCAGCGTTATTTACAATAGCCAAGACATGGAAACAACCTAAGTGTCCATCAACGGATAAAGAAAATGTGGCATATATACAAGACAATATTATGAATGCCCCTTGAGAGCGTTATGCTAAATGAAATAAGTCAGACAGGAAAAGACAAAAATATTGTATGATCTCATGTATATGGGGAATCGAAAACAAAAAACCTGAACTCATAGAGACAGAGAACAGACTGGGGCTGCTAGAGGCCGGGGTGGAAAGGAGTAGGCAAGTGGGTGAAGTGGGTCAAGGAAAAAAAAGACAATCTTACTATTTTTTGAGAGCTTATTATATGTAATCTCCTTTAATCCTTACGACAGACTTGTGAATTGAATGTTGTTATTCTAACTTTAGAGGCAAGAAACCCAAGGACCTTAGAGTTTGAGAAATTTGTCCACAGGCCACTCAGTGGTACAATCATGTTTGAACCCAAGTTTGTATATATCCTTATCAATGGTAGAGTGAGCAAAAGGATTTTGGAGCTAAAAGTCTAAGAACATATGAAACACGACAGATTTCTCAAAGGTATATGAATAAAAAACATGCATACTGTATCTCCAGTATAAATAAAATGGTATCAAACTGCTAATTGCCATGCACCAGAAAAAACAGCTAAAAGGAAAATTAGCTTTTCATCCTCACGACATAATTTGTAATACCATCATGCCAAGGAAAACAGTTGCTTATGGTGATGTATCTGTATTTCTAAGTTAGTTCTTACTAAAAAGCACAAGGTATGTTTAAGGAATAAAATTGTGTTTTTACAGACACAAAAAGTATTTTTAAAGTACTCTGAGCATAAAAATGTAAGGAAAAGAAAAAATATTATGGTATACTCAGGAAGAAATACACAATTTTCAAAGAAAATGAAAATGATGAATGACATTTTTTGTAATCTGTTTGCAGGTTCTCATGTGCTTATTTCAAGAAGAGAATGGTGTTTCTTACTGGCTTCTTGAGTTTTGGCCAGAGGTAAGTGATGGAGGAGGAAAGCGTTACAAAAATTGCTGTTTTAATGCTCTTGTATAATTTAATCACATGTTGAAACTTCCAGTCAGTTTCGCTTTGATGATAATATAGTTCTACTACGCTGTAACCAGAATACTTTTTACTGTGAATTTATCCTTTCCTGACTTAGCTACATACTATGGTACAAGATTCTTCTTTGAAAAAGCAGAGCCTTAAACACCAAACACATCTGATCTGCTCAATGTTTGTTCATTTTCTTTGCTTATGTTGCACAAAAAAGTTTCATTATTTTTGTAGAATTTGACCCTTTTCTGGCTGTATTTAATTCTACCCGTATGATTCTGAAACATAATACTATGACTCACTTCTAGGGGTGCACTATGTCCTAAGCACTTTCATATTACAATAGGAAAAACCCTAGAAGTCCAGAGGATGGATTGAACCCAGGTCAGTTTGGGACAAAGTTTGTATGACACTATTTACTGTATAATACTGTCTTCTGTTCTGCCATGTGTGTAGATTTGCTTTCAGGGGAGAAAACTCTATAAATCTCACCTGCATTGATTTCTCTGACATGGTTTTACAGGACTCCTAACTGGAAACGGTCGCTCTGGTGGCTTCTGGTAACTCAGCACTCGATGTGCTTTGCAAATGGGGAGTTCTGAAGCTGTACGCTTTGGAGAGTGGGTAGGCACAGAAAGCCTGCTCTGCATCATCTCCCTGACCCCTAGATGGCGCTATGGGCTCAAATGCAGTGCCAGACTGAAGTCACCGGTGGACGCACAGGGGAGGTTGGGGGCGCCAGGTTCGGATGCTGTGCCAGGCTACCTTGTCGCTGTGCACCTCAAAATATATTAGCTAGTCTGAGGTCCAACTAACTCTCATTTCATTAGAATAAAATTTCTGGTAGTAAAAACTAGCAGGTTTTAAAAGATTTAAAATTTTGTTCCTGGGCAGACTGTCACCTATATCCAGGCTAATGATATTCGCCATGTAGGGGTCCCAAGTCCCTTCGACTGTGGGACACGGGTGGGTAATGCTTGCTGGAATCCCATTAGGTGGAGTACCGAATCAGTATGTGAGTAAGGTGGGCCTACAGAACGCTCCCGCTGCAAACGTTAAAACTGAAACCACTTCTCCCAGCATAAATGGGGCACACAGTCACTGAAACATCAGTATGTAAAATCTGCACCTAAATATTCTTCAATGGTCTGGGAAATTTAGGATGTTGTTCTCTTTCTGATGATCATATGCGCAACTCAACTGGGCAATCAGTCTGTCTTACAGTGAACGTTTTCCTGGGTCCACTATACCAACAAGGCAGATAATATTTCTCTTTTTATCTAGAGGGAGATTTAAAAAAATTTTAGTCATTGTTTAAAAAATATTTTAGCATTGTATTAGATGTCAGTAATTTCTATTTCATCGTGGAAGTAAGATTTTATTACTAATACTCACAAAATAGGCTACAACCTTTGCTTCACATAAATCCATGACAAACATTAATCAAGAATAAAAAAAGATGTCATTTTTGAAAGTTTTACTCTAGTTCAGCAAAAATGTTTTCCATTTGTTTTCTTTTCTATCTCCCGCATCTAATATAAGAACCAAGACCACAGCTGGTCTGTTTCTAAAGTACTTAAACACACGGCCCAGGACCGGCTTAATAACCGTTAAATGAAAGAAAAAAACAGTTCTTTTAGGACCATTTAGTGTGACTGTACTCCATCATGCCTCTAAAATGCTGAAGAACACACAACAGATAAATCCTATTTAAAACATTCAGCCATTTCATCTCAGAAGACAGAAAACAGAAAATTAATACCTGTAGTTGGATAAACTTCTAGAGGTGATATACCAGCTCAATACCAATCATATACTAAAATATAACATTTAAACATTTGAACACAATCTGCTTCAATTGTGATGAAATTCTTTCTATGTATTTCATAAAAATTTTATGAATTTTGGAAATTCATTTTGGAAATCTGATTCAAGGATACCAAAATCAGGATATTC
>CM053515.1:4479225-4519877 GCA_028627145.1 Eidolon dupreanum
GTCTGGTAGTGTGCAGGACAGGTTTCCTGAGCACTGCTACTGTGGGGCCCAGAACAAGCTGGGCTTCCTAGGTCTTTTTAGAAGCTAGATGAACTTCAGAATAAGCATTTCACGACGATGTGAAAAAAGTCTCTTAGCAAAAACACATGTAGGTGACAGATACTGTTAAGCTCTTTTGCTTGAGAATTTCTCCAGTTAAAACTTCAGCAATAATCTAGTATAATCCCTCATTTTATACACAAAATCTTGAGGGTGAGTTCACACAGTAAACTGGAGGTAGAGCCTTGTACCTGGTTTATCCTGATTGGGAGAGAAGTCTCAACATCCCTTTTTTCTTAGTTTACTATAATGACACTATAATGGAAGGCGACTATGTATTATGGAAGTCAATATGACATTATAGATCATCAGTCACAAATTGGGAGCAGTTTTGTTGTAAGAGTCACTACAATAGAACTTGTCCCTGTAGTCATAGATCGATTTGGCTAAGTAATTTTAGATCTTCAACATAACTTGAAGTATCATTCAATATATTATAGGGAGTTCACTAAATGTCAAATGCAGAGCTTAAAGTCTGGAGATCACAGGTAAATAAGAATTCTCAGAGCTTAAGACGCTCCCGATGGTGTGTGGCACAAACGTGTAAGTGTGCAACGTAACTGCAGCAGTAAAAGGACGTACGAGGAAACATGAGAAGAAGAACAGTAATACCAATTTTGGAGAAAATACTTTCCGTTTTGGTAGAAACTGGTGACTGTTACTGTCATTGAATAAGACATAAAAACGATTTTACATAAGAATGAAATATTCAAATTTAGAGTTTGCCAAGAGAAAAATTATGTGTTCTTTAAAAAGAACAAATGTTTTACAAGCATAGTTTACTAGCACTTAACATTAAGTAAGATTTTGCAGCAAGAATATTTTTTCTTTATTATAATTTTTTAGGTAACAAATCATATTTCCCCACTGACTTTAATAAATTTAAACCATGTTCTTTGGTGAAATTTCTGGTCCTCAAAACAAATGTTAATAAAATGACCCATTAAAGATCACCTCATGAAAATAAAATATTTAAACATAAAAACCTATAGTAACCGGTGTGAAATATAAATGCAAAGTAACAAGGAAATGACTTTATTTAACTAGGAACTGTACTAAATTGAACACTCTCTACAGTAAAGACCTCTTTCTTCATTTGTTTAATCTGTAATTCCTATCATGTTTGGGAAGCTATTGTCTTTTTTTTTTAAATGTAAATGTTTATTGATAATAGAGGCAAAGATGAAAACTGAAACGTTAAGTCAGCAAGCGAATAAACTAACTCAGCAAAACATTGTTGTAAAAGTTACATCTGGTCATAACCAAAAAGTGCAGTGTTAGAATTTGAGATCATACATCAAACCCAGGTAACAAAAACTTGTACTAGCAAAGTACCTAAATAAATTAGTCTGACAAAGCAGCAATTATTTAGGAGTTCAAATGCCTTTGTATATGTTAATTCAAATAATTCTCACAATAATCCAGTTTAGATGGAAGAACTGGGGCCTCAAAGGGTTATGTGACCAGTAAGTTAGAGGGAAGAGTCAGACAAGAACGGATCTTGATTTCTAACTATACTCTTTTTAGAAATCATGAGTCAGTGCAAATTTGAGTGAAAAGGAGATAAGACCACACTTTGATTCTGAGATGCATGTGTTTCTGAGCCTTCCTACACTGAGACTGTCTGAGAATCACCACAAGTTCATCTATTTTGTACAAGCTCAGCAGTCATTTGCCCAGTCAAACTGATTCATTTATTTCCTTATCAAATTCAGAATTAATTCCCATGTACCTGAAAACCTCAGGCTCCCAGAGAACACAATCGTTCCTTGATCAACACCTTTAGAATGCTGGGAATAACAATGTTTTCTGTTTTTTTTTCATATGAGAAACAAGTCACTCTACTTGAGGCGAGCACAAGTGGGATAAGCAACACAGTATCGCCAACTCAGAGAAGACACTTAGATATCAGGAAAAGACCGACTTTTATGGGGCAGATGGGGGTACAGTTAAAAATGTTATAGCAGAAATTACTTTGAAAGATTATTTTATTACTCAAATATGTGATAGAAAAAAATGACTTCAAACCAAAAATCTAAACCTAAGGAGTCGCAGAACTTTAGAGTTAAGAGGATCCTCAGGACATTTAGTTTTTTTGTTTGTTTGTTTTTAAATTAAATCTATTGGGGTGACATTGGTTAATAAAATTATATAGGTTTCAGGTGTACAATTCAACAATACGTCACCTGTATACTGCATTGTGTTTACCACCCAAAGTCGGATCTCCCTCTGTCACCGCATATTTGAGTCCCTTGACCCTAATGTACCCTCCCCTGCTCTCCCAATTCCCTCTGGCAATCACTCAACTGTTGTCTGTGTCTATGAGTTTTTGTTTGTCTCATCCATTTGTTGCTTTCGGTTTAATATCCCACATATGAGTGAAGTCATATGTGGAATATTACACAACCATAAGAAAAGATGAAATACTGCCATTTCCAAAAATGTGGATGGATCTCGAGATGATCACACTAAGTGAAATAAGTCAGATGGAAAAAGTTGAGAGCCATATTATTTCAGTTTCTAAATAAGGAAATGGAGAATTTGAAAGTTAAGTGACACAAACGGTTAATAAGAGGGCAGGGAACATACATTTTATCTGATGGTATTTGCATTCAGCATATCTAACGTGTATGATAGAAAACCGATAAAGAGCTATCTCTTCTTTTAAAAATTTCAATTAACTAATGTATCCTTAAGTCGAAATTCACATCAAATCAGGTTTTATGTGAAAATTTTTATTTACCAGTATATGGTTCATGATACTTACTATCAAAAAATTGAGTTGGTATTCTCAGTTTGAGTTGGAAAGGATATTTCCAAATAACCAAGAAATACCTTACTTTCTCCAAGATAACATCTGTAAGAATTAGTTGATTACCTAGAAAGTCAACTGTCTGTAAAGGCAAGTTTTCAATGGTTTAAAGCATTTAGAAGTGTGTGTGTTGTTTTTTTAACAACAAAATCCATAATTCTATACCTTGAAACAAAAGATGCTGCATGACACGTTTGGTTAATATTTGAACACTTGCATCAGATTCAGCTCATTGTGAGTTTATCGCTAAATGCTGTATCAATCTAATATCTTATAAATCATTCATGCAAAACAAATTGCAGAGTATATTGGGAAGCAGTTCTCAACCCATATCTCTTTATTCAATGACCATGGTGTAGCTCTTATCCTCTTATTAAATGATCTGGAGATCTGTCACTTAAGTCAGTTTTACTGACTGGGGGAAAAGAATAAAGAAAAAAATAAGAAGTGCCACTACTAGAGACATGAAGTCAAAGGTGAGAACACCTATTGTGTGCCTGTCCTCGAAGACGTAGCTAGAAAAGTGGTAAAGGCACAAACTCTAGACTTTATGGACCGGGGTTTTAAATACGAGTTACGTCACTATTTAAATGACCCAAGAAAGCAGCTCTGGGCCTCAATTTCATCATCTATGAAATGGAATTATATCATCTATCTTAACATATCACACAGTCGACGCCCGGTACAACAGAGGTGCTCAATAAATAACAACTGCTATTACTGTGTTGAGGAAAGTTTGGCGTATGAATTACACATAAGACAAAAACAAACGGTGAGAAATGGCCCTCTTTTTTCATACAAAAATGCCCCAAAAGGCTCTATATTACCATGGGCAGTCATATACAATTTCTCCTTTATAATAAGGATGAAGAGTGTTCTATGCAGAATGTTCTATTTGCAGCTGTGATTCATTGTGTGCATGGAAAAAAATCGCTGACACGTTGAGAAGATATTTTCCCGTAAAAGGTTTAAGTCCTTAAGCAGCAAAAAACGCCAACGTCCATCATCTTTAAACCCTATTGATTTCTGGTGAAGATTTAAAAGGCTGTTTACTTATTTCCCATCATTTCTGTCAGAGCTGTAACAGTTCTCTTCCCACTGAATAAACCTCTCATGATCCTCCTGGTGATTAAGGTCAGACAAAATGTCAAACTCCTAATGCTAAGTGCTTTCACATTAAAAATTCATATCAAATCACCAAGTAAAATCCAAACAAGAAGTCAGACATGTAAACAGTTCACAAAAAAGGGCTGCAGTGACCATTACAGAATATAGGTGCGGTGCGGACGGGGAAAAAAAAGGGCTGGCAACAGGTCAGGACACGTCCCCCTTACTCCTGGCATCTTCACTGTCATTCCCGATTTTAGAATTAGTGGCCCTACTAAATTGTGTGTGTGTGTGTGTGTGTGTGTGTGTGTGTAAGAGAGAGAGGGAGAGAGAGAGAGAGGGAGAGGGAGAGGGAGAGAGAAGAAGAGAGGGAAGGAGGAGGGGAAGGGGGAGAGGAGGAGAGAAGGAGGCAGGGGGGAGGATGTCACCAGTTATCACTTCAGATCATTAAGAGCCATTTGGTCCTACAAATTCAGCACTGTCTTTTGTTTTAAAACAGGGAGCATGAATGGAAAGACCTATTTGCTCAGTATCCGAAATAACCACTGCTAGATCTTCTTGTTAGGCATGGTTGGATCACTGAATCCAGGGGTTAGAGAATTAGTATCTGGATCTGGTCTGTCTCCATCTCTCAGTATTTCTTTTCACTCCATTCACTTTTAACTTGGCTTTCTGGACAATGTAGCCCTTAACAGCTCAAGAATTACATTTTCCCAACTACAAATTCAGTGGAAAGAGAGCTTCTCTTTTCAAATAGTTTCAACAGGTCTCGGAAATTAAACGTCATTGACCTGGACTTAGCTTGGTTTGTATGTTCATATTAAACCAATAACAGATAAATTGGACATCAACTAAATTAAGAATTTGGTTCAAAGGACATCATCAAGAAAGTGAAAGACAACCCACAGAAAGGAAGAAAATATTTGCATATTAAATATCTGGTAAAAGTTTAGTGTCAAGACTATAGAAACAATCCTTAGAACTCAGTAAGAAAAAGACAATTAAAAAATAGACAAAAGACTAAAATAGATACTTCACCAAAGAAGATATACGAGCACATGAAAATATATTCAACATAATTTGTCATTAAGGAAATGCAAATCAAAACTACAATGAGATATCATTTCACATGAACTAGTATGGCTATAATCATCATATATATTTTTAAGTGTTGAAAGAACTGTCAAAACTGCTAACCTAGAATTCTATATCCAGAAAAAAACATTTCTTCATGAAATAAGGACCATTCTGAGATGATGGAAAACAAAGAGACTTCATTGTCAGTAGATCTGCTCTGCAAGAAATGTTAAAGGAAGTTCTTCAGACAGAGAGGAAATGATTTTAGAGAAAAACCTGGAACAAGGAATAAAAAGAGAGAAACAGAAAGGAAATATCTGGGTAAACTTAATAGAATGTCATTTTCCTCTCACATCATATAAAATGTGTACAGTTGTTCGAAGCAAAAGTTATATATACCATTATTTGAGGCGTTTTCAATGCATGTAGATGTAACTATAAAAAAAAAGAGTGGAGTATAAAGGGACCGATGTTCCACTTTAAGTGGTAAAATATTAATTCTAAATAGATGGTTAAAAGTTAAATATGTATGTTATAATCCATAGAGCAACCATGAAAAAAACATTTGAAGAGTTATAGTAAAAAACTCAGCAGATAAAGTAAAAGGGAATACTATGAATATTTAAATACTCTAAAAGGAGGCAGGAAAGAAGAAACAAATTAGTGGGAAGAAACAGAAAATAAGAAAAAGACTGACTTAAATCTAAACATAAATAGTTTAAATATACCTACTAAAAAACAGATTGTGAGAATGAATAAAACACAAGACTCAATGATATGTTATCTACTTCAAACCCATATTAAATGTGAAGATACATTTACATTCAAAGATAGATTAAAGTAAAAAGATGGAAGAAAGATATCCCAAAAGACATATACAAAAACAATTTAGGAGAATATTTTTGTGTCCTGGGGTTAGACAAAGAGTTCTCACACACTGCTCATTTAACTATGCATAGTCTAAAAAAAATATTGGTAAATTAGATTTCATCAAAATTAAAACTTTTGCTCTTTGATGGACACTGTTAAGAAAATAAAGGCAAGCTATATATTGAACAGAAAACATTTGTTAATCACACATCCAAAGGACTCATCCGAAGTTTAATACTTTCCCAAAGAGAATATATGGAAGATAATTAAGTATAAAAAAAGGTTCAAAATCTTTACCTATTAAGAAAATGCAAATTAAAACTACAATGAGATACTACTGAAATCTTATTAAAAAGAGACCACCACCACCACTCTCCACCTCAAAAAAGAAAACAACTCAAAAACCTACCAAATAAAATTGGAGACAACTGATATCTTAACAATATTGAGTTCAACTGCACTAATATTTGATGAAATACAATTTAAAGATATTTTAAATTTCTAGACCTGCAAAGATTACAAAGAAGGATAATGATGGCAAAGTAAGAGTGTATACTAAGCTGGTTCAATGTTTTGAAAGGCAAATTGCAAATTTTTTTGTTTTTTCTTTTACCCAATGATTTCATTTCTAGGAGTTAGTTACAGGAAGAATATACAAGCAGAAAAGATATAGACAAGAATTTTTACTGCAGCCTTGAATGCAATATTTTTTAAGTATCTAAGCATCTATATTGGGAGACAGGTTAAACCAAGTATGGTGCATCCAGAAAATTACAACGCAGAGAATTAAAAAGGCAGAACTATATGTGTGAATAAGGGCAAAAATCAAGTTCTAGTTATGATGGGGATACTCCGAAGGAGAGGTAAGTTTCCCTATGGGCAGATCATTTGTATTAATGGAATAAACTGATAGTAGTGTTGCTATATTCAATTTGGAGGGCGGGGGCCGACAGGAAACAAATTATTGATATTACAAAAACATGGATGAATCTCAAAGGCATTTTGCTGAGTGAAAGCCAGTTTCAAGAGGTCAAATACTATGAGATTACATTTCTATGACATTCTGGAAAGAGGCAAAACTATGTTGAGTAGGAATAGATCAGGAGATGCCAGGAGTTAGGGACAGGGGGATGGTGTGGCAGACTGAGGGGAGATGTTTTTAGGTGATGGAACTATCCCATATCCTGATTGTGGTAGTGGTTACATGAATCTATACTTGGATTAAAACCCAAAGAATTGTACACCTCCAAAAAATTAAAGAGTGAATTTTATTGTATGTTAATTTTTTTAAAAAAAGAATGTTTTAGATGGCAGATTCTTGTGGATGTTATTTTGTTTTCCCAGAAAGACTAAATTAGAATGCTATACTATATGTATTTCTTTATTACTAAAGCCTTTGTTCTCATTCATTTCTGGTTCGAAGCAATTAGAATTAGTCTGCTAAGTGAAAGTGATTCAGAGGCATGTTGCTTTTGACATCCACAATGAGTTATTAATATAAATAATTGTTTGATAATGTGGATAGCGTTTCTTTTTATCTATAATAAGGGCATGAAGAAAATGCTTCTAGCCTGTAAAATAAGAATTAATCAAATCTCTTATGCTATACCATATCTTCAAGTGCCAACTGAATACCATCTTAAGATAAACTAATCAGTCTCTGGTTTTTATCTTCTTCTGAACGAAATCAGTTCATTCTTCTCATACATATAATTATGTCAGTCACTACGTTGGACATTGAGGGCTTTTTATTTCCCACTTACACATAAATTGTCATTCTTTTGGTTTGAATTTGTATTACATCTTTACCTTCATGCAAAGAGGAAATAATGCTTTCTCTCGCACAAAACATTATAAGCATTACAAAACTGTTCAAAGTATTTGTTAAGTTATACATTATAATTAGTTTGGCAGAGCTAATACAAATCACATTTACAGACTAACAATAATAAAATTGTAGTACCAGTTAAATATCCAAAATAATTAAAGGAATCATTTTTAGCCTGGTATAATTAGCTAATTCACTTTACAAGCATTTATTAAAATGAATTCACATGTTATTATTCCATAGGTAGTTACACAATAGTGTTTATACAGGAAAAAATAATGAACCAAACTCTTTGTATCCAGCCCTCCACAATTAAAACGAAGACTCCCCAAGTAATATCAATCTAGGATAGACTAATTAAGTTTGGTTTGATAACCATTCATTTCTTCTATTGCCTCTGAGCAAATTGTTTATTAGAGAAAGTTATTTTACACAAATCAAATCAAACTGGGTAAAGCATTATATTTGAGGGAAACTTTAGCCATCAGTCAATTAATCCATCATTTTCTCCAGACACTATTGTTTAACGAGCAGATCATATTATCAACAATTTAGGTATCATATGATTCAATTATAATGGTAAATTTATTGACAGTTTCTCTAATACTTTTATTATGAGTGAATTTGGATTTCTCTTTACCTTTGTGAGCAAAAGCAAAGCCAATTCGGGTATTATAGTCAAATATCAAAGAAATATAAAATTCTCTACAAAATTTATAATGGTTTGAAAATACATTATTATTACAAAAGGAAAAATAAGCCTTAATGAATTAAAACTGATAGTAAAATAAAATTTCAACATAAAAAATAATTACTAAAATATTTAATATGCTGAAATATATCTATATGACCTTAAAGTTATATTAAAAACTCATTTAAGAACAGACTTAGGAAAATATTAATTTGTACTCATAAACAATTAGGAAAAATTTGTCACTTTAATTTTAATGTTCAAGCCATATGCCAACTGAATTTACATGAACTATTAAAGCCATAGTCTGATTCATTAGATTTCCAAGAATACAGATTTCACATGAGGCATTAAAATAAAAATGTCATGTTATCTTTATTTATAGACATTTATAATTTTGGGAAGGAAAATAACTAATACCTTCCAACAACAGCATGGAAGATCAAATTCTTAGTAAGAAATGCATAATTGGGTAAATTAAATGCATAATTTTACCTAAATTAAATGAAATCTCAAACAATGACTTTTTCTTAATCTAAAGATTTTAAAATAGACCCTTTCTATATGTTTGTCTCTTTATAATTCTGGTTCTTAAAGTCCAAAACAATTTATTAATGATTTATTAACAGGTTGTCTCTAATCATTTTATCCCGGCTAGTCTATCTCAACAATCTGAATTTAAATCCCTCAGAGTCATGGACTATGGCTAAGACTTGTTCTCTGTCTCATAAAAGGAAAGTTCTAGGCTCTCTATTGAATGACAGAATGATAGGTACGTGGAAGGAGCTTCTGATCTGACCTAATCCAATTCTCTCTCATTATATACCTATGAAGAAATTGAGAATCGAAGTGTCTGAGACCACATCACATACCTAATTATCAGTACCAATTAGACAAACACACTAATAATCATATTCCTTTTGAACAACGACAGTCGCTGCTGGCTAGCACCAACGGGCACCAAGACAGAGTTGTCTAATATCCAATGAGTAGCATATGGCCTATGAATTACAAATTCCTACGTATGTCCACAGTTCTCAGAATGCACTCCTCGGAGGCTTAGGATGTTGGAGAGACGTTACAGGAGCACCAGAGAGAGTGAGGACAAAACCATTGGAACACCTGGCCACCTGCCACCCCTGAATCCTCGTTTTAGTCAGAGCCATTTGCTTCTGGGTAAGAGTTCCTTTAAGAAACAGTTGATTGTAAACCAGTTTGAAACCACTATCCCATCCTATGTATACTCCTGGAATCTTCAGAATGAAACATTTTAAGGAAGAAAAGAATGATGTTAGGTTTTTAAAAAAATAAAAAAGACTTCATTTTACATATTTGCTTCAAAAAGATTTATTTATTACAGAGCAATTACAGGAACATCTCCGTGAAAATGCTGTAGTCAGTCATTTAATGGAGATCAATATTTGCATAGTACAAATTGTTTAACATTAAGTACAAGAAAGCAGTCCCATCAATACATACTATCAGCTATATCTCTTTTTCTGAATTTGTCCCATATTCATCCATTTTTGTGCCCGCTGACTACATTATTAATTTATTTTAAGCAAATTACGATATCCTCTTTTAAAATGCTGCAGAAGAGACTTTATGTTACTCTTTCTCTAAACGTCTGTGATGTGTGCTCCTGTCACACGAAGCACAAACTTAAGAGAAGGGCATTTCTGGGACTTCGGTTTCCTTGACAAAAAGATGATATTCTGTCCGTCCTCCCCCCCAACCCCCGCCCACGGTGGGTTATTACGATCATTAAATGGCTCTTAGAAAACATTTAGCTCTCTGTAATTTCACGTTTTTGATTTATATTTATAATTAGGAAAAGCAATGCAAAAAGGATGCTAGTTAGAACCTTTTAATCCAAAGACGATTCAAATGTGAGTGCTACCGTGATAAAAGCATTCTTGATGTTCCTGATCCTTCTCAAGATATTAGCAAAGGGAGAATTCCTATCTGATCCAAACAACTCACCAGCATTAATTAATCATCTCTTTCACCACAAATATTTCATTAACACCGAAAACAACAAATGTATTTAAGGACAGCATTGGCTTAGACCGATGTACTCCAAACAATTTCAATTGGGATATATTCGGCACTTCTTCAACAAATAAAAATATATTTTCATATTTTATCGAGAGTTAAATTATAAATGGGGTGGTGGAGGTAGTCTGGCTTCTTTATTTGTTGACAGTATAAGATATATTGCTCTGTTCCTAGTGATGGTTCAAAAAAACTGAGGAATCACAATATATAAATGGAGCAATGGGTGATACCAATTACTGAAATAGATCACTGCTTAATAAATGTTACATAATATAACCCTGAATTTTTACAGCAGTTTTCTAGGGTATAACTCAAATGCCTTTAGATATTGGGCATTTATCACTATTTCACACCACTGGAGGAAAAACCAAGGCATGACAGGACTTCGTCAATTACTCAACGTCATCTAGTGAGAGCGCGAGGTTTCAGTCTAGTTGGCCAGTTCCCCCAAGGTTAGGATTTTCTTACAAAATCACACTGCCACTCTCACCGAACACATATCGCACATTTAAAGCGGCATGACAATTATAAAGTACCCGTGAGAGGGCTGAAACTCTGTGCGACACACGTACCTACACGCACACTTCAGGCTCTCGGCGTTCCTCTGCTACTGTCGTCAGATACAGGTCTCCCTGCTTTCAAAAACAGTACGCTGTGCTCAGGGGGGTGACAGAGCTATTTATTTTCTGTTTTATCTACAAATAATTTTGAATTTACAGAATAACTGCAAATGTAGGTACAGAGAATTCCTCTGTATCCTTCATTCACACTCCCTACGTGGTCAAGAGGCTTCTAAGAGACTGGCTCGGGCCTGAAACAGCTGATTCGGAGCGACATGGCTTTTTCAAACTCAGTCATTCTAACTACGCATGAGCCCTGGGAGGTACAAGAAATTACAAGACCATATGAGAGGCCACCCGCAAATATGTAGGCTGATGAATAATCACACACTAGCATTCAAAACTACATCTAGTGATTTTCAATACCGAAGACACTTTTACCAGGACCACCACTAAGAAGTGAAAGTATTGCACCATAGTTTCCCCATCTGTCATTTCCTACGGCTTTGGATTTTTATAGAGATTATGGTGATGACGGCAGCACCAAGGACAGCACCCGGGACACAGCAGACTCTAAGTAACTGGTAGCTGCTATTACATAATGGATATTCCATTTAAGTATGTTTCGTGATCAGGCCCTTGTGATATATAGGAAAATGCCAGAGTTGTAATCATTGCTTCCCTATCACAGGAAGCACATTTACAGACAGAGCTAGACGAGACGAGGTGTGCTAAGATGCCGACTATTAACAGTAACTTGTGTGTGTTCAGGTTGGGGAAAAATCTACCAGTTCTTTGCCATTACGGGCAGGTACTCATTTGGAAGAGCAACAGCTGAAGTAACAGCATAAGGATAAGCGTTTTATTCCCTCAATATTTCATCAAAAAACTTTCTGACATATAGAAAAACTGAAATAATATACAATGAATAATCATATAGCCACCACCTAACTTTTATGAGGAAAGTTTTGCTGTATTTCGCATTTTTACATTTCTTGCCATTCCTCTTAGCTATACTCTAATCCACCAGTTAGAGGAGTTTTTAAGTCCTTAGATTCCTAAAGGTTTTTAGTAATTACATGCTTCTGATCCTTGTTAGATGCATTCTTGAACCTCAAAACTGATCGGCACCATGATTACAAGTTTCATGAGGAGATAATGCACAGTGTACAGCTGGACTCTCTCTCTGTTCACTGGAGCATTGGCTGGAGGTCTCTATTAGAGTCACAGCGAAGTGGGCAGAGCACACGTGAGCTGCAAAGTCTTCTACTGACGCTCCTTTCAGCCAGACTTACTCCCTAAATTTGACCATGAGATCCTACCGCTTGTCAGTTACATAAAGCTGGGAAAATAAAAATCCAGGAAAGCCCACATTCTAGGACTGGGGGAGGGAGAGCAGAGAAGGCTCAAGGAAGTGGCTGCCATGTCACATGGACAGCAGCAGTCCTCTGGAGAGTTTCATGTGGCAGGAAAGGGAGGCCTCCTGTCAACGACCAGCAAAGAACTGTGAGGCCGCCACCAACAGCCAAGTGAGCAAAACATTCTGCAAGCGAATCTGCCAACCTCAGTCCAGTTTTCAGAGACTGCAGCCTCAGATGAACATCCTGACCGAACTCATAAGAGACCCAAAGCCAGAACCACTCAGTTAAGCTGTTTTCAAATCCCTGTCCTGCAGGAACTGTATGCAGCAGAGTATGTTTGTTCCTAACCAGGGGGGTAATTTGTTACACAGCAATCTGTAACTAACGCATGATGTCAAAGCTTAATTTTTACACATTGTTAGCTTCTTATCTATCTTGGAACCTTGGGCTTCTTTTAAGGTCTTCTTTTTACCTGTTTTCCCATGTTTGATTCCTCACCTTCTGCCTCAGAAGGAGGCAACTGGTTCTCAAAATTTTTCAGTTCAGGGACCCCGTTTACAGGATTAAAGATCCCCAAACACGGCATCTCATCTATTCTTATTTGTAATTCAAATAAATAAAACAGCAAGACTTCATGAGCTTTAATGGGACTATGGACCGCTTTGGAAGGGCCATTAAATGAAATAATGTTTGTTTTTACTGAGTGCTCAAAATAAACTGAAAACCTATCTATACCAGCAGTAAAAGTACAAACGTTACCCAATTACGAGCTCTAAAAATATACAGCAAAATCTGCAGCTCACACTGAGGCTTTCTGCCATAACTTATCAAAAATTAAAACCTAGATTCCCCACAATAGATAGATATGATAGAGTAAATATGTTAAAAGTATATTCAACTAGTTTAAAACTCGGTCATTTCCAGGATAGTAAGAAAGCTACAGAAAGCGTCAATTGATTTTGAACCACTTCTGTAATAGTAAAAACCTAACCGAACAAAAAAATCTTTAATGGCACTGAATTCATTATAAATCTTAAAAATTACTAAGGCAGTACTCAGCATTTCTTATGTTTCCCCCTTATTTACTTTGCTGAACCACAGTGGCCTTGGTGTTTTACAAACACACCAAACACGCTTGTCTCAGACTCTTTGTATCCACTGTTCCTGAGACATATTTACCACAGATACCATGATGGCTCGTTGAACACTTTATTCGGGTTTTTGATAAAATGCTCTCTCATTAGAAAAAGCTTCTATGAATAGCCTATATGAAACGACCTCGACCAGCACTCTCTAGACTCCAGATCCCATTGTATTTTCCTTCCTAGCACTTAATGCTTATTTATTTTATTTTTGTTTATTATTTTTTTGTTATTTATTACTCTCTCCAAGTAAACTATTAAAAACAAGAAATGTAATTTATTTTACTCATGTTCTCCCTTGTTCCCCAAAAGATTTTGAGGCAGGTAATAAATTTAATACAACATCAAATCTTAAAATAAATAAATAAATGAATGAATGAACAAACAGATCAATAAATAAATAAATAAAAGCTTCAGATCCTGTCTGGAATTATTTTAGGGGTAATACGATTAATAGATGATTTTGAAGATTTAAAATAGCCTTCTGAAGTCTCTTAATTTTGCCTGTCTCTATTATTCCTGGCAGTTTTGCTTTTGCATTGCTTCCTGTTTTAGTTTTTATTAAAATTATTGAGGTGACATTGATTAATAAAATGTTTCAAGTGTGCGATTCAACAATATTTCCTAAGTATATTGCATTGTGTGTTCACCAAAGATAAATTTCCTTCTGCCAAGTATTTGACCCCGTTTACCCCATCTACCTTCCCCCTCTCCTTCTTCCCTCTAATCCACTGTCACTGTCCATGAGTCTCTGTTTGTCATGTCTGTTTGCTGCTTTCAGTTTTATATCCCACTTATGAGTGAAATCATGTGATGCTCAACTTTTTCTATCTGGCTTATTTTGCTCAGTATGATAATCTCAAGATCCATCCATGTTGTTGCAAATGGCAGTATTTCATCTTTCCTCATGGCTGAGTAATATTCCATCATATCTATGTATCGCATCTTCTTTATCCAATCATCTACAGAAGGGCATTTCGGTTGTTTCCATGTCTTGGCCACCATGAATAATGCTGCTGTGAACATCAGGGTGCACATATCTCCACAGATAAATGTTTTTTGGGTAAATACCCAGAAGAGGGGTTGCTGGGTCATATGGTAATTCTATTCTTAGTTTTTTGAGGAACCTCCATACTGCTTTCCATAGTTTGTTTTTAACATGGAAAGTGCGCCCAAGAAGTGATGAACTGAATCAAGGTATAGTCACAAAAACATTCATATAGTTCGAAATGGCTGTGTACTCTGCGAAGCATGGAATGACGTTGGTAAGTTAGATAGTTTTACAGTTTCCTACATTTTAAGAACGTAAGTTGCAGCTGGCTGAGGCCTATGTCCCCTCGTCAATTCTGAACTCTCTACTGCAGCATCCCTCGTTGCAGTTAAGACATACTTGACAAGTGTTCAGGTTTTGTACCACTGCAACCACTGTACATGTTATAAATAGAAAATACGACTTACAGAGGGGTGGTAATTACATCGTGATAAGCGTAACACAAACGCCTACGTGGCTTGAGAGGGTATTACAACCCGAGAACAAACTTACCTCATTTGGAAGAATACGTTGCTATTTCCAACTTTGTAGGTGGTTATTATTGCTTTAGTTGAGAATTTATATGTGGAGTGCCTTATAATTGTGAATATATTTTATGCCAGTTTTATTTTTTATTTTATATCGTTATTTGCTATTGAAGTTGTTATGGTGCCGAATCACAAGGAGGCTGGGGTCAGAAAGCCTCTGTACGGGGCGGAGCGGAACTCTGAATTTAAGCCATGATCTCCACTTGAAAGTCAGTGCACTGGGCTTCACGCTGTTCTAAATAACGCTCCCGATGTTATAACTCATAAACGAGACTCAACAGAGAGAGGATGAACATATGCACAATTTAACTAACAAGTTTCAGTGTCGTGGGATTTTTTTACTTTAATATAGAGGCAATATATTGTCTCCATTTCCCTCTTTGAGACATCAAAAGTCTTTTACAATTGAGCCCCAGGCAATTGTTCCATATTTCACTTCTCTTCACTGCTTAGAATATTGTTGCATTCATACATTTATTATTTCAACTAAAGAGCCTGAAGACTACTGACCTATTCACACTGTTAATAAAATATACAGAGTGCTGAAAAATAGCCTAAAGTTGAAGGGTATTACCTACCCGCAGAAATGTTAGGCTTAGCAGCAGTAAAATGCCTAATCTCTCAAGTAGCAAAATGCAGATTCCAAGTCCAGCCCTGAGCATTCAAAGTGCATTAGACTACAGACTTCAAAAAGATACATCTGGGAAAAAAAATCTTTACAAAATATTAAGAGGCTATGATTCATGTAATACATAAACAATAACCTGAGCATAACAAATATGTTTGACCTTTAAAGTAATAAAGACGAATGTAAAAAGAGTCTCCAGTTTTCTATTACTGCTAAGTTTATTTTCCTCATAAGTTGCACCCCATTATGGTACAATAATCCCTCATTATTGTAGCACAATAACGCAGAGTCTATACTCCACCTATAGTTGTCTTGTGTCTATTTAGTTTTATAGCAAGCAAGCAATCTGAGAATATGGTAATAAAGCCTCAATCACAGTAATGATGTATGATGGGCTGTAATTTCTCTGTGCTAATGGGTTACAAACAGTATTACAGTGATGACGGGAATCTCATTGATTCATTATATGACTGCAATAATATCGAAATGACTGAATATAGATCACTATTAAGTCATGCACATGCTACTAACAACCTCTATATTTCACTATATAGATATATAGGGAAATAAAATTAATACTAGTCTTTCTATATAAAAGTTCTCACAGCACAAAACATTTTGTGTTGAGTACCCTAAATCAATGTTTAAAGTTGGAATTACTGCATTGAACTGGTTCTTTGAAAAGAAAACCATTGATTTTAATCTGCTTGAAGCAATCAATTACTCCCTGTCCTCTTTATTCCAAACTGTAATGAAAACTAAACTGCGTTGTCTTGAAAACTAAATGTGAAGATGATCATAAACAGAATTTAAACTCCATGGATTATTCATATCTACCCATTTAGATTTGCCATTTCCATTATGAGTACATTTGCCACGAGCATTTAATGGACATCTAAAAGGGAATTCATTAAAGCAGGAGCTGTTGGCAGCACTTATGGGCTTCAGACTGCTTTATGCTTGCCTTTAATAGCTCACTATTATAAAAGTGATATATTGTGTTCATCCCATTAGTAGTTTGCAGAAAGGTCTGCAAGAGATAACAAATCCTTCTGAATATTTTCAGAACTGAAAGTAAATCATTGTTTGTTTGTTTGTTTGTAGTATTATAGTCTAACAATATATAATTTTAGTGGCTACTAAATTTAGTTGTTTCAAACCAAATAAGATTTTAGCAACCACCGATACATTTATGAAGCAGGCGCCATCTTTTTGAAATATTCTATGGTTATTAACGTGAGACGTTAGTAGCTGTCGGGCAATCTAACCAATTGAAAGTATGGTAGAGATAACAGTTCAACAAACATTTCTATGAGTTAATGGCAAGTCATCACCAAAAGAAAAACTAGGTAGAGTATTCCTATACAATTGCAAGCTGCTACCATTCAGGAGGCATGAAAGGGCTGTTTCTGGCAGGTTAGATGCAGTTATAAGAGCTTCTTTGAAGAATGACGCTGATTGGTCTTTTTTTTTTCTTCTGTCATACAGTGGACAAAGAAAATGAACACAAAAAACCCCAAAACATTTTAATGTTAAAGCTAACTAGAATCATGCAAGCGATCCTAACTGGGAATTTCATGCTTTATTCCAGATCTAGCATATTTTACATAAAAGATAAACTCAAGAGATTATGATAGGTTTTTGTATTAGAAAGGGCAAATCAATCTCATCAATACATAGAAGAGTCCGAAGTCACATATTTGGTTTTCTATTACTTATTTTTCATAGTAAATTTGCCTTTTTAGTTTTGTTTTGCTTATAGTAAGATAAATTAGCTAGCATGCCCTTTATTACACATACCCGGTGTTTCTGCAATGTGTTAACTAGCGTAGAATAGAAATGCTATCACAGGAAATTTAAATCTATCTATTTAAAGTCTGTAAATCTCTGTGCAGATAATTAAGAGCTGATCCCATTATGTTTTAAAAAAATAAAAACTGATCCTTTAAGTCTCTAAGTTGTAGTTCATTCATTTACTGAAGCAGATGTTGCAATAATGACTTCATTGCTAAAAATATGGAAAGGTCTAAAGTTCACATATGCATCCACATAAAAAACTACTTGTTATGAAAGCAAAAGAGTATGATATAGATAAAAGTGGAAAGATTATTTTGAAACTTACACTCTTTAGATATATAAGTACTTCTGAAGCCAGTCAAATACAATCCTCAAGATTCAGTCATAGTCGGCTAATTTCTCCAAAATTACAATCCTTCAGCAACAGAGTTGACTAGCCCAGCCCAAGAGCAGTATGAGAAATCTGTGCTACCTCCTAATGCTTTGAATCATGGCCACTGAGTTCCTTACAATACAGATTCTACTATTTCATAAATGTTTTAATGTGTATGACGTTCCTGGTTGAGTAACGTTAATTCAGATTTCTAAATAACTGTTACTTCATATATTTACATGATTGGGTTAAGATATGGTCACACACTCATATAGATGCACCTATAAGACCCTAATCATGGTAAAAAGTTATGATCTAGTGGGAAATAACTTTCTACTAGAATCTGAAGCAGAGTTAAATAAAAACCTTTTCTGTTTGAGAGAAATGGCATGGAAATATTTTTTAATACCCAGTAAATATTTTCTGTTCTTCTGCACATGTTACACTAAATATAAGGGGATTAAAAAAAAAAAAAAAAACAACCCAGGGGATTCGTACTTAACAAATTCTGTGTCTAAGTCCATCCTAACTTAATTGTACTGATACAGACGAAAATAAACAACTACTTTTATTTAGGTTCCAAATGGTAAAATGTCAGGTGTTTCTGAACAATGAATGCCTGAAGAAGTTGCTTTTCTAGCCAAAGATGAGTTCTCTTGCTCAAAACTAGTACTGACATTTTTAGTAATAGACATAAAATAATGCATCTCAAAAAGCTAACAGCAAAGGGTAACACAACCATGAGCTTCATCCTGCCAAAATTTCAGAGAAGAAGACACTCTATTCTTCCCAGTGACTAGGAGCCACTCATGACTGCAGTAAACCCACCAAAGTAGATTAACTTCGGTTTGTAACTTAGGACTCTTTTGGAGAGCGAGTCAAAGAAGGAAATAAATGCCCAATTCATTCCTATGTACGTGCTGGCCAATGGCAGAGACGAGATATATTAGAGTAGAACGACTTTTGTTTTCTTCACACTTAAATGCATACAGTGTCATTCTCATGATGAAACAATGTCTTATAAGATGGACAACTAATTTATTTTGGTAAATAAAGGGTCATCTATAAAACAAATTTTATATAATGCACAGTTTGAAGGACAGACTATCAGTTTCAGAAAACGAGGCAGATTTTCTTTTCTCCAATTAAAAAAAAAAAGCTTTCGGAAAACAAGTTGTCTTAAACATAGCCTAATAGTCACAGACCTCATTTACCTTCCAACTTAAAAGATAGCATCAAGGTGCAAAGCCAGACTTCCGTTTGCTAAGACCACCTGCCTGAGGAGCGATCGTAAATTTCTTCTTACAATGGGTACATGGAAGTTGGATATTGAACAGGGAAATTCTTCTCTTACCCTAATCATTCTGACATTAAGTGAAGGAATCTGTGACAAACCAACAAAGATCTTCATGATGACCATATGTGTAAATGTTAGTTCTAATATTCTGAATCTACCTCTGGTTTCAAGATATCTATGAACACGGTTTAAAGGATATTACAATTTCAAGGGTATAAGATCGTGTATGCTAGATTGACTTTAAGTTGCTCTGAAGTCTTACAAGTTTAATAAAAATAGAGACAAGGATCAATGACAACACTGCAACTAGAAAGACCTATCTTTTTCAAAATGTCTTTCTCACCAAACACACATATTCTTTTGAGCATTTCTGGAATTAAAAATGAATAAGTATCCTGAAATGATTACATTATACAGCAAAGAAAAATTTTTAACGATGTGATTCATCATTAACTGTTTATTTTTAGGTGGGTCCTAGAATTAATGGATAGATGAATTGTGTGTCTCTCTGGGGACTAGGAAACTAAAAAAACTAAGGCTGCCTGATGCTGAGTGAGATGATGCCTGAGTGTGACTTACCTGACCAGGAAAGAAACTGGCTTAACATATAGACTGACTTGCCCTCACCTGGACCCTTAGAGTGTGATCCCTGGTTCAGATGATGATGGATCAGATCGTTCTCAAGGAGGAGGAAACCCGGGTTGGATAGGTTTGCCACAAGCCCTTCACAGGAAGATGTCAGTCTTCTGTGCAAGACAAAAAAGAAAAGAAAAAAGGTACAGTGGCAGTGGATGAATTCTCCTTTCTTAGGAGAGGGAAAAAGTCAGGTATGCATATTCTCCATTAGCTACCTCTTTTCTGTACACAGGCAAACAAGGTCTCTGCGAAAGTTGGGAGAGACAAAGGTATCAAAAATCAAAATTATCTTGGAGTGAAGATTAAAGCAATAAAGATGCTAATTGTAACTCATCATTTTCATGGCCCCTTCAAATTTAATTTTGGGGAGGTCAATAATCGAAAGTTTGCATTCATGAGCAAAGTAATTAGTCCTAGACTATTTCTAAAAATGCTTAAGTTCGGTTATGGAAAATGTCAAAAATTCAGAGTCCAAATGTTTAAATTATTTTCAGTTATTATAGCTACTCTAACGGTGATTTAAAAGAATACATCTTTCCAGAGTTCAAATTATCTGGCATTGCAAAGGCCAGTATTTGATATATCTCTAACGTGTTCCAGTTAGGTTTTCCATAGTTATAAAATATCATTGACGTTCTCACACAAGAATTCTAAAAATAGTTTTTTTCCACCAAAATTGATCATTTCCTTCTTTTAATTTTAGGCTCTATATTCAAAATATCATGTCAGTCTTTCTCATAAATATGCATGATTTTATTTTAGAGAATTGGTAAACTCCAGGATTTTACTCTTTTGCCCTCCTAAACACAAGTAATTTTTGTTTTTTTTTTTTTAATTAAAAAATTTAGGGTTTTTTTTTTTTTTTTTTTTTTTTTTTTTGCAGTGCCTTAAAAATCTAATATTAACTGTTCTCCTTCACAGGTAAGTATGGAATTTCAATGTGCTGTATGTATGGGCACCACTTAATTTTTATTTTTAAAAAAATCAATAAGCAAAAAATTCTTTTTCTCATGAGTGAGAGGATATGATGAAATGATACAGAAGCTAATAAATGATACCTTAATAAAATACCCAGAATAAGACTGGCTGCAAAAGTTCAATAACTACTATGAAAATCCGACAGGCCAACTAATTAAGAGCTGACAGATTCATATGAAATCAAAATCCCTTCCTCAATTCTAGTTCTCACCTCCTATTCTACAAAATAACCAGGAACTATGATATCTAGTAGTCTATGTTCTTATATATAGTTTGAGGCAAATAATAAAGTTGATCTCTGTAATGAAAATCACTAGGTGAGGCTAGAGGTTTAGTACTGAAAAACTTAGATGTGAAAGGAAATTATTATGAAGCAAGGCTTGATGACAGTAATTTATTATTAATTATAATATGATGTACTTGGGTTAGTTCAAATACTGTATGGATTCATTTTACATACATAAGTAGGTGAGTTTTTTTATGCAGGGAAGTTGTAAAACAGAACATTCCAGAAAAGAGCTACAATACTTTCTGCAAAGCTTACAAATAGGAGAAGGAGTAAAATATTTAGCTCTACCAGAATAATCATGGGTAATAATTCCATTTATACTTCATGAGCATAAGGAGATAAAATGCTCAAGGCAAAAATGAGTTTGCCAGTGCTGGAAGAAAAGACAAAATGAATTCTGCACGATACCAATTTATCATGGAAGTAGTTGAACCTTTAAGATTCCTACACCATGCAGTAATCACAGAATGAAGCTTTCTAAAAGCAGTGTGTTGCTTTATGTGATAAACTCATTTAAGAAACGAACTCTTAAAGATCCATTTGAGTTTTGCTACATGTTCTAGGTAGAGAAAATGTGAAGCAATCCATTATTTAATTTGAACTTGTGAGTAATTTCTCAACTTAGCATCAAAACTATTAATGATAACTGAGCAAAAATTGAATGTCAAATGAAATAAGGTCATATGTGTCCTGGGTAAAACTTTTGCATAGCTATTCTAGAGCATGCCTTCAAAGACATAACCAAATAACTGCATTTCAGTATTTCTTCAGTATTTTACAGATGTTTGTTAATCTAAGGACATGTATTTCCACCATCATCACGTGAATATTAACTATTAATGATATATGAACTAGTATGTATAGATACTAATTTTTAATCCCTTTGGTTCAATGGAGAGTAAAAGGGGAAAATTAGTTGGTGGCTTGTGGTGAAGCTGGAAGCTACACGAGTTCCCCTGTGATAATGTGGTTCAGAGGCTGCAACACCACGTGTAAGAGCACAAGAGACTGTGGCGAAAGACCAGCTGGGTGTGGATCCTGGCTCTCCCACTTACTGCGTGATGCTGGACAAGTGAAACAACCCCTCTCAGCTTCAGTCTCCCCACATAAAAATGGGGATAAGGCTAACTACACTGAAGGATTGTTGCGAGGGTTAAAATAAGACTATGCATGTAGCAGAGTAAATAGTAAGCATGTGGAAGTTGCTCAATGAATGGCAGTTACTATCACGACTCTTTTCTAAATTTCCTCCGAAGAAGTCTCCCAAAGAGAAATGATAAACTATGAGTTTATTTTTTTTGTGATAATTAAAACACATAATACGCTCATTTATTTCATTTCACAAATATTTACTGACTGTTAAAAAATATGATTGGTGCTAGGGATGCGAAGGTGAACACGGCGAACACAATTCCTTCCCACATGGAGTTTAGTATTGTGAGGAAGACAGACAATTAATTACATTAATTATAGCTGGGATTAATCATAGTGTGATAACTGCTTTGAACACTAAAGACCAAGTAATATGACTTCATATAACTGGAGGCCCTAAGTTGGGAGGAAAGGTGAGGGAAGGCTGCCCAGAGAAATTAGTGTAAAGATTGGCTAGGCAAAGAAGAAAGAGCATTTTGGATAGAAGAAACAATATAGGCACAAGCCCTGGTAAAGTATTCGGAGAGTTCAGGAACTAAAAGAATGCCAGAGTATGTAGAGAAAAGAGGAAGAAAGAAAAATGATATAGGATAAGGCTGGAGAGGGAGATGGAAGACAGTTTCTTTAGTGGACTCTATATTCCATTCTATAATGGAAAAGACTTTGGTCTTTATCCTAAAAGCAATGGGATCCCACTGATTTTCATTTGAAAACAATCACTTTGGCTACGGCATCTTATGTACCACTTTGAAGGATGTAAGAATGAATACGGGCAGACCAGAAGGTAGCTGGCACAGAGGCCAGGAAGAGGTGGCCTGGACTAGGAACATGCTAATACAGACAAAACTGTACAAAGTCAAACACCTACAAGGGAAAACTGAAAGGTCTCTGTAACTACAACAATGAGTTCTAGGTCACCGACATGAGCACAGGGGTCACTTACTGAATAGGAAAATCTGAAGGTGGAACAGCTTTTGCAGGGGATGTCATGAATTCTGTTTAGAGCCTCTTGAATTTAAGATGACAAATAGATGTCGAAGCGGACGGTTGGGTACATGAGTCTAAAGTTCAGAAGACAGATCTAGCTTCAAATAGATTTTCGGAGTCATAATGGAAGACACAGGAGTGCATAAGACTAGGGAGTAAAAGAGAAGACAGACATGAAGCCTAGCCCTTGAAACTCCACTTACAGGTCAGATTTAGGAAAATCTGTATATGAAGAATCTGAGAAGGAACTGTGAAAGAGTTGATTTTTTAAAATGTAAACAAACAAAAACCTGAACTAGAGAAAGCTGAAGATTGCACTTGAACAGGCTTATAAATGAGCAGATGATGAAGGCATGGCAAAAAGTATGATAACATTTTGAAGAAGTCTGGTTATAAAAGGAAACATACAATGAGGCAGCAACCGCCAGGAGAGCCGTGTGGTCGCTTCAAGAGGGGACCCGACAGGGTCATGGTTCAAAGCCCAATAGTTTACTGCTCTGCTTCAGGTTGATGCCTCACTGTGGTTGGGGGCTGAGCTAGGAGATGCTCAAAATATGGTAGATGCTCAAAATAAAAAGCTGGAAGTTGGGATCATCTTTGAATTCTGGGACCTGCTTCAAACAAGTTCATAAGGAACCACGTGCAGTATCAACTATATGATTATTCAGTAGTATTACTGCATCATTTTAAGGTAGTTCCATAACGAGTATGTACGCAATATGCATCTTCCGAGATGGAACTGTAGAGTCAAAACAGATGTTCAAAGCTTCTGCACATCTTCCACAAACTGCTTCCTTGTTTAGGATAACTGGAAAGCTAATTGATGAAAGAAGAAGCTATATAATACATCTTAACATGATAGGAGAAATTAAAATATAACTATTCTATGATTTGATCGTATTTGCAGTAATCATATACATTTTTGTTTTAAAAAGTATTCTTTAAATTTAGAATCTAAGTAAAATGGTTTAGTTTGTGCAAAAAGTCCAAGTTAGAATGTAATGATTTCGGCATACAAAAAATTATAATGAAAATCATGAATCAACTGAAAATAGAAGGGCAAATAATGATTTAAAAAGATAATACATTTTTATCACTTGGTCTTTGGGTTTGAACATTGAAAATTACTCAGTCAACTATTTAACAATTTTTACTTTCATTTATGAGAAGCGTACTTCTCAAAAGATGACCAGAAATCTTGTTAAAATGCTTTTCCTCTCAGTAAGCAGTCAGAATCCTGATCAAAAATAGTTTTCTCAAAAATCCTATGATAATGTAAAACAACAACTATAATATTCAAATTCTACGAAACAAATTTTTCAGCAAGGGCATACAAACTAAATAGATTGTGGACTGAAAAACAATGTGGACTTTTACCTTAAAAGAATACTAAATGTTAGCTCACTTCCTAAACCTAAGACCAGCTAAGTGAAGGCAGGCAACAACGCTGTAATGCAGAATTGATATCTGCAGAATAATCTTAGAAATTTAAGATTTGTGGTTTGTCTTTTTTATCTATGTGTACCATAGTTCATTTTTGGTCTACAGTGCTCTTTTGCAAATAAGAATTGTATTTCCTCAGCTATATAGTATTCTTGGCACTACTGTTTAAATATATCTATTTCTGAGGCAGTAATCCGAGAAATACAAATTGCAGTAACAGCTGGCTTGGAGTTCTCAAAAATGTCAATATCAAGAGAAAACAAAAAAAAATGTGTCAAAAAGATTTAAAGAGAAATATCTAAATAATACATAATCATTGCGTGTGGCATTAAAAAAAGCTATGCAGGACATTATTGAGACAACAGGAGAAACTTAAATATAGACCACACATTAAATTATGATTTTATATCATATTATATTTGAGTGTGATAATGGAAGTGTGTTTTTATACGAGAATATCCTTGTTCTCAGGAGATATGTGAAAAGTATTAGGGATTAACTATCATGATGTGTATAACACATTCAAATGGTTCAGAAAAATGTTCATATGTGATGTGTACATATAAATGCATATATAGACAGAGTAAGATTAAAAATGTATTCTTTAAACTTTTCTGTAGACATGAAAAAATTTTAAATATGTAATTGGAAAACAATAATTTCCTATAACTATGAAAAATGTGTTAATGAATGTTATGAAAAAAGATAACTGAAAGAATAAATGCCCATTGCAAAAGCCCTAAGGAAGAGAACAGAAGTCATAAACTGTCACCATGTAACATCCTGGTCATTTCTGTTTACAGACAGGGCAATAACCTCAATCCTTATTCACATTCTTATAAAATTGCAAAATAAACAATTAGAAGTACATTATCTACTATTAATTGAATTAACCTTGACTAAATTCTCTTCTTTCAGATATAATAACTGGCATAAAGTTTGAAAGTATTAGGGGCTTTTGTGTTCACATTCATGAGGCGTGTTGGTCCCCAATCTTTTCCTCACTGTTTTTGTTGGATTTTGATATTAGGGCTACATTATATTCATAAGAGACATGGAAGTTATTCTTCTCCGTTTTCTGAAAGTTTCAATGAAAGTGGTGTTATTTTCTTTGCCAACACTTGATAGAATTCAACAGTGATGCCATCTGGGCCTGACATTTTTTCTGTGGGCAGATTTTTAATTACAAATTTAATCATATATTAAACTGTAGATTTTCCATTTCTTCTTTTGTTGGTTCTGATAAGTTCTGTTTTAAAAAGATTTTGACATTTCCTCTAAGTTGTCCAATTATTGGCACAAAATTATTTATAAGATTCCCTAATTATCTTTTTAATGTCTGTAGATATATATTGGTGTCCTTTCATTCCTGGTACTGGAAATTTGTGGGATGTTTTTATTTCCCTTTTTTTACTCCTTGATCCATCTTGCAGGGTTTTATGTATTTTGTTAATCTTTTCAAATAATCATTTTTTTCATGTCCTTGGTACTCCCTATTATTTTATATTTCATTGATTTCTACTCATATTTTAATGATTTCCTTCCTTCTACTTATTTTGGGTTTAATTCGTTCATCTTTTCTGACAACGTAAAGTAGAAGTTTATTAGCAAGTTGATTTTAAACTTTTCTTCCTTTCTAAGTACTGCTCTAGCTTTATCTCACAAATTTACTGAAATAGGCTTCATTGCCTGTTACACATGCAACCACTCAGCGTAGTGTTTGTGCTATAAACATCCTGCCTGGGGGCTGACTGAACCCCAGATTCATGGGGCTTCATTGTTGTTGTTGTTGTTGTTGTTGTTGTTTGTTTGTTTTTAAATCAAATTTAGATTAAACCTGGCCAATATTTCTTTATTTTTTTTCCTGTCCTTCCCTACTTTCTTCTGGAACTCCAGCTACACAGGTGATAAGCTACCCGACACTGTGTCTTGGATCAGGGAGGCTCTGTTCACTTCCCACCCTCCCCCAAGCTTTCCCTGAGCACCTTAGCATCTTGTTTACCCTGAAAAGATTTGGAGGGAGTCTGGATACAAATTCTTGGGTTCCCCACTTTGTGTCTTCTTCTTTTCTAGCATCGCTCTCAATTTTCAGCTGCTCTGGTGGTCCTAATTTTAACTTTCTACTCATCAAAAAAAAAAAAAATGATTGATATCTGCTTGAGTATTTCAGTGCACTGCATGAACTTGTGGATTTCCTCAAGGGAAAAGATGGATAAATATGGATCTCAACCAGTTTTGTTCCTTTCTTTAAAGGAGCTCCTACACTCCAGTTTCTATCCACTTTTGGTCACTCTCCAGCGCCTTAAAACAGTGGGGATTTTTAAAAAATATTTTGTCCAGAGGTTATAATTCAGCAAGAAGGCTATGCGACAGAAGTGCTCCACATTACCACAAGCCGGAAGACGATACTGATAACCTGTGATAGCAAAGGTCTTCATTAAAATTTTTTTCGGAAGGCCTTTCCCTAATTCCGGCCACACTGAAGTTGACTATGTAGCATATAATCATAAAATTGTATCACTAGAAAGGAACTTAGAGATCACCTAGCTTGAGTATTAATCCTTTCTGGAAATTCATAAATCACTTTGAGGGTCTGAGGAACACTAAAACTCTTTTCACAGAAATGTACAAAATAAATGTTAGCATACTATTTCGAGGATCCATTTCTCCTAGTCCAGTTCAATCTTTTCATTCTACATGGGCTAAATTTGAGATTTAGACTATAAACAACTTACCCAAGGTTACAAAACTAAAACAATGTTAATAGCTGTGATTTAGGGAACACCAATTCTGTGTGAACCTCTCTATATTTATATCTCTAATCCTCATAACGACCCTGCTGAGTGTTTCATTTAGGAAAATTAATGTCTAGAGAAGTTAGGTAAATTACCTGAGGCCACAGACCTACTCAGTGATAAACACTGGTACCACAATCAAGTCCATCAGATTCCAACACTAAAATATTCTCCACCACAAAATGTGGTAGAGATGACACTAGGCGGTGAGCCTCTTGAGTTTGTCCTCCTCTCTCTCTCTGGCTTGGGTATGTCAGCCCAAGCCAGGACGCTGACGCGAGAATTCAGTAGGACCAAATAAGTTATGTCATATCGCAATATGAAAATCATACAAATTGGAAAGGTACACTGCAGGAAACTGTGAAGCATCTATATACAATAGCAATCAAAACACCCTTGAAAATGTGATAACCGTAAATGAAATAGTACTTATTATTGTAAATACAAGTCCAGTTTCATTTTAAGAGTCAACGTAAATATTAAGATTTAAAAGCAATTTTGCACTGATAAGCCCACAAGACATTCTGACTTAAAAAGCTTGATTATATAGCCACTTCGGTTCTACTGTGAATAAAAGTTACATATTTATTTTTTTGTATGGATAAAAGACCCCAGTAAAAAAAACGTTGATGAAGATATGGAGAAATTGGAACCCTTGCACTGTTGGTGAGAATGTAAAATGTACAACCACTGTGGAAAAGAATGTGGCAGTTCCTCAATATATTAAAAATAGAATTACCATATAATCCAGCAATTGCATTTCTGAGTATTTACTCAAAAGAACTGACAGCAGGGTCTAGAAGAAATAGTTGTAGACCTATGTTTGTAGCAGTATTATTAACAATAGCTAAAACGTGAAAGCAATCTAAATGTCCACTGACAGATACATGAAGAAAAAAAATGTGGCACATACACACAACAGAATATTATTCAGCCTTGAAAAGGAAAGAAACTGAGACATGCAACGATGTCACTGAACCGTGAGGATGTTAGCTAAGTGAAATAGGCCAGTCACAAAAAGACAAACACTACATGATTCCACTTATCTGACGTACTTAAGAGTCACCAAAATCACCGAGATAAAAGGCATGACAGTGGCTGCCAGGGGGCAGGGGAGGAGAAGGAGGAGGAGACTGCCGAATGGCATGGTGTTTTAGTTTTGCAAGCTGAAGAAAGATCTGGAGACGGACGGTGATGATGCTAGCACGATGATGTGAATGTACCTAACACGACTGTACACTTCAGGATGGTTAAAATAGTAAATTTTATGTTACGCGTATTTTACTACAATAAAAATTGTGAAAAAAAAAAAAGACTTCAGTAAGATTAATATGTATTAGGTTACAGCAACTGTATTAAAATTTATTCACCTCAACTCACACATTTCAGTCTTTGAGAATTCCCATCGCATTCTCCTAAGCACATAAAAAGGCAATCAGACAATGTACACACTATTCATTTTTAAGTTTACAAAACATGGTATCAATTCTGAATCATTTAAATATTAGTTTGCAAATATTGCTTATAGCTTAACAGCACTGTAGATGCAACTTCACAAAGACAGTGGCTCTAGACAGTAATTATATACTCAGCCTAATGTTTCCGTTAATGGACGCGCATTTCAGTGATAATTGCAATGCTTGAACATAATGTGCCTTTATTAGCAGTATAAAATAAAGCCAGCTCACATCAATTGAAAAAACAGGCTATTTATTCTTATAACTGCTTAATTTTTATTGTAGAAATATTATCAATGGTAAAAAGAAAGCCTGTAACAAATACTAGCATTTTATTTACAATTATAGAAATATACCTAAAAACTTAATTATAGTGGACACTGACATAAGCCATACTTCTTTAAAATGTATAATGTAATGATCCAAGAAAATAATTAAATATAATCATTACGTTAGGAAAATAAAAGCTTAGTTTCTAGCTTTCTCCCTAACACCTACTAGCTATGAGACCTTGGGCAAGTCACTTACTCTCACAGGGC
Organism: Eidolon dupreanum; assembly: GCA_028627145.1. Classification (NCBI taxonomy): domain Eukaryota; kingdom Metazoa; phylum Chordata; class Mammalia; order Chiroptera; family Pteropodidae; genus Eidolon; species Eidolon dupreanum. The sequence goes on from CM053515.1 coordinate 4,508,780, forward strand.
CTCGCTACTAAAATTGGGTTAAACATTGTTTAACTGCCTCAACGTAGTAGATGATTTGTCAAGATCCTTTCTAGCTGTAAACTTTACAATGCTATAACAGTATATAAATATAAAATAAAAACTTGAAAGTAAAATATACTAAAATGTGATATCTAGGTTCATAAACATTTCTGTATCTAGGGGAAAGAAAACACTTGCAAATGATAAGTTACAAAAATACTTAAGAATTTCCAATTCAAGATAAAAACCATTTAATACAAATTAAAAACCACAGCCCTAAGACCTATGCCCCTCTGACATTTTTTTTTTTCATTGAAACCTTAATAGATTATTTAATTTCCCATCAGCAAAGGCATCTGGATAGACATCTAAGACACAGTAAAAGCACAATAAAACAGACCAGTCACTGGGTCCATTTTTAATTAGCACTAGTTAAAATGCCTCAAGGACCTCAACAAGGCTATTAAACTGTTAAAGGAGAAGGGCTTAACACTGAATTAATATTGCTATCAAAGTCCTCTACTACTTTTAATGCTGGTGTTATTTTTATGTGCATATGCATTTTTCATACGGTATGGACAGACACACACAATATTAAAATACTGTGACAATGTAAAGCCTGACCACAATCATTTAGGTAATTCTACATGGATATGCCTAAGAACGAAATAAATTTTTAAAAAGTCAAAGACCCCAGGTTTATAAATGGGCTACTATGTCTTCTAACAAATAGCTCTGCCCCGGAACGTCCTGAATATTCCTAATTATTTGCAATGACAATTGTTCCAACCTGACAATTACACTCAAAATGCTATATTAAAGAGGTATGCATATGACAATAAAAATGTCCAAAGTCAATGAGGAGCTAAGAACTGATGTAACAGCACTTGGCAGACCTCATAGCATATTGCAAAATTAAGTAAGATAGAAAGTGATGTGAAATGAAAATCCTCAGACTTTCACTATATAATCAAGTTAATGGTGAAGATACAAAAAAATAGTTACTTTTAAATTAATGTGTTTCTTTTCATAAGAAATAATACTGGAAATGCAGAAAAGTAGAAGATAATTAAAAAATTCTCTGTAACTGTCATGAGAGGTAAAGAAAATGAATATTTTGGTTTATTTCCTTATAGCCTTTTGTCCCTTTTTATTTCACATAGTTGGATCTTATTACCTACTTAATATTATACCATGTTTTCTATTAACATCAGGAAAGAAGCATCTTTCAAGTGACTTCAGATTTCCCATTGACAGATGTGAATCTGTTTATACTAAATGTAAACACCAAAGCGATGAGGATTGACGATTTCCTAATAATAGATCTCTAGGTATAGCATTACTAAAGCAAAGGGTATGCACGTTTTTATGGCTCCAAACATGTACTACAAATAGCTTAACAGGAATATTGGATCAGTATGTGGTTTTCTAACAGTGTGGGAAAAAGGTCCAGAGATGCAGATATGACATAACTATTTAGTCAACCAGCATTTATTTATTCAGTATGAGAGTTGGTATGTAGGACGTCACTAAAAGCCAGACAGACAAATAGCAATCTAAATCAAGTGAGCTGCAAATACTTCTCTTAGAGGACGTAGTCCTCTCTCATCCCTTGGCGGGATATGTGGTATATGGATTAGGAGGTAGAGCTGTTGGATGAGTGTTTACAAAATTAGTAGGAATCCTTATTAAAATAATGTGAAATGAAAATCCTCAGACATTCTGTCCTGTCAGAATGGCTATTATCAATAAATCTAAAAACAAGTGTTGGCGAGGATGCGGATATACTGTTGGTATGATTGCAGACTGGTACAGTCTCTATGGAAAACAGTATGAAGGTTTCTCAAAACCTGGATCTGTCTTTTGACCCAGCAATTGCACTTCTGGGTAATTATCCAAAGAAAACCAAAACAATAATTCGTAAAGATCTATGCACCCCTGTATTCATAGCCGCACAATTCACAATAGCCAAGATAGGGAAGCAACCTAAATGACCATCAACAGATGACTGAATAAAGAAGTTATGGTTCATAAATACAATGGAATATTACTCAGTCATTAAAAAAATGAAATCCTACCATTTGCAATGACATGGATGGACCTAGAAGTGATTATGCTGAATGAATTAAGTCAGACAGAGAAAGATAAATGCCGTATGATTTCACTTATATGCGGAATCTAAGGAACAAAAAGAACAAACTAATCAAAGACAGACTCACAAATATAATGGAAAATTTGGTGACGAACAGAGGGGAGGAGACCTGAGAGGCTGAGAGAATGGGGTGAAGGGTTAAAGTACAAATTAGTAGTTGATAGATAGTCACGGGGATGGGGAGGAAATGCAGTTAGCTTTAATATGTTGACTAGGTGAGGGCCAGGGGAGGGAGGGTGTTTGAGGGGATCATTTTATAAACTATATAGATATCTAACCAGTGTACTGTATACTTGAAACTAATTAAAATAAATTAAGTAATTTTAAAAATTAAAAAAAAAAAGAATCCTAGCAAAGTTTTTTACTGAAAAAAAAAAAAAAAAAAAAAAAAAAAGGCTCCTGCCCCAGATCTGCTGTAGCAGATCTCTGAGGGACAGGAATCTGCATTCAACAAACTCCTCCCCCACCCCACCCCAGAGTCTTATGTATAACACAGTATGAGAAACTACTTTTCCAGAAACATCACACTGAGTGCTTGGAAATTTAATAAAGCTTTGGGAAACTGAGATTGTTTTTTTCTCTTCTTTTGGCTACCAATTCACTTTTCAGTGTTTAAGAAATTGCTGCATAACAAATAGGAACACAGAGAAATCTTATTATCTTTAGTCAAGCTAGCAAAAGATAATATACCCCTTTTCACTAAAAAAGTAGTCATGAGGACAATGTGACCTGAGACACAACCTTTATATCCACCATCAGACAGTACGTCTTAGGTGGAAATTAGAATCTATAGCGCAAGAACTTTGGAGTCTGACAACCTAGGTTTGAATTGTTTTCACACTCTTCATCTGTGAAAACTTTTGACATGTTGTAAGTACAACATCAAAATCCGCCAGAAGAGCACAGAAACCTTTCTGTAGTACAGTTGTTGAAAAGCTGTGGTTTAGCAGAGTATGAATAAAATAAATTCCCAATTTCAAAAGACCAAAAGAACCAATCTCAAGAAGATGACCTAGGCGTCCTCTGAAGTTCCTTTCAGGCGTATGACACTACAGCACTTGACTCGCATTTCCAAAAGCAAGTCTTCCACTTCTAGCTTTTATTTCATTGACATAACTATCTACTAGAACCCTTAGCTTTTCATTCATTTCCTTGTTTCTTTGTTTTTATTTTTTTTTTGGGGGGGGGCAGATAGCTTCAACTAACATTTAAATTTAGTTACAATGAGAGAGAAGAGGGTTCTTCAAGAACCCTATCCTTCAGACTTTTGTATTTCTAGCCCTTTTGATATAGAAACATTATCTTTCATCTATGAGCTTTTTAAAAAAATTACTTGTGGAGCTATGGAGAGTAACTGAAAGTATACAGACCCAGAGATGAGCATTTTCATATATTTTCTTCTAATATTTTCGGTAACTTTTAAAAATATTTCTAACTTATTGTCCTTTTAAAAAATATAACATTATATCGAAAGCATCACACCATGTCGATAAAATTTTTTATAAAAGAAAACATAAGGAATGAGACAGTGGTTATGCCTAGAAAGAGGGAGTATAAGAGGGCAAAAAACAAAAACCTTTTACATTGTCTTAATATATTTCATTGTTCCCCTGATATTTCACCATACAGCTATCATAACTTACTTAATCAACAGTCTGCTTTTTTACATATCACTGGGATGAATACCTTGGTACATCAAGTTTAGCTTGCATTTGAAATTATTTCCTCAGTTTAAACTTCCAGACATGAAATACTGGGTCAGTGGATGCAAACGTTTTTAAGGACCTTGATATTTAATTATATTTTATTTGGTTTAGTTTCTCTGAAGCAAAACAGAAGGAAAAGTGGGCTACAAATAAGTTAGAGAAAAAAGATAACAGTATTATTACTTTGAAAGCCAACATTTCACAAACATACCTCTATTTAATACGTAAGGAATCTATTCTGACAAGTTGTAATAAAAATGCAAAACGTATGTAGCTTGGTAAGAAACTTAGTCTTAAAGAAAAGGTATGCATATAACAAGTTTCTGAAACATTTCACCTGTAACACAGAAAGTCCCACATAAGATCATAAATCTTTATGACAATATACAGTTTATAAATATTGCCAAATAATGTGCTTGACTTCCTGAAATTGGCTGATTTAACTCTGAATATTTATTAGAAAACAGACATTTTAATATATACCAGAACTAATTTTTATTTCCTTGAGAATTATTACTATCTTTTATAGGACCTGAGGTGTCAGCTATAAAGGCTATGTTATTACTTCAAATATTATCCATATTTCCCTCAAATTTTCCATATAGAAATTCTTAGATGTTTTCCGACATCAGAAGCCCTAGGTATTAGTTTAAGTTATAGGCGTTCTATTCCTTTAAGGTAAATCCAACAGAGTTGGAATTAAAAAGTAAAGAACTGAATTTAATGCATTACTAATTTATAACAAGAGAACTTAATATAATTTGCTGATAAATCTGTTAGGTTGATTAAAATGTGTAGCTTTGAATGATCTCACAGATACTTTAATAGACTGATTTCTATAGCTGCTTTAAGTAACAGCTACTAGGAAGTGTTTAGAAGGAAGACAACAAAGAAACCAGTATCTATCTACCTCATACATATATAACTTTGAAGTGTCATGGTATATGAAGTGGGGTTTATTTGTGCTTCTTGTCATCGAATCTGCTCTATTTTGATCTTCTTTTGCCAATTTAGAAAGATAACATCAACTCTCTAACTCACACAGAGTCATAAGACTCTTAAAATTTTATAACGATCCCTGTCTGGACATCCGAGACCTATTCATATAGAATCTATCAATGATAACCTATTGCATACCTACATATCCATAAGTCTAAACATCCAAGAGTCAGAATCTGTATTTTTCACAAGTACCTGGACTCCTTTACGATGAGGCAAACATGAGATGTGCTATATTAGAATTATCTCCCATTTCTCATTCCTTGCCATCCTACTCAAAACATTTTCTTTTCTACATCCAAATTTAATCAGAAAAACAACTGAACATGACTAGGAAGAGCTTTAGGTTTCAAATTGAGTTCACAGCTGTGTACCCACAGGTAAGTCATCAATTTCTGTAGAAGGAGGTAGAGGGGACATTTCTTCACTATAAACAGAAGTGGTTGGTCTAGATTGCATTTCCCAGACTCTATTTTGTAAAACAAAAGAAGGCATTCCTTGTAGAAAATATTTCTAGGGTTAATTTAGAGAATTGCTAAGGATCATTTCAGGCGAGGCCTTCTTAAAATCTTTAATAAGCCAATACGCATTATAAATTTCCAAGAGAGAAATACCGTACATGGGATTTTCCAAGTTTATTTGACGAAAAAAAAAAGTCTTTTTTTAAAAAAGTGCTATTAACTTGTTAAATTCTGTTTTGGGGAGACTCGTGATCTGTAAAAACAGATTGGGAAGTGCTTATTTAAAGCATATCTTTAGTCTCCTCCAGGCTCTCTAACATTTTGTAACTCTAAAAACACTGTAGACTGGTTAAACTGAAGGAGAAAAGTGACAGCCACACCGTTGTCATCATTATCGTCATAGCAGTTAACAGTTATTGGGCACTGTGTCAAGTACTTTGCCAACGATTTTACATGCACTCTCTTTTAACCTCAAAATTTTTTTATTTTTATTTTTATTCTCCAGATGAAGAAAGAATGCCTAAGAAAGACCATATATCTGCCCCAAATCACAAAAACTAGTAAAAGACAGAACGGGAAATAAAATCCAAACAATCTAATTCTAGAAACAGAAAAGAGTGTGCTTTCTGACCTAATCTTGTTATGGGTGTCTGAAGGACTTTTCTTAAAAAGTGTTAATTTTTAAAAGTTAATGAGTCCACAGATCACCGGCAATATTCATAAAACGCCTAAAAAAGGGGGGTCACAACATTTGAGAATTACATTCCCGGTATTAGTTGATTATAGTTTTCTTAAAAAAAAAATCAATATATCAAAAGAAATTCGATTTTTAAACAATTTTATCTTCAACAATATATTCCTTTAAGGGAAAAAAATGTTCATTTTGGCATTACTTAAAATGTAAAAGTAAATGTTAAAAGTAGGGATAAGATTAGGATAACTCATAGTTTATTGCATATGGACCTTGTATAACCATATACATTTTAGTTCTTGGGAGAGAATATAGATCTTTTTGACTTATACATTCCCTTTGAGTGTTTTAGCAGAATGTTTAATAAATAAAAAACAAGAGGTCATTTTCTCCTATCCTTCACTAGAGCTTAGGTTAAAATAAAAACAAGAAAGAAGTAGGCATTCAGGTTACAGACAGGGGGAAGGGAGTTAAAACAAATTTAGCTATGATGATTAAAAAAAAAGACAGGACATCTGTCTTCAAGCAAATAATTCAGAGATTCTCAGACTTTAGTGAGCACCGAAACCCCGTGAAGAGCGAGCGTGTTACAACTCAGAGCTCTGGGCCCACCTCAGAGCCTCGGATTCTTAAGTCAGGTGCAGCAGGGCCCGAGAATCTGCATTTTAACACGTTTCCAGGTGGACTAACACTGCGGACCTGGGGCCGCGGTCAGCAACCCCACTGGAATTCAGTGTTTCTAACCTTTAATATCCTCTCCTTGTCTGATGAACATAAAACTCCCAGCTCCCATCTTCCATGCTGACATCCTCTCCTACACTCCTCTATCTTCCGTGGACACAAACCCACCCGCTTTGCTTCTCTTCGGCATTACTGCTTTAACTGCGTGGTCAGTTTGTCAGCAGGCGAAAGGTACAGCTGTCATTTTTCACATACTTTACAACTTACTTTCACAGACATGTATTTAGTTAGCATCCCCAATTCTAGGAAGTAAGCTGGCAGTGCTTACGTGTTAATACTCATATTCATGTCTTAATAAATTGTAACATGCTTCTCCTGCTTGCTTCTCCTCTGAGAACTTGTTTTTGTTGTTGTTTTCCTATTTTAATTGTTTATCTGATTTTTCTGACAAAAATTACAACGTAACGGATGCTGGCAAGACATACTGATACAATTCATTACTGAAAGAGCGATGAGAATTATGAATTTTATTTTACTGGCAAGGAAAACAAAGTTAAGAGAGGTTTACTGTCACAAACCTAGTTAATGGCCAGCATACCTCATGACCAGACCTTCAACAAGAGAAGCAAAAGAGGAGACAGGAAACACAAGGTTGACAAAGGCATCGAAAGCAAAAGAGGTTAGAAAAAAGAGATTCTGAGAAAATTATAGATTTGACTGTGTCAGAAGTCACACTTTTGTCTTTTTCTAGACAGGCTTTAGAATCAGACTGTCTGGTTTTAATTCCCAGTTTTGCCTGGCATTAGGGAAAAACATGGATTTAGATTATCTGCCGATGTTACAATCGCTGTAAATATTCACCCCCCAAATGAACTGTTTCCAAATTCTCCACACACACACAAAATCTCTATCTGTGATAAATCAGGTGCTTTCCAAAACAGATCAGGAATTACCTTAGATATTCTAAAAATCAGATTACATGAAACTATTTCAATGAGAACTTTGCATCAAATTTATAGATAATTTTTGAAAAATTTAGTCCTATTTTTCTATTCTTATCAATAACAGCAACTTTTTTTTTAAGAGCATCTGCAAAAGCAGATTAAATTCTATGCTAGGTACTTGGCGCATAATTTATTAATCCTCACAATTCTTCGTAAAAGGCTTCTCTTCCATTGGTAGGTGAGGAAACTGATACTAAGAAAAGTTAATGAATTTGCCAAGGGTAGTTAGAAATAGTAGGGGGAGCGCAGAGCAGGCTTGAGGTCTGTTTGACTAAAAACCCAAGCCGCTTCTCCCTACAGCACTGTATCTTTATTCTGAACAGATGAAACTTTTCTTAACTGGATCTTTTGATAGCAATCTTATTTTAGGGAAGAGAGAAATCACAAGTTTCTAAAATATAGAGCCTCTAATTCTCCAGCATTGCCTACCAGAAATAAAACAGGTGACCACATTTACAATTTCCAGCCTGGGTTGCTTTTTAAAAATTCAAAATAAATAATCATCTTTATCTTATTACCACACATGACAGAGGTTACATGCAGTTGTCATTATGATGCTTTCTTAAACTCTAACTGCTAAACTTAAATGAGAGGCATTTGGTGCAACCTGAAAAATATTCAGTTCAATTAAAAGTAATTGATGCATGGTGAAATAATTCTTCCCAAAGCTGCTGTAAAATCTTCAAAAAAATAAAGCTACTTAATAATTTTCATCTCCTACAGGCTAGAGAGAAGCATTATTGCATATTAAAAATTGGAGTGTAGTTTTCCCAGAGGTAAAAGAAAGTTATTAAAACAACCTATTTATTGTTGATATAACTATCCATTTGTGCCACACAAAAAGTAACAAATTTCAGTACATTAAAAGAAAAGCTAATTAAGGTATAATTAGTATTTTCTGTATTTTGATAATTAGGGGTTAGTTGGCTATTCCTTTTCAAATTTCTATTTGATATACCCCGACAATGCCTTTAATGAGCAACTAGCGCTATTGAATCCCTCATGGCAGAGGGGTTTAGTGACCACTACTACATTACTTTCATTCATCACTGCCTCTTTACCTATAAATTAATCTCGCCCTGTAGCTATGTTGATCTACTTTATATCAATTTCTTCATCCATATCAGCTGAATATGTATGGCATTAACCTCATTTGCTAGTTGAGAAAAGCAGAATTAAAATGAGATCTAATTTCTTGTGCACAGCACAATTTCAAAACTGCCTGCTAATTTCCACCACCTGTCAGTGTGAAGAGCCTTTACTTTCTTGTAATTAAATAAAACAGTATATTTTTTTAGCAGCTCTGAAAAATGCTAATCTTTCAAAAGTGTTCAGTGATCATTAATCATTAGGACAGTAAGAGAGCCTTATTCGGAATGCTCACTTAGCCTTTGTTTAAGCTTAAAAAAATTTTTTTTGGCCTATCACAGGAAATAAAAAAATAAATGTACCAGATGGAACATAAACATTAACTATTATAGTCCACACTACTGGAGTTTCTGTTTATCTAGTTTACTGCACATGGTGGAAAGAGGCTTAACATCACATAACCTGGAGTTAGCTAGTTTGATAAACAAAAATTAATAAGCACACAATATTCTCCGAAATCGGTAGTAATCTAATAAATGCACATTGTATCCATGTGAACTACAACTTAAATTTATAAGACTTAGAATATAGAATAAGTGGAGAATAATTTTTGACAACACATTCAAACGAATTCATTCAATAAACTTCCTACTATGCTATGCATTAAATTGTTGCCTAAAAGTATCTATCATTTGGACAAAGGCAGTGCCATTTGGACTTGCACAGTCAAGCACTTTTTATTGGCCTTTACCAGATGTGCCAAATATAGATAATATAACCTCAGAGAAAATCTGAAAATATCAAAAAACTAAAAGAAAAACATTGTCATTTTAATATTAGACAGCAAATTAATATTTTTAAAATATTTCTTCTGTCTTTTTTTCCAAGACTTTAGTTTCTACTGTCTACTTTACACCACTGTAATCCTACAATCTGTGTATAAGTAAGTAGCCTGCAATTCTGGCTTTCCATTCGTATATTTTCAATAAGTCTACCTTGTTAATTTTTCTTCTAAGTTATTAGATAAAAACACGAATTAGCAATGAAAAGTATATATTTGAAAAAGAAAAATATAAACACATATACATACAGCCCCCAAATACATTATTAAAATATTTTCACCACTAGTACCAGGCTTGCTCTAAGGCTGAATATATCTAATTCTTCAAATACTAATGTGCCTTGAAAATAATATCCTGTGTTTACTTTTTTATACTTATCCTACTAAAAAAACATAATGTATTAGTATATAAGTGATTAATTAATATAGAGAACTTTTAAAGAATATTAAATAAGTGATTTAAAAGATTCAAACATTTACAACATTCCTCACCCAGTTTTGTAGGAAATATTTGACGCTACAGGATTGCTAAGACTCTTGGAAATATTTCAACCATATTTATTTACAAATTGCAGCTAAAATGACTTTTCTTATCATTCCAGTTGATCATCACAATATATAATAGGTGTTAAGCATTCCTTGAAGCAAAAAGAAATGAAGGTGTGGGGTGGATTATTTACAAATTCTAGCTTCCGGGTTTCTGCAGCAGAAGTAGGATGGATCCTATCTCATCTTGATTCCCTTCAAGCAAGCTACTTAAAGCAATTATGAGCAGAAGAAAGAAAATACTTTCAGGGTATGTAGGAGATTCTCAATGGTAACTATTTTGACGCTAAAGAAGAAGAAACATAACCAATTTTAGCATCAGCATCAAGGTGAACACATTTGGGGTAGAAATTTAGTAGAAGATGTGCATACACTTCTATACTTAAAATGCCAAAGTTAATGATATATTTTTACATATGGGCTTCTTTTAAGAAACTCAAATATTTTTAAGATAACAGATTCCACTCCAAAATTCCATTAACTAAGTCTGCCATCTCCATGTTACAAAGTGGTCAGTGAGGTATTCGGCAGGTTCTCTGATTTTTCAAGGACATCCATCATTATCCTAGAAGCAAGAACTATCAAATAAATGCAGACATTGTGTCTCTCTGTGTGTGTATAAATACATGTATGTATACACACACATAATAAACTGCAGGCATAATTTAAACAATGGGAAACCTTTCTCAGGGAAAAGATTGTATGTTGCATGCCCCACCTTTTGACTTGTGGGAAAAGGTCACTTTGTGCCATGATTTCCACAAGACCCAATGACTATTAAGAAAAACTACAGACCAATGAGCGGGGGGCGGGATTTTGAGTTATAAAATTTAAAAACTAAAACCTCTTTAAGAGTGTTCTTCAGTGCTGAAACTTCAAAGATATATCTTAGTGACATACCATGTGATATTATTATTCTTATCACAAC
>CM053515.1:4520377-4562699 GCA_028627145.1 Eidolon dupreanum
CTTCCTGGATTGTCTAATTTTCTTAGTTTTCTCTCCTATGGTCCATTCTTATTTTAACTTTGTGTTCCACTTTCTGGGTGACATTTGCTATGTTATCATCTGGATCTACTAAGATTTAATTTCTGCTATCATGTATCATTTTCAAAGAGCACTTTCTTTTCTGAATTACCCTTTTTATAAAATCTTGTTTCAAGGGTGGAATATAATTGATTTTGTTTTCTTTTGCTCCAATTTCCTAGTTTCTCTTTTTCCGTGATTTTCACATGAGACTTTTCTTCGAAAGGCTGGCAGTTGGCAGCTGTCTGTTCAATTCTTAGAATGAGGCACTCAAAACTGACTGTGTTCATGACAGGGCTTGTTATCCAGTAAACACTGTAGGGTCATAAGGCAGGCAGATTTTTAAATTGGGGGTCCTACCCATCTGTATTTGTAAGACTCTCTCAAATAAGTTTCTTACTCCTAAATGCATGTCACCAATCTCCGGCTTTGGAATTTCGAGCTCAGGAACAGTGTTTTAGCAAGAATGGAGGAATTCGTCTGGGGGTATTTTCGGTTCAGTGTCTCATTCTCATCTCCAGCTATTCGAACTTCCAGAAAAAATTCCCATTTCTTGCAAGGGCTGGAGAGGAGCCTCTAGCTGAGCTGGGGTAGGTAAGTGGTATGGTACCCTAACTGACCCTAACACACATCTGAAATCAGTTCTCCTATCTTCAGCAACACCCTGAGCCCTACCTTTTAAGGGTATCTAATGACTCCAAGTTCTGAGCTGTTCCGGGGTTCTTAGCGCGAATCATCTCCCTAATTATTGGCTCGCTCCACTGTGAACATTTAGGGTTCAGCTCTCAGGTACATTAAGACAAATACAACTTATATATTTGGTAGCTAGATTCAAATGTCTCATTGTCTAGCATCCCTTCCATTTTTTTCCTTGTAAGTATATTTCTTTTTTTATTCCTTTACAGTAGGGCTTCAGGATGCTGAAGAGGATAAATGAGAATATTAAATTTGCTATGTTTAACTAGAGTGCTTATATTATTTGTTTTATAGATTATTAATACTTCAAATATGGGAAAAGGAATAATAATAATAAACACTCATGCAAAACCACCATACAGACTAAGGAATAAAATATTACAGCTGAAGTCTCTTGTGCCTTCCTATCTAATTCCATACTTCTGCTCAACCAGAGATAACTACTATCCTGAATTCAGTGTTTACTAATGCCATGCAAATTTTTATATTTTTACTATATACAGAATTCATAAACATACTATATTCTTAACATATATGATATATAGGAAGTATCATATTTTATATATATATATATATATATATATATATATCCCCCTTTACAACTTTTTAATTCAATATGGAGGGTTTTTTTAATCCAAAAAGAAATGTAGTTTTCAAAAACGAATGACTGCTTTCATTGCTGTACAGAATCCCATTGTATGACTACACAAAAATTTATTTATCTACTCTCCTGCTGATGGACAAGTTCCTTTTTGTTTTCACAATTACATATTAGGCTTTTAGGAATAATTTTTTGTAAAAAATTGTTTATTGAGGTATAACATACATAAATGTGAGAAATCATAATTCCAAGCTCAGTGAATTTTTACATATGTATACGGTCCTGTCACTTCCAACAAGATAAAAACATTTGCAGCTCCCCGGAAGGCTCCCTTGCTCAACCTCTCCAGCCAATATATTCTCCCACCCCAAAGGTATCAGCCATTCTGACTTCTATTACCATAAATCAGTTTGACTGTGAATAAATTGTTAAGAAGAATCATAAAGTATGTATACTTTGTCTAACTTTTTTCATTCATCATCATAGCTAAATTGATTATAATCGATCCACTCAAATTTTTGCTTGTAGCAAAATGTTTTCTCTTTTCTTTTACTGTTGTGTAGTATTACATCATACAACTATATGTTAACTTTTTTATCCATTTGATTGTTGATGGGATGAGTTAGATGTTATAAATGAAGCTGCTATGAACACTGTTGTATACATCACTTGGTGGATGTGTAAACTCATTTCTTTTGGGTTTACATCTAAGAATGAAACTGATGAATTATAGGATAGCTATGTTCAGTTTTAGTAGATACCACCAAATTTTCCAAAATGGTTACATCAACTTACTCCCCACCAGCAACGTATGATAGTTTCATGTGTTCTACACCATCATCAAGACTTGGTTTTATCAGTCTTTTTCATTTAGCCATTTGGGTGTTGTATATTGGTATTTCATTTGATTTCACTGATAATTAACAATGTTGAACATCTTTTTCTGTGATTATTGGCCATTTAGATATCTTCTTTCAATGTGCTCATTTAAATTTTTTCTCTATTTTAAAAATGAGTTTTTATCTTATTTTGGTAATAGCTGAGACATTCACCCACTATGCAATTCAGACATTTAAAGTACATGATTGAATGGCTTTTAGTATATCCACAGATATTTGCAACTATCACTACAATCAATTTAAAAATACTTTCCATACTACAAAAAAATACCTTTTCTAGGCAACCAATAACCTACTTTGTTTCTATAGACTTGCCTATTCTGGAAATTTCACATAAATGGTATCGCACAATATTTGTTCTTCTGTGGCTGGCTTCTTTCAGCATTATGTTTTAGTGGATCATCCATACTGTAGCATGTACCAAAACTCCATCCCCTTTTATGACTGAATAATATCTCATTTTGGCATATACCACACTTTATTTATCCTTTCTTCATTTGATGGGCATTTATATTTTTCTACCTTATGCCCATTAGAAATAATGATTCTGTGAACAGCTATGTAAGCTTTTACGTACAGGTGTTGTCCTTTGTCTTGGGTATACACATAAGACTGGAATTGCTGGATCACATGGTATCTCTACGTGCAACTTTCTGAAGAAGTGCTGGATTGTTTTCCAAACTGGCTGCATCACTTTACATTCCCACCAGCAGGAGATGAAGGTCCAACTGCTTCACATCCTCACCAATACTTGTTACTAACTGACTTTATGATTATATCGCTCCTAGGGAGTGTGAAGTGGTATCTCATTATGGCACTGACATGGATTTCCCTGAATTAAAATGATTTAATTTCCCATGGATTACAGTGATGTTAAACATATTTTCATGTGCTTACTGGCCACCTGTTTGTCTTCTTTAGAAAATGTCTACTCAAATCCTTTTCCAACTTTTAAATTGGATTATATTTTTATTACTAAATTTTCAGAGCTCTTTCTATATTTTAGGTGCAAGTTCCTTATCAGATAAATGATTTGTACATATTTTCTCCCATTCTGTGGGTTGCATTTTTACCTTCTTGATGATGTCCTCTGAAGTACAAAAGTTTTTAATTTTGATGAAGTCCAATTTATCTATTTTTCTCTTTGGTAGCTTGTGTTTTTGGTGTAGTACCTAAAAAACCATTGTCCGATCCAAAGTCATAAAGATTTACTCCTATGTTTTCTTCTAAGAGTTTCATAGTTTTAACTCTTATGTGTAGGTCCTACTCATTTTGACTTAATTTTTGTGTGTGGTGGGAGACAGGGGTCCAACTTCCTTCTTTTGCATGTGGATATCCTGTAGTCCCAGCATCATTTGTCAGAAAGACTATTCTTTCACCATTGGGTTGTCCTGGCATCCTTATCAAAAAACTGACTGCAAACCTGGACTCTCAATTCTATTTTATTGACCTATGTGTCTAACCTTATGACGGTACCACACTATCTTGATTATTGTTGCTTTGCAGTAAGTTTTGAAATTGGGATGGTCGTGTTCTTCTTTTTCAAGATTGTTTTGGGTATTCTTAGTACTTTAAATTTTCATATAAATCTTGGGATAAGTTGTCAATTCTTGCAAAGACAGCTGAGATGTTGACAGAGACTGTGTTGAAGCTGTAGATCAATTTGGCCTACAAGTATTGCCATCTTAACAATATTAAGTCTTTTGATTCGTGACCATGGGATATCTTTCCATTTATTAGATTTTTTAAAATTTGTTCCAATGTCTTTTAATTTTCAGTTTGTAAGTTTTGCATTTCTTTTGTTAAATTTCTTCCTATTTAACTATTTTGGATGCTACTGTAAATGGAATGTTTTATTCATTTCCTTTTCAGGTCGGTTACTTCAAGTGTATAGAAATGCAATTGATTTTTTTTATATTGATCATCTATCTTGCAAACTTACCAATTTTTTTTATTAGTTCTAATAGTTTAGTGAATTCTTAGGATTTTCTACATACAAGATCATGTCATTTGCAAACAGTGGTAGTTTTACTTTCTCCCTCCCAATATGGGTGTCTTTTGTTTCATTTTGTTGAATAATTTCCCTGACCAAAATCTCAAGTGTGATGTTTAACACAAGTAAATAGATAGCCTTGACTTGCCCTCTAATCACAGAGGAAAGCATTTAAAAGTTGTTGGATTCAGTCTGCTTGGTTTAAGTTGTTTTTTTTTTTTTTTGGAGTTTTTTTGCATCTATATTGGTAAGAGATGTTAGTGAGTAGTTTCTTTTTTTGTGATGTATTTGTATGGTTCCAGAATCAGGGTTAACTGGCCTCAGAGAATGGGTCGGTAAGGGTTCTCTTCTACTTTTTGGAAGCATTTATGAAGAATTGGTATTATTTCAATATTTGGTAGAATTTATGAGAGAAGCCATCTTCTTGGGCCTTCTTTGTGGGTAATTTTTGATTATTAATTCAATCTCTTTAATTGTTGTATGTCTGTTCAGATTTCCATAACTTCTTGAATCAGTTTTAGTAGTTTATGTCTTTCTAGGAATTCATCCATTTCATCTAAGTTGTGTAACTTATTGGCATTCAACTGTTCATAATATTCCATTATAATCCTTTTTATTTCTGTAAGATCAATAGTAATGTCACCTATTTCATTCCTGATTTCAGTACTTTAAGTCTTCTCTTTCTTTGTTAATTTAACTAAAGGTTCATCAATCTTGTTTATCTTTACAAAGAACCAAATTTGGATTTTGTTGATTTTTGCTACTGTTTGAACTTCTACTGCATTAATTTCTCCTCTGACCTTTATTATATCCTTCCTTCTACTTGCCTTAGGTTTAGTTTCTTATTTTTCTTTTTAAATGTAGGTATTTACAGCTATACATTTATTCATAAGTATTGCTTTAGCTGAATCTTATAAATTTTGGCATGCTGTTTTCATTTTCTTTCACCTGGAAGTATTTCCTAATTTCCCTCGTGATTTCTTCTTTGATTCACTGGTTATTTAGAAGTGTATTGTTTAATTTCCAAATATTTGAGTTTCCCAAATTTCTATTATTGATTTCTATTCATTACACTGTGGTTGGAGAACACACTTTTTATTATTACAATTCTTTTAAATTTATTGAGTTAGGTTTTATGTTTGAACATATTCTCTATCCTAAACAATGTTCTGTGTATATTTAAGAATGTAAATTCTGCTGTTGCTGGATAAAGTGTTCTATAGTTGTCTGTGGTCTTGTTGGTTTATAATAGTGTTTGAGTCTATTACTTCCTTACAGATCTACTGCCTAGTTGTTCTATCCATTATTGAGACTAGGGCATTATAGTCTTCAACTATTACTACTATTATTTCTCTTAGTTTTGCCTTGCATATTTGGGACCCTTGTTCTTTGGTTATATATGTGTTTATAGTTGTTGTATTTTCCTCAAAAGATTGACCCTGTTATCATTATAAAATGTACGTCTTTATCCCTAGTGACATTTTTTTGTTTTAAAGGCTATTTTGTCTGATATTAGCATAGCTACTTGAGCTTTTTTATGGTTGCTATATACCTTTGCCATCTTTTTAGTTCCAATCTACTTGTATCTTTGAATTTAAAATGTGTGTTCTGTAGATACCATGTTGAACACTGTTTTTTTAAATCCAGTCTAACAACCTCAGCCTCTTTGTTGGATTATATTATTCGTTTAATGTTATTATTGCTGTTGTTTGATTTATGTCAATCATTTTCCTTTTTTTTGAACATTTCATGTCTTTTTTGTTCCTCTAGCTCTCCTGTATTGCTTTCCTCTGTGCTAAGTAAACACCTTATAGTATAATAATTTAAACTTTAATGATTTTTTTTCACTTTATATATATGTTTTTGATTACTTTCTGGGTGGTTGCCCTAGTGTTCATTATTTTCACTTCCTCACAAATACTTACTTTTGTCAGACTTTTTAATTGTCTCCAGCTAATATGTATGATAAGGTATCTCATTGCTTGTCATTTCTCACTGGATTTGCTGAGGATAAAAAGGAAGAGGCCTGAGAAAAGAGTGGAACTGAGAGATATTTAGAAAATATCAGCAAGATTAAGTGACAGATTAGATATAAGAAGTAAGAACAAAGTGGTAATTTTAGGTTCGAAGTCATTCTTCCTCGAAATAGGAATGAATTTTAGAAGACAGTTCCTTTCTTGAACCCATGGAGTTTGAAGACCCCACTCAGCATCCCAGTGAAAGATCCAACAGAAGACAATAGAACAAAATGGTTAGTAACACAGGCTCTGTTATTAGGTCCTGGGTTCAAATAAAGTCCAACTAGTGAAACACATTAATCATTCCAAGGCTCAGTTTCCATATATGTAAAAAGAGGTGAGGTGGGCATTAATAAAAATAACTATTTCCATGGAGTTTTTGTAAAATAAAATTAGATGCCTGTCAAGTGCTATGCAAAGTCTTTGGCACAGACTAACTGTTCGATAAATGCCTATAGCTACTATTTATGATTCTTCTTTTTCACTTATAGGACATAATTCTATACATCACTTAGGACTCTTCAATATTTTCACCTTGGTTCCTGAAACACTTATTTCTATAAACTGTATTATTTTGCATATGCAGGTGTCTATACATTTTCCAGATGCTTAATAGTATACCTCATTTAAAGCTGCCAAACAATTTCACTGAAGTCAGCATCATTTTCCAACTCAAGAACATCCCCTTTATTTCCTGAAAGTATTGTACATGAGGTCTAGACCCAAATCCTATGGAATCCTAAATATATACATCCAACCATTATCTAGTAGAAAGCATACAAACAGTATGTGAAGCACTTGGGAGGTGGAAGTAATAAAAAAGGCAGAAATAGTCCTAACCCAAATTACAATCTACATATGTTTTGTTAACAAATGTTGACAATGTAATGTAACAGTGATAAAAACAGCAAACATATGGTTCCATAGAACACAGAGAGAAGAAACTCTCCAAGAATTTAAGTTAAAGGGCAACCTAAAGGATGGGGTGTCTGATGTGAAAGATAAGTAGGAGTTAGCAGAGTAAGGCAGGGGGTGTGGAAGTTAGATTGAAAGGAAATAGGTCCTGGGCAGAGGAAATATTTTGTTCAAAGGCCCAGAACTGACAGAGAATGCCGACTGATAAAGGAGCTGAAAAAAAGTTTACATGACGTATGCAGTACATGAAGCATGAAACTGGTAACGTGTAGAAAAGCTACTGAGAAGAACTTAGTAAGCCATACTCTCTATGATCCAATGAAATGAGATAATCCTTAAGAGTGCTGAGTACAGTTCCTAGCATAAAA
Source organism: Eidolon dupreanum (assembly GCA_028627145.1). Lineage (NCBI taxonomy): Eukaryota > Metazoa > Chordata > Mammalia > Chiroptera > Pteropodidae > Eidolon > Eidolon dupreanum. The sequence goes on from CM053515.1 coordinate 4,527,925, forward strand.
TAAGTGCATACTAACTATTATTTGCTTACTATTATCTCACATTCTCCCTTTTTTTTTTTTTTTTTTTTGCCACAATTTGGAATGACACAATACATTAACCAAAAGTTATTTTCCATCGAGTCTTCCTTAGCTGGTTGCCAGAAAAATAGTATGTAGAGAACTTAACAAATGTTTTAGATAGTCTGTTTTTTTATTTGTAAATGGGAATGATATTACCGATCTCTCAGGCTTGTTGTAAGAATGAGAGAGAGCATGAAGCCTTCATAGAAGAACACCCAGGGCATATAGTAAGAACATCCCCCACCCCCGGCCCCAAAAGAGTTCCTATTAAGACAGATCGGCGGAGCAGCCAGAGAAAAGAAAAGCGGAAAGTTTTAGCTTCACTTTGAGTTTATGGAGTAGAAATGTCTTAGAAATAACATCATCTAAGGCCTAACCAATCCTTGAAAAGAGAGTAAGATGCATAAACCAAAAATGTTAAAGTTCTGATAAATGAATCAACACCAGTCTTATGATGTGTTTATTTTTTCCGTAATATGTAAGCTCTTAAAAAAAAAAACAAAACTGATCTATAATTCACTTCTTTCACAATTACCTTATATTAAAAGGTATGTGTGGGGTGTCTGTGTATTTCCCAAACTGCAATGCCCTAAAACAACTACTCTTATTGTGCATATTTATTTCCGAGTACTTTAAATACAACATTTGAAGGTTTTTCTACTCCATATTATACTTTTCTGATTTCAGACTCAGGCTAAATGGATATTGAATTAGTAATGTTTCAAGAGTGTTCACTTTTGCAAAAGCAAAATTACCAACTCTCTGGATATATTTCAAACAAGACCATTAATCATAATTCGATTTATACTCAATCTCTGAGTAACACATGTAGAATTTTAAAAGAGGCACCCTGTAGAAACTTCATATCATGTAATTTTTATATGATTCTAATTTGTATTACTGTCAACATTTCTCGCCAATCCTTTTTCTCCCCAATGGTCTCATTCACTAGCAGCTGAATTCTAAGAAAATTTTATTGATATCAATGAACAAAAAAAAAATGGGAATAAAATATCATGATATATTTGACAAAGAAAGCATTGAGCTATACCACTTTCTAAAGAAGCAAAATAAATAAATAAATAAATAAATAATAAAAAAACACTAAAGGATGATCTTAACAGAGTCAAAAAATATTTTCTCACACTACTCTATAATTATTATTAATAGAAAACCATACATGAACTGAGAGTTAAGCTAAATATCTCAGAGGGAAAGAGAAAAGCTCAGTTCAACGTAAAAAGCTTACTCTAGACTTTTCAAATAAGAAATACTTCAAAATTACTAATACAAACTATCAATCCAAAGGAGATAAGAATGTCCTTAGGACTTCTTACAGAGAAGGTTGTGAAAAGAGTTACCATTCCAGGAGAAGAAGTCACCTCGCAGGTCTTAGTGTCACAAGTACTACCACGTATCTGGCGTCATACACATGCCCTCAAAAATCCCTCCTTATGCCTCAGGATCAAGTCATCCACATCTGCCAATGCTAAACTTTCGATTATCATAGGACAAGTGTTCTCCACATTAAGGTGATTTAACTGTGGCCTCTCAAAGACAAGTCTAACTTTCCTAGTCGTCGTTATGTATCATCTAAAAATGCTGAAAAATATCCTGGAAACCACACAAATAGATAAGTGTCCAGAAAAAGACCCAGAACTACTAGAAGAGTAAATCCTATGTTTTAAACCTAGAACTATGATACAGTAAGGCAAAATCCATTAAAGTGTTTAAAATAATCTTAACTGTTTAATGACTAGTCACATAAAAAACATTCACGAACTCTGCCAATCAGTCTTCAAAGAAAATGGTAAATGTAGGCATAAAATGAGCAAAATTAATCTCACTTTGCCTTCAATACCAATTAATCAATTGATTTCAACTGATTAATTAAATTTCTTATGTAGAAATTGCCCAAATATATCATCCAGCTCAAAGCTGTTATATGTGAACATCTTTCTTCATCTTTAAGAAGTTTTTTTAATCTCTAGTAAACACCTACCTTTGAGGTCCTTTGAAGCTGATCACCAACATATGTCTTACGAAACTGATCCAAGAACCACAGAATTGCAAGCTCTATTTTCTCATTAGAACACTGAGGCAATCCGGTGTCCATTAAAGATATAAGCTGAAAAACTCTTTTCATGAAGGAAAGAAAAAAAGCTTTAGTAAAAAGTCTTAAAGAAACTACACTAAAACATTTACTGTCAATGTAATATATCGTTACTGTAAAAAGTGGAGAATTACAAAAGCTTATAAAGAAAATATTTTAAAAACCATCCAAAATCCTATCACTAAGAGATACAATTAGGTCTAAGTCCTTCTAGTCCTTTTTCCTAAAATATACATACACATATATAAGTACACAAACCTACACAGACATATGCTTATTATTTTACAAAAAATTTGAGTATAAGTACATATGACATATACATATAATGTACATAGATATAAGTAAATATCTATCATTTAATGAATATAGGTACATAGGTATAAATTAATATCTATGTACATATAAAATTTTAGTAAAAAAAGATAATATTGAATATGTAGTTTTGAGTTTTACTTTTTCATTAAACCTTATATTTTTATATAATTATATATTCTGGGGTCACATGATTCAAAATACAAAATACAAAAAAATACATCAAGTTATATCACTTTATTAATGAATAAAAATTTCACCTGAAACAAATTACAAGATGATCTTAACAAAATCAAATAGTTTTAATATAAGTATACAACTATTAACAGAAAATCATAAATAAACTGAAGGTTTAATTAAATTTCTTAGAGAAAAAAACTTAATTTAGTATAATGAAAAGGTCAGTCTAGAATTTTCAGTACAGAAATCCTTTTTATTATCTATTTTCATTAAAATTTTTCAGTGGAAGACAACCAAGTGCCTGGTGTTCAACATCAGAATATTAGGACAATCTTTTGAAGAGACAGATATAGAGGCTGTTGAAGAAATAGTACCTTTTCCTCCTTTTTCTAACTGCCCAAAGGCAGCTGTGCCTCACCCTGACTCATCATCCACTTCCTCCACATAAGAACACTCCCTCCCTCCCTCTTTCCCTCCCTCCCTCCCCCTTCTCCTCTACCCCCCATCTCTTTCTCTCTCTCTCTCTTAATGGTTTGTTTCCTGCCAGAGATGTACAGCATGCAAAAACAACTATATATTCTCCCAACTCTCTTAAACATATGGAGCATACTGTACTTATGGTTTTAAACCTCGCTTTTTCCATTACCAACATATTTTACAGATCTTTCACATTAGACATAAATAGCTTCCTTATTCTCTTTTGCAGCTGTTTAACATTCCATTATATGAATGTATCACAATATTTTCAAATATTACCCTACTGATGGATGCTAAAGTTGTTTATAATTTTTTGCTGTTCAAAAGATGTTGCAATTAGCAATCTTGTACATATCATTCTGCACATGCAGTGTTACAATACACAATTCTAAATGTCAAACTACTAGCTTAAAGAATATAAATTTTATAACTTTGATAGCTATTACCAAATTGCCCTCCATAAAAATTGAAACAATTTATACTCCTATCATCAGTCTATCAGAGTATCCATATATGCATAGAAAATTCAGGGTATTAAACTAGAATTTATTGGAAAAGTGGCATCTTAGTGCAGTTTCAATTTGTATTTCTGTCGTGTATGTGAAGTTAAAATTTTTCTGTATTTTTTTAGCCATATTATGTCATTTCCTGTGACCTGTGCACTCATATGCTTTGTCAATTTTTTCTATTGGGTATCTTTTTATTGCTGATTTCTACAAATTCTTTATATACTCGAACATAGAGCCCACTGCCTGTTATTGTGCTGTAAATATTTTTCCTCATTTTTCATTTCTCTTGACTTTGATTACTGCATTTTTTAAGGCTGTGCAGTTTTTATTGTTTTTTTTTTATGCAGAAAATTACATCAAATTTTTTCTTTTATGCATTTTGCATAACAACAAGGTCATACCTATATCTGCGTGTTTTTATGTTTTATTTTTTAACATTTAACTCTATAATACATTTGATCTTATATTGAACATATCTTGTAAGATGTGGATCACCATTTTTTCCAGATGGCCACCCAGTTATTCCAATACCATTTCTTTCTTGAGTAGTCTATCTTCTGCTTGCCATTTTGAATTGCCCCTTATCACATACACTAAGTTCATTTATGCATTCAGATTACTTACTCAAACTTTTATTCTATTCCACTGATTTGTCTCACTAAATATATCTTGACCAATTATTTTCTTTATATTATGAAATTTTCCAAAACATTATTTTAAATGGTTGTATACTATTAAGGCTATGTCAACATTTAATCATCTTATTTTGAATATAAATTTGTATTTCAGTAAAAAATACCTACTGTCTTCTTCTCTACTACCAAAGATTTCCAGAAACAAAATGTCTAGATCATAACATACAAACTTCTTGTAAAAACTTGGTACTTATTGCCAAAGTGTTATGAAATAATCTTTTGAGAACTATTTTCATAGCTATTTCTTATATTTATACATTAAGCTACTTATTTAAAAGTATTTTTCACTTACCAAATATCTTTAATACCATGAAAATTTATGAAGGAAAACTTACTAAAGATTAAATTTATGAATTACTATGACCAAGTGTCCCCTAAAAGATGCTGTGTTTATTATCTAATTTTGAGAAGAGGGACAAAGTTGACTTTTAAAGTCTGTGTACTGATCCATTAGCAGATTGTTGAAGTAATTTTTAGTTCAATAAATAGATACATATACATCAAACTTTGTCTCTGGATCCAGGTGATTTTTCAAGTGACTTAAATAAGGCATATCCTGCCATTAAATTCTTCATTGAGTAGGACCTCTCCTTTCCTACTCTAGTTCTTTGTTGACTCTGTACTTGCTCTTGTTACTTCTATTTCCTTTTTAGAGCAGACATTCTAAAATCTGAGGAAGATATGAAACCAAAAAAACCGTTGGGGTGCCTTTACAACTCACACTAAGCTGTCGCTTTGTATTTCCCTAAGAGGCGATGACGTCCCCTGCAGAAAAGTAGGAAAGAGTTTCCAGCTTGGTACATGATCTATTTATCAAAGGAGTTTTGGAAGTTGTACAAGAAATTCAGCTGCAAGCACCTGAAATCCAAGATAACAAATGGCTTAAACAGTACAGATGTTTGTCTCTCGAGGGAAAATCTAAGGCAGTGCCCCTAGACCACTGGCTACCCCACGGTGTACCAGGGTCTCAGCTTTCTTCCATCCTGTCACACTTGCCTCCATTCACGCAGTCCCTTTACAGTCTAAGATGGCTTCTTCAGCTCCACCCGTATGTCCACACGTGTTGCACATACCACGTCCACTTACATCCAGTATATGCCGAACATAATCACTTAACTAAACCTGGCTACAGGAGAGTCTACTAAATCTAGTCTTTATTCAAGCAGCCACATGCCTGGCAAAACAATCATTCTATTACTGCAGAAGAAGGAAAAAGAGATACGGGACAACTAGTAGTCTCTGACACAGTGTCCTTCAAAGATTTGAGCCATCTCTAACAAGGGCTTAAGACCAAAGCTTATACTGTATATTTAATATACACTTCCAGTTTCAATTTATTTTTCCTTTATCTTAAATTATTTTTGGTAAAGAGCATAGAAAGAATAAAAAGATAAATGTTTCATTAAAAAATTCTGACCCAAGTATAAACCATTTCAAATAGAAAGAAATGAATTTTGGATAACTGTTTTATATTCCCCTCTATATCCAATTAAATAATTAATTATTCAGTCAGCAAATATCCGAGGGCTTTTACTATACGGCAGGTGCTATATATTAGGTGTTCAGACTACAACAAGGAGCAGGACACATATATTCCTAGTCCTCTGGAAATCTATTGTCTGTGCAAGGACAAACAATAAAACAATTAGAATAAAGAATGACACGTGCTATAATAAACACTACAAAGAAATTAGCGAGGATTCCTAATATTCTAGGATGGAACAGGGCAAAGAGATAGTGTCAGCTCCTTGAAGAGCTGAAAAAAGTTCAATATGGCTATAAAGCAGTCAGTGGCAGAAGATGAGACCAGTGAGACAGGCAGAAGCCAGATCATAAAGAGCCTGATGAGCCAGGTTGATTTTAATCCCAATAGCAAAGGAAAGTCATTGCAGAGTTTAAGCAAAGCACTGACATAATTAGGTCTGTACTTCAGAAAGCTAGGGAGGACACAAGGTGTCCATTTAAATATCTACCATGAATTCAGGTGAAAGATCACTGGAGCCAAACTGGCAGGGGAGACAGAAATAACTGGGCTGTTTGGGATAACTAGACGGTAGAGCTGACAGTATTTGATGAATACACGGGTGCTGGTAAGAGAAATTCCCAGGATTCGGGCTCAGGCAACTGGGTGGACAGTGATGAAACACATGAAGATACTCGAGGCTGAGAACGAATGGAAGACATGAGTCTAATTTCCGTCATTGAACTGGAGGCACGTGTGGCAGAGGACACGCATCTGAAACAGTTCTGTGGCATCTGGAAGTCAGAAGACAAGAATTACTAAAACAACGTAGAATCGCTGAGTGAAACTGAGGGCTCAGGTGAGGTAAAAATGGTATCTTAACTGACAATGGTGTCTACCCATGAAGGTGTGCAATTTATTATCACTCAACAAATCAGGGAAAACTCTAAATTTCTTCAGGGTTAAGGTTTTTCCAGGCAGATGAGATAATAACACAGCAGTGAACAAAGCAGATAAAGCCTACATCTTCCCTTATTCCCTTACTGTGGGATGAACGAATATATGTCAAGGGATAATAAGTACTATCAGGAAAAACGAAGTAGGAGAAGAAAGTGGTTTTGGATAAAGAGGCCAGAGGCAGAAGAGACATCTGCGTACAGACCTGACCACAGTGCGGGAGGACTACACAAAAGAGAAGCTCGAAACACTGGTAATCCTCAAAAAACAGCGAGGAGGCCAGTGTGGCAGAACAGAATAAGAAATGACAGTGAGCAAGGTCAGATAAGAAGTACAAGATGCTTTGGACCACGGTGAGGACTTTGGAAATCTGTCTCATATGTGACGGGAAGCCACTGGAAGCTTACAAGTAGAGGAGAGCAACATGATCTGATGGGAAAGACGCTGAAGTTGTCTATATGACAGCAGGGTTTGGGAGGGAGAGCAAAACTCTGAGCTCGTTGTCAGTCTTCAACGAATGAAGAGGGATGACGGAGATGAGCAGGTGAGAGCAACGGGGGCAAACAGGGTGATGTAACCGAAAGGCATGAACCTGGCCCGAGCAAACGGAGAGGATACGGGATGAGTATGAAAACATCCCCAGGGACTCTCTCAAGAGGTTTACAGTCTGGTCGTGATAAATAAAACTGAAATGACTATAAAATTATCTTCATTTAATTAGAATTGTGTGGCTTGGGCACAAATATACTTATTTGCTAAGTTAAAGAAGCATATTTAAATATGTTGAAGTAGCATGTTTTAATTATAATTATCATAATATTGGGAGCTTTTACGAATATTAACCTTTTCCTGAGAAAGCAGCACAGACTTTTGGCAGGAGCTTCGCGATCTTCTAATTCACTAGTGTTCTCCCAGGAGCTGGAATGGTATCACGTGACAGTGCACAGGCGGCGACAGGATTACGGTTCTAGCTACTTGGAACTTTTTCATGTGAAACTGATATTTTAAAACCTCACATAAAACATCATCCTTTGTTAATTTAAAGATCTCAATATTTTAAAGCACATGTTCGTGTTTTTTTTTTCTAGACAAAGTATGGAAGTCCCAGCATATGCCCCACCTTGAACCTGTGTGGCCCCCGTTCAAACACATCCCCTCTCCCCACCGCTGGCCTCAATCAACCACCTGCCCTGCAGCCCCAGTAAAGATTCACACCGTCCCTACAGGTAGAAATCCTCAGCCAGGGAAGAGGCGAGGGCTGCTAGAGCTCCAGCTCCTACATGCAACCCAGGGGGGCCAACAGAAGCTTGGGCATCCCCAACAGTTTCCAGAGGCCAGGGGAACTAAGTATGGAAAAGTGAAACACCCCAGGAGTAGACTTCGACCAGTAAGAAATGGGACAGAAATAAGTGAACAGATTAACTGCCTGCCCTCGGTCCCCATCCCCCCTCTACCAACGTGGACTGTCCTGAGGCACAGTGGTTCCATATGGTCTCTGGGAAAACACCTGTAAAAGCGAGCGGCCAGGTGTGTAATGCGCTACCTTGTCCAGCTGATTCTCACTGTTCATGGTGGTTAGGTTTTATGAAGTTGCTATGAAGCCTGAATTAGTGAATATTGAACCACTGCTCCTAAAGGAAATACAGGGTTACGTTCCTGAGGAACCAGGGTCACAATATTTTCATCAACTGATCAACACATAACCCTGTTTTATGTGTGTTTCTGTTTAAAGGCACCGTATTTGATGCACACTGTTGATGCATTAACGGTGAGCGCACAGCTAAGAGCAGGACCACTTGCCTGAATGGAGCTTACCCAGACACGTGGATTTGCTCAGCCTTCCTGAGCTCAGGCTCTCTAGTCAGCACTATGCTGGGGCCATTTTAAACAGCAAAACTACCAACGAAAAGCACAAAAATGCAAAAACTATGGCACTAAATAGACAGCGAAGAGGACACTTATTTACAGTATGAGAGCTGAAACAAGAAGGCAGAGCACTGATTCAACCTCAGCTGGGACAAGGTGCATCCAGTAACTCAAATTGTTCAGCGCTATGCATGTCCAAGAATGACCACAGTGGAACTGCAAGTACTGATTGTGAGGCACAAAATAATTTTAGCAAGTGTGAGAATTTGCAAAACTAGAATCTGTGAATAACAAGGACTACTCATTTCTCTTATTCTCTGTCCTCCTCCTTTTTCCTTCATTCTTTCTTCCCTGAAAATGCACCCTTTTCCCTACCCTTCCAAACAGACTTAACCCACAAACTTCACCCAAAGCTCTGTTTTCTAGGAAACACAGGCTAAAACACAAAACAAGTCTTATTTAAATATGTTTGTTGCTCAAAGAAAAACTTAGTATTTTCTACTTGGCAAATACACACCCACTTTTGTTTATTTCCTCTTATATATTTTGCAAGAAAGTAGTGCCAGTGGCTATTTCCCTACTTGATGACAAAAACTTTTAAAGCATCTAACCATAGCAAAAAGTATACTTAATTTCCAATTTACTAAATATGTAATGTTATATTAAAAACTGGCACAGAGGCAAATTGATCACTTGGTTTAAAATTAACCAAAGCATTTTAAGAATGCCCCCAAACAAAATGAATGTCAGCTATATTAAAAATTAAATATAAAAAGGCGAAACCATAGAAGAGAAAATATATGCAGGTGGATATTTTTATTATACAAGTGTGGAACAACCTTTCTAAGCATGAGCACTGGAGAAAATATGGAGGACAAAACTCACAGATATTAATACATAAACATATGAAGCCAGTAAAAAAGAATTTCTAAAACATATTAAAAATATGGAGAAAACATTTTTTAAATGAATAGTAAAATATTAAGATCTTTGATATATACTGAGTTCTCATAGATAAATTAGGATAATCACAAAAGAAAACCAGGTAAGTGATACAATCTGTATATATTTTTAAAATCACAAAGTAAAAATACAAATGGCAAGAAGAGGAATGGAGAATGATGTTTAATACCACTTGTAATCAAATAAATATAAATTAAAATGAGACATTTGTTATCTATAAACCAGCAAAGATAAGAGTTGTATTATCTAGTGTTCCACCACAGGAAAAAAAAAAAAAAAACTTTCACAGCTTTGGGTTCAGAGGATAAACTGGTAAAACTTTTCCAGAAGGCCACTTGGTAATATGGATTGAAAGGCTTTACGTACCATTCAACCAGCTATTCAGCTTTTAGGAATTAATTCTAAAAAAATTATTTTGATCTGCATAAAGATATAACTAAAAGAATATTCACCTCAAGGCAGTTTATAATAAGGAAAAATTGAGAAACAACCTAAAATTTCAAAAACAAGGATCTGTTTAAATTATGGTACAGCTTAGAATATTTCACGTCCAGATGAAATGTTCATAACATTATGTTTAATTTTGAAATTTTTTTTTAAGTAATATAGTACTTACTATTTGCCAGGTATTATTCTAAGCATTTAAAAAATATTAACTCATTTAATCCTAATAACAGTCCAAAATGAATTAGGTATTATTATCAGTATTCCCATTTTAGTTTGTAAAACAGTATTATAATTTTTGTTCAAAAAAGTTGGAAAATACACATGTAGTGTCCATATACCCTCGAGCATTAATTAAAAAAACTCAAGGTCTTTACCAAAATGACAGCAGTAGTTATCTCCAAACTAATACATAGCTTTTCATTTGATTTTTTTAAGTGTTTAGCAAAAGCATGTGCTACTTTGTTATAAAGAAAGATGTTATTAAAAAATAAAATATGTAGAAAACCAACACACTAATATTATTCATATGTAGGTAATTTCCTCAGTTTAGAACAGAAATATGAGGGAAATAATTCACTGCTTCTTACTAAAGCAATGGGCATGAGGTGAAAAATTCAGTCAATGACCATAAACGAAGCTTGTTCTCGACGACTATCCATTGCTTTCTAACCAATGTACATCACCCCAATTTTGCCACTATCCCAATACACACCAATTTTGCATGCTTTATTTTATCAGGTCCTAAGAAATGAAAAGCAATCTAAATCTTCATCACACTACTTAAACACATGTTTAAAATATATTTGCCTATACCATTTATTAAAGATTTTATGGCTACAAATTACTTAACCTCTAAGCCTTGGTTTTCTCATTGATAAAAAGAATACGCCTTCCTCAAAAGGCCAGGTACAAAATACCCTAGCGCAGAATACCAGTGCGATAACTAAATTTTTTTACTTAGTAAATGGTGTGGCCGTTACTTACCGACAGGATAATTCTCCATCCATAGCATCATGTTCGTCTGTACTGGTATACGTCAGCCTTCCTCCAACAACTGTCCCAACCAAGTACACCAGCCATGCGAGACGTCCTAATATATATAATGAGAAAAATGTTTAGAAAGTTATTGATAGAAACAAAGCTTATTTTTCAGAAAATTTCAAAATTAGCAAAAAGATCTATTCTTCCAAACAAGTGATAAACTACTATGAACTCAGAGTTCTTGATAGAGAGTGGAGAGTCGAGTTTTAATTTTGTCAAGCCACTAAGTATTAAACAGTGAAAATAACCGATTTTAGAGCCAGATAAAAACTGTTTGAATCCCAGCTCTACCAATTTGCTATGTGACATTGCATAAGTTACTTAGCCCTTTACATCTTAGGGTTTTTATGTGCAAAATGGAGAAAAAAATATCTACCCAGAAGACTTATGATTAAAATTAAATTTGATTAGCAAAACACCAAATGTAATATTATATTCAGGGCTGTTATAAGTACCAGAATGATCCAATGACCAGCATCTTTTCTGAATGGTCAATGTCACAACAGTACAGTCTGATCATTTTTAATATTGTACCTGCTTTGAACATAATAGATAGTAAATTTATTCTCTTTGTATTTTTATGCATAATTTTAAAAAATCCAAGATTTTCACTGTGCGAATAACGATGTTTGACAAGCAAATTAATTTCATGGGCAACAGCAGCAAAGGATTAAATTACTTTACAACAATGGCAACATCTACAGTTTTCACAAATCTTACTTTGGGGCAGCCAACATTGCCAATTTAGAAATGAAGGTATTTATATTGAATTGTTTTTAAGGCATATTATTTTACATCTCTAGATTCATCAATCTATGTATCAGATTCTCCAAGATATTTGAGACTTTTATGAATAATTAACAACATACCAATTATCTTGCTAAAAAGAAATTTTGTACTATTCTTGGGGACAGGTTTTTCAAAGATGAGCAGGCTATTTTGTAATATTGAAATCAATTATGTTTCTGTATTGGAAAACCTTTACAAGTGAATTAAAGTGTTATTTTTTTTTTTACAAGGTATTGAACAGTCATGAAAGAGGGCTGTCTATGCTTGTTAGAAGATTCAAATATAAACAACAAATTTCCAAGAGTCCATTCTCACATTTTATGATACATAACACTTCCTGTCAAGATTGGTAAAAGGGAATACTCAACTCAGTCATCAATTAGCTGGACAGACACTGATGATTCAACAATCTCTTAAGTGTTTATCTAACACATTTTAATTCCTAATCCTGAATTGTTATCTAGCTATCACCCAAAATTTGACCACAGATGAGACTGCAATTGCCTTTGAGATCATTTCTAAGGTTTTTCACACTCCTTTTGATTCTCAAATCGCCCACTATAAAACAAGGTATATGCGAATATATGTGACATATAAAATGAATATGAATATTTGTCAAATAGTTGAATTTAAAATAAGCGAACTTACATACTCTGGAGTTTATCGCTAATGTAAACATTTATTTACCTATGAGCTCTTGATAAAACAAACCCACTTGAAAATTAATAAAGAATTAATCATGCATGTAATTTCTATATTTCTCTGTTGGAAGATCAATTTTAAAAAATGAAGGCTGTACAATTTAGCTATCAGCCTGAGTAGCTAAGAGTGTAGCCTGGGTTCAAATCCTGCCTCTACCATTTATTATGCTAGTTACTTAATCTCTCTTGGCCTTAATTTCCTCATTTATAAATACGAGGATAATAATTACCTGACTCACGGGCTTGTGACAAGCACTAAATGCTATTCTCATAATAATGCCTGCTATAAATGCTCAGTAAATGTTAGTTATTTTTTCTATTATTATAAATAACTATCCCCTTTTTAGTCCTTCTACATCATACCTACAAAAACCATAACACATATCAATATGTAACATTTATATGTTAATTCTGAGTTTTATTTTAGAAGCTGCTGAAGAAAATTTACACTATATTTAAACAATTTTAAGTTCTCTCCTCTTTACCAAACAGGCTTGTAGCAATTAAAGCTAGTTACAATTAGCTGTATATATTTTCTTAATGCTGTTTGTAAAATGAACAAAAAAATCCCTAAAATGAAAAGAAAAAAATTCCTAACTAAAATACACTCAGAAAAGCATTTGCTGAGTACCTATTATGTATCATGTTCTGCTACAGAGCTATAACTGAATACGTATACGTATGGGGCAGGATGAGGAGAGAGAAACCCCATGCCCAAGAAACTGAACCCAGTGAGAGAGACAAATAAGGGGGGAAAGGATATTTTTCAATGCAGTGTGATGAGTATTCACTGTCTAATATTAAAAGACAAAAGATATTAAATATAGGACATGGATTTCTCAAATTTAAATTTGTTTATTCTTTAATTTTTTTATTCTGTGACCTTGAAATTAAAAAATTTTTCAAAGAATAATATGCAAAGACAGCACGTGATGAATTGTATTTTTTCTAAAATTATGGTAAATTCTGTATGGAAGTTTACTTAGAGAAATATGGAATGTATATTTACTCTGTTTTAGAAAGCAGTGATTTGCATTACACAAAAAACAGAAAAACAGGCATTCCTTAACCCTTGGCAACTTAATAACTACTGATTGAATAAACTAGGATTAGTGTTAGAAATGAACGATGAAATATAAAGGCATTAGTATTAAGCTATCAAACATAATTTTCATATTTAACTGAGAAATGATATTTCTCATACACATTAAACCTTTCCCTAAACCTTAAAAATCTTTAACAGTATTCAAAATAATAAATGCTAAGAAGTTACTTTGGTTACAGAATTACACAGACAAAGTTTAAAGAACCATATAAATTAACAAATCTAAATTGTATTTAGAAATGTAAATATCTGATACATGAATAACTTATCTATACATTTTTTAAATATCTTACGACTAAAAAATAGTAACACTAAATTTCCATTATAATTTTCCATTATTCTGAATGTTCAAGGCACTTGTTTTAGCAGCTGTTCAAGCACAGAACATTTTTTCCTTTAACAAAATAATTATTGCTGTAATAATCTGTAATTATGGTTTATAACTGCAATAATCCCAAAGAAATCAGTCATTACCATAGATCACAAGTAATCGTTAACTACTGTTAATGACCTATTTCTTAGGGATTATTGTTTTCGTAAACCATGACCATATCGCCACAAATATAGAAGAGCAAGACAATATAATACAAATGAGATCATAATATAATAATAAACTTATTTTGTAACATTAAAAGCCATTAAGCATCGAAATTAAAGCACACATAACGAGAGCATATAATTTTCTTTGTTCAACACTAACTGAAGTGTTTAGTCTGCACAAAAGAAATTGAATACTACTACATACAGTGGTACAAACTAGAGCCACGTTAGGCATTTTTCGTAATATGAAACCATCATTTCTGAGTAGACCACAGCTATCTTTAAAAGGTAGATATGGAAGGAGATCTGACTTTGGATACTGAGCACACAATGCAATATACAGATGATGTATTATTAAATTGTACACTCGAAACCAACATTATTTTGTTAACCAATGTGGTCCCAATGTTTTTTAATTAAAAAAATAAAAAGGCGGACAGATTCCTTCCCACTGATCTTTTTACTAGAAGAAAACAAGTATTTATCAAAATTGTTCTATGTATCACACATTATATTACAGACTGAAAAGTTATTTTATTAAAACTACATAGTGTATTTGACTATAAAAACTCCTTGAATTTATATTAATCAAAAGCAAGTCTGACTTATTTTTTTTCAATACAGAACTATCTAACATCAATAAATTACCTTTCACTTAATTCCATTCATGCATCTTAGAATAGCTAATATACCCTTTTGTAGGAAATACCCATTTGTACAGGTCTTTGATTTTACAACTGAATTTTTTTACATTGTAATGTAACATCTAGACATATGAAAGAATGAATATGTATAATGTATATGAAGTGTCATAAAGCGAACACCTTTGAACACTCCCATCCAAGTTAGGAACCAAGGCTTTACTGATACCATCAGTCCTATCTCCATTCCTGTCCCCTAGCTTGTCCCCTTACCTACCACCCTAGAGGTAACCATGATCCTGCATCTGGAGCTTATGATCCTCTTGATGTTTGTTTTCATTTTATCATGTATGTATATGTTCCTAAACAACATACTTTGAGTCTCACTTGTTTTGGGGCTTTATTATTTTGTATTATACATAGTTTCCTAATAATTGCTTTTTTCCACTAAATATTTTATCTCTGACATTTGCCTTTAAGGATACCTGTAGTTCACTCATTTGTATTGTTATACAGCATTCCATTGTGTGACTATATTTGATCCATTTATCCATTTTCACGTTGATGAGTATTTGAGCTGTTTCTACTTTTTGGCTTTGTGAACTATTAGGCTATGGATATTGTCACACATGTCCTCTTGTGTAGAAGAGATTTTCTAGAGGACATACCTAAAAGTGGAAGTGCTAGGTCAGCATGTATTTGAATGTTCCACTTCACAAAATAACACCAAAACTGATTTCCATTGCACTTCCAATTTATTACACTTTATACCCCCACCAGAAGTGTATAAGAATTCCCTCTGATTTACATCTTCCTCTAAAATTTCTTACTTTTGTCAATCTACTGAGACTAAAATGGTATCTCGTGCCATGTTTGTAAAAATGTATACATGTTTGTAAAAATTCCCAAGAGCATGGAGTTTCTTATCTTTGCAATTTAGTTTTAATTGCAAATTGATAAGAAAATAGGGACTCTACTGAGTCACTGAAATATGTTGTTGAGACTTGCTTTATATACCAATACTTGGTCAATTTTTTAAAAATGAGAATAATGACAAATAATATTCTATTAGTTTCAGGTGTACAACATAATGATTTGCTATTTGTATACATTGCAAAATGATCACGATAACAAGTTTGGTTAAAATCCATCACCCATAGTCACAATTTTTTCTCTTGTGGTAAGAATTTTTAAGATCTACTCTCTCGGCAACTTTCAAATATGTAATACAGTATTATTAGCTACGGTCACCATGCTGTATGTTATTTTATAACTGGAAGTTTATACCTTTGACCATCTTTACCCACTAAGCCCACCAACCCTGGCAACCACCAATCTATTTTCTATTATCTATGAGTTTAGTTCCGCATGTGTGAGATAATATTGTATTAGTCTTTCTCTGACTTATTTCACTTAGTATATGCCTTCAAGGTCCATCCATTCTTTTTATGGCTGAGTAATACTCCATTGTATGTCTGTGTGACACACATTTTATAATTATATAATTACATTTTATCAATTTGGCCAACACTTAGGTTGCTTCCATGTCTTGACTTTAGTAAATAAGGATGCAATAAACAAGAGGGTGCCGATACCTTTTTGAGTTGGTGTTTTCATTTCCTTGGATAAATACCTAGAAGTATAATTGCTGGATCAAATGATAGTTTTATTTTTAATTTTTTGAGGAACTTCCATACTATTTTCCACAGTAGCTGCACCAATTTACATTCCTACCAAGAGTGCACAGGAGTTCCCTTTTATCCACATCTTTGCCAACACTTATCTCTTGTCTTTTAGATAATAGCCATTTTTAACAGGTGTAAAGTGATATCTCACTGTTTTCATTCACATTTCCCTGATAAGTGGTGTTGATCGCTTTTTCATGTACCTGTTGGCCATCTGTCTGTCTTCTTTGGAAACATGTCTATTCAGAATGCTTGTATTCAATATGTAATACAGTATTATTATATGTCTTGAATGGACTGTTTGTTATTGAGTCATATGAGGGCTTGATATATATTTTTTTATATTAACCTCTTATCAAATATATGATTTACAAATATCTTCTCCCATTTGGTAGGTTGCCTTTTCACTTTGTTGGTTTCCTTTGCTGTGCAGAAATATTTTAGTTTGATGTAATCACAACTGTTTATTTTTGCTTTCGTTGCCTTTGCTTTTGGTGTCAAATCCAAAACATCATTATCGAGACTAATGTCAAAGAGTTTCCCCTCTGTTTTCTTCTGGTTTCAGGTCTTATATTTAAGTTTTTAATCCATTTTGAGTTATTTTTTATGCATGGTGTAAGAGAGCACTCATTTTTCCAACACCATTTATTAAAAAGATTGACCTATTTCTATAGTATATTATTGGCTTCTTTGTCATAAATTAATTGACCATATACATGTGAGTTTATTCTGGGCTGTCTATACTGTTCCATTGATCTATATGTCTGTTTTTATGCCAATATTATATTGTATCGATTCTTATAGCTTTGTAATATAGTTTGAAGTCAGGAAGTGTGATGTCTGCAGCTTTGTTGTTCATGTTCAATTTTTAAAAATATGCCTTGTGTCCTAGAGGAAACTGGTATTTTCTAATTGTTGGTTCTAGCATTCTATATACACCAATTCAATACAGTCTGCTAATTATAGTGTTCAAATCATCTCTAAACTTAGTAATTTGCTGTTTTGATTTATCAACAACTGGGAGAAATGTACTGCAACTCGCTATTATAATGGTTAGATCTGTCAATTTCTCCTATAGGAATAACAATTTTTGTTTGATATGTTTTGAAACTATTTCATTAGGTACTAGATATTTGAAATGGTTATACCTTACTGGTATACAAACCCTTATCTCTAGTTGTAACAAGGCTTTTTAGCTTAACGTCTTTTTGTTTGATATACCTATCCCAGCCTCCTTTAGGTTTGTACTTGCATAACACTTTTTTTCCATCCTTTTATTTTCAACTTTCCATGTTTTAATGTTTTGACTGTCTCTTATAAAGAGCATTTGGCTTAAAAAAAAAAAACAACCCTTAATTTCACAATTTGGTTTAACTGTAAATTTAATTCATTTATGTTTATTAGAATAATAAAATATATGAAATGCTCCTATCATTTTTCACTGATAATTTTCACTCCTAACATTTTTCATTGTTAATTTGGTTTTTGTTTCTCTCTTTTTATTTTTTTTCCAGTTTGACTGTTTTCCTACTTCATTATTTTCCCTCTATTGGGTTATGGAATATAACTCACATGCTAGATACTCTTTCAGTGGTTACTCTTCAAATTTTACCGTCTAATTCTCCTCACTCCTCTCTCTCTTACACGCTGTTTATTGTGTTATTTTTTTAATTCCACAAGTTAAGAACAATCCATTTAAAAAATATACAAGCTACGTTTGTGAAGATTTACATAGGTGTTTATCAATTTCCGTGTACTTCCTTCCTGCCTTTGAGAATCATGTCCCTTCTTGAAAAACGTTAGAATGTTTAATCAAAACTTTTAATGAAGAACCTCAGTAAAAATCTACTGATAGTAAACATTCTGTTTTCATTTGTCTGAAAATGTTTTGTGTTCATTTCTGTTCTTATAAAATAGTTTTGCTGATATGTAATTACAGGATAGCTATTATTTTGGCTCAATTTTTGAGAATAATATTCTACCATCTCCTGGGTTACGGTTTTACTGTTGAAGAGTGAGTTTATCAGTCTATTTCACATTCCTCAGGCTGCTTTTGAGCTTTTCTGTCTTTGAAGCTACAAAGTTTGTTTTTGACTGGTATATGCTGGGCTTGCTGCATTGATTCATGTCTTCCATTGATTCTGAAGTTTTCAGAAAGAATATCTTATATTATCGCCTCTGTTCCATCCTCTCTATTCTGTATTTCTGGGATTCAATTTGACATATGTGGCCTTTTCATTCCATCCTTTAGCTTTTCTTTAATATTTAATATTGTTACTTTTCTTGTTTCTCCACAGTCTTAAAAACTTCTTTGACTCAAACTGCCAATCTGCTAATTCTTTCTTCAGCTAGGTCTAATTTACTGTTTAACACATCCATTATGTTTTTTATTTTATTTATTTTATTTTTTTATTTTTTTTATTATTTTATTTTATTTTATTTTATATTTTATTTATTTTATTTTATTTTATTTTATATTTTATTTTATTTTATTTTATTATTTTATTTTTTTACACCTACAGCACCTGGTATTCTGAAGTGGTCTCCCATCCAAGTACTAACCAAGCCCAACCCTGCTTAGCTTCCGAGACCAGATGAGATTGGGCATGTTCAGGGTAGCATGGCCATAGCATCCATTACATTTTAGATCACAAAATTGTTTTTTCAATAATAAAAGTTTTACTTGAGCCTTCTTCAATCTGCCTGGCCATTTTTCATACTCTTGGTAGCTCACTGGGATTCTATATTTTATTCCTTTAAACATTGCATACATAATTATTTTATATTCTTGTCCAATTTCAATACCTTAAGTCCTTGGGGAGGGCTAAATCAAATGGACAATTTATTGTTTCTGTTAGTGCTAATTTATGGTATCTTGTTTCATTGTTTGGTTATTTTTTAAATTGTAAACACTTATTTGATTGATCTGAATCTGCAGAATTCTCAAGGCCTTAAATTATGGTTGCTATTCTTCGTAGAAATTTTAATTTACTTTTTGGCTGGAACCAAGGGGATCAACCAATTCGGGCCACTTTATCCCTTTTAAGGGTGCAACTTCATGTAAGAATCTCAAGGTTAGTATACTTGCTTTGCTCCTGTCCTAAGAGCTTGCCACCGATTTAATCACTGATATTGATCATTTGCCTTGGAAATCAAAATTGCCTTTTGCCCTTGTTTGCTGCTGACCGACCAGTCCCATTCTGGCTAAAGTTCATTTTTTTGAGGGAGAAAGAAAGTAGTCAGAAGAGGGAGGGAGTGAAGAGGAGCAGAGTGAAGGAGAAGGAACCTCAGAACTATGCGGTTATGTCTCATTGCAAATACAAGTCAAAAATGCATTGACTACACTGAACCTAACCGAACACCCCACCCAGCCTAACCCAGCGCACTAGAACTCTTACGTTAGTCTATAGTTGGGCAAAATCATCCCACTGCTGCTGCCCAGAAACACAAAGAGTATCGTACATATATCACTAGCCTGAGAAAAGATCAAAAATCAAAATACAAAGTATGGTTTCTACTCAATGCATGCCACTTGCGCACCATCATAAAGTCAAAAATTCGTAAATTAAGCCATCAAAGTCGGGACCGTCTGTACGTATTTCAAGCTCAGCAATCCGTTAACAAGTTTATCCGTGATCTGACTGTTTTGCAGCTGGAAGGCCTTTCAGAACATCTAGCGCACAACACTGAAGTTCATGAAAGTTACTACTAATCCTTTACTTTTAAAGAAGCAAAAACTAAGCGTTATATAAACTGGAAAAGAAAATGTGATTTTATAGGTAGCTGGCTAAACATGAGCCAAATTATAAGATAATATAATCTGAATGAATGTAGAAAACAAATCTGAAAAGATATTATATAAGGCTGCCATTGCGTCACCAGGGAAAAAAGAAAACAGTACAATACAGGCTGACGGGCAACCACTTATCTACAAAGAATACTTAACTGAAGGGACGCGTGGGACTGAGATCCAGCCCGCACTCACCGGGTGGTGCGCCCTCAGACGGCACTGCACCTGCCCGGGAGAAAGGGAGCCTTTTTCTAATTTGTACAAAGGCAGCAAATGCACTACTCATCTGGTAAGAAAGTAAAATAATCCTCGAAGTCCAAAAATAATGTGAGAGCTGAAATTTAGAGACATAAATAAAGAGAGAGAGAGAGAGAGAGAGAGAGAGAGAGAGAGAGAGAAAGAGAGAGAACTGGAGCTTCTCCTTCGATGGCCAAAGGACAAAGCCTTGGGTATACCAAAGGTGAGGCATCCAATAAAAATCTCATAAAGCTGGGACACAGAGTTATACCCTTAGTGAAAAAGTGAATTGGAGGGGGGAAAACCTGGCCTAGACAGAGAATGATAACACAGAAACTTGTCTGACTTGACTTCCACGTTAGGTGGACAGGAAGAAAAAACCCTGAAGTCAGACCTCAAATGATTTATAGCCTAAATATAAACTACCAGTGTGATATGAAAAACCTCATTCTAAGGAAATAGTTTTAATGGTATTGAGTTGGCAGTTCTCCTCCACCCCATTTAGTTACTGGACTGAACACTTCAATTAAAAGACAGAAATGGTCAGAATGAATTTTTCAAAAATAAGGACTATATACTGTCCATAAGAAACACACATTAAATGTAAAGACACAGACAGATTGGAAGTAAATGGATGGAGAAGGTGATCCTACGTAATAAACAGAGAGCATAAGACCACACTGGCTACAGTCACACCAGAGCAGAGATTTCAAGATAAAAGGGTCAAGTAATAAAAAAGACAAAACTACTATAAATATCTACATGAAGCAAAAATTCACAACTAAAAGTAGTATAAACGATTCCACAACCATATTTGGAGATTTTAGCACCTTTCTCTCTGTAAATAACAGAAACAGATCAAAACAAAATCGACAAAGAACAAAATAGTAAAGACAAAGACTATGTGAACAGCACTATTAACCATCTTGGCTTAATTTCTATTTACATACTACTATACCCAACAATGGCAAAATACACACTCTTCAAGTGTACCTGGTATGTTTACCAGGATTCTGGGTCATTAAACTACTCTCAATAAATTTAAAAAGACTGAAATCATATAAAATGATACTGACTAAGATAGAATTAGAAATCAGTAACAATAAGACAACGAGGAAACCCCCAAATATTTGGAAATAAAAAGCACGCTTATAAATAATACCCAAATTAACAAATAAGCAGCAGATTAAAAAATACTTTTGGTTACATAATAATTAAAATCAAAATTTATGAGATGCAGCTACAGCAATGCTTAAAGTAAAATTTATAGCTTTAAAGGTTTTTATTAGAAAAATGCCAAAATCTAAAAATCAAAGATGTGGAGTCTCCAATCCAAAATTAGGGGAGAAAAAGACCAAATAAAAAGTATATAACAGAGTAGGATTTATCCGAGGAATGCAAAACTGGCTTAATATAGAAAATCAATCAATGTAATTCACTATAATTAAAATGAAGGAAAAAAGATCATTTGAATAGATGCAGAAAAAGCATTTTAAAAAAATCAATGCTCCATTATTATAAATAGTTGGGGGAATAGAACTTCCTCAAGTTTATTATGGACGGCTTTAAAAAAAAACTACAGATGATATCATACTCAATGGTAAAAGGTTGAATGCCTTCTCTGTACAAACTAAAACAAGGCCAGATTACCCACTCCTCCCACTTTTATTCAATACTATATTGGAGGTCCTACCACTGAAATAAAGCAAGAAAAAGAAATAAGAGGCATGAAGACATAAAACTCTTTATTTGCAGATGACATGATCATACAAAATAATCCTGAAGTATCTACAAAAAAGCTATCAGAATTAATAAGTGAATTTAGCAAAGTCATGGGACACAAAGACAAAAATCGATTTTAGTTTTATAGAGTAGCAGAGAATAATCATATAATTTACAATAGCATAAAGATATATAAGAATAAATTTAGTGAAAGATTTTGAATACCTATGCACTGAGAACAACAAAGCACCGAAAAGAAAATTAAAGAACACCTATGTAAATGGAGCAATATAGCAAGTCACTGAAATGGAAGACTGAATATTGTGAAGATGACCTAAACTGATGTACACATTGAGATGCAATCCCAATCAAAATCTAGTGAATTTTTTGAAAGAAAGTGACAAGCTGATGCTAAAATTAATACAGAAATTAATAATAAAAAACTGCCTACAAGAGACAAAACGAGTTTTAGAAAGGAGAATAAGACCAGAGGACTTAAATTACCTGATATCAAGAATTATAAAGCTACGGTAACCGGGACAGTATAAAATTGCCATAAGGATAGACACGTAGGTCAATGATACAGAAGAGAGTTCAGTAACAGACCCTAGCCTTTTATGGTCAATTGATTTTTGACAAAAAGTGTCATGATAACTCAATGGAGAAAAAAGAGTCTTTTCAGCAAATGGTGCTAGAACTTGATAAGTGCATGGGCTGGGGAGGGGACCTTACTTTTACCTTGTACCATTCACAAAATTAAAGGAAGTGAATCAAAGACCCAAATATAATAGCTAAAAATATAAAACTTCTAGAAGAAAACATAAAAGAACATCCTTACAACTTGGGTTGCACATTTCTTAAATATAAAAAGCACAAGCCATAAAGAAAAATTTGAAAATGTAGATCATCAGAATTTAACTTTTGCTCTTTAAAGATAGTTAAGACAAAACCACAGAAAGGTAGGAAATATTTGCAAACATATATATGAAAAAGGGATTGTATACAGCATTATAATCCTCTTACCATTCTAATAAGAATACGTATAAAAGGACAAGCAACCCAATCTAGAAATGGGCAAAAAATGTGACTAGACATTTCACAAAAGATATAAGAATGGCCAAAAAAGCATGACATATGTACAAGGTTAATTTGTATAGCATTAGTTTTAAAAGAAGATGGCAGATAACTCAAATGACTCTCAGTAGTGGAGAGGATGATTAAATAAATTATGATACATTCAAAAATAAAATGTTATGCATCTATAAAAAAAATAAGTGTTCTATATATACTGATTTCAAAATAGCTATAAAATACATTTTTTAAAGAAAAAAAGCAAGAAACAGAACAGGGAGATGGTATGTCACAGTCTATGTAAATAAGAGAGGGATAAGAATCTATACATTCATGATTGTATATGCATAGGAAACTGGAAAGATATGCAAAACTAGTAAGAATCATTACTTATTAGAGTGAAGAATGAGAGACACATGATAGGACCGGAACTGAACACATTTTCTTATTTCTGGACAAATAGATTACCTCTTCAAAAAGATTAAGTGAATTAATATAAAGTTTGATATGAAAATAACTAAGAAAATAGACACATTAAAGTGATAAGTACAGATAGGTCACAAACTTAAGAGACCATATTTACAATTCAAATAACTAAAGGATTAGTGTCAAAAGTATATAAAGAGCTCAATCTGTAAGAGAAAGACCAATAATCCAAATGGTGAGGGGGAAATGTACAAAAGTCATGAATGTATATATCGCTAATGATGACATAACTAACAGTCAATAAACATGAAACAATGCTAAGCCTTGTTAATAATCATGGAGGTGAAAAGTAAAATATCCATGAGGTATAGTACCTCAACCAGTCAGTGTGAGTGGGATGTAAAGCAGTACGATCGCTTTGTAATCTAGTGGCATTATCTACTGATGCTGACCATGAAATGGGTATACATAACAATCTTTACAGCAGCACTCACTGTATGAGGAAAATATAGAGAAAGTGAAAAACCACTGAAAAGAAAATGCATAAATAAATTGTGGCATATTCAAAGAACAGAACACTGGTAGCGTAAATGAAGGAACTGTAGCTATGGCATCAACATGGGCTCTCATCAAGGACATAATGAGAAAAGAAACAATACAGCAAGTTGTAGAATAAAAAATACAGCTTGATTCCATTTGTATGAAGTTCAGAAATATGCAAAACCGTGCGTTATTTTCAGAGTTTATACATATGCAGTAAAACTATGAAGAAAAGGCTTTTGTTGATAAACATAAAATTCAAGATTACAAGTATTTTCTGCTGGTAGGAAAGAGGATAAATTTGGAAAGAAGAACAAAGAGAACAGCAAAGATATACTGACCTATTCTTTAAGCTATGTGATGGTGTTTGTCACTGCTAGCCACTTTGTCTCAATCTATATAAATATCTTCTTGTATATATTGGATATTTAATAATTTTCAAAACTCTACTAAAAGAAGTAATCAATGATAAAGAGACTAAATGCTGCAAAAAATGTTAGTTCTCCCCAATTTAATTTATAAATAATGAAATCCTAATAAGAGAACTTTTAAAGTAGAAAAGGTTAATTAACTATTCTACTATCTAGCTCCTCAGCAGTATTGTGCAACTAAAGAAAAAGATAATGAATACAAGGCATTTTAAAGAGACATTATGTAAATGCAAAGGAAAATCTTTTAAAGAATTTTTACAAAAGAGTTTAGATGAGAAATCATCGAAAGTAAGTTTTACTATCAACTCTTACCACTCATTTTCCAAAACAATATAAAATCTACAAATAAATATCAAAAAAAAAAAAAAAACAACCCATTCTGGAACTATAATTAAAGTGCCTTCTACTAGAAATGTATAAAGTCAGTTCTATTCTCATAACTCATCTTATTAAAAAAGTCTGAAAAAGCTATTTATTTTCATTCCCTGTTCCTAAAAGGATTTAAAGGGATATACAGAAATAAATAAATCCTCCTTCAATAAAGGATTAAAGAAAAATAATGGGATTCGTAGATTAAAGAATTATAATATAATAATAAAATAAAGCCATGGTGAAGGCTAATATACAAATATAAAACCATGATGAGGTCTTATATAATTTTTTACTGGCTAAAATTGGGCTCTGAATTTGCAATCATCTATAACAAAAAAGGAAACACAATCAGCTAGATCAGTTAAAAGGTTGTTAGAAAATAACACAGTCTACCCAAAGATCATTAGCTTTTCTTGATACTGATTCCAGAGAGAAATTTTGCCTGTGAATCTTATAAAGGCAAACTAAAAATTAACCATTAAGCTACCAAAACATCCAGAAGGTTTAAAAAAATTAATGGCTTATCAGAGGGTGAGGAAGTGGGGGAAATATATAAAAATAATTTGCATAAAATTATTAAAGTGATGAATGAAGCTACTTAAAATTCAACTTAAGACCACATAACAGTCATATGAAATTTACCGACCTTCCTGAATTGCCATGTCCACGGTTATCACAGAAGCTGAATGCAGAAGCTTCTGATAATTCTGTGCGTTTTGGTCGAACAACTGTACAAGAAGAGAGCACGTCTTTTCATATTCACATCTGCTGACAGTGCACAACTGCTCCAACTGCTGGAACACTGTGGCGGTGTCATCCAGTGGATCATCTAAATGATCTCTGCAAATATATAAGAACGAGTTTGCAGACAACGTTAGCATGCGATGTACTTTTAGTTACCACAAATAAACTTTACGTTAAAGAAAAATTCCATCATGGAAAAGGAATAAAATAGACTGGAAGGTAAGAAACAAAATGTCTGTATTTGAAAATGACATGATTAGGTACATAAAAAAATACCAAAAAAAAAACAAAAAACGCAAAGCTAATAGTGCTAACAAGTGCGTTTACCAAGGTCCTAGTACACAGGGTCAATAAACAAAATTCAACTGTATCACTATATACTAGTGATGAACAATTGGAAATTTAAATTTAAAAAAGTGTCTCTTTTAAAGGCACTAGAAAACATAAAATACTAATTAAATCTAATTAAACATATGTAAGATCTGAATGCTGAATACTACAAGATACTGATGAAAGAAATCACAGAAGAGCTAAATTAAAAGATAAACATGCTCATTGGCTGAAAGACTTGATACTGCTGAGATGTCAATTCTTCCCCAAATGTTTAAACAAATTCAATGCGATCTCAGTCAAAATCCCAGCAGGGTTTTGTTGTAGATACTGACAAGATGATTCTAAAATTACATGGAAATACAGAAGAGGTAAGAGCCAATAATTTTGAAAAGGGGAAACCAGAGGAAGACATCTACTATCTGATGTCAAAGCTTATTATAAGACCACAGCAATCAAGACAGGGTATTGGCAGAAGGAGAAACACATAGATTAATGAGAATAGGGTCCAGAAATAGAACCACATGCATGTAGTCAATTTTTGAAAATGGTACAGAGGCAATTCAATAGAAAGAGCATAGTCTTTACTACAAATAGTGTTCAGATAATTAACCACCCACATGCAAAAGCAAAAAAAAAAAAAAAAAAAGAAAGAAAGAACCTTGAGCCTTATCTCACATCACATACAAAAATGAATCATAGACCTAAATGTTAATTCTAAAAGTATAAAACCTCTAAAGGAATAAATAAAGGATAAATTGGACTTCATCAAACTTTAAAACTACTTCTCTTTGAAACACTTTGGGAAATGAAAAGGCAAACTATAGAATGGGAGAAAATATCTGCACAACACTATGAAAAGAAGATCTGTGACCAGAATATACAGACCTCTCAAATCTCAGTATAAGAAAATAAACAACCTAATTAAAAAAACAAAAACAAAAACAAAAATGGGCAATAGATTTGACTAGCACTTTGCCAAAGAATACATACAAATGATATGTAAGCTCATAAAAAGATACTCTACATTAGTAGTCATTAAGAGAATGCCGATTAAAACCATAATGAGGTATCTCTACACACCTTTAGAACGACTAAAATTTTAAAAAGCTGACAATATCAAGTGCTGGTGAGGATGCAAGCAACTGGATCTTTCGTACATTGCTGGTAGGAATGCAAAATGATACAGCCACTTTGGAAACAGTTTGGCAGTTACTTATAAAGTAAAACATGCACTTACCATGCAACCCAGGAGTCTCACACCTAGGTATTTACTTAAGAGAAATAATTATTCATAATTGACAAAAAAAAATAAAAACAACCCAAATGTCTACTGACAGGTGAATGGATAAACAAACTGTGAAGGGTCCATAAAATGGAATATTATTCAACAATAAAAAGGAAAACTACTGACATAACATGGAGGAACCTAAAACACATTTTGCTAAGTGAAAGAAGCTAGACTAAAAGGCTACATATCATGTGATTTCATTTATATGACATTATGGAAAATGCAAACACTATAGGGAAACAAAACAAATCAGTAATTGCCAGGGGCTGAGGGTAGGAAAGGGCTGACTACAAAGGGACCCGAAAGAACTTCTGGGAAGTGATGAAACCAGCCTTTACCTTGACCGTGAGGATAGTTACCAACCATATGCACTTGTCAGAACTAATCAAACTGTACACTAAAAGGGGTAAATTTTACGGTAGGTAAATTATATCCCAATTTTTAAAAATTCTGAGCTGCAGAAGATGAAAATACAACAGAAAGATTTAGTTTTCAATACCTCACAACAATGGCAACAGATTCCAATCGAGAAGTGATAAAGGCCTTCGTGATTTCTGGTGCGTAAGTGTCTAGTAAGTGGGGTTCAGTTGATTTCACAAAAGGAACTGATGCAACCATCCTTTGCCACAGAGTTAATAAATAATGAACACTGTTGGGAGCAAATTCCCAATGCTATAAAGAAATAAAGCAAATGTTATTGAAAATGACATATCTTCCTAGAATAAGAATTACAGAGGCAAAATTACTAAACATAGATTTTAAAATTAATTTTTATCCTGATTATATAATCAATGAACACTTAACATAGCAAATTTCATAAATGCAAAATAGTTTAAAGAAGAAATTAACAATCTCTCATTATTCTACCACCCAGGAATGTCACCATTAAAACGTTAGTGTACTTTCTTCCAATCTTCAGTTCGTGAATAGTTTTTCAGAGTGGCTATCATGTAGAAAATATGGTTTTAAAATCTTCCTCCAAACTTATCAAAAGAATTTATAAAAAAATTTTATAAAAAAAATTTCCCAAACATCAATCTGTAATATCTTTCTTCACAAAGATATTACTATGGCTTTTCAATTCATTCTTCAATATTTGCTATTTAGATGGCCTCTAAATTTTTGTTATAAAAAATGTCACAGTGAACATTTTTAGCAGAGCACTGTAGTAGTTAAAAAAAAATCCCCACCAAACCTTACCAAGAAACTGTTTTAAAACTATCTACAGTTTAATACCATTATATATTTCTATTTACCTGGAGGCTAGTAATGGTAAAATTAGCAATCAACCTGATAACTTCAGGATACTCCTTCACCATAACTAATTCTCCCAGCTGGTAATTTGTCTTTAAACGAGCTAAAAATCGACAAAATTCATGATAATTACCTGGATCAGACAAACCCTAAAATATGAGACAAAAAAGAAAAAGGTATTTAAAAATACTCAAAAACAAATGAAACAAAATATTATACCATTAATAAAATTCCGAGGGTATTTTATTAAGTTTCCCAGTTTTCAAGGGCACTTATGGCACTTTATATCAACTGGGCAGGTGTTAATGAAAGAAAACAAGTAATTCCTGTTGGATTTAATCATGGTCATGAATGATTAATAACAAGGAATCCAAAGTAGAGGCTTCTGGAGGAAGCTCTGCACCATGATGACTAAATTATAATGTTTAGGAACCCGTTGTATTACACAACACATTTATGTGTGTGTGTACTGTAGCTTAAACAAAGTCAATAAAAGACTTGAAAGGTATTTAAGATAAAAAATAAGAACGGGCTCTTGAAAACCCGGAAAAGGGCAATACCAGCTGGATGTAAGAAAAATGGTATATGTGCACACACAAATAATAGAAATGTCTTTTAATTTAACAAATTCTTATTGAGTACCTATAAGGATTGCACCCTCCAGCAATTCTCTATTGCTAAATGGAGAATCATTCAAATAATTTATTGCAAGGCAGAACAGAAAGTTTAACAAAAATCCTACAAGATATAGAAGTGACTCTGGGGGAAGAGAGGTTAGAAGACCAAGAAAGGTGCCCCTAATTGTCTGTGAGCTGCTTGAAGATGCGGCCCGCGTGCTATTGTCTTTACAGTCTGAGCCCTTTGCTTGGTAGCTGCCATAAAAAAGAATTAGAAAAGTATCTGTTTAATACTAAAAGAGTTTCTAAGAAGTTTCATTCAAATGAGCTCCGTGAAAGAATATAAAAGAGTGTTTAATTATTAAGGACAAATTATAAAAAATTATTTTGTACTCATAGGTCTTCTGATACGTGTTTGTGATTCTAAAATAATATAATATTTGAGCTAACTTTCACAGTCATAAACCATCAACATGTAGATGCTGGAAAATCAGTTAAGAGAATTATCTGACATTAGCATATTATCTTCCACATATTGATTGATGACAGTAATTAAAACAACTAGAATTTTTTAAGTATATTGGTAAAATACCATTTATCAGCAAAACACGTCAATTTTACGGTTATGCTAACACTGAAAAGGTAAAGCAAATGCACAATATATAAAACACTCCTGAGAATAACCTGCAAAAACAATTGCTCTTTATAATTTTCCTTATGTAGATATTATACATCCCCTCAAAAATCAGTAACAACCAAGGGACTTACATAAACCTCCTTGAATCATTTAACTTTTAAAAATCTGTACTTTCATTACAGATATTTTAAACCAAAAACAAAAAGTAAAACAAAAAATTTTATCTAGACATGCAAAAATCATTAATTAATAATAATGGCTTTGTATTCCTCTGAAATAAATATTGCTATTGAAGCTTTGCAGTTAGTGTTGAGAGCAGATTTTAAAATCTACACACTCTTATTTGTCCACAAGAGGGCAAAAAGATGTTATTTCATAATTTAAAGCCACTTATTTCAATGTTAACATTCAGATTTAAGTCTTCTAGTTCAGAAGATATAACTCTGAGTTAATCACTCCACTAATTTAAGAAGTACAATCAAAGAAATGTAGTACAATGGTTTAAAAAAAAAACAAAAACAAAAAAACAGAAGCATAAGATATATAACCTCTATTTGCCTAAAAGGATGTACAAAATAAAAGAGGGAGAACACAGAAATCTGTCAAAAATACATCCATTTTAAAAAACTGCCCATTTCTACTGCAAATGAAATATAAGGAAGATGGATATGATACTTCCTATTTTCTTCCAGCACCATAATAAAGTCATGGGTTTATTATACAGCTTTCAGCAGAAAAACTGTATTTCTACATGCTAAACATTAATTAAATTACTTCATAAATACCTGAGGGTTTTCAAGTATCCTCCTTACTCCCTTAATTAAATTACCAAGGTACTTGGCACGTTCAGGACTGCTAAATAAGGACCTTCTTGTAGAAGCAAACTGAACTAAACATGAAAGTGCCTGAAAGAGGGAAAACAAACTTCAGTTCAGTTTTTAAAGTAACTCTGGCCACATGTAAGGTACACGTGTCTTTACATAAAAAAATATTTATTTTCTGTGATTAAAAAAGCATCACAGAATCTAGAAATAATGAAAGCTAAACATTTACCATATCGATCACCACTACCACCCACAAGTCTTCAGCTCCCACCACCAACATTCCTATTCCTATCTGTGTGTATTTTCCTCTAATATTTTTTTCATATATTAAATATGCCTGAGCAGAGCCTGGACATGCACATACTCAAAAGGCTTCCAACCACTTCTGATGACCAGTTCTGTTTGCAGACCCATGAATCAGATGTTCTACCAAAAAGAAAATATGGTTTCGTGGTGGAGTATGTTTGGGAAATACAGCACATTATGCACTGTGGCATCCCGCAGTGGGATAAACTCCTGGAGCTTAATTAATCTAGCATGTCCCAAATCTGTTTGGTGATAAAGATCTCACCGTTCATTACTATCCAGGAACAATTTGGAAACTGCTGCTGGAAAAGTCTGATACCCTCTAAAAATTCCTACAGAGTACCTGTGGCCTAGTTATCATCCTAAAATTAATACTTTACCAGACAATTTCCCTACTTGGGTTCTTAATTCTACCACTGGTACCCACTGAAATCTGTCTGATCATTAAGTAAAAGACCCAAAATTGGCAACTTTCAGGCCACCAAACCAGCCCAGATATGTTTTGTATCAGTCCGCATGCATTTGCTTGCCCATTCTTTTTTTAATTAAAGTTTGCTGTCAATATTTAAATATTTTAATTTCATGCAAAAGGTCTGGCTCTCTTGGTAAGGATGAGCATAGGAATAAAAATCAGAGGATGGCCTTTTTAGATGGTCTCCAGTTTGCCATAGTCCCGTTAGAAAATAAAAAAACTTCCTCAGGCAATTCTGATGTGTAGAAGGTTTGGGAACCACTAGGATATTTAAAAAAATCATCCAGGGCTTGGGGACCAAAAAAACCTGGGTTTGAATCTCAGCTCTGATATTTAATTTGCTGCCCTAAAGAAAGTCACTTAAGCCAATCTAGGCCTATTTCTTTGTCTACACAGTGAGGATAACACTTTCTTAGCAGGGCTACTGGGAAGATAAAGCGAGACAAGCTTAAAGCGAGACAAGCACCACATCACAGGGCATGCCCAAGAAATGTTACTTTTCTCTAAAACAGTCGTTTTCTACTTTATTTTTAAAGAATCCATAGCCTGTCTGTTTTATCCCAAAATGTAACTGTACATGAAACCAAGGTTTTTCAACAACTAAAAACAAGACTGTTCTGGTTAAAAGAAAGAAGGCTGAAGTAGGTGGCATCAGCTAGAAGTGTGTGTGTCTTGTGAAACCCAGTTTAAAAACCACCATCTTAAAATCCTAGATTCGAGAGCACACACGTTTAAAAAAAAAATAGAGGAGTATTTTTGTGAATGTTTCTCCCTTCTAGGCAGTAACACATATTCCCCAATTTTACTTTCTACAAGCTTAGATATTAAACTGACAACTTTTTTCTTTATTTTTTTTTCAGTCTTGCCTGGTCTCTGTTTTAGATTCTACAAAGATGGGGTTCACAGTCTCAAAGTTCTCTATAACCAATAAGTTTCAAGAATTTTTTAATCACATAATAGAATTTGATTCAAAAAATAAATGAACTGGAGTGATGGGCACAAAATGCCCTTTGATTCTCATTTAGAGATGGGGGCTGCCTGGCATGCCTGAGATATGAAGACAGACAGGATTGAGGAAGAGTTAGAGAGATAACAGAAGGGAATATAGCAACAGAGTCCAACTACGGGTCAGAGGCCCAGAAGTAGGAATACGGACTGAGAAGGAAGAAAGATACTTAGAGGTTGATAGTTTGTCTTGGCTCTGAGCAGGAGCTAAATGAACAGTTATTGGTTCTGGGTTCGCCCATTAAATGAAATGCACTGCTGATTGTAAATAGCATCTGACAAAAAGTGTAAGCAATATAAATCCCAAAAGATGTCAGAATTTCCTGTGAGAGGTAAACCCATTCAAGAACATGAACAGAATTTTTAAAAGTAAATCTATACCACCCTTAGAGAAAGATCATAGGTACTTTTTAATAAAATAATAAATGATTTTTACTTACTAACTGGGATAGTAGTGGTGGAAGTGAATGATACAAATTGAAGAAAAGATCCAATGTTTCCGGTTCCAGGAAAACTAGAAAAAAAAATTATTTTCTATACCATCACTTTCAATTCTGTGATCTTAACATTGAAAGCCATTATCACATAAACGAAGAACCCCAAAACTTCTGCATGTGGCCACTCTTTCCTCTTTGGCTTAATTCCTTTTTAATTCCTATTTTCCTTTGAAAGATAAATTACTACAGAGACAGAAATTAACTAGCTACGATGTTCCTTATTTCTATGTAGCATCTACAGTTCTTACCTGGAGCATTTTAATATTTTCCTTTGTATTCAAGTCATATAAACATTTAAAAATTCAAATAGTATCAAAAAGTACTTTAAAAGTATATAATAAAAAAAACCCAACTATACCCTACCCCATTTTCAACAACTTTTTTGACTCTTAGTTATATACACGTTTCCAAATAACACGCTATGTTATTATTTCTTTACTGGTTTTACTTTAGACATTAAATGAATTCTTGTTACAGAACATGAGGCTTTATGTGTCTAATCACTTACTCTCCTACCCCCGCTCTCTCTCCACAATCCATTCTCTCTTAAAAACACATCCACTATTATGATAAGTTGAGATTAAATCAATTCTAAGGGTTTACATTTACTATGTAAATAATGTTAATAACTGAGCCAAGAGGTACACTATGATTATATCACATTTATAACATTTTCAAGATTTAACCATAGCATCCTTTCTGTGCTTAGTTGTATCTGTCACTAATTCTTTCCAAATGCTCTGACGGATCTGCAAAATGTCCTTCATGCCATTTTTCACATAATCAATAGCATCAAGTAACCTATAGCTCCATTTTCGCACCTACACCGCCCAGAGCCTTCACTTTGGAGGAGTTATTCCTAAACTTGTTATGTAACTATCTTTTCATGTCTGTTTATCATCCTCTCATGTTGAAGCTCTGTTTTCCCAAACCCCTTCCTTATCTTCCACTTTCTTCGCTTCTAACTCTTTTACCAATATTTTATTTTCATGACCATCTTTTTATATTTGGAACATTCTCTGAAAGTTTCTTTTTAAAACAATAACCTATTCTTGTTTTAAAGATGCATTAACTTTTTGTATCTCTCTAGGAATACATAATATACCTTTTTAAAGTTTACTTCTCCTCTTCACTTTGTTTCTACTAACTCCTCCCACCTCTTTAAAAAAAACTTTTTGAGAAAATTTCAGACTCATATGCAGATGCAAAAAATAACACGACGAGACCCCAGGTACGCTTTACTCCGTTCCTCCCAATGGTAACTTCTTAGAAAACGATGGTACAGTATCACAATCAGGAAACTACCTTGGTACAATCCACCAGTCTTATTCAGATTTCCCAATTTCACGTGTACTCATGACTGAATGTGTGTGTGTATATTTAGTCTGTGCAATTTTAATTAGATATGTTGGTTCACGTATTCACGACCACAATCACGATACGAAGTCCCTTTTAATTGTTTGTTTTAGTCTCTAATTTCCAGGTTAGAAGTTTTCACACAATCCATGATGATTCTCACTGTATCTGATTACCCTGAATGGGAAACCTCTCCAGTTTAATTTCTCAGGGGTAAAAAAGCTCTGGTCTTGAGAAGCGAGAAGGAAGTGCACTCAGGGCAGAGGAGGGAAAAGGCTGTCACCGGTGGTGAGCAGATCCTGGGGAGTTT
>CM053515.1:4563199-4579989 GCA_028627145.1 Eidolon dupreanum
TATGGGGCAGGGCAACCCAGAAACTAAGTCTCAATCAGTAATAAAACATCTACAGTAAGAAGACAATGAAACTACTACCTAACTGCAAGTTGCTAAAGTCCCTTTGGACTTATTTTATTATATCCTTAGTAAAAAAAAAAAAAAAAAAAAAAGTGAATTTTTGGAACCTCTTACAGATCCGAGCAAATCTACTGTACTTCGGATTGTCCACAACAATGCTTCAAAAGACAGAATGAGGGGAGGGATTCACTGAAAATTCTTTTGAAACTTAAAATTTCCTAAACACTTTAACTAGGATATTGAATTAAATAACTTACCTCTTTCAGAAGAGAGCATGCTAGCACTAAAATGTCTTTGAGAGAAGTGTCACGAAACGAGGTAGCTATTTTCCTGTGTTTTGCTGAAGGTCTAGAATAATCAACCTAAAAAGGTCAAGGTGAATTTACTTAAGCAGACTTAATGATTAGCAAAGCAAAATTTTATTAAGAAAAGGAATGGAAATAATGATTAAAGAATCGGAAAGTATAGAGCGAGCTGAAAGAACTTTTAAATATCTCCTGGGATAACTGACTTGCTTAATAAGGTTACTCAAAGAGTTAATGGCACAGCCATGGTCAGAACCCAAGTTTCTGAATTGTTTCAACTCAGTGCTCTTTCTACAAACTATACTGACCCCCAAATTAAAAACCAGAATTGAGTACTATAAAATCATAGGTAAATACTATCAATTCCTGCTCCTCAGACTCCATCAATAAAATGAGAAATTGCTAACATGATTTTCAAATTCTAACTTTATGCGAATCAGCGAATTGAATCAATTCCATAAAAATTCTTCTATGTGAAAGGGGTATTTCTATATACACCAGATATGTTATTGGTTTCATATATCATTGGTATTCTAAAAAGAAACCAAGGCAGAAATTATAGAGTCAAATATGATTTGTTACAGAAGCAATAGTATGTTCCCTCTGAACATTTTGTTAATGACAAATAATTTTTAAGAATAAATTTACTAAGGCTAGTTCTTGAGCCTCCAAAATATAATAGGGTCAAAATCACAGTATTAATACCATTAATATTTCCATTTATTAATATGAAAGAGCAAACAAAGCTGATGTCAGATACTCAAACAATTATTAACACCATGGACTACAGTTCCTACAGCATTCCATTTGCTATTTGGAAGAAAATGAGGCATTTTCCCTGCTAATATTCATAAATTTGAAAAAAAAATAGCTCAAAATTGATTATCGGACACTTCCAAAGGCTCCATCATACAATTTTAACTATACCTAAACGCAACTTACTTATAGAAACGTGAAATGTAACAGTTCAAAGTGATTACAGGAACTAGTTACTGGAATCCAATATGTAAGATGTGAATTAGCATTTTCAGCATTCCTCCCTTCTTTCAAATAAAACTTCCTTCAATATAGAAAACAAATGTCCAGATTGTTGGAGACCAATAAAACATGTCAAATAAATAAGATGCACTATTCTAAACTTGTTGCTTCCTGGGGCATAGGATGTAATTTGAATGGAGTATGAGGATTACAATAACATGTCATTTAACTTTTTGATTTTAATTGTTGTATTATGGTTATATAAGCAAATGTCCTTGTATATAAGAAACACACTAAAGTATTGTGGGATAGTGTCAGCAACTCAGTATTAAATGGCTGAGAAAAGAACTTTGCACTGTACTCCCAAGTTTTCTGTAAGTTTAAGATAGTTAATTAAAAATCAAAACAACTTGTTTGCTCTCTGAATCATGCACCAGGTAACATTTGGCCTCAGTAACGACCCCTACACGGCACATTCTCACTACCAGGGCCGTCTGCAGTCCTATTATGCTAGGAAGTAGGAAATGAAAATAAAATGCTAGTTTTAAGATTAGCAAAAAAGCTGATGGTTATGTAAGCTGGATAATGAATAAATGGGGTTGTTGTACTATTCTCTTCATTGTTTTCTAATTTCTGATTGAATACAAGTAGAAAACAGTTATTTTGGATGTTTTTTTTTAATATATGCAGAAACTATTGTCACTCTAAAGGGAGTTGTCCTGGGTATGCAAGCTCTCCCTGTATGTGTTTGTGTGTGTGTGCATTTGTGTGCCATTTCAAGATGACATTTTTAAATACAGACACTACATTCCCCTTTACTATACCACTATGCCATGTGGAACTCAACTTCTTTTGTTTGGTTTAGAACCGTGTTAAGTACAAGAGTGCCCAGGAGCAGGTGACGATGTGCTCAGCTGCTGAGCTCATAAAGGCACCGCTGGGGGGAGGCGTAGCTTCTGAAAACTCCCCTCTTGCAGGGTGAAAATCCATGCTAGATGTGGCGGAGTGCCAAGTGGCCTGTTCCTTAATGAGTCCCGCTGTGCACCCATTGTTGAGAATCAATTCACCAATGAGAATCAACTCACCAAACTGGCTTCTCTTCAATTTGTAAGCAAATAAAGGTTTGTTTCTTTTCTGCATTTAATTTATTTCTTATGGTTAGTATATTACTATATATATATAGAAGATAAAAGGACAATTCTCCATTGTAAGGAGTAAAGACCATGTCTGATTCCCTGTTCTTTGTAGTACTTTATACTATTGCTCTTATTTTCAATAACAATGAAAGAGTTCGAACACTTATTATTATCCCACTAATAGGAAAAAAAAAAAAAACTACTCAAGAGTTTTATGCCACATAAAGAAGATTTTACATCAAAGAGACAGCATTACTTAGCAGACTTCATGTCACCATTAGACTGAAAAGAAAGGCTTACCAGGTTCATTTCCTGAGTCAATTCTGAAAGGATTATTACTCCTATTATGCAGTGTTCCACAGTACCCTGTGGGGAAAATAACCAGGTCTGGCCTAAGTGGAGACATGTGATTGGTTCTTAATGTGTAAAACAGGTAATATTTACAAATAATTAAATATTGAAACATCACATTTTCTTAGACATGTATCTATTAAAATACGTATAAAAATTACTGAGGTACACAAACAAAAAGAATTTCAAGTTCGTTTTTGAAGAATAAGTTTAGGTATGCAGAGTTGAGGGGGATAAAAGCATTTTTTTGTTCATTCATGTTCACGGTCTTATGAAAAGTATTAAACCAAAATTGTATTTTGAGGTTGAGTTTATTCTAAGTCCATTTTGTGGAGTGTCATGCAGTTCTAAGGTAGGTGGGCTTTTATACTTTTCATGAGACTATGAACATGAATGAACAAAAAAATGCTTTTTAGTTCTATAAATTTGCTTGAAGGCTACTGAGATTGCTGTATTCAATAAATTATAACTTAGGAACTAATTTAAACCCCTTGTTCTAATATCAGATAAGATCACTGAGAACCTTTGAACGTTGTTTCGTAGTACATGTGTGCGTATTACGTATCTATAATGAAGGCATTTAAAGCGCCCAATGCACTGTGGTAAATACATGACTATCAACACAGTATACAGTTTCATAGCCTCTATAATGCTTTAATTTAATCAGCTTCTAATTTAATCTCAAAAACTTCCTTCAAATCAAAACTCAGATTTCATGAGCATATTACTAACAAATTACTTCACTGCAAAATCCAACTGGAAGGATGAAAAAAATAAATGCAATGTCCAATTACAGTGTAATCATAAAAAAGCATTAATACAAATGATGCACTTTTCAAGTCTTAATTTTATAGTTGGTCATTCCCTATCACAGAATTCCACTAACACTGGGTCACTAGGTATAATTAAGTTCAAATTAACTCAAAATAAAGACATAAACAAAAGAAACGTCCCATAATATCAGCATTTTAGTTCTCTGTGGCCCATCAGAACCATCCGAACTGCCTGGACTGAGCTACAGACTTCCTGTTACCGAAGCGTCCATCCTCCGTGTACACGTCCGATGCTCCTCAGACCGTGGTTCCCTGACCAAGTGCTGGTCGGTGAATCTGCTGGTCGTCTACCAACTCAATTCTAATCCAAAGATGGTTTGGTTCCAGTACATGACCAGATAAAAGAGTTTGCTCCATAATATAAAACAGCTAAGTCACTAAGGACATTGGCATTTTTTCACAGTACAGCTTTACTGATAAAGGAAGCACCACGTGTGCTTATATTCTGACATAAAACCCTTATTTCACTGTGGACCAGCAGTTAGAACAGTGATGCCCCAGACAACAGGAGGATCTCCTGGGTATGCACGTAGAAAGAGGCACGTAAATGTTTGGACTGTGGCAGCAATACGGCTGCAACAACAGAGAAATGAAGAAAACTTCGGGCCATGAAAGAGTTAACAAACTTAAAATCATTTTAGTGTAAAATTTACAGAAGCTGCTAATACGCACAGGAACCATATGGGTACTATTTTAGAATACTAACACATTCAAGCCAATTGTCCTTCTCATGAATAAAGGTTAGGTCAAGTTGTACACCCAGAGAGCAAGTGCTTGTTTTGTGATACTGTAATCAACTTTGAATATAAAACATATTCTGCTTCTTCTAGTCTTCCAAAACTGACAAAAGCACACGAAAGCCCAACTGAAGCTCAACTTATCAGCCACTGAAAAGGGAGCTTGAAAAATGTTAGCCAACAAGAAAGATTTCATTCCCCTGAGTTTCAGACCTTGATTTTTTTTAAAAAAAGAACTTCGAAGCCTAATATTGTCTATGCTAATGATTCCTGATGAGCTTTGTGCAATCTTAGTCAATGACAAGAGGGGTGCTTTGTGTTAGCCAAACTTGAAACTCCTCTGTCTGAATAAACTACCCCTCTGCCTAGGGGCAGATCTCCCCAGAGCTGAAAACACTTATGCCTGTGATGTTTCAGATGATCAAATACAGTAGGTCCTCACTTAAACGACCTCAATAGGTTCTGTGCCTTTAAGGGAAATGACTTATACCCAAACCAATTATACTATGTGCTCATTGATATAAACAAGTTATAGCATCTCATCAACATTATTATTACAAAGCAATATTTGAGAACCTGCCACATTTGTGAACCATGGTTTTAACAATATGAATAAAAGAGAAGCAGCATGGTCTAGTATTTTATTTTCTGAGGTGTCTAGCATTGCACTATATGAATGAGTTACATCTTACACAGGGATTAAATTTTAAGGTTACTATATACAAAAGAAAATCTCAGAAAGTCTAAATCGCCCCTAACTGCCTATAAACCGATACTGAACTATCTCTCAATTAATCCAAACTGCCAGTTTTTCTTTGAGAATTTTAACAGAGTACTGCTTCTGTAGCAGAGCGCCAGCTACAGTGCTTTCCTGCAAGTAGAGATAATGTTTGTATGAAAAAATATGTATCTTTAAACATCTAGATCACACTGAGCAGAGCACGATGGTCATCCTAAGAGGCAGACAGGAACAGGAAACAGCAGACTTAGGTTTCCCATATGTCACCCCAGGATACAGTACCATGTGGAATGGCAACCGGTTTCACCGGCACAATTTAAATTAGCGTCCTCTTGCTTTTTCTTTTTCTTTTTTTTTTTTTTTTATAGCCCAAATACCGGAATTTGTGTAAGTTAAATGTGCATATGCTATAACTGCAGGTTGAAACATTCTTGAGACTAATAAAGTCAATGTGGTATAATGTAAAAATTAAATACATATTATATATATCTTAGGTTAGAAAACTTGAAGTGCGAGCTGTATGCTTTACTAGGTTACTGTGCAACCTTATGCAAATTACCTAACTTTTTATGTCTGTTTTCTCATTTACAAAATGAAATTCATAGAGATGTAATGAGTTTTAGATAATACATGAAAACATTATATACATGTTTTGCATATACAGACACCTATGTTAGAAATGTCAGAACATGTATTTTTGAAATTAGAAAACATAATATAGATTCTTCTGGTCTAGAAGTTATATAATGGCATGATCCTCATTACTGGCAAAAAAATAAAAATAAAAATAAAAAAGGACCCAGGGGATAAATAATAAATCATAACTAATATGGTACTGGGAACCACAAAACAAAGCAAACCATTGGCTTTTAAGAAAAGCAGTTTCTAAAGCAAAAAAAAAGCAACTAAGTGATGTTCTGGTGATGTAATGATGCCTACTTACCTGAAGAAACTTCTTCACATCAGCAATAATTTCTCTGAAGACAAATTGGTCTTTCTGAACCTCAAACCACCCCAATTTAGTGATTTTAGCAATGACTTGAATTAGAGCTTGGATGACGAAGGGAGCCAGCTTGAGTTGTGACGCCACATAATTAAGAATGTAGTTCCCTGTAAGAAAACAGTCTGTGACCATCTGAACATTTCAGTAACATAATGTGAATCACGGAAGAAAAACAGGTGGTGATGATATGTTCTTTGACAAAAAGTCAATCTCTTTTTGTAAGATACATAGTTATTTATATAAGATCTGCTGTAAGACATATGAAAAAGCAAATTTGTTCCAATTCGAATGATATATTAGGGGAAAATTTGGGTATCATGTGAATATCACTATTGTTTTTGCATGATTTTGTGCAGGAAAAAAAATGCTAAGTGAATACAGAAAACTTCTACTCGGCCGAGTGAACCCAGCCCTAAACAAAATACATACACCTCAGAAATCTACAAGCTGCCTCATTCACTCTGTGTTATTATCAGCCTCACTCATCCTTATCTGCTGTTAGTTTCCTATCCTATTTCAGATCACCTTCCTTCCATCACTGCATAATAACTCACAGGCTGCAACGCTTCCGAAGCCACTTCCACAAGCCAACTTCAGGTCTTCTTCAAGATGAAAAGCATATTTATTCTACTATTTATGAATTTCTTCACCATTTAACATGTATAAAACTCTACTACACCTCGTTAATTTTTTTTAACGTGTCATTGAATTTTATTTCCATAATCCCATTTCTCTCGTAAGTCTTGTGGTTTTAGGCATAGTATTGAATAGCACAGTCACTTTTAGGAATGCATGTGTCATGTTATAGCGAAACTAACTATACACTATCCTGTTTAAGTGGCATTAAAAAGTACAAATAGTACGATAGGATAAAAATAAGTATATAAGCAAAAGAAAGCACAAATAGACTAGTGGTAAATATACCAAAATCATTCAAAGTGGGTAGTAAATTCAACTATGAGCTAGTGGACTAAGTAATTGAGATCAGTAACAATTATGACAGAAAGTCTACCAGAAAAATACAAGAAAATATTTTTTAAAAAGGGAAAGATTCCATTTCTACTTTGTCTCCAAAGGGCAGCATGCCATTTGGGAAAAGAGTGAAGAAAAGCTAAGTACCTGAATATTTAACTAAAAACAGCTTTAATGGAAAAAAGTCCAGAATCCAAGTGCACTGTCAATAATTGTTCTTGACACCTTCAGTGAGAGTCTTCACATTAAGAAAAAGTTCTCACGACTAGCATATTTCAACCTTATTTTTTATTAACATTAAAATTATAGTTATACAAATAAAAATAAGATAATATATATATATTTTTAAAAGCACAGATTTTCCTAGCATTAGGATAAATCTGAAAGAGGTTTCTCCTATGGATTATAATAATGTGGTTCTCTTAAGCTTCATTATGTGTAATCTTTTATTTTAATAACTAAACTGAAAAAGATGACACTGCTTCCTGAATATAAAAGAAAATCTGGTTTATTTACTTCAATTGTTTTCACTTTTAATATCTTGAAAATTTTTAACCTGGAGGGGTTGTGAGGAGTCCCTAGGTGGGTGGCAGTAACCACGAGAACGATGACCTTGAAATAATAAAACAGTGAATGGGAGACCAAGTCAAGCTTCACATTTAAGCTAGGTACCAACCA
This sequence comes from Eidolon dupreanum, assembly GCA_028627145.1. Lineage (NCBI taxonomy): Eukaryota > Metazoa > Chordata > Mammalia > Chiroptera > Pteropodidae > Eidolon > Eidolon dupreanum. The sequence continues at coordinate 4,570,992 of CM053515.1, forward strand.
GCACACCTTCCCACACTGCCCGAGCAAAGGTACAGGCTAATAAGTTTATTTCCTAAGGCAGAAAAAAATTTACTAATAGACGATCTTTCTGTTATTTTATCTGAATCTTTTACATAAAATATTCTCATGTTACGCTTTTTACATGATTTAAATTTAAATATTGTTCTAGTTTATAAGCATCAATGATAATGATCAAGAAGAGAACTGTAATCTCAGCATCAACAGTCCAAGTGAAAAGCCATAGCAAGAAAATGAAATGTTTAGGAAGACACATGGGATAATGAAATAAAACAGCTGGAAGACTCTTAAAAGTTGAGAGAAAGTTGGAAAGCTATGTACTAAAGGTTCTTCGAGTGTCAAATGCCTATATGACAATAACAACAATATTTAGCACTTACGAAGCATGTTAGAAATTAAAAGTGTTTCCCCACAAATACCTTACATGGCTGCAAGTGTGTTAACACTAAAATGTCTTGGAGAGAGGTATCATAAAATGAGTATGCAAGCTTGGTTAAACATTTGAAAATCAAGAGGCTAAAGAAAAAAATGTCCCATGATCATATCAATAGTGCAGAAAAAATCCATCAGCCATTCGTGATAAAAACTCTCGACAAACTAGGAATAGAAGGGAACTTCCTCAACTTGATAAAGAAGTTCTACAAAAAACCTTGCAGCTGATGAATGAAATCAAAGAGTTGAATAAATGAAGAAAATATTCCATGTTCGTAGACAGAAGTTTCAATATTGTCAAGATAATCAGTTCTTCCCAAATTGATCTGTATATTCAGTGAAATCGCAATTAAATCCAAGCAAGTTATTTTATGGATACTGACAAACTGATTCTAAAGTTTATTTAGAGAGGCAAAAGACCCAGAATAGTGAAGACAATATGGATGGAGAAGAACAAAGTTGGAGGTCTGACGCTACCCAACTCAAGACTTGTTAGAAAGCTACAATAATCAAAACCACGTGGTATCGGTGAAAGAATAGATCGATTAACAGAGAGCCCAGAAACAGAACCACATGAATAGGGTGAATCTTTGACAAAGGAGCAAAGGCAATAAAATAGGGCAAAGATAGTCTTTTTAATAAACAGTGCCAGAACAAATGGACATTCACATGCAAAAAAAAAAAAATGAATCTAGATACAGATCTTACACTCTCACAAAAATTAACTCAAAAGGCATTACAGATCTAAACGTAAAATGCAAAAGTATAAAAACTCCTAGAAGATAACATAAGGAAAAAACCTAGATGACCTTGGGTTTGGTGATGGCTTTTTACATATAACAGAGGCATGATCCATGAAAGAAATAATTGACATGCTGGACTTCATTAAAATTAAACACTTCTGCCCTTCAAGAGACAATGTCAACAGAATGAGAAGACAAGCCACAGACTGGGAGAAAATCTTTGCAAAAGACTTATCTGATAAAGGACTGTTATGTAAAATATACAAAAAACTCAAATCTCAACAATAAGAAAATGAACAACCTGATTTTAAAAAATAGGCAAAAGACCTATGCAGACATCTCACCAAACATACACAGACAAATAAGCATGTGAAAAGATGTCCAACATCATGTCACTAGGGAACTGCAAATAATATAAGATCTGACCTACTACCACACACCTATTAAAATGGCCAAAATCCAAAACACTAAAAACACCAAATGTTGACAAGGATGTGGTGCAACAGGAGCTCATATTCAATGCTCATGAGAAAGTGAAATCGTACAGCCACACTGGAAGACAGTTTGGCAGCGTCTTAAAACCTAAATATATTTTCACCATATGATCTATCAATCACTCTCCTTGGAATTTACCCAAATGAGTCGAAAACTTATGTCCACACAAAAGTCTGCTTTATTGCAGCTTTATTCATAATTGGCTAAACTTGGAAGCAATCAAGATGTTCGTCAGTAGGTGAACGGATAAACTGTGCTATATCTAGACAATGGCATATCACTCAGTGCTAAAATAAAACGAGCTGTCGAGCCATGAAAAGACATTAAGGAATCTTAACTGAAATGCACAGTACTAAGTAAAAGAAGCCAATCTAAAAAGGCAACACACTGTACAATTCCAACTACGTGACATTCCGAAAAAGGAAAAGCTGTGAAAACAGTCAAAAGATCACTGAGTTCCAGGGTTAGAGCGCAGGAAGGGATGAGTAGGTAGAACACGGGATTTTTAGGGCAGTGAAACTATTCTGTACAATACTATAATGGGGATATATGACATTATATGTTTATTCAAACCCACAGAATGAACAATACCAAGAGTGAACCCTCATGTAAACCAGGGACTCTGGGTGACAATGATGCATCAGTGTAGGTTTATGAATTGTAACAGCCGTACCACCGTGGTGCAGAATGCTGGTAATGCGGGAAGCTATCTATGTGTGGGGGGTAAGAGGTATATGGGGACTCTATTTGCTGTGAACCTAAAACTGCTCTAAAAAAATAAAACCTATTCAAAATGTGCATGTATGTGTGTGTATAAAAGTCAGTCAAATAAACAAAATTACAATGTTTTATGACTTAGGTTTATAGTGTCTGAATCCTTGTTTTTAAAACTGCAAATTTCTCTTTTGTTTTCTTAAGCACACAAGTCCATAATGCATGGGTAGGGCCTCCTCTAGGTTTTCTGCAGTGCCTCTGACTCTGGGTGCTTAGAGAAAGATCAGCCTAATACATGAGGCAAATAACATGTCATTCTGTGATCTGACCATTCAAAAACTGAGCTTAAAGATCCATCATATTTTAATTTTTATGATACTCAAATATGAGTCATATGACTCTTGAGAATTGGAAAACAGAAATGAGTCAACAATTTCTAATATAAAAAAAAGATAACCAAAAAACCCCATACCTCAATTATTAGATCTTTGTCAATATGAAAAACTCATACACACACAATCTTAAAATACATTACTTCTGAAAAATGCACTGCTACTTTATAGAATCAGTTTTCCAACAAAGTCTCAAGAACTATTCATCCATGTTCACATTAACTTCCTACTAAACAGGAATCTGCCTTTGATTTTACATGCATCTCAAATAATTTTGATACAGCATCCTGAGAAATACTGGATATTTTACTTTTTTCTACCACTCAGCTGTATATGAAGTTGAGACAATGGCTAAGACCAAGGACTCCACACACATAGTGTGGGTCTAGACCACTGCTCTACTTCTTTCTAGCTATGTGATCTTGGGCACATTACAGAGCCTATCAAATCTAATTTCCTCATTTATAAAATGAGCCTAACAATAGTGTCCACCTTATAAGTCTGGTGGATAAAATGAGACAGTGCAAATCTTAGTAAACAGTGCACACAAAACGTTAGTTATTATTTATTATTCATTTCAACAAATGCTTTCTTGAGCACACATTTTTGTGTAACAATCACTGTTCATCACTAGACAGGTAAAAGAGACATGACTACTCATCTTTCAAAAATGACAGAATCAAATAATTTGCAGGCCTTTAACAGTTTAGCATATTTAAAAGGAAAAAATTATTTTTAAAATACAAGTTGATAAAAAGCATAATGAACCACTTACTGATATCTATCCTCTGTTCAACTGGCAAAGGACTGACTCGGCTAATAAGTTTTGAAAGGCATGTTGCTGCAAGCAGCTGAGCATAGGATGTCTGTAAAGAATAATACATTTTATTTATTATCGTCAAAATGAAATTAGAGTAACCAAAACAGTATGATAGGGACTTTTCCTAATGGGAATTTTTCTTGTTTGCCAAACTAGCAGATAAACAATGGAGATCTCTCTCTCTCTCTCTCTCTCTCTCTCTCTCTCTCTCCCCCCCCCCCCCTCCTGAGTTTGGTCATTGAGGAAAGTGTAGGAAGCCTCTTAAAGCAAGCAATCTAGAGACAAAAATGATTATGAATAAGTTCAAATAAAACATTCTTATCATGTCTATATGGTCCTGCCATGTTCTGGCCTCTGATTATCTCTTCAAATTCATCTGGTTCTACTCGTCACTATCCTTTTACCACAAGAGTCTTCTCTCAGTTCCTTTCGACGTCTTTCCCACCTCGACCTCCCCACTCCTTCAGATCTGTGTTCCCTCTGGCCACCGGTTGTCTTAACAGCGGACTCATCCTCCAAAGTTCATTTCAGTTATTTATTCATGATGCCCCCAGTGACTTCTCATAGAGATAGTCCTTTCCTTTTTTTCACTAGACCAGAGGTCAGCAAACTAAGGCCTGTGGACCAAATCCTGCCAGTTTCTGCAAGGTCCATGAGCTATGAATGATGTTTACTATTTTAAACATTTCAGGGGTGGGGGGGGGGGATCAAAATAATATTTTGTGACAAGTGAAAAATATATGAAATCCAAATTTCAGTGTCCATAAATAAAGTTTATTGGAGCATAGTCACACTTAATCATCTACATATTGTCCATGGCTGCTTCTGTATTATAACAGCAGTGCTGAGTAGTTAGCACAGGCTGTACGTGGCCTCCTACCATTTGCTCAATATACTATAAATTGCAGTGATGCAGTTATAACTCCACAGGGCCAAGAGTACCATGGATATCACCATGACATGATATGTACCTTTTATTATTACCAGTGCATATCCATCATGTCAAAACAAGATAAAGTGGACTTCAAAGTCCTACTTTTAAGGTACAGTGGAGTGTGGATTATTTTATTACTGAATTAGATAGTAAAGCAATGTGCGTTTTATGCAATAGCACTATAGCTACACTAAAAGAATATGCTATATGTTGACAATATCGAACTAAACACTTATAACAATATTCCTAATTCCCAGGAAGTCAACAGTCAGAAAAAAGCAGAAAATAAAAAACAGAGTATCTTATCACAGCAAAATTTCTTCAAAAAACAGAAAATAAAATAAGCTGCAACCAAAGTTAATTTTTGAAGTGGCTCATTTTGTTAGCCAAGCAAGAAAAGCCACTTACCAATGGAGAGCTAATTAAATCACCATTATTTTATTGCAGTAGCTGAAGTAATATTATATAATATGTGCCGAGAACATAAACTTCAGACTAGCTCTTCCATGAGAACAATGTTCGGACAGCTGGAGACATCTGAGCAACAACCAAAGTGGATTTCACACAAGGCAAATGATTTGAGGTTCTCCTTAGCTCTTGATGAGTTGACAGATGTTACTATAACACTGCTCCTAGTGTTGCCGATATTAACTATGTTTATTCCAGAAATCGATGTTAAGTTTGCAGTGACTAAAGAATTAACATCTTTAAAGAGTGGACGAAACTAAAGACCAGAATATTTTTAAAGAAGTTGAAAAAACATTAATTAATTCTGTACAACCTGAAGAAGTATCTGCTAAGATGTGTCACAATTGGTGGTAAAAATATATTGAGCAGAAAAGGGCTGTAGTAAATCGTTGAATCTATCACTGTTAATGAATCAATGATGTTAACTGTGGACTTGAACTCACTTTCATGAACTTATCTTCAGTTCTGTAAATTTCTGTCAGAAATAGAAGTAAAAAATCCTGACCTGCCCTACCACACACTATCAGTTCAATAGCTTGGCAAGGGTAAAGTTTCACTGCAATTTTTTTTTTTAGCTCAGGGCTGACAATGAAATTTTTCAGAATGAGAAGAACCATTCTAAACTACTACTGATGAATACTAAATGGCTTTTGGAAATCAGCTTTTGCTATAAACTTGATAATGTCTCTTAATGAATTCAACCTAAAGATATAAAATTGCCTGAAAGGCAAACAGTGTTTAGTGCTTATCAGAGAAAACTTATCATGCAGTAAAGTCATTTCAATAACTGACACTGTTTGAATCACAAGTAATATCAAGCTGCTTTATACACTTCCGCACTGCCAAAAGTTAAATCAAAGAACAAGATCTCTATTCCTGAGTATATTTTCTGAGCTCAAACCACAGTTCCAGCAGCATTTTTCAGACCTTGATGCAAGTGCAAAGGAAATTTCCATATTTTAAAATCCATTTAACTGAGCAATTGAGGAGCTTCCTCCCAACCTTCAATTGGAAGTGATTAATCTGCAATGTACTGACATTCTAAAAGGCAAATATCAAGAGAAGTTTTAACAATTCTATAAATGCCTTCTAAGTGATGAATATGCTTAATTAAAATCATATGCTCGTGGACTGACAGCAATATTTGGCAATACCTATCTGGGTGAAAAGATATTTTCCAAGATGAAATATGTAAAATCTCATTACATATCAGTATTAACATATGTACATTTGCAACCAATGCTGATGATGGGAAATACTAACTTTGAACCCCACTTAAGCAAAATGTTATCCCCGAAAGAATAATTCCATTCTTTTCATTAGTAGACCTGTGTTAAAAAAAAAAAAAAAAGAAAAAGAAAAAGAAAAAAAAAGCTGTACTCAATTTTTATATTTTAAATTTCATCAATAAAACAGGGAAAATTTGTTTTCTTTCTTCCTATAGATGTACTTACAAACTAAACTGTCTTTGATTTTGCCTCTTGACCCTCAAAGTCTAAAATATTTACAATCTGGCAAAAAGTCTGCCGACCTCTGCTCTAGACCATACCATCTCTTATTGTATTGCTTACCATATCATTTCAGAGCTCTCTATTTAGACACCTGCACCTCCCCAACTAAAGTATGAGTTACTTTAACGCACCAGCATAAAGCGAGTAGGTAGTACAGCATCCTGTTTCACAATGAAGTATTTGCTAAATAATTTCTGAATGACTGGCTATGAAACTCTAGAAGGGACACAGGCACCAGGCAGTCAGCATTCCTCTCAATCATACCATAAATCTGCCTCTCCCACCTTAGTTTTTTTTTTAAAGCTGTCATTCAACTTTCTAAAAATATAAATTTTGCCCACCAGTATGATACATAAAGAGGGGCCAAGAAGAATCAAGAAACTATTTTGATTCATGCCTATTTCTACCTCCTAGGCTCTTTCCCAAGTCTGTTTTCCAGGCCTTCCAATTCTTCCTCTGATTAATCTCTTGGACAGTGAAATAAACTACAGTCAAAAGACATGTGGTAATACCTATCAGTCATCATTGCTAACCTACAGGAGTTCATCAACAATGACATATATCTACTGATCTTTGATCGCTGTTATCAAATACTTACTGTTCCTTGTTCTAATAAAAGTTGACACTTGCTGAGACATTCTGGGCTGTCAATAAGTTCCAGGAGTGCTTTCTCTGCCTCTATTCTTTGCGTAAGATCAGTCCCTATGTAGAGATGAGTACATAATACTTCCAATTCAGCCAAACTCTTGAGAAGAAAAAAAAAGATTAACATTTTTACTTGAGTGGTAAAAAAATAAGGTAAGTATATTAATCACAGGGCGCAAGGGACGCAAAGAGCATGTCGGTATTCCTCAATTCAATAAATGCTTATTGGACTACCACTACTTACTAGGGGTCATAATGGTGAACAAAACAGGCATATTTCCTACCTCCAAATTATTTCACTATAAATTGATAGTTCTTTGATGGAAAAGTAAGAGTATAAAAAGAGAAGGACTTGCCTAATCCAAGGAGTTAGAAGGGGCCTGCCAGAAGGAAGAACATTTATGCCGATCCGAAAGGTAAGCCAAAGAAAGACTAGACAGCAATCCAGGCAAAGAAACAGCATTTACCAGAGCCCAGAACAGAGCTTAATCATTTCAAGGCATGAAGAGGTCAATGTGACTGATAAACAGACAGGGAGGAGGAGATACCAAAGCTAGAAAGATATGTGGGAAGGTTATTAGGCACAAGTTGCAGATACTACACTAATTTGCATTCTTTTTCTAACTGTAAGAACTGCAATGGTTCCATCCATAAAAAAAAAAAAAAAAAAAAAAAAAAAAAGATAATTATAAATACATGCTGACCTGAGACTTCTAAGCTAACGACTCATAGTACTATGGGCAAATTATGTCACGATTTTTAGGAACCATGACTTGACCCATGTTATTGCTAGCCTTGTAATAACTAGTGATCATGTTGCGGACTGCTATTTTACAGGCACAAAGAATTCATTCTGTTTATAAATATAATCTCAACTGAAGATATAGGACACATGGATACAATCTGAGAAAAAAAAAAGCTTAAAATGGGTTCAACATTACTCTCAGCTTAAAAGAATTTTTTTTAAAGCACCTTACCACAACAAACTACTTCACTTTGAACTTGAATTAGAAAATTAGTCTTTGGAGTCCAAAAAAAAAAAAAAAGAAAGAAAAGAAAAAAGAAAAAAAAGTAAAAAGGCACAGATTTCAATGGCAGGTGGGCATATGAAGGTAATATTCCTAAAGAAATGCTATTTTCTTTCCTTTCTGGCATGAATTTTTATGTGGCAGCCTAACAGCTACACTAGTCCAAACATTCTCTCAAATGCCTAATAGGAATATACAAGAAAGACTGAAATGAGACCTCCTCTAGCTCTCTTTATTCTTTTTACTTTTCTCTCCTTCTTAGCTCCTTTATGGCCTTTTCCACTTCCCGATCCAGATTTAAACATTCCCCCTCTGCTCCAATTGGCCCAACAAGTCCTCAGAGTATTACTATATACTATTAAAATACATAGATAATTTATGGTTCATGAATACATATGAATTTCCGTATCTTTTCCTAGTTCAGAAACTAGGAGAAAGGCATGAAACAGTTTCTCCCCCAAGGCCTCCAGAAGGAACCAACCCTGCTGGCTCATTAGTTTCAGACTTCTGGCCTCCATCACTATAAGAGAACAAATTTCTGTTGTTTTAACCCACCCAATTTGTGGTCATTTGTTACAAAAGGCCTAGGAAATGAATAGGAAATATAACATTAATCAATCAACGGTACCTAAGTAAATCTATTTAGAAAGATTCTGGAAAAGTTCTGGAAATTATTTTGTCTGTTTTGCTAGATTGATTTAGAGATCCTCAACACAGAACAAATCTAGAGTATATTTAAATAGCATTTGTTTAAGTCTAAAATGTTTCCCAATTACTCCTTTTTTGCCCTCAAAGGTA
>CM053515.1:4580489-4593884 GCA_028627145.1 Eidolon dupreanum
ATGAAATTTCCTACTCTTCCCAGGTCATCTCCTGCCATCCACAGCCTCCTCTGCTTTCTTCTCTCATATGAACCTTATGTTCCAGCCACATGGAGTGTGTCACGTTCTTCCATAATTCTTTGCCTTGGTTCATTGTCCTTTTGCCTCTCTACACCCTTCCTTCCTCTTCACCTGGCCAACTCCTACAATTCTTTCAAGACTCACTAGATTGCAAGTTCCCTAATAGTAGATATGAAGTTTTGCTAGAGCTGTAGCTTCAGTGCCTAGGAAAGTAGGGATATAGTAAGTGGACGAATGGAAGCTCAAAGCAGCTCAAAACATCTGTCTGAGAAGCACAGCAGCTCTGCCTCACTCCTCCCAACACACACACACACACACACACACACACACACACACACACACACACACTTGGTCGACTGCCCCTTTTTAATGTTCCCATGATAGCCTGTGATTAGTTCTACCATATCGTTTTTCACATGTACTGTAATTATCTTGAATTCAGTGAGGGCAGGGATGGTTAAATGATGTAATCCTTTATCCCAGAACTTTGCACAGTGCTTGAGACACAGTGGGGGGCTCTATAAATGTTTGTTGAATGAACCACTGGATTTACATGCTCGTGCAGCCGGAGGATACAGGAGCCTTCCTCCGAGCATCCTCAGCATCTCCGCGCTCCTCGCGCGCGCCCTGCCCGGGTTTCCTCCTCCAATGAGGCTGCCGCCGAGCCCGCCTTCGCAACTCCCTACAGACACGGCCCCGGCCCGCTCTGGCCAATTAAAGTCCAACCGCTCCCGCCGCTCGATCGGCGGACCCAGGGCCGCTCACGAGCTCCGTCCCAACTGTGTGCTGGCTGAGCACGGAGCCGCGGCCGGCAGGCTGGTCCCACCGGCCGTGATCCCACCACCTGGGCGCCCCCAAAGCCGCCCTTCGTGCCAGCCCCCATCATCCACACCTCCGCCGAGGGGCGACCTCCGAGCCCGGCCTCGGCGCCCCCCCCCGCCGCCCCCGGGCTCGGGCCGTGCCCCCCTCCGGCCCGGGCCCGCGGTGTGCAGCCCAGGCCAGTGCCCGGGTCCCCGGGGCGCGGGTCCGCGATCCCGCGGCCTCCGCCGCCGTCTTCGGCCCTCGGTCCCCAGACCCAGCGTGTCGCCTGGTTCCCGGGGCGGCGCAGCGGGGACCCGCGGCGCAGAGCGCACTGACCTGGAAGTGCAGCGCCATCTTCCCGGGAGGCGGCGCCGGCCCGCGGCCCCGAGAGCCCGAGGGGAGGGAGCGGAGGCGGGCGGCGAGGAAGCCCCAGCCGCCCGCGGGGTCCCTGCGCCGCTCGCTCGCTCGCCGCCGGAGCGGCGCGGCCCCCGCGTTCCCAGCGCTGGACGGGGCGGGGCCTGACGTGAGGGGCGGGGCGAAGGAGGAGGCGAGCGCGGGGCGGGTCCAAGAGGGGCGGGGCCTGGGAACCAGGACTCCCAACTGTCCCCTGCACTCGTTTCAACCGCTCTTACCTCAGGTGAGTGGTGACCTCAAACCTCTGTCCTTTCACACAACCACCAGAACTCAACTGTCATCCGTGACCCCCGACCCCTACATCTCTCACAGGCACTTGACCCCTGGACCCCTACAGCCCAACCATTGCCCAGGGCTTCTGACTTCCCCATCTCCACAAGTTTTCATGTCCCCTAACGCCCACTTGCCATGACACCATGAGCCATAACCTTTGACTCTCACATGCCAGCTGCTGTCCTTGACCCCTGACTCCCAAAGCCACCCTTCATTTTTCTATTTATTTTCGGTTAAAATTAAACTTGACAGTGTCTACATGGTGTTAAGCTGTAAAATTCTAGCTCAACTCTTGTCTGTATTTCATTTAATATGAACTTATATTTTAAACCAAATTATTTCATTGGAATGAGAAATTTATTTGAGCAGAAGTAGGTCAAAAGTCACTCCTTTCTGATGCTCTTCATTTGTTCTTGAAGTTTGACACCTCCAGTTGGGGTCATTGTACTTTAGTGTGAAAATTTCCTTTAATACTTCTTATAGTTCAGGTCTCCTAGCAGCAAATTCGCTCAGCTTTTCTTAACATATAAACATCTCTTTTACCTACAGTTTTTAAAGGATAGTTTTGCTGGGTATAGAATTCCATTTTGGCTTAAAAAATTATTTTGCCAGCATTTAAAAATGTCTTCCACTCTGTTTCCAGTTTCCCACTGTTTCTATTGAGGAGTTAGCCATGAGTCTGATTGTTGCTCCTTTGAAGGTGTTATGTCTTCTTTTCTCACCCACTTGATGCTTTACAATTTTTCTTTCTTTTTGGTCTTTAAAAGTTTGAGCGTGTTATAATTGTGTGTGTGTGCGTGTGTGAGTGAGAGAGTGAGAGAGAGAGAGAGAGAGAGAGAGAGAGAGAGAGAGAGAGAGAGATCCTGCTTGGGATTTCTAAGGCTTCTTAATTATAAAATCTTATTTTTCTTTATCAGTGTTTGAAAAAATTCTCAGTCAGTATTTCTTTAAATATGGCTTCTGTCCCCTCTCTCTCCTCTTCCTGGGATTCCAATTACATATATGTTAGACATTTTTGAGTATTCCATGTCTCTTACACTCATTTTTTTTTTTTTGTATTTTTTGGCTTTTTATCTCATTGTGCTTTAATCTGCATATTTTTTACGGACCTGTTGCCCACTCAGCAGAATTTGTTCTGCTGTGTCTAAGCTGCTATCCAACTCCTCTATTGAATTCTTAATTTTAGTTATAATATTTTTAGTTCCAGAATTTTCATTTGATTCTTCTCCTTCCACTCTTTAAGTAGATTCCCAGGCTGTGGTGACATTTTTTAACTTTCCTCTATCTTTTTGAACATTTTAAACATATTATTTAAAGCCTCTGTTTGATATCTCCAATATCTGAATCACCTGTGAATTCTGTTTTGTGGTATTTGGTCCCATAAATAGTGTGCCTCATAATTTCTTATTATGTCAGACAGTGCGGAAGAAAAAATTGTTGAGGCTCTGTGTGATATCAGCTTTCTCCAAAGAGGGTTACATTTTCTAATTGTAGTAGGCAGGTGAAATACCAGTGGATCACCTTAATCCTATTGAGGCTTGGTTTTAGTCTTTAAATTCAGGTTTATTTCAATTTTGCTCTTATTCATGGTCCTTACTAGATCTTACAACTAAAGCCTGGGATGTTTACCAAGACCCCTCCACTTGGTGGGACTTGAACTCTAACCACCTGCCTGCATCTCCTCAACACTATTCAGCTGCTAAAATCTCTGTCCAACTCTTTAGGTGCTGCTCTTCTCTTGAGTTTCTTAAAGTCTTTCCCTGTGCATGTGCACCTTAAGAATTGACTAATGATTTGAGGGGAATTTGTGCACCGATTTTTGGGCTCACATCTGTAGAGCTTCCCCTTCGCTAGACTTTTGTCCCTCAAATCCCAGCTATTTTTGCTCCCAAACTCTCATTTCTGCACCTGGCTGACTTTTTTCCCACTCCAGAATAGCCTTGGTACAATTGAAAAGTTGTGATAACAACAAAATTACCTGTGGATTCACCAGTAATTTTGGAAATGAGAAATCAATTATTTTTTCCCTTTAGATTTGAGAGACCACTTGAGATTTCTGTTTTCAATTAACTCTCCCTTCCGTGATTTTCTATCAACAAAATATGCATTCAACTCCCTATCTTTTTTTTCGGTCAATTAATACAATTTGAGATAGAATCATGTCACTATAGCTATTAAAATTAGCACAGAAGATGCTCCAGGATGTCAAATAATTAATTTCTATCACAAAACTTAATTAAAGGAGGGACATTTAGAGCCTGTAGGAATTATAAAATTACCTTCCTTTATGTGAACCAGTCTTCTAAAAAAGGTAGATGGGCCTTTGATCTTTGAATTTTTTCAAGGCATTCAATTAACATTTGCAATTCTGGTACCTTAGGAAATTCACCTAACATCTCTGAGTTTTGATTTGTTATTTCTAGGATCAGGGTAACAGTAAGTTAATAATTCAAAATTTTTATAATAAGTAGCAATGAGATTAGACAGTAGAGAATAGTGGTTAGGAAAACAGACACTGGAGCCAAACAGGTTGGATTTGGGTACCAGCTGCATCACTTACTAGCTGATAAGCTTGGTGAAATTACTTAACCTCTCCATGTCTTCATTTCCTCATCTATAAAATGCATACTAATGGTATCTATCTCATAGGTTGCTGTGATGATTAAATGAGTTAATATTTATTAAGTACTTAGTGCCTATCAAATAATAAGTGCTACATAAATACCAATTATTATTATCAAATAAATTCACATTTTCTGACTATCATATTGAAAATGATAGTTTTAATGGAATGGAATTAATATTTTATTCAAATATAGTAAATTATTCTAGACTTTTTTAGTTTGTAAATTTACAGTCAAGCTGGATGGATATTTCCTCATTGTCCCTTCTACCCCACCCATTCTTCTCTGGAGAATACTGAAAGGCTGTGACATTAATGATATTTCCATTTCATATTTTCATAAATTGTGGAACTGAAATTTTAAACTATCCAACTAAAATTTTTATTTTACCAATACTTAAAACGTAAACCTATGATCAATCATTTGTAAACCTATAATCAAGCACATATAAAGAAACTACAGGTAACATTAGTATACATTTTTCTTAACTTATTCTACAAATGTAATTTTATCAATCATACTTAGTAAGATTGCTTAATACCCCAGTAAGTTTTGGGAATCCAGCAAAAGGCAGGCAGGTAATAAAAACATTTGAAGAATGCATCCCCCGAATTTAAATTTATGTAAAACCCTTCCAAAACACAACAGTTGCATAAAATATTTAATGTTGGTTGATTTCAACTATATTTTTGTTTTGTCAAGTCTTTAGCCTTAAATTTCATTTATTTAAATATCTACTGTGAAACCAGAGTAATAAGAACAATTTCTCCTCACTACTGATATGAATATGAGTAATTTCATCATCTTGGTTATTACATATATACTAAAAACTATACATACTTTTCCTTTACTTGATTTTATACTTTTAACATACCAGCAATAATAAAGGTATACTGCTATGTTTTAATAATGCCACTATTTTGACAAATAAAAATTAAGTAATAATTTTCATTCTATACATTGTCTTCTATTATTTGTAGATTAGGTCCTCGACATAAATTTAAGACATTGTTTATATAAGCCAGATAGTAATGTTATGTTAATATGTATCCTTAAAGTTACTGCAGGATTATGATAAAATGTCATCTGACATGCAATACTGTTGGATAAATAAAGCACTATAACCTTTCTGAAAAGCAATTTTTCAATATATATCAAGAACCTTGAAAATGTTCGTCATCGTCATCCAACTTTTAGAAAGTTGTTCTAAGAAAATAACCTAAATTGGAAAAAAAAAAGTTTTATATGTGAAGATATTTATTACAGCATGATTTATAATAGGGAAAAGCTGAAAAGATTAAGTAAATTACAGTACAGCATATGGCAGAATCCTATATTGTCATTAAGAATTATGGAGAGTTTTGTAAAAACGTGGAAAATGCTATGTTATAAGATTTCTATGCTATGTAAAAGGCAAAATGAAGCAATGTATCATTACAATCGAATGGAAAAAAAAGGCATAGAAAAAAATGAATGGAATAGAATACAAAGAATGTTAACAGTGCTATTTTATGAATGGTGGGATTAACAGGTGATTTTCTTCTTCAAAATGTTTCTCTATTTTCAAGATTTTCTAAAATGTAGATTACTCATTTTTATAATCAGAGAAAAAATTATGGTGTAACAAAAAATCAGACCTAAGTGATTACTGTTAATGCTCATTAAGGTACTCATTTAAAAAGAACTTATTAAAAATGTGCTGAAGGGAGGTGTGTACGTGTGTGAGAAAGGCCAATTAAAAAAGGTGTACTTGACCAGACAGGCTCTATTGCTGCAACTCTTTTGGAATAAGGCAGTGTGTGTGCGTGTGTGCGTGTGCATGTGTGTGTGTAATTTTTTAAAATAGTGTAGTCTTAAATTGAAATGGAGAGAATGGGGCAGAAAGAGAGTTATTACCAGTCATATAGCCCGTTTTATGCACATAGCTACTCTCTGGAAATAGACATGTCCCCATTTTGAGTGCTTTTAAAAGATTTCTATAAAACACAGTTAGGCCTTATCAATGAGAGCAATACTGTTTAATTATTTTTAGAGTAAAATTAATTTGGACTAAAATATAAAACCAGGTCCCTCAAATACTAATATTACTTTGAGTAGGCAAAGCTTTACCACTTCTTAGAACCAAAGTCCTTCCCTTAAGGGCCAACATTTTCCTTTTGCTAAGAGTTATGTTTTAAATTTACTGTAAGGATACCCAGCTGACCAGGCAAATCTCTTATTATAAGGAAAAATGAAAGAGCCTAAGAACAGCTCAAGGAAAACCAAATTGTCGACTTTCTCCCTCTTCCTTTAATCTTCTGCCTCCCACCTCTCCTGCCGCAGCACACATCCATGCCATCCCCAAGATTTGGTTATGTCACACTGAGGAGTTTGGGGGAGATCAATGAATACCGATGCCCACATTAAGTCCTTTTCAACTACAGTGACTTATTTTGAAAGAGTATTTCTATCATTTTCTCCTGATTAAAGAAGAAATCCATGATTTTTGTATACAATTTAGTGATACAGAATTGTATAAAATCAAAAGTAAAAGTTGTCAAGTTGATGGCAGCCCTCAAAAATAACCCATCTTAATATAGCAGTCTATGTCCTTCCATGCCTCTGTCTCTGCACATACATATGTGGGCAAAAAAAATTTTCTTTCATACAAATGAGATTATGCTGTAGTACTGTTTTGTACCTTGCTTTTCCTACTTAAAAATATATTTTAGATATCTTTCAATGTCAGTATTATAGAGTTACCTCATTCCTTTTTTAAGAACTTCATCATATTTCACTGTGTATACAAAACATGATATATTTAATCAAGCCTCTACTGAGAGTAAGTTAGATTTTTTTCACTATTATAAATAAAGCAGATGGTAGCAATGTTAAGTGAACTGTCAGTATTCTCTATAACTGGGAGTGGCAGAAAAAAGATAAAATTTTGCCCTCAGGGCATATTTTGAAAAACTCCTAAAAACGCTTTTTAGGTTGACTTATATATAAGTTGACCATATAGTTTATCATTCACCCAGGACACTTTTGAGAGTAAAAGAGGGAGCTATTAACAAATGCATACTCTATGCTGGTCCTAAAGCTGTCTAGTAGGGTGGAGCGAGGCCCATACCAGCTGTGGCAGGAGAGGGATGGGGAGCCAAGCAAAACAAAGAGGATTTGTATGTAGAAGGGCTGGTTCACAAGGGTATTATCACCTGAATGGGGTGAGGAGAGCATCCAGGCCTGAAAGTGGTCCTTCTCAGGGTGTCAGAGACTAAGCAGTGGAAGAGGGCATCCATGCAGAAGTCGGCCTATTGTGAAGTTTTAGAGCCCCATTGGTATGAAGAGGGTATCTATGCACTGAAGGCAAGGACGAGGGCAAGTGCAGGAATTTGGAGCTCAACAAACCTGAGAAAGATATCCATTTTGGGGTGGAAGAAAGGCTAGCCAGGTGTGGGGAGTCAGAGCCTGTGTGGGATGAGGAAGGTGTTCACATGGAGGGATGCTCTGACGCGGGGTGTCAGAACCCCAGATGGGAGAGAGACTCTCTACGCACAGGAGGAGTTGGCAATGGAGTTAGAAAACTGGTTATATACTGGGGAATTGATGAAATAAATAAATACATTAAGGATAATGGAAGCCAGATTTCTCACTGTGGGAGAAGGGAGTTAAAATATAGAAAGGGACAGAACTAGAATGAACCCTGTAGCATTGGATTAGAACTAAAAATATCTGTGAAAATTGTGTTTTTTGATATATAGAGATAGATATAAAAATAAATTTAAGGGTGTGTGTGTATACCTATATATGTGCCCTACTGAGAGAGTCTAAGACCAGCAACATTCCAACAGCTATGAACATACCTAACATCAAGAACTTGCTTCTAAATATTATTTTCTACTTACAGGAACCAGAGCTCCCTGGAGAAATGGCTGATTCCAAGTTGGGGCATGTAAGTATAAGAAGAGTCTGAAACATCTTAGGGTGCCAAAAAGTCAGGAAATCCATAAAGAATGAAAGAAGAATCTCAAAAGGACACAGGAGCCAGCTTGAAGGGGCTCCCATTTGCCAAATATAAGAAAATTAGGGCATCAAAAAAAATAATGATAGTATAGATTGTAACTCATTGAAAAAAATAAGAAACCTTAATAATATGCTAATTTTAGTTCATACTAATAAAAGTAAGTAAGTGAATAAATTGAAAGTTTGATGAAGAGCCACATATTTACATAGTCTCAGAGTAATACTCACAAAATACTAATTAATTACAATGCAAAAATGAGTAACTTTCCAGCCTAGAGGTCTGTCATCCACCACCTTAATTGAGTAATTAATGTGGATAACCTTAGTAACGAGACAAATCTAAATCATGTGCCATTTGAAGGAACGCAATAAGATTACCATCTCTGTGGGAGTCTCATAAAAGATGCATATCCTGAATCTAATCATGAGGAAACATCAGACAAACTCAAATTGAGAGACAGTCTACAAACTACCTGGCCTATAATTTTCACAGGTGCCAAGGTGATGACTTTCAAGTCAAGAAGAACTGTATCCAACTAAGGAAACTAAAGCGATATGGTAATTAAGTGCATGGTTCTGAACTGGATCATTTTGCAATAAAGTCCATTTTGGGGATACTTGGCAAAACTTGAATGAGATATGAAGATTAGAAGGCAGTAATGTTTTAATATTAGTTTCCTGATTTCACGGTTTTATTGTAGTTATGTAAGAGAATGGCCTTGTTTGTAGGAAATATACACTGGTATCTTTGGGGATAAAATAATTGTGCTTCTTATAACTGATGTGTGTCTTAGATCTGAAGAAATTCAATGGAAATTGTTATTATTCTTGACACTACATCACTTAAATAGTCATCTGTTCTGTCCACACAGACAGTAATCAGAAAAAATATTCAGAGACCCTTAAAACTGGTTACTTGTAATGGCAGAATTCATTTTGACATAATACCACCTCTAAGAAATTACCTTTACCTAGAAGGACTACAGCAGGGCCTATCATGTATGCATCATTAGGAATATATTTGGATTGCCATTTTACATAGGAAAAAGATGAAGATACATTCCAGGCATATGGCAGTAACTTACCGTAAATTCACTAATAGATCTCATTGGATAGTAATCTGAGAAGTTGAAATGTTGGCCTCAGGAGCCCTGGAGAATCTGTGAGAATGATAGATGTACAGCCACATTTTAGAGTGTTGAATGGAGACTGTGGCTGGTTAAATCATCAGTCACCCCTACCTAAGAAGAGAGGTCATGTAAAGATAATGCTAAAAACATTGAATCACTCTGTGGGACAATATATAATGGGCCACTTTATAATGTGTTACTAAAAGCCACCTCTAGAGAAGCCCATTTAGAAAGTCATCGGACTATTCATTTGGCCAGTGGTTTTTACTTAGAGATGACTTATCAGAACCAGCATATTTGAAACTAGAAAAGAATATATGGCATTTCCAGAGGCTTAATTTAAAACCAGATCATTGAATATGAGCTATACCAGAGACCTTTCACAAAGGGGCTGCCATGGGCATGGCACCTTCAGCAATGGTCCCGCTTTGGCTATTTTGTAAATGAGCCCTTTGCATTCCTAGCACTGGACAGACATTTCATACACAGGCCCCCTTGGACTACCCCACCTGCAAACAGCCTGGTAATGACCATTTCAAAAGAGATACCAGAATTTGAAAATGAGCCAGGCCAAGGCATATCTTTAGTGAGCTGTCATCATCAAGCTTTCTGCCCCTCTTTCCACTGCTCTACATCCTTCCCCACTTACTTAGACAGTCTGTTTAAAGACTGGGATGATGTTTGCCATTTTACAACTGTGTCTGCTGCAATGTCAATTATAGATGGATTAACCTTAGTCATTTTTCAGACTGGTTAACCAGTGTCTGATCTCTTACTGATGGTTGTCTGTGGGCAAGATTTTGCAAAAAATATCCAATTGCAAATTATTTTATTGATTCTTAAAATATTTAAATATTTGATTCTACATTCTTAGAATATTCTTACTATTGTTATTCTATGCTAGTGCTCTGTGAAGTAGAGGGTTAAATTCACTTAAAAATTTAATCTTCAATGCATGAATCATAAATATGATATCATGTCAAATCATGACATGATTTTATATATATGTATTATAGTATATGTGTGTGTGTGTGTGTGTATTTGTTCCAGAGCATGTCGTTTAATCTCTATATATTTGTGAATTTTCCAGATTTTTAGTAATTGATTTCTAGTTTCACAACATTGTGGTAGGAAATGATGTTCTATATATTTCAGTCTTCTCAGATTTATTCAGACTTGTTTTGTGACCTAACATTATCTATCGTGGAGAATTTTCTATGTGTGTTTGAGAAGAATGTGTATTCTGCTGCCGTTGGGTAAATGTTCTGTATATGTCTGTTAGGTATATCTGGTCTAAGATGTAGTTAAGTCCATTGTTTTTTTATTGATTTTCTTCCTGGATGATCTATCCATTGTTGAAAGTGGGGTATATAAGTCCCCTACTATTGATGTACTGCTGTCTATTTTATTCAGGGAAAATTCTTTACAGAAGAAGTTCAATCCATAAACATGGAAACAATGCTAGCATTGGAACATCACTATTTTTAACTCCCAATGAACAAATGGATTCAGGCAATTATCATCAGTTGGTTGAAGTTATTTAGAAGATGATGGAAACTTTATCATGGTGGGATCAGGCTTTTACCTCCTGAAACAACTGACCAGTATTAGCATTACTAAAAGTGAGACAGCCAGATCTGGAGTGCCTTTTGCTATGATGCAACCGAAAGTCCACAAAAAAGTCCCACAAAGGGATTGTGCCCAAACACTTGAGCCTGAGTCTAAATAACTCTCCAGAGCAAACATACACTTATAGGAAATATGGAGGGACAGAAAAACAAGTTAAATGACCATCCCCACCTTAAAGAAGCCCGCAGACAAATCCAGAATATGGAATATTCTATGTAAACAAATCACCCGGTTTCTACAATTAGCCAAAGACATAAAAAGCAAGGAAGGGGGAGGGCACTTTTCTAAATTAAAGAGATTTGAGAAACCTACTAAACAACTGTAATGGGTAGACTGTGTTTGGAGCCTAATTTAAAAAACCAATTGTAAAAGGACATTTTTGAGACAATTGGGGAAATGTGATTATGGACTGGGTGGTAGATAGATAATGCCAAGGAAATACTGTTTAATACTGTATGAGAAAGGCATTTTGGTTACATAAGGAAATGTCATGTATTTTATAGATGTATACCAAGGCACGGAGGGTAAAATAACATGAAAACTGGGCATTGCTTTAAAATATTTTGGCAAAGAAAAAAAGCAATATAAAGAAGGGGTAGATGAATCAATGTGGAAAATGTTGGTACCTATTGAATCTGGGTGATGTGTATATAATGAACTTCACTATACTATGCTCTCCACTTTTGAGGCTGTTTGAAAATTCTTATAATAAAAATAAATAACCCTTCAGTGACTTTTATGAAAAAAACCCTTCATGGCTTTTTGTGAAAAATCCCAACACTGTACTCTGAGTTTAGGGTATCCTCTTTTCTAGCTCAATCTTACTTTTTCAGCTTTACTTGTTACTATTCTCACTTGTGCCCTCTACACAGCTATAGTAATGATTTCTATAGCAGTCATCCTCACTGCTTTGTTTACACTGTTTCCGCCACTTAAATGTCTTCACCTGTTATTCTAAAAAGAATGCCCCAGAGGTGTGGTTTAAAAAACTGATAATATTAGTTACTATTTATTGAGTACTTACTCTGGGTAAAGCAAAGTGCTGGGTGATTGACATATATTCATTATGGCATATATTCATTATGTCATATTCATAAACAATGAGACATTTTAGAGAAGGTGAGGTAACAGGATCAAAGAAGCAAAATAATTTTTTCACAGTCTTTTCCATTCTGAGGCATATGATGCTATTTGTTTGCTCATTTGTTTTACTAAGTTAGGTGGGGGATGTTGAGGAGGGGAAAAGTAGGAAAATGATGGGGAAAAGAGGATCCACATATCTGGTAAGGATCTTGTATCTAGAATATATAGAGAACTATTACAATTTAATAGCAAAAAGAGACAAACAACCCTATTAAAAATGGACAAATGACCAGAGTAAACATTCCTCCAAATAAGATGTACAAATAATCAATAAGCACATGTAAAAATGCTCAACATCATGAGCCATTGGGAGAGGCAAATCAAAACCACATTAAAATATCATTTCACATGCACTAGGATAGCTATTAAAATAAAAACAGATAGTAACAAGTGTTGGTGAGGCTATGGAGAAACTGAAACCCTAATATGCTGCTGGTAGAGACAGAAAATGTTGCAGATATTTTGGAAAACAATCTGGAAGTTCCTGAGATGGTTCAATAAAGTTATGATATGATTCAGTAATTCTAGCCATTGGCATACACCCAAGAGAAGTGAAAACATGTCCATATAAGAACTTGTACGTAAGTGTTCACGGTGGCATTATTCCTAATAACTGAAAAGTAGAAACAACTGAAATATCCATCAACTGAAGAATGACAAACAAAATGTGGTATAGACACAAAATGGAGTACTATTCAGAAATAAAATGGAATGTATTGACACATGCTACAACATGGGTGAATCTTGAAAACATCATGTTAAGGAAAGAAATCAGTCACAAAGGACCATATATTGTATGATTTCACTTATATGAAGTGTACAAAATAAGAAAGCCTGTATAGACAGAAAGTAGGTTAGTGATTGTCTAGGGCTGGACAGGATGGAGGAGGATTGGAGTGTGATGACTAAGGGAACTGGGTTTTTTTGGGGTGGGGGGATGATGGAAAGATAAGATTGATCATAGTGAATAAATTTGATTGTAGTGATAGACTCACAGCTTTATGAATGTACTAAAAGCATTTTACACTTTAAGGGGGTGTCCTGAGCAACACGTGAATTATAGCTCACTAAGCTGTTTAAAAAGGGGCCATATCAAAAAAAAATTAAAAAGCTGTTTTTTTATAAAATATATAGGGGATAAAAATAATTACTCTAGGATCTCATTTTCACCATGTGGATGGGAGAAAGAAAAACATATTTTTGAACATATACAAAGCTTTGTACAATTCTTATTTAACACTACCAGCTGGTAAGGTAGATATTTTTTTTTTTTACAGGTGACTTGAAAGAAGTTAAGCACTTTGCCCAAGGTAAGTCAC
>CM053515.1:4593984-4608997 GCA_028627145.1 Eidolon dupreanum
GGGGGGGGGGTCCTGGGAAAGCAAGAATGTTGATGCTAAGGGCACCAAATATAAAACTGGAGATCACATAAATCCCCCATTTCAAGAACAAAACTACTCTATATGGCCTTTGGAAGTATTAGGTTGTGAACATCCAATCAAAAATAAATGGGATAAGAAATAAAACAAAAAGTGGACTGGTGTTAAATTGTTGCTTCTCAACATTAGGGAGTAGTACATTTTATGTCAAGAAACTCATAAAGAATAGATGATTTAACTTAGCTCTCCTAACCACCAAAATTTTTGTCCTAGCTTGTGCGAAAACCTCCCAATATTTGGTAATACTTTTCTTTTGCATTTTTCTCTTTTGGAAGTACTTTCTGATTGCTAACAATAATGACCTTTTCTTGGGCTTAAATGAATCAAACCTATTTAGTCTTCTTAATCCTGAATTGTCTACCAATCAATTACTCTGTGCTTGGCTAAAGAAAACTCTGATGTGACTTCATTGTTCCAGCTAATGCCACATATTAATCACCAAAGCTGGCCCTTTAATTCTCCTGTATATTCCAAACTTAATATACTCAAAATAACCTGTACTAATATCACTTATGATAAATCTACCTGTCTTGTTCGCAAAAGGTCTCACAGACCTTCCGTAGCACCTAGAGTGATCAAAGTTCAAACTCAATTCATCATATTATCTGACAAAACTCCAAAGATAATTGTACCCAGTGGACTGGTAAACCACCTTAGATTTGTGTGATTTAGTTCAAGGACATTGAGTCAGAGTTAAGTAAAATGCAACCTCGGAAATATTTTAAGGGATTTTAGTGTGTTAAAATAATTGCAAGTTGTTTCTTATGAATGTAGGAAAATCATAATTATGTTGGCAAATTGCTCATTTTGTGAAGCATGTGAATTTAGACCATTCCAGGAAGGTATTAACATACATTAACAGAGTAGTGGTTACCCATGTTTTTGTAATTGTGGTGAATTTTTAAAGGTTTGTCACAAGATTCTGAAATGATCCTATCTGAATTCATTTTCCTATACTTTAACGTCACACAGTGCTATCATCCATGTAGAAATTAGAGTGTAGAGGGGGGAACCAAATCCAGAATGGTAAGCTTTTGTATTCCCAGACGGCTGACATCACTAGTCTTTCTAGACTCATCTTCTCAGCCCTAGGAATTCACCAATCACACTGAGAAGTTGTGAATCAGTGATTACAAAGGACGTAGAAGATTTCTAAAAACTAGCTTTTGATGACCTTAAAAGTGATATCAGAAGGGCTACCCTAATCAAACAAACAAAAAAAAAGTGGACACTGGTAAACTTAGTCTTATGAATATTCGTTAATAATAAATATGGTAATCATATCAGGATCACTCCACTTCAAGTATTATTGTGGTTCTATTACTCTGGGGGAAATGATGATTATTTCTCATTTACAACAGAATATACAATAATAGGTTAGAGCTGATTGAAGATATTATTTTGAACTCTTGGATCTCAGGCAGAAATATTCTTTGCTAAACTATGTAATTCTCGAGAGTTTTGAGTTTCAGCACACCCAGTACTGTGATGCTCTCTGCAAACTGTGCATCTGTATTTGCAATTCTAATATGGTATTAAAATGAGTTGACATTATTACAGTCGGGGCATGGCTGGTTAAGCCTTATTTCATTCTGGGAATCTGCTTCTTGAGATCTCAAGTTTTTACTTGTCAGAAACAGATGCAGTAGGGAAAATTGCACTTATGGACTTTTGAAGACTAAATGGAATAATCAGATTTTGAAATACATGTGTTTATGGTGTGAGACTGCGATGAACACACAGTGGGTTCTGGATCTGAGGTAACTATTGAACTTGCTCTATTTCATTAATAGCTATCTCCAGAACTATATTTTGAAGTGTTCGTTGAGCAATTGAGAGCTCTGGAGAGCACACATGAGGACATTTCAAAATCTGTAAGAAATTGGAATGGCTCATTTTTGAAGAATGAGTTATATTAATATGGGGCTGTAAAACTATCTCCGTAAAAGTTGCTGTTGTAATTGCTTTATTTTTCTTCATCTTTCCCAATGAGCACAGTAGTTTTATATTTACATTGGCTTCTTTATCCTATCAAGGAAAATGCAGCCTTATGAGAACTTTATTTTGTCTTGTTATGGCTCTTAAGTGCCCCAGAATAAATGCAAATGATTTCCCATTGACATAAGAAGTCTTTTCTACTTACTTATCACGTAATGTAGATTTATAACCTATTTACATAGGGTTCTTTCAAATGATATAAGTTTCGACTCACACACCAAAACAAAATGTTATCCAACTGATTATGTATCATGCCTATACTTTTAAAAATGTGTTAAGTCCAGCACAGATATAATTCATATTTATCGAGGCATTTGCCTTTTATTGCTTATTATTTTTAATTCCATCTAGATTTCACTAAATTAAAATTTAGTGGACTTTACATAACTGTAGAAGAGATAAAAAATTCGGTTGTTATTGTTAGGAAATGTACAACCACAGAAACATTTGCTATTGTGAAGTCACATAGTTGAACTCTGTTACAGTTAATTCTTTTAATTCTTGTATAATTTTATCTGTGGCATGCTAAATCAAACGCTGGACAACTAATTTTTTACACCTACGTTTTTAGATCTGCTGGAGGTCAAATGACCCAGAATTAGGTCAGATTATGACCGCAAATACACAGCAGGCTCTCACATCATTTCAACACACATAGTCGATATTAGAAAAATATATGCAGAGACAGCAGAGACATATCCTTTGTTTTTTAAAAATTCCACTGATTGGTATGGGGATTCTGAATTACCTGATTCGCATGGTCTTTGTGTTTCATGCTAATATTGGCGCTCTTCTGAGAGTTTAACTCTTTGAGCTGGCATACATTCCCATAGGTCTTTCCTTCGGCCCCACAGATACTTTCCTGGTTCACACAGATGTCTCCTGTCTCAGGGATTCTCCATTCATCAGTGCCTCTGCATCTAGGACACATACCCTGTGGTGCCCACACTGACCAGAGAAATTACTCTTTTTTTTTGTCCAAGTCTCAGAGCTGACCTTTCACATTCCCACATTCTAAGCAGCAGCCATATCGATCCGATGAAGTCCCAGACAGGCAGTTTGCAGGCTGGGAGCAGAGTTCTAAATCACATTTTCCAATCATTACCTTCCCTGAACGTCAGCCAGCTCCCACAATGCAAAGTGGGGAGCCTGCAAACCGTGTAGGAGGGCTGCAAGGACTACTGTGCTCACCAGAGGCTTCATTCAAAGGTAATGAATATGAGCCTTGGGTGTTGGGTTTTAAGCCAAGAGAAAAAAAAGTCTCTATTTCTTTCTTTCCTTCCAAAAAAAAAAAAAAAATCACAAATCTGCCACAGATGGTTTCAAGCCAATATTGATATCAGATTCCAAGTTTAGAGAAGATAAATAGGATATTTTAAAATCCACAAATGCTCTTCTGGGATGCAATTTTTATCAGGACAGCTTTTGGGTTTAAAACAAACTATACTCTTGGCAATGGCAGTGTAGTTTTTGCCTCCTGTTGGATCTGGAAGCCAAATCCCAAGGCAGTTATTGTGTGAGAATAAAATTGTTTCATATCACCTAATAATGAAGCCCAAGAGTATTAATGAAGAAAAATTACATAAAGTATAAAGTTTATTATCATGTGTGATTAAAAACAATTTAGGGAAAGACTTTACATTTTTTTCTTTTTATCCTTCCTTCCTTTTACCCTCTTTTTCCCCCCCCTTCCTGTTTTAGTCATAAGAGTTAGACTAACATGATCAATACACCCAGGCTACTATTTTATGAAATACTAAAGAATATCTATGGCTTAACTTCTGTTTATATGAGGATCAATTGAGGTTCTAGGCCATTATTTAATACACAATGATTCTAAAATAACTCTAAGCAAGAATAAAGTATGGAAATTCTGGTCAAACATGGTAAATGGGTTCTCACGTGTACTCCTGTTCTCTGCTCAAATCCCACTAAAATAATAGTGAAGGAATTTGGAAAACATATACCAACAAGTACAAAGAAAACAGGAGCGGACCCCACAGCAAATGGAGAAACCCATACAATGTTGGAAGCTGGAAAGCAAGTGAACAGGTGGTAACTGATTTAGCACAGCAGGGAGAATAGAATCCTAGATGCCTGTGGTGGGGGAAGGTGACAAGAAACCAGCCATGTTGTACCGCAGAACTCCAGAATGTCAAGAGATGAAAGCAATGGGAACCTCTGCAGACAAAGTTGTGAGCGGGCCTGAAAACAGAGTGTTTTGAAAGTTAGCATATAGTCAATAAGATTCATTCCCTGGTAGATGGTTAAAGAAAAAAAAAATCTAGCCATTTCATTTCTTGCAAGGTTCGCTCAGCCATAGTCATGGGTAAAATGCTGGACCAGGAGATTTAGAGAAAGTCAGGTTACTGAACAGCAAAACCTCATGTCTATTTTTCTTCTGAGCTCCCAGGATGCTGGAATGCAGGTTTACACCTTCCAAGGAAGAAACAGGAGGATCTTTCTATGGGGAAACTGACCTCCCCAGAAGATAGAACCTTTGGATGGTGACTTTGGGTATCAACCAATGAAAAAGCTGACCCACCAACTCATCACTCTTTTATCATTCTCTTAAAAAGCTCACCCGTTGGATGTTCTATCTATGCACAGAACTTCCTGTGCCATATTTAAGAGTGCCTCAAAGTGATACAGACAAGAGGAAAGCCTATAATATGAAATATGAGAGCCAAATAGACTAATAGGAAAATAACTACTTGGAGGAAATAGAAAATTTAGGGTGAAGAAAAAAAAATTTTAAAGCTATAATTGATTTGCTTAGAGAAAAGAAGGTTTTGCATCCCTGAAATAAGCACAGGATGGCATAATAAATATTCAGAGAATAAGAAATAGATCTTGGAAATGAAAAATAGAATGCCATAAATTAAAAACCCATTAGTCGGAAGGAAAAGTTGACGAATCACCCAAAATACAAAGTAAGAAGACAAAAAGATAGGTAAGAAAAGATGAGATAGAGGATTTTTTCTAGAGGTCCAACATCTAACTCGTAGGATTCACAGAAACAAAGGACAGAGCAATTATCAAAGGGAAGGAAATGATCAAAAAAATCATACAGGAAAACTTTCCAGAACTGAAGGAAATGCATCTGTAGGTCAGAAGGGCCTACTAAGAGCCCAACACAATGAATAAAGCAGACTTCAGGAGCATTCAGTGTGGATTGGTATTTTAGGGCTGTATGGTGAATGTAGGGAAGAAAAACAAAATAAAACATGCACATACAGAAAACCAATAAATTGCTTGCTGCATTTGTCTGTACTGAGAGTTTTACGGTTCTGGCAGAGAGCTAGAGATGAAATACTAAAGAATGGAATGGTGGTGCAATTATTAATTTCAAGGAAAACAGTTGTACAAGAAAAAAATTTATCAAGTTATACTGTTACTGTTATTCAGCTGTGAATAATATTTATATGTCCAAGTCAATGTAAATATAGACTATTGATTTAACAAAGAATTCTTATAATATTAAGAGGGGAAGAAGAGAGTTGTGGGGGGCATGGTGGTTGAGAGTTAAATCCTCATCTTTCATAGTAATAGTACATCAATTATATGTCAACATCAAAAAATAGTAATGAAGCATACTTTAAAAGAAATATAGAGGTAAATAGCAGAAAAAACTATTTGTTCTAAGTCTTATGGAATTCTTAATACCGTATGCACATATTACTTGCTAAACATAAATTTTAAATTAAAAATAATCATAACAGAACATAGTCAGATAATCACTTATGGCCTGTCTGAATCTTGGCTCTATCACCAGCTTGTAACTTTGGGTAAGTAACTACACCAACTCGATCTTAAAATTTCCTTAAAAATTGGAAAACTTTTTGCAGAGTTGTGATGAGGGTAAAATGAAGTACGTATATAAAAGCTTCTAGGGAATAGAGAAGACACTTAATAGCAGCTTTTTTTTTTTCATTAGTTCAAGGCAATCAATAATTATAGCAAAAGTAAGTCTTCTTAGAATAATTAACCTACTCCGGCACAGTAGTCTTTGGCTGACTGTCATTCAGCGCAGAATATTATATTGGCTTGCTTTAGACTTTTGCTAAGTGGCCTGGCTGTTGCCTGAGAAACAGTGATTTTAAACTAGACGTATGGATTTCTATCTGAGTATGATGGATGAGGTAAGATAACAGCTGGAAAAGGGGGGAGCTCAAAGAAGAGGTGGGGGAGGGAATCGATTTTGGTTTTCTTCTAAGGGCTGGTGTCATTTTTCTTAAATTTGTCATCATGTCTTGTTCGATCACTTGAAATCTAGGTGTCAGATGCCAACCGCAGGTTTCACAAAAGCAGCAGGTTTTTAGAGGAATTTGAAAGATTTGGGCAGTAGAGAGGAAAGGAGAAGATAGTGTCTGATGCCAGTTGCCATTCTGGAGGAAGACAGGGGGCACTGAGAGATCCCTAAACAGCAAAGTAGGGTTAGAGGGTCAGCCGCACACGAGTGTAGAGGGGACACACTTGAAGTGTCCTTTGTGTTCTGTCTTAGCTAGTCAGTTTCTTTTGAAACCACAAAACCTCAACCTTGACCCAAATAACTAGCTCATGATGCGACGACTTATACCCACACCCCTTTGACAAACAAGAAAGTCTAAGCAGAAAGGTTAAAAATTCCTCCAGGATTTGTACAGAGGCGAATCTCACTCCATCTACTTTTTTCATTTTTTTTTTTACTCTCCAGACATGAACTTATTTTTACAAAATAAGTCCAAACAAGCCCTTTGTAAGGCATAAAGTACCTCAAGATGTTTGAGATATCATTTAACATTTGAAAAGCAAAAGACACCCAAAAGTCAGAGAAGTGGTTATAGTCATGTAACACTCAATGTGTGTTAGTTTGTGGAGCAGGCTGAAAAAAGAGAAGGGAATATAAAGTGAAATGGAGAGGAAGGGGAGGCGGAGATGAAAGTTGGTGAGTTTTAGTATTTCAAGAGAAAAAAAATAATAAAACTATTTCTGAGTAGGAGAAATTATTCAGTTTAAACATTTGTTTCTTTCATGCAAAAAGATATCAGTATAAAATGAATTTTGGGGGTATAAAATTAAAGACAGATCATTTCGAGGCTGTTTCACAAAAAAGTTTAGGTTCTTGACCACTCCAGGTGTGGCCTAGGACCGGCAGCTCACCTGCCTTACCTGGGAGTTTGTTGGAAATGCAGAATATTGGCCCCAACTGAGTCAGGATGGGGATTTTAGCATGATCCCCAGGTGATGGGTATGTACACTGCAGTCTCAAAAGCATTGCTTTAGGCCAAAAGCTACAGGTTTTGGATGAAGAGAAAAGGGCATAAATTTAAGCAAGGAGTTTGTGGATTACATATTTTTTTAATGAGAAAAAATGAATTTTAGGGAGTATCCTGAGAATTTTTTTTATGACTAATCAGACTATGAATAAATCACTTTAGTTACCACAGAAACAAACTGGACTGTGGCTGGGGAGTGAGAGTGTAGGAGAATATGTCTTGTAAATAAAACTCATTAGACAAACAAACAGAAAGTTTAGGTATTAAGAGGGATCAGAACACTTAATTCAGGCTACATTTTAATTAGCTGAAGAGGACGTAAGAAAAATCTTGAAAATTTAGCTTAAATTTTTCCAGAGAGAAAAAAAAAATGGCGTAGATGATAGAGGCTCTGTTCATCCCTCTTCTGACCAAATCAAAGTTGTGACAGAAACGAGGAGCAAACAGCAAGGAAAATCGCCCGGTATCTAGGTGAACAAGCCATATAACAATGGGAGAAATCCAAGAAATCACCCTGCAACAGCGGAAGGTGGGATGGGGTGAGGACGTGAGGCTGCCCAGTCCCCAGTGGCAGACGCCTCTTAAAGGGACTCGTCCACGAGCAAACTTTCACAGTGACAGACCTGCTCAGTCTGAGCACCAGTGGCAGTTAGGCTGCACAGGGGGCACCAGGGACTTACCGGGGGACATTGAATTGCCGGAGTGAAGGCCTAAGTGAGACTCGCTGGGTATAGAAGTGCCGGCGGTATCGATTGTGCCCCGTTGAGCCCTCCCCTTTACCAGTGCGCAGGTCACAGGGCCGCTGTAGCTGTGACGTCATCAAACTGGATAATAGAGGTTGCTCTGCCCAGAGGATTCCCTGAAACCCCGCCTCCCCCAACTCACAACCCCACCCAGCCACATCCAAGTATATCCTCAGCGAGTCAGGTGCGCCTTGCTGAGCAGCACCTAGACTCACACTGGAAGCAGCTGGCTTCCGTTTCTGGTGTAGCCTTTTGAGGCAACTATAAGCACAGCATCTGTGGATTGCTGACTGAATCTCAACAGGTGGCCCTGGAGGGGCACAGACTGGGGCTCAGTTTGGCCTGCAGCTGAACCCCTCTCAGGACTGTGCCACTGGACACCTACTACACAAATCCACGTTAATAAGACTTAGGAGCTGTGCTCAGTAAAAAGAAACAGACACAGAAAGGCAGCCAAAATGGGAAGACAAAGAAGTAGAAACCATATGAGAGAACAGAACAGAGATCCAGAAATAATGGAGTCAAGTAATCTAACAGATGCAGAGTTCAAAACATTAATTATAAAGATACTCAATGAACTTATGAGAAGGGTAGATGAATTCAGTGAGAACTTCAATAAAGAGATAAAAGCATGAGAAGTATATTAAATGGAATAAACAAAGTAAATAAAGAAAAGGATCAAATGACTTATACAGAGGATGGGAAAGCCAAGGACATTCAATCAGAATGGCAAGAAAAAAGAAGCCAAGACTATAATTATTTAAGGAGCCTATGGAACACTATTCAAGGTAAAAAATATCCATGTTGTAGGGGTACAGGAAGGAAAACAAGATGTCAAAGAGCTATTTGAAGACATAATGATGGAAAACTTTCCTAACCTAGTGAAGAAAATAGACATAAAACCCCAGGAAGTTCAGAGAGTCCCTGAAACCAGGAACCCAAAGAGACCCACACCAAGATACATCATAATTAAAATGCCAAAGGTTAAATACAAAGAGAGAATCTTAAAAGCAGCAAGAGAAAAGCAATTGGTTACCTACAAAGGAGCACCCATAAGAATGGCAGCTGATTTCTTAAAAGAAACTATGCAGGACAGAAGGGCTTGGCGTGATGAAAACCCAGTATCTACAACCAAGAATATTTTATCCAGCAAAGCTATCATTTAGAGTTGAAGGACAGATGAAGAGTTTCCCAGACAAAAACAAGCTAAAGGAATTTATCAACACCAAGCCAGTATTATAGGAAATGTTGGAAGGACTTCTTTAAGAAGAAAAAACATGTATCAAAAGCCATAAAGAATGGTAATAACTACATTCCTATCAACAAGTACCTCAAATGGAAAAGAATTAAGTGTTCCAACCAAAAGATAGAGTGGCTGAATTGATAAGAAAGCAAGACCCCTACATATGCTGCCTACAGGAGACTCACTTCAGAATAAAAGACACATAGACTAAAAAGAAGGGAATGGAAAAAGATATTGCCTTGATAGACCTAGAAGGTATTGCGCTGAATGAAATGGGTCAGAGAGAAAAAGACAAATATCGCATGATTTCACATACATGTGGAATCTAAAGAACAAAATCATAAACCACAAAAGCAGAAATAAACTCATAGATACAGAGAATATTTAGAGGGATACTAGATGGGAGGGGAGTTAGGGGGACAAAAAATGGCAAAGGGATTAAGAAGTACAAGTGGATAGTTGCAGAACAGACGGGATGTAGAGTGTACATGGGGAAGATGGTTAATAATGTAATAAACATATAAAGGGGAAGAGAGGTACTAGATTTAGTGGTATGATCACTTTGCAAGTTTTGTGGATCTCTGATCACTAGGCTGTACAACTGAAACTGGTATATTACGGTATGCCAGCTATAATTGAAAAAAACTCATTGAACTATACAATGTAAATACAAGCAACTAATTGTCTATTAAATTTCAATAAAGACAGGAAAAAATTTCCCTCTAATAGTGTTATATATGTTATGCATAAACAGAAGCAAAACTTTGTGGATTTCTTGCTTTTCGAAGCAATTCAGTATTTTATAAAGAAGTTGATTTATTCACATATTGTGCTTAAGAGGAGGGAAAGCGTATCTGGCATCTTGGGGCAGGAAGAGGTATCTTTATGCCTTCTGAGTGCCACTGGGGGTTAGATCACATTTCCTGCAGCCTCTCATCACCATTTATGACCTTTGCATGCTCTACAGAAGCAATTGGTGGGGGTGTCAGGCAGGGAGACAGATATTCAAGGGTTCATATCTATGGCTACGGGTATCTGACCTAAAGGAAATAAATTACAATCCCTCAGGGAGTGAGTTAGGAATTGACGCTCTTTCAGTCAATTCATCCACAGGTATTTTAGTAAGCTCAAACTTTGTGAACAGCTCAGTGCAGTATATCGAAGCATAAGCCACAGTTATTTTCCTGCAGGGGGTGGGGGGTGATGCATGTTTGGGGAAGAGGGGCACCATAATGATACACTGCCTGTATTTAGGACTTGACAGTGGACAAAGCACGTTCAGAGTTAGAGGCAATCGATTTTCACTTTTTAGAGCTATAGAAATGGATTTGGAGAGGTTTAATGACCCGACCAAGGTCATCCCCACTAGTAAACTGGCA
The DNA here is from genome assembly GCA_028627145.1 of Eidolon dupreanum. NCBI lineage: Eukaryota > Metazoa > Chordata > Mammalia > Chiroptera > Pteropodidae > Eidolon > Eidolon dupreanum. The sequence continues at coordinate 4,604,684 of CM053515.1, forward strand.
GAGCTGGAAATGAAATCCTGATTTTCTATTGCTTATTTCATGAGGAAGAATAACCCAGATGATGACGATACTGATGATGGTGATGATAGTGATGAAGATGATGATGATGAAGATGGTGGTGATGATGATGGTGATGACGATGGTGATGAAAATTGAGAAAGGCAGTACTAGGGACTCTCCTCTTTAAACAAAGGACGAGACTCCTACTCTTTCCACCAGTGTTGTTTGTTCTGGCTGAAGGGGATAAATGAATGGCTTCAAGGGATTGAAATTGAGGACAGAAAGAGGAACTTGGGCATCCCAATGTGATCTTAGCACATATGGGGATTCCCAGAGCTCCATGAAGTGGATGTAAGTGAATAACCCTCATTGTAACCCGCAACCGAAGTTAAAAAAATCAGGAGCTTCACTAAATGCATCTGGCAAGCATTTCGTCTTCCCTTAAATAAAATAAATTCCCTTAATAAAGCCAATGGAGGCAGGGTTGGTGGTGAGGGTGGGGGTTGGAGAGGGTGTGTATGATTTATTATGGAGCAAGGAGAAGGCCTTGATGGCTCTGAACTATCTATTTAGAACTATTGGCTCTAAAACCAAGTTGTACATTGGTTTCTCTTTTTGTGCCAATCTTACATTTTTTAAAAAATATAACTTTTATGAATATCATCATTAGTGCTATAAGCACAGGGAAGTATAAGTTAATTCTACAGTAAAGTGATTATTAAATCCATTAGTCATATACAGGGAATCCATAATTAACTTATTCTCCAGCATCAAGTAAATGATTCTACTGTGTGCTTTAAGAAAGCAATTGTTCACTAATATGCAAAATACAGCAGAACTATTAGATCATAAAGCTATGCAATCTTATAATTAAATTATAAATTTTACATATTTTAATAATGTGCTTTATATACTTTAATTGTTTTCTACGCAAGATTAAAAGGAGGTGCCACGGTTTTTCTCAGACATATTATATCTTGACCTGAACCGTGCAATACTTAATAATAATTGATGAGTATCTACCAGGGGTGACAGCAGTCTTTCAGCAGCATCAGATATTTCTTTGGGTTATTGCCGAGAATGAAAATGAAGATACGCATTAGTCTTAAGTGGACTTGCAGCTATACCCTTGGGCTTTCTATTGTTTTCCCCCCTTTTCCTGTTACAACAACCACAGGCGTCCATGTTCTTCTCTCTTACCAGGCCAAGAGAATGGGCTGGCCCCCATTCCCACTGCCTCGGCTGTCTATGTGGGTAAAAGCAACACGCACATTAAATTCTCCGCAGGGGACTTCTGCGCCTACACGAGCCATCTATTGTTGTTATTGTGTTTTGGATTAAATAATGATGCCATTCTTTTCTGTGTGCGCAATTAAATGTATTCGAAAGAACTGGGGAATACCGTGGATCTGTGCCACCGGGGTTGCCTCCGTCACCTTCCGTTTTTCCAAGTCCGATGGCTGCACTGGGAACTGGAGAGCTGGTTTCCTTTATTCTCCCTCAGAGGGAGCCACCCTTTCTCCCAGACGGTTACGCTATTCCAGGCCGCTCTCCAGTTTTCAGAGGTAACGTTGTACTGAAGATGCCACCGTGCATGCGGAATAAGCAGTTCATTCCTTCCTTCATTCATTCGGCAAACACTTACTGAGGGTTTACCGCGTGCCTGGCCCTGAGCTCAACAGTGGGGGTGCAAAGATTTAAAAAGATGAGGTTCCTCAACTTCGGTCTGTGAAGCAAGTGTGTCAGTAGGGCTTGCTCGGGATGCTGAATGTCTTAGTGCGCTGGGACTGGGAGGCCTAAACAACAGGATTTATTTTCTCAAGGTTCGGGAGGCTGAAAGTCCAAGATCAATGTGACCACAGGGTTGGTTTCTTCTGAGACTTCTCTCCTGGTCTCGTAGATGGCTGCCTTCTCACTCTGTCTTTCCTATAGTCTTTCCTCTGTGTCTATGTCCTAATCTCTTCTTATAAGGACACTTGTCATATTGGATTAGGACCCACCCTTAATGACCTCATTTTAGCTTAATCACCTCTTTAAAGACCCCTGTCTTCAAATACCATCCCCTCTGAGGTGCTAGGGGTGAAGACTTCAACATACGAATTTTTAGGGTGCACAGTTCAGCCCGTAACACTAAGAGATCACCAAGGGGAAGTCCCAAGCCCAGCCTGGGTGGGGAAGGCTTCTTGAGGGTAATTCCAGTCTGAGTGTAGAAAGATAAAAAGTTATTTAGGTGAAGTGTGGGGAAGAAGGATAGGCAGTCTAGGTGAATAGGCCAACATGTGATGATCAGTCTTGAATATGACCGGAGCTGAGTGTGAAAGGGGTATAGGGAGGAATTGACACAATACTGAGTCTGGCAGATAGCAGAAAGCCAACCTTGGAGGACCATGTGAATCATGCTAAGGGGTTTGGACTTCATCCTGAAGGCTGAGAGAAACCACTGAAGGATTCTAGGCTGAGAAATGGTGAGATCAGTTCCATTTTTTTTTTTTTTTTTACGAAGAAGCTGGTATATTTATGGGTCCAATAGGAAGGTCACCAATGTCCCAAAATATCTTCCCTATGTGATTTGCCACAGCACCTGAATTTCCCAACACCAAAAACATTCCTTTGGGTCATTATCCTATAGATGCAATCCTCTTTATTTCCTTAATGGCACCCATCAGGATCCATACTTATTTAATTTGTTTATATGTTTCTCTGATGGTCAGTTTACTGTATATCTCTGCACCTAGCACAGTGCCTGGCACACAGTGGGTACTCAATACATATTTGTAGAAGGAATGGGTGAGTCATTCTCGAATGAACAGACAGTAAAGCCAATAAATTGCCCCAGAGCCCTTGGGGATAAGACGAAGGTCAGAAGAGTTTGGGTAGTGATAATCAGGGAAGTGTAGGTCAGATCTAGGTAAAGTTAGGGCAGACCAGTGGGTGGAGCTGGCACATTGGCTGCTACCTCACTGAGGGGCTAGATGGATGAGAGATAAGGACTCATCGAGGTAATGCACAGGGAGTGATTTACAGACAACTAAACTTGGAAACTAGATGGCTGTTGGAATCACACCTCCACCACTAACTAGCCACATGACCTTCGGTAAGTGGCTTCCCCTCCCCAAATCTCCATTTCCTCGTCTTGAAATGAAGATAATGATAGTTCCTACCTTTTAGGTTATTGTGAGGACTAAAAGAGTTAATACAAGAAGCTTTTACAACAGGTCTGGCCCATTGTAAGAGTTATATCAACTGTGGGTGCTATTATTATAATGTGTTTTTAAATTTTGATTAAAGAAGACATGATTGGTCCCCTTGACTCTGATCTCTACTCCTGCTTCTAAGCTGCTCCTATTCACTTTTTACGACCTAAATCACGTTACCCTCCTACTTAAAAATCTTAGGCCTGAAAAAGGAATCTTGACTTGAGCTCAGGTTATCACACATGTGTCATGTGACTGTCATGTTCTAGGCCCTGGAGCAGAAGGTGTGAAAAGATAAATGCAGATGTGCATTCTGCTGATGTGTTCACGTTGTTTCGAGCAGTATTTCTCAAAGCATGGTCCACAGACCTCCCATCCGCATTTCCGATGATGAACAGAACTACGGTAAAGTAGACGTGTGAGAGCTCAGAGTGGAGTGAGGGCAAGAAGTCTAGGGCTTGACACTGTCACAAGGGTATGGCTAAAGCTGTAGAAAAGGAGATATGGAAAGGGATCACTGAGAACTGTAGTGTTCGTTCTAAAAAATTGGTTACATTTTTTATACCACCCAGGAGAGAACTCATGAGCCTGAGGGAGGTCTAAGCTCTTGGCAAATGGGAAATGCATGAAGAATTCTGACCCTACCAGGCCCCTTCCTAGAGCAAATCAAACTTGGCTTTCTAGAATTGGCTGGCAGAGCAAGAGTCTGTTTAATTTGTGAGTTCTGGATACAAAATCATTCTTTGTGGCAGCTCTGATATTGGCAGATGGGAGATTTAGCCTGTCCTGTTTATATAACAGCAGTTGATAGATAGTGACTTCATAGTTGGATATTTATGAGAGGTTTCATTTCAAATAATATAGTTTTGGCCCATGGCAATGTGAAGGCTCTTACCCATTATTACTGAGAAGCTAAATCTTTAGGATATTGTAACCATAACTGCGGGGTCTGTTTGATGTACCCGGAAGAACTGGAAAAGTTAATATTTTTCAAAGCAATGGCTTTATTATAAGAAGTCTCATTAGGAAGTTATCTGTCCCTAAAACATACAGGCTATCAGAAGGTCAGGTATAAAAAAAAAAAAAAACCCACAACTTTTCATACTTTCCTTTCACCTTA
>CM053515.1:4609497-4636512 GCA_028627145.1 Eidolon dupreanum
GGGGGGGCTGAGGCCCCATCCTCAGGCATGCCCAGGGTGGACCATCTTTCTCTGTGGTCACCTCCGTGACCAGGCCACCTTCTAGAATCGAGCCATTCTGGGACTCAGGATGTGATTCAGCTATTAGTTAACTAAAATTATTTTACTTAGAAAAGTACGTACTCATTGTCGACATGAAAACAAGAGAGAGCTATATGAAGTTACAAGTGTAGGTCTCAATGCAGTATCACTCAACAGATGCTGATAGTGAGGAAGGCTGGGCTCGTGTGGGGGGCTCAGTATGCTGTGAACCTAGAACGTCTCTAGAAAATAGTCTGTTAGAAAGCATAAGTCTCTCCGTCACTTCTCCTCTCTTGTCTCCTATCCCCAAGATAACCACTATTAACGGCTGTTTTATTTTTGCATACGCATGCGTATTTATATACACATATATCTTTGCAAGAAGAAGAAATTAAAAAGGGAAAGTGAGGGGATAGCATGCTATTTACTTTTTTGCGCTTAATAACAAGAGCAAACATTTTAAAAACACTTTGATGCATGCTTGCACCATGATGCTAAGAATCTCTCTAATCTTCACAGCTCTTTGAAGTAGTTACTATCATTCTCTTCATTTTACAAGTGAAAAAGCTTAGAGAGGGTAAGAAACAGTCCCAAGGTTGCACAGAAGGTGAGGGGTGGAATCAAACCCTGACAGGCTGACCCAGGCACCACGACACATGCTCCTTCCTGACGTGGGACACTATCCCCTGTCAGTTCCCATAGATCTGCCTCATTCTTTCTAATGGCTACAAGGTATTTCATAAGATCCACGTATCAACATTTACATAGCACATGTCCTATTTATGGATACTAAGTCATTTCCAAGTTTTTTTTTACTGTTACAAAGCATACGTGAGCGCCTATAATTCTGTGCTCTATCATGTTCCTCCACCTTAGCCTTTTCCTTCTCATCCATCGAAAATACCAGCTATAGAGAAAACATTATCAGTCCACCAGGGGTCATATTCAAACCTTCCCCCTTTAGTCCATCTCCCCCATCCCTGTCCATCCCCTGTCGCCGGCATCAGGTCTGAGGGGGTCCACAGAGTGACTCCCATGCCTTTCATCCCTTCATTCAGTTTTCTAAAGGTTTAACGTCTCCTATGAATGCGGCATCACCAGAAGAGAGCTAGGACTTTGGATGAAGACTCACCCGAGTCGCTTAGCCCCCTCGGAGCCTCGACTTTCCCGCCCGACAGATAAATGGGAATAGAAAATGCTCAGTAAACATTAGTTTGCATTCTCCTCTCCCTTCCATGTCTTCCATGGGGACTTCCACCGTGCCTCTGAGGACCCAAGCTCTTTCTCGTATACTGCCATGCTGCCACCCACGGGCTGAGCTGACTGGAGCGGCATTTTGAGAGTACTCATGTTGGCACTCTCGGGAATGACGGTCAGACCCTGGACTTCGGGGTCACCTAGGTGTCTGATAGCACCTTTTTTTTTTTTTTTTTCCTGGACTGGCTCTGAGAGACGGAGGTAATTCCAGCAGGTGTGGGCTTCCACTCCCGTCCCCAGAATCTCCATCACATAAATAGTGTGAACCCCAGACTTCTCCTTTCTACTCAGGCACCATTCCCCTGCCATCGGGCATTTCAGCACGGAAAGAGTCATTTGTTGGGAAGCAGGGGTGGAGCCTGCAGCAGGCGGTGAGGAGAAGCATCATTGCTGCGGGTCCCCCTTAAAAGAATCCCAGAAGGTGAAGTTGTGTGGGGTGTGCCCTGGTGGCAGGTAGGAACACCTGTGGCTCTAGCGTCAGACAGAGGCCGCCCTAGTCCCGCCAATGCCGCTTGCTCTGAGGTTGGATTACTTCTCCCTGAGATTTTGTTTCCTCCACTGTGAATCAGGAGGACAGCAACCAGCAGTTCTGCAGACAACGGGGAGACCTGATACAGAGTAGGTGCTCAGCGAATGCCAGGCCCTGCCCGCCTCCCTCAGTCCCTGCACGGCTTGGATTCGGATCTCCTTCCCCGTCCGCCCTCCCAGCACCAGGAGGGCCCAACTGTTCCCTTACCAGGCATTTATTTGCCAGTGCTGCGTCAGGACAGGAGCTTCGGGCCTTCGGGCCGGGCTTTCAGGCAGAGCATGGTCGTCTGGGGCCCCGAGATTCTCCACAGCCTCAGCCCTGACTGCTTGGATTCCAGCACACGGCTACTCTCCGACAGAGCAGCGGCTCTCTGCCTGCCTGGGAAAGACAGAGCTGCAGGATGGGCTAGGCAAGTCGGTGGGTGGAGCCTCCCGCAGCCCCGCCCCTGGGTGGAGCTCTGAGCGGGCCCTGGGTGTCAGTGGGAATCCCCCCAGCTCTTGCTATGACTGTTGGCTATTGGGGCTTTGCTTCTGAGCCGTGTCTCAGCTCTGCTCCCAGACCACAGCCAGAAAAGGCTTGAAATCAAACGCCCATGAAAGGAAAATAAAGTATGTGGCCCCACCTCTCATGCCTGGAAGGTGAGTCTCGGGTTCTGAATTTGGAGGACGGCCCTCATCCCCATAAAATGCCAACAGGAGTTAGTAGTATGTATGACCTTGGCAAGCCACTTCACCTTCCTAGTCCTCAGCTTCTCCTACGTAAGATAGAACTTAAGCATTTCTAACATTCTGATTCCTGGTTGTGCATTTTGAGAGCATTTTGGGGGATCAACAGAAAGCCTAGTCTACATAAAATTAGACTTGCAGATCTCAGGGACTCGTGCTTTCCAGGCTGGGGAGTTTTAAAAAGAGACACAAAGGCCAAGGGAATAGAGGTGAGAGGCTGAGCAGGCCAACCCAGGAAAAGGTGGGAGAGACTGTGGGAGAAATTTGGCTAGATTTCTAGAAATCTCCCTTATCCCTATCCCTCACAGAGAGGATTCTTTAACCCCCTGCAAAGTCCCTCTGGGAGCATCCTTGCTCCATGGCCAGTTGACCCTCCTAACGGAAGTGCTTCAACAATGTCCGCCAAGCCCTGGTCCTCCCCATCACCACAGCCGGTGGCCCTGAAACTCAGTCTTGGCTCCAGCCCCATGGGGAGGCACAAAGAATTCCCTAGTGGCTTGGCTTTGCACCTGAGATTGCTGGGAGCTAGTGGAGAGGCCTGGGAGAGTGCCGAGGCTGAGACAAGATGCCCCAAGGCACCCCCTGCCCTCCTGACATCACGGCCAGATTCCTCCACTTCCTGCCAGCCTTGGAGGTAGGAAGGTGGGGAGACAGGGAGAGAATTAGGAGAGGGAGCAGTGGAGCTACAGAAAGTCAAAGGAGGTAGAAGGAGGGGATGAGCCTTGTGTACAATGCCCCATAGATGCCTTTGGCTCCGTACCATCTTATTCAGTGTGCCCCTGGAGCCCCGCCAGCCTCACAAACATTTCTCTGCTGGTTGGTAGGGAGTAGGCTCCTGAGGAGAAAGTTCTTTGATTTCTCCCGAGGGGCCTCACTTTCATCTGGGAACCTTGAAGGGGGTTGGAACAGGAAGCAGGTTTCAGATTCTCAGTGAATGGAAAGAGGTTCGAGGCTTTTCTCAGTATTTTCCAGATGTTCTCAGATAAAACAAAGGCTCAAAAGTAACAGACAGTTGAGAGCTGGGAGGTAGGAATGGGGGAGGCTGTCCTCTGACTCAGGAGCAGTGAGACTTCGATGAAATAACATGGGTCCGGGTAGCTGGATACCTTTGGGCAACTTACTCAACCTCTCTGGACCTCAGTTTTCATATCCGACAAATGGAGATGATGATTTCGCACAGTGTTGATGCAAGAATTTAGGAACGACAGGTGTGACAGCATATCCGAAACTACCTGGTATTTTGTACCTGGCACATTTTAGATGCTCAATAAATTGTTCTTTTTATCTTGATGTTGTTAGTATCTTTTCAAGTTTGTACTTATCTATCCAATCCACTATCTAAGTATCTATCATCTGTCATTAATCTATCATACTTATCAGCTGTAGCTCTACCATCTATCTACCTATCATCTATCTACCTACCTACCTACCTACCTGTCATCCATCCATCATGTATTTAATCTTCCCAGACTCATTGTCAGTGCTTTCACTGCATGGGCTTGTATTGTACTTCTGTGTAGGCATCAGTCAATACATTAATAGGCCTATTATACCTGGGGTTTGGGGCAAGCCAGACCTCAAAGCTGATAAAGTAGGTATGGTATGGGCTCTCATCCCCCAGCTTCAGACAATGCTTCAGTCTAGTGCCAGCTTCTTCTTTGATTTCTTTCAGATCAGCTGAAGAGAGGCCCAGAGTGGGAGTTTCCAGGGAAGTCAGATTCTTCTCCAGGGGTCTCAGGCAGCCTTACACCTTGGCTCTGAAACCCTAGCAGCCTCTGCTCCATCCAGGCCACCTCATTTCCAAGTGCGACCTCTAGTCTCAGGGCGCCTGAGGTCAGTGGTAGTTCAGGATGTTCAGCTAAGCAGATATACTGCCCACGGGTTACTCATTCTGGTGTCTGTCTCCTATGCCACATGGCTACCCCCCCTCTAGAGTGTCCCAGAAAGGCAAAGGCCAGGGTGGGTGAGTATTCCTCACCCGTGCCTTGATCGCGATGCATACAGGATACTAATAAGTCATGATAATGCCGTGCATTTCTATGTGCTGTGCCTCATCTTAGTTGAGCCACGTTATAATCCTTTGAAGCCATAGGGTTTATTCCTTTATTCTCATTCTGCAGACGAGGGTGCAGTGCCCAGAGTCACATGCAACTAAGCTATAGAGCCAGCATGAACTGGGATCCAGGCCCTAGGATTCTGGGTCAGATGCTTACCTCACATGCACATTCAATTTAGGGGGGTTAGGTGGTGTTAAAAAAAGCACAGAGTTCAAGTGAATCAGGCGACACCATGCTAGCCTTTGGACTTTCTTCTGGCCTGGGAGGCCATGGTGGGGCAAGGCCACATAGTACCTATGCTTCAAAGGAAATGCTGCCTGACAGACTGGGTACCCCACCAACCTGCAGTGCTAGCCGAAAATGAAAGTAATTTTGTCCTGGTTATTTCTGAATGGGTAAGAGAACAGGAGACAAGCTAAAAGCCACAAAGTTGTAAAAAGTTTATGAAAAGAAATCTTGAGAAAGGAAATTTTATGTGTGGCCACACTGCATATGATGCGAACGAATTTAACAAACTGAATTTAAATATCAGAAGTAAGCTGATGCAAAATTAGTGTTTGATTCTCTGTTGAAAGTTAGAGTTTTCCTGTACCATTGGACTGCTCCTGGTACGATATCATGAAAAGTTGTCTGCCTAGAAAGCAAAGATTCTGTGTTTTATCAATATAATTTTATATGTTTTAGGTCATGTTAATCAGGTCTTTGATTACTTAAGAAAAACTGCATTTTCTCAATCGTAACAGCTAACCTGTATTTGAAATGCCCTTGCTGACTTCCATGCAAAGGCAGCAGCAATAAAATCTGTAAAGATTATGACGCACGTGGCTGAAGTCCATTCTTCTTCTGCAAAAATGACCCTTGAGTGCCAGAGTTTTGCTATCTTGATGGCCTTGTAACATGGCAATAGTCTGCTCCTAAATCAGAGAAACTAAGATGGATAAATGTTGGCCGTAAATTAAATGAATGGTTGGGACTAAATGAATGGCTGCTGGGTTCTTCTCAGCTCCCTGGCAAACCCCAGTTTTTCTGGTTTCTGCATTCCTTCACCCACTGTAGTACATTTAGTCTGGACTTTATTCAACTGCCAGTTTGTACGGTTTATCAATATGTTCTTGTAGTTTGCGTGTTTGGACTGAAGCCGTCCCTTGTCACCAGGCTGATGCCCTCACAATGGCAAAGAAACGGTTAGAAGCCGTGTTTCCCATTTGGCATTTACCTCCCGCAATCTCTAGTGATCAAAGCACCTAGTTCACTGACCAAATTATACAAGTCTTGACAGAAAGCCTTGTAGACTTCCTGGGATTATCATTGTCTGCATCACCCTTACTCGCCGGCCAGGATCGAGAGAACTAATGGAACATTGCATTCAAGCAGAGCAAGAAACACGAGAGACTCTTGGAAAACTGCTTCCCAGTGATGATCAGTTTGATTTTTTTCAGGGCGACAGCTTTTGTGGAAGCAATGAGAAGGAGATCCTGAGAGCGAAGTCCTCGGCCTTGGCATCGAAGCAGACTTCTACCTTCCTCCGGCGGGACTCAGTCCTGGGGTGCAGCCTTGCTGGAACGAGCCAGCAAAACAAGTAAACAGAGTCACCAGCGGGCATGGGAAGGGCGGTGGCAGAATCAGACACTCTCTCCTGTTGGCCAGTGGGAAAGGCTTTGCTTTATGGAAGCACTTGCCTTCATCTTATGAACATCTAAGAGCAAGTATTTAAAGCAAAAGGCAACTAACTGCCCTGGGTAGGCGTGGGGCAGCATGTTGTGTACAATTCAGTCTGAAGGAAGCAAGGGAATTAAAATTGATTGAGGAACTATTGTATACCAGGATCTGCGATGGACGTTTCTACAACTTTCATTTAATCTCATAATAACCTTCTTTCTTTTTGATGGTGGTAAAGAACACATAACATAATTTACCGTTGCAACCTCCATTTAAAAGTGTATAATTCAGCGGTATTAAATTTGCTCACGAGGTTGTACAATCCTCACCACTATCTAGTCCCAGAACATTTTCATCACCCCAAACAGAAACCTCAGACGCAGTCCCTTCCCATCCCCCTCCCTCCAGCCCCTGGCAACCACTAACCTGCTTTGTGCCTCTATGGCTTTGCCTGTTCTGTATGTTCACAAGCTTTTGATCTAAGTATTGTTATTCCCATTTTATAGATGAGGAAGCTGTATAGTTCAGAGAAGTTTATATCTTGTCCAAGGTCGCAGAGCTGGTAGGTGGTGGATTCTGCACGGAGCTCGCCAGGTAGAGGAGAGATCCCAGTTACTCACATGGCCCTTGGACTTGGCTTGGACAGGCCTCCAGGAGCATGCCCCCATTAGTGTGTCAGGGCAGGGAAGGGGAGGGGACAGGCGTGGCAATCCTGTGCAGTGGGCCTGAATCAGAAGGGAGGCGGGAAGGAGAGGTGTCCCAGGTAGAGGAAGGGTCCCAGGTGTTGACACGGGGTGGCCAGCCAGCCAGTAGAACCCTTGGTGGGAGGCTCTCTCTTGCTCAGGTGATGGCTGGGGCAGGGGTAGCCCCCGATTCTGGGGGAGCTTCCAGCACAGCAGGCTGTGGCCCCCGTACTTCAGGTCTAATGGCTTTGTTTATTCAGGTTAGCCTGCCAGGAGAACGCCCCAGAAAGCCAGCGACTCAGGTTTCTTTTTCCCCAGAGAAACATAGACCTGTCTCTGGGTGAAAGTCTGTCTTGTCAGCTGTCAACACCCCAGGCTGTCAGGGGGGCTGAGTGACCCAGCGGGAGTTCACGAATGGCCTCGGGTCAGAGGTGGCTGCCAACTGCCACCTCCCGAACAGCTGTGTGAGCCTTTTGTTGGTTTTCTGGGAACCCATGGGGAGCCAGGTCAGGGTGCTGCACACCCACGCAGTCTGGGCCTCTGTCAGCCTGGGGGGCCACTGCCTGGGCCTTCATCCAAGCCACTGGGACTTGGGGAGCCCATTTCCTTGCTGCGGGGATATAGCAGGTGTTTGGGTGTGTTCTTTCGCTACTGTCTTAAACTTAAGAGGCCCCTGGCCTCTCCCTCTGAGAGACATTGGTCTCCCACCTTCTCAGCACTACCTGCCCCACCTTGTCACCCTGGGAAGCAGAAGGGGGTTCCCTTGGGAGCCCTGGCTCATCCGTGTGAAGGGGACCCCCTTCTCCCGAGTCTCTCCCTGGGGTATGACATCCCTTGATCGCAAGGGCCCTCAGCGGGGTTAAGCATTCAGCTAAGAGCCCCACGTGGCCGCTGTGAAGGGCTCTGCCCACTCCCGGGGCCCCTGGGACACAGTGGTGACTGCATCTGCCTGTGTGACTCCAGTCAGACGAGCCGTGAGCTGAGGCAGGTGGCTTCCTCCTGGCAATGATCTGTCTGTCTGTGAATGTGACCCCACAGATGTCTGTCTGCCTCCCTCACACGGAGCCTTTCTCAAAGGAATTTCCAACAGCGACCTGACCCCGTGGGCGAGCCTTCCCCTCAGGGTTCCGATGACGATGGCCCTGCAGTGCCTGGTGGGGGCGAGCAGGGATGAAGGGGGGCAGGGTGGGCCTGGCAGCCATCTGGCTGCCCTAAAAGGTGGAGCCTGAGGCAAGCACCCCTTTCTTGCTTGGCAGGGCAGGCCTGGAGGCTGCCGAGCCCATGTGAACTTGGGTGAACTTGGGTGACTCACTTTGCCTCAGGGAGTCCTCACTACCTCCCCGAGTTGTCATGGCCTTAAGCAGGAGGGTGCACGCGAAGTCCCCAGTAGATGGGCAGGCAGTAAGCTCATTCGAGTCCAGTCACTCTAGCTTTGACTCTTCCGTTTAGCAACGATGCATCGTGAAGGAAAGAGTGGACATGCTCAGGGCCCTGTGTCCCCAGGGAGAGTCCCGGGACTGTCCCCACCTTTCCTGGGACGTTTCTCTGATCAGTTCTTCCCAGGAGGGGCTAGGTTCTGGCTCTCCGTCCTCTCTGGGAGGAAGGTGCTCACGCCATGAGTCTCTAAAACTCAAGTCCGAGTGGTGTTTCTGCTCCTTGTGTGAGGCAGGCAGGCTTCCATGTCACCGCTGGGCCCTCTGGAGACCCCTGTCCTCTCTGCTCACCAGCTTGCACTGAGAGTGGCTGAGCTTGCGTGTCCTGTGGCCCCTGGGACAGGGAGTGGGATGGCTGCTCCTGCTTTGCAGCCAGACGGCCCGGGTTCAAATGCTGGTTCTACCACTAACTGTCTAGGGGGCCTCGAGCAAGTATCTTCACCTCTCTCTGCCTTAAACTTCACCCATTCTAAGATGCAGATGTGGCCCCCTTACACGTACCCCTCAGGGCTACTGGTAGATCGGGTGAGCTAACCCACACGTAGAATGCAGGGCAGAGCGTGAGAGAGGGAGAGGGCCCCATAATTTTGAGCTGGGTCAAGGCCTGAAATTCTTTGGTGGCTTTGCCTCCAAACCGCCTGGGCTCGAGGCAGAGTGTGGGGAAGGGGGTCTGTTTTCTAGTTGTGAGAGACGGGGTGGTGGGAGGCAGGGAGGAGGGCTATCTTTCTCGGTGCCCGCTGGGTGTCAACCTCCATCCTAGGGACCTGTCCTATGACGAGAACCCCGTGAGGCTGGCATCTGCTTTGACTTCATAGCTGAGGGAGCACGTTCAGGGGTTAAGTGCCTTCCCGATGTCACAGTGTCGCATGAGTCAGGGTTTGACCCCATTCCCCTCACCCCTTCCTATTGGCCGAAATGGACAGTTCCTAAACAGAGGGGGGCTGTTATTTAAGACCTAGTCATTATGTCCTCGTTTGCATGTATTGGTAAAAGCTGCCATAAGCGAATGTGTGGCAATATCTAAAGATTAAATTCAAAATACTTCATCCCACACCGCTCTGAAAACTTTCAGGTCCAGTTGCTAACCTGCTGATGGTGGCTCTGCCATCAGTCTGTCCCTCTACTGGCCCGGGGATTTGGTCACACACGGTCATCATTTATGGCCACAAGAAAGTCAGATTTGTGGTGCGCTCTATGACAGTTGTCACTTAATGTTAGCTTCCTTTCATTAAAAGTGTTAATTTGGTCAGGATGTTGCTCTCTTTCCCATTACAAGCCATCTAGGACCTTCTCATGTTTTCTGGGACCTAAAATCTTCAGAAACCATCAACAGTGCCGTTTTCATGAGCAGCAGTTCCGTGGGCTCGGGCAGGCAATGCCTCCAGTGACTGAGGCTGTAGAAATGGGAGCTGGGGTGGGGGCGGGGTAGGCAGAGAGGTGATCCAGCTTTTAGACAGGAGATGCCATCGGGGTGGGTGCCTCTGGCTGTTGGTGAAGGGCAGAAGCCCCTGGAGATGTGCAGAGTGGGACAGCCCAGGAGAGGGGTCTAAGTCGGGGGTCTGGGCTTGAAGAGAGGAGTGTTAGGTGGCAGACCCTTGGCCCAGGTGTCTAGAGCAAGCTGCTCAGGTGAGTGGGGAACGGGGATTCAGAGGAAGGCAGAGACCCAGGCCCCCTCTTGAGGAGCTCCCTGGGGAGTGCCGATGTCAGGGCACACCACTAGAAAGAAAATTTCTGTGTTGGTCCCACCCGAGCACCCCCTCGATCAGGGCTGCTCCTTCTGGAGGAGAGGGGAGCAGGAAGGACGACCCGCCAGGATGGGGAAGCTTTCCCAGGGCTTGTCAGAGGAATCACAAGGCCAATGCGGGGGACGTGGCTTGCCACGCCCTCCCCATACAGTCATTCTCGTCCTGTGGACTATCGTTCTCAGACAACAGAAAGGGTGGCCGGGCCCAGCCCTGACCAGCCTTGTGGCCTTTCCACACCCAGGAGCCACCTTTCTCAGAACAGAGTGGGTGGTTGAGAGGAGACACCGCTGGGGAGTGGGGGGCTGTGTCCGAGGCAAGAGACAGAGGCGAACGGACGTCTCCACATGCGAATGCTAAGGTAGCAGGGGTCGGGGGGAGCAAAGAGATCAGCTACGTCACCCAAAATCCAGACAGGAAAAAAAAATGAGCAGACTTAGGTTGGGTCGTCAGTTTGTTGATTCAGCAATGGAGCCAGTGTCTCTTTGATCAGAGGCGTGAGCTAATCCTTGAATAAATTCTCTTTAACTTCCTGCAAACATGTGCATCTGAGGGAGGTGAGGTGAGCAGCTAGGCCGAAACTGGCTTCGGAAGGATGGGAAATGCCACCGTTGGCTAAGACTACATTTTCCTTAGGTGTATAACAGACCACCACAGAAACCTGCTCTGCCACCTGACAGCCCTGTGAGTGGATGTCGTTCGTAGTGACCGTAAAAGCCAACACTTATTACGCTCACTGTCCTGAGCAGTTTACACGGATTGATGCGTTAACGCCTCACAGCAGCTCCATGAAGCAGGTACCATTACCCCTGTTTGTGCTGGTTAGGGTTCTTCGAGAAGCAGAGGCCAAGGTGGGATTAGACGTGGCGGAGATTTACAGGGCAGAGTGTCTGTCAAGGCTGAAGGCAGGTCTGACAGGCGTAGAAAGGAGCGAGGAGGGCAGGACAGAGTGGGTCGGAAGAGCATCAGACGGCAGTGTAGTTCCGAGAACTCGTCGGCCAGGCAGACGGGAGTCTCTGTGGAAGGATCAGGTGTCCTGTAAGGATGGGCTGGAACCGCTACCCCCTCCACGCTTCGGTTCACGTGCATGGGAACAGGAGGAAGAGGAGCTTCCCCTTCCCACTGCTCGTGGTCCCAGGTCCCTCGCTTAGTCCTTTATGGGACTCCTGGCAGCCATCCAGAAAGCCAGATGGTGATGGCCCTAAGCCCCGCATGGAGAGAGGAACCTAGGCTGAGATCTCAGGTCGGAGAGCTGAGACGAGGGCTCCACTTATAACCAAACCTTGTGCTCTGAGCAGACCCGCTCTGACCTGGATGGTGCGGGCAGCCTGAGAGGCTGTTTCTCAGCATCTCTGGATAGTTCTAGAACATTACTGAGAACCCCAAGCCCCTGGTTTTGGACTTGTTTGTTTTTTTTTTTCTGTCCCTTTTCACATTGTGTAACCCCTGGTGGCTGCTCCTAGGAGGTGGATGAGATCAGGAACTAGTTTTTACCGAGCACCTACTGTGTGCTCACCCCTGGACCAGGCAGCTCACGTACTCCAATCTCCATTTGTCCACAGCTTGTGGCTGGCCGGGCTCTAGAGAGGGCCCACTCTTCCACCTGGAGGAAGGAAAGGTGCCAGGTGCTGGCTGCCCAGGTCAACTCCGCAGTAAAGTCCAAGGTCAGTGCCCTTGTCCACGCTGTGCTAACTCATTGATGCATGCATTCAGTGAGGGGCCCCCGAGTGCCCGCCATGGGCAGGTGCTGCATGAGGCTCAGGTGTATGTGGGGACATAAAGGGGATGCGGGCCTTCCCCTTTAAGGAGCCTGCCATCCTGGGGGACGTGGACGCCGCAGGTGCTCGTGAACCGGTGCGCAGATGTGGAACGTGCAGCGAAGGGAGGTCAGCTCCGCTCGAGCTTGGGAGGCTTCCCAGCGATGACGATTATACGCAGACTCGAAGGGAGGGTTGAGGTTTGCCGCCGGGCTAGGTGGCAAGAGCATTCTAAGGACAGGGACAGTGTGTGCGGTGGCGTGGACACAGGAAACACCATAAGGGAAGCTGAAGATGGACTCCTGGGAGCAGATAGAAACGACAGGAGGTAGGGAGCAGGCCATGATGGCCTTGTGGGCCTTGCTGTGCACGTGAGGTTATATTATACACACCTTATAGGAGCCTTCGTATGGAGCACAACAGAATGGAATCAACAGCAATGATAGCAATGACTATCATATAGACATATTAATGATTATAATTATTATCCTGTTTTGTTTAACCAAGTGTTCATTACGAGCCAGGTATTTCTAAGGGCTTTACCTGAGTTAATGTGTTCGCCCTTAAATTTAACCCTTGACGCTGTGACTGATGGGTGTGGCTGTTAGCCCCACTGTACAGACGAGGACACAAAGGCACAGGAGCATAGTGAGTGGCCGGTTTGGCCCCGGGCTGCCTGACCGCGGGGTACACGCTTTGCCACTGCTTTTTGCCAACTGAAGAAAAGCGACCGCAGGAAGCTAAGCATGGTGGACGCGGGAGTCATTTCAGTGATTCGCACCTGCCGTCTAGCCTCGCCTCTGAGATTTGGTTTTTACGTAGTGCTTTGGTGCCGGGCCATTGTGAGGAGGAATGAATGAGCATTTCCAGGGTCCTGAGATCTCGGGATGAAAACTTTCTGTCTCTTAAGAGCCAGACTTCGAATAGTTCACAATCTTTCCACTGTCAATGTTGCCTGGTTAACGTCCATCCAAATGTCACTTCTTACTCCCAAGAGGCTGCTTGCTGACAGCAGGAATGCTCTGAGCTGCCTGTTGTGTGGGCACTGGGTTGGCCTGAGGCTCTGGTGGATGGAGGGTGGGGCAGGCGCCAGGCCTGGTCCTGGGGTGGTCTCTGTCGTGGAATGTAGCAGCGGCCGCCCCCAGTCTCCTTCTGTCTTGGGGAGGCTAACATTACTGATCTGTCCTACAGAGCTGGCAAGGTGTCTGGCGGTCTATAGCTATTACTGCCTTTAATCTCTGCAACAGGCAGAAGGTCTTAACATCCCTATTTTTCAAGTGAGGAAACTGAGGCTCATGGAGGTGAAGACTCTTGCCCGAGATCATACAGCCAATAAATGGCAGAGAACCCACTCACTGCCCCACACTACTCCGATCTTGTCAGTATTATCCCTGCTTTATAAATGAGGAGAGGCGCAGAGAGGTGGTGTCACTCACCCGAGGTCACACAGCAAGTACGTGGCCCCAGTGGGGCTGTCGCCCAAGCCAGTCCAACTCCGAAGGTCCAGGACCTTTCACCCAGGCTCAGCCTGGAGTCTGAGGACGTCAGGGCACAGGCCCTGGAATCGGAGAATCTTTTGTTCTCCATTCCTCAGTCCCTAATCCTGTCGCCCACCCCTAGCTTTGTGGGTCTGGAGATGAGGAAACAAAGAGGGTTGTTCTGCCCATTCACCCAGTGGTGGGGGGCCCTGACGCTGCAGGGGTGGAGTGAACACGGAATCAAAAATTAGGACTCCGGGTCCAGTCCTTGCATCACCCTCTTGACCTTGGCCAAGTCACTCGTTTGTGGGGTGATGAGTGCTCTGTTGGCATCTCAGGGGAGCTAGGAGGAGGATCAAGCAATGTGAAGGCCCAGAAAGGGCTTTGAAACCAGCCCGGGGTGTACGACATGGGGGCAGTGTGAGCATTATCACCTTGCCGCTGTTTCCCTCCTCCCCTGCGGCCTCTCCCAGCACTGGGCACCTTGCAGGACTCTCTCCGGACCCAGGCAGTGGGTGGCTGGTCCGGCCTGTTGGACCACATTTCTCCCAGGTTTCCCGCCCTCCAGCCCTCTCTGAGACTTCTGCGTCCTGCCCCATTCCCTAAGGGGGAGAAACCAGAGAGGATAACTCAGCTGTCTTTGTGACAAAAACCAAAAGTAAATAAAGAATATTTACTGAGTACCTGTAACTTGCCAGTCACTTGAGGTGTTTAATCCTTGAGGTATTTAAAACCTTGAGAATATTTCCCTGTTTGGTCTGATGAAAGCCAGGCTCAGAGGGGCCCACTGCTGAAGGGCATGGAACTGGAAAGAGGGGGCCAGGATTCCAGCTCTGGGCTGTCTCACTTACTGGGGAGCCAGACTCTTTACTCCCTCCCATTCTGCACACCCTGCTGACCTGATGGTTTCAGATGGCCCAAGGCTGCGGCTATCTGTCTGTACAGGAGGCAGAAACTAGGGTTAACAGGTTGGGCTGGGAGCCCTGCCTATTCCTCCAGGTTGCCAAGGATATTCAATTACCAGAAGAAATGGAGACTCTGGGAACAACTCTTCCCCCGGACCCTTCATCCCAGTCGCATCCCAGCCTCTGAGCACCAGGTGGGCCCGCGCAGGGCCCCGACGGCCGCGGGCGGCCTTTGATGAGGGTTGTTAAGGACGCAGCACTTGGGGTCAGAGATGCTGCTTCCCGGGGGCTCCATCACAAACCAGCCTGTGATGCTGGACAGGTCTCGTCACCTCTCTGACCACAGCCTCACCTCACTGCAGTGTGGGAGGGATACATGAGTCACGGTGTGGAAGTGCTCCAAACAGAAGGCTCCGGGTAGAACCTGCTGCATAATTTGCAAGACCCCCGCGCAAACATGAAAATGTGGGTTCCCTTGTCGAGATCATTAAGAATTTCAAGGTACGACACGGCGCGCTGGGCCTTTGGAAGTGCCGGGCCGATGAATGCACAGGTGGCCTGAAGCCAGCCCTGGCGGGGGCTCTGGAGCAGCGGGGCGTGTCCTTCTCTGGCGTCAGCGGCTCGCCCCCTGCCCGCCCCCGCCCCCGCCCCGCGCTGTTCGAGACCCGAGCGGCGGGGCGCCTGCGCCATCTAGCGGCACCACGGCGAGCAGCACGCCCCGCTCCCACCCGGCCGGCTGCAGCCTGGGTACCTCATCACCCGGCGTGGGGGGTGGTTAAGAGGCACACCTGCCGCATTCGTCGCCCATCGCTCACGACGTCCTCCACTATGTCCTCCAGCATCTCTTACATGAGTCCTACACCCTTTCAATAGTTCTTTGGTCCACTGACCCTTCTGTTTTTGGCGAGGTTCATCGAGGTCCCCGCCATCCTTCCAGAGCCGTTCCCTTTTCGGGCCTCTGGAGGCACCCTCCCTCCAGCTCCATTTTCCTTCACCACCTCCTCAGAGCCCTGCTGCGGCTCTCTGCCACCTGCAGGGAAAGCCCATTGCCGTAGCCTGGCGCCCAAGGCCGTCCCGCCCACAGCCCCTGCCTACTCTTCACCTTTCCGCGGTGGCCTGACATTATCCTTCAAACACACGTCCCATCCTGACACGCTCCCCCACCCGGGGTCCCCTCCTGCTTCCCGTTTGGCCTCTCCGGTCCCTACCTCTGATGGGAATCCTCAGAGCTGTCATCCTGGGTGCGAACAGCGGTTCAGAATCGGAGACAAAAGTCTGTTGGGGTCCGAGGTGGCCAGGTCAGGGTGCGCATAGGATGGTCTGTGGGGTGGGACCTGCTGGCCTGAAACTTGCCTCTGCCACTCGTGCGTCAGCTCCCTTGTCAATAAAGTAGACTCAACTTTCCTTGTCAAAATCGCAGACCTCCGTTTTTTTTAACGGCCAGGGGATGATAGCTCAGATTGTGTGCTTCATTCCCAGCGCTGGGTGTGGGGAGGTCCCCATCTTGGCGCTGGACTCAATCACAATCACCTGGACAGCTTCCAAAGCACCCTGAAGCCGGGGCTCCACCCTCAGAGGTTCTACTTCAATTGGTCTGGGGTGGGCCCCAGGCGTCGGCATTTTTCAAGCCCTCAGGTGATTGCGATGTGCAGCCAGGGAGAAAAACCATGGCCTAGATGTTGGACAGCCTCCTGATGCGGGTTCAGACGCACGTGGGAAGGGTCCCAAGTGTAGATCCTCTGCTTGGGCCTAAGTGTATGCCTTGCTGGGGGCCAACCGCATGCCCTGCAGCCGTAGATGACCATATGGGAAGCCCAGGGCTGGACCCCTTCAGTTTCCCGCCATGAGAGGCGGTGGTCAATGGCAAGCAGACCGGGAGTCTTTCACGCATGCGCGATATGTGGCGGCCGTCTCTCGCTAGTGCTCCCTGGGTATGTGAGGCTTTTCCCTTCTCTGCGTCTGTTTTCTCATCTGTTCTTTGGATTCAGAGCATCTCTGAATTGACTACAGATGAGTGAGATTTGTGGGAGGTACCCTCAGTTCCTTAGGGCGAGGCAGACTTCCCTAGGAAGGTTCTAGGATAGAGTGGAAAGAATTTAATCCATGGAGATGTGCTACCTTAGTCAGGTCTCCTTACTTCTCTGAGCTTCAGTGTCCTCACCAGTAAAACCAGGACTCTACCTTCTAGAATGTTCTACTATGAGCATGAAATAAGTAAATGTCTACAAAGCCCCTTGTGCAACACCGAGCACGTAATAGTTCAGTAAATTGCTTTCCTTTCAAGAATGCCACTCTTAGCTCACAGTGTTTTTAATGTGACATCAAATAGGGACAACAAGACTCAGCCTATCCAACATAAGTAGTGAGTTGCTGCTTATAGGCTGAAGCCCCTCGATCATCTCCTGGACCCCACGTCCCTCAGCAGGACGTTGGCTACCTCTTCATCTCTGTGTCTCAGCCAAACCGCACGAGACCCCAGACTTTCTACACGAGAGGGTCTTGGGAATGACAATATGGTCAGAAGGGAGGTGTTGTGAAGAGTTTTGCATGCGGTCACAGTATTTGCTTTTGAGCTGGATGTTTTCTTGGGGGGCTGGGGAGAATCACGTAGTGCCTGGCACAAAGGCAGTACCGATAACTGGATGCCAAGTGAACGGACTAGCCTTCCCTATTCACGACGTGCCCCTCCTGCCCGATGGAGTCATGGAAGAAGTGAAGGTTAAGAGCGTAAGAAATAGTTCTGTTTATTGACTAGAAGATGGTATAAAATTACAGCAACCTGCAGGCATTCTGGGCTTTCGGGAAGGGACATGCAGTGCTGGGCTCTTAGCAGGAGATGGAGTGGAGGTGTGGGCCAGCGGGTATCGGCTCCCTTCCTGGGCAGTCGAGGGCCTTGCACCACCAGCACAGATGCTGGTGTGAGAGAGAATCATCGGTCCTTGCCTCTGGGGACAAAGGTCGTGGGCAGTTTGGGTCACCAGATGGTGCCATGCGTGATACTTCAGTCCTATCCTACCTACGTTAGGTGCTGGCTCCCCCAATCTAGTCATGGCAGTTCATGTTGCTCATTCTTCCAACCAAAGGAAGGGAAACAGGCACGTTGGTTTGGGAGGCCGTCCGAGGATGGTGTGCATTTGGCTCAGGTCATCTTGCTCCCAGATACCTCAAGGTCTGCTGGACCCGGAAGCACTGGGCTGGGGGCAAGCAGAAAAGTGTGCACGACGGTTTAAGCTCAAGCAGAGGGACCTTCCATGGGGCTGCAGTGTGAGGAGATGAGCATGCTTCCAATTTCATCTTGTCTCTCTCAAGAAGAGAGAGGAGGAAGAGGTGGCAATCAGAGGCTGAGCCACGTGACGCTGGGTTCCACAGAAAGTCTTCGGCAGAGAATTCTCCCAAAGTGTAAGAGGTGTTTCTGTCCCGAGAGTCGGTGTGTAAGATCGGAACGAGGGCAGATCAGGGTGTCAAGGTGGTGGTCGTACGACGTCTCTGAGAGCCAGATGGCTATGTCCGCAGTTACATGACATTTTGGAAGAGCTGGAGGGACCTCATGATATTGTCATCCTAGGAAGGGAGGAGGGGGGAGAGAGGGAGGGGTGAGAATTCTCCGAGGCTCCTCTGGTGAGCAAACTTCCAGCAGAAAGGAGTCTGCAGGGGCAGGAGGAACCAGGGGACAAGTGGTAGGGACCTAGAAAACAATTGACACAAGGCAAGAAGCACCTTGGGAAATCTGGAAGGAGCGAATTATCTAGTGAAACGGCGACTATTGCTTCTTTTAAGCAGTTCTGGGCAACTGCATTTTATCAAATGATTTTTCTACATCCATTGAGACGATCGTATATATATTTTTCTTTTTTATTCTATTACGTCATTAATTACATTGATTAATTCTTGGCTATTAAACCAAGCTAGCATTCCTTTAATAAACCCCATTTCTTCATGATGTATTATGCTTTGTACACATAGCTGGATTTGATCTTTTTTGCCTCTATGTCCAAAAGGGATATTATTAGCCTGAAATTTTTTTAAATTTCATAATGGCTTTGTCGAGTTTCCAGATTAGAGTTATTATAATCTCATAAATCCAGTTGAAACATTTTCCCTCTTTCTCTATTCTCTGAGTTTATCTAAGATTAGTAACACTTCTTCCTTAAATGGAAGAATTTACCAGTGAAGGCATCTGAGCCTGCCATTTTTTCTGTGGGAAAGTTTTAAATTACAGATTCAATTTTTTCTTTAATGGACATAGGACTATTCAGAGTTTCAATTTCTTTTTTTTTTGTTATCGTTAGTGTTGATAAGTTGTATTTCATGGGTCAGAGAAGATAATATTTTGAATTAAAATATAATGATAATATATCGAATTTTTGAGGTTCTGAAGTAGTACTCAGCTAAAGCAATAGAGGAAAACTTATTTTTTTAAAACCTAGAGAATTGAATTGAATTGAATTAAAAAAAAAAAAAAAAACAAAGGGAAGGAAATGATTTAGAGCCCAAATTAATGAAACAGAATGCAGACCTACAATAAGAATATCAACAAGGACAAAAATTGATTCTGGGTATATGAAATCTTTAATAGTTTCTAAAACAGTGACGTATTATTGCCTAGTCATTAAGCATATATATCGGTTCTAGAGTCGTGCTGCATAGACTCATCCTGGCTTGTCACTTACCAGCTGAGTGTCCTTAGGCAAGTTATTTAATCTCTTTGTGCCTCAGTTTCATCATGTGTAAGATGGCATTGATCATACTATCTATTTATATAGTAGGTTTTGAAAAAAAAGTGAGTTAATTAATGAATAGCTATAGAAGTCACTAATGTGAGAAACTGATTAAAAAACTGTTAAGCAAAGTAAAAAAAAAAAAGCATACTACAGCAGGGCACGGTATATAAGATTAGAAGGATGAAGTTCGTCTTCCATCTCTGTCACTTATTGTGCCTTAGCTTAGCCTCTTAACCTTGCAGTGCCTCCATTTTTCTCTTATTTAAAATGAGTATGATGAATAGACTGCTGTTCAGCCAGTTTGTAATGATTAAAATGTTGAAATATCTCTAACCTGTTGGTGAATAGCTGTTGACCTTAGCCTCCTTCCCCACTCTGCCCACCGTCCTCCCAGCATCTTCCCCTCTGGCTACTTGGTAACCAGCTCAGGATGCCTGGACCACCCAGGGATCCATTCACCAACAGGTTAATAACCCATTTAACAGAAGTCCGCTAGGGCACTGCTCTAGGGCATTGGGTCACGGTCGGTTCGGAGTGGTCAATTCTCAGTCCATTCTAGCTATTAAATAGTTGGACCATCACCCTGGATATAGCACCTCTACCTCTCAGGCTGGTTGTGAGGTTCATGCAATGTACCTGAGACTCGGCAGGTGCTCAGCATGTGTTAATAACTTCTCCCCTTTCTGGTGTTTGCGGTTCTGTTTGGGTGGAGCTCAGAGTAACTGTGTACCTTTCTGAAGTAAGGTAGGGCATAAATGCATTTCTCTAAACTAGATGGAAGCACTTTTTTTTTTTAAATTTAGTTTCTGGTGGACTCTGGGGGCAGTCTGTCCTTTATAATGAAGTTGTGGTTCAAAGTCCGGCAGCATCAGCATCACCAGGGATGGTGTCAGGAAAGAAGCAGCTCCAGCCCCATCCGGAGACCTACTGGGTGAGAATCTGCATCTTAAGGAGAGCTTCAGGGAGGTTGGTTTGCACATCAAAGGTTTAAAAGCATCAGTCCAGATCCAGGGCATTTGTGTTAAAAATGACGATTTCTGGAAACCTCCACCCCAGATCTAGAGTCTCTGGGATTGAAGCCTGGAAAATGCACATTTTCTGAACCAACCCAGACACTTCTTTTGTACACTGTGCTTTGAGAATCACAGCTTTCGATTTTTTTTTTCCAGCTACTCCTTCATCATCTGGGGAGTGGGTCAGCAAGCCAGAGGCAGGTTGAAAAATGATGGCGTAGCCTACTTGGGAAGTCTGTAGTTTCAGAGAGACCCCTCTGGGCTTCTTAGGTTCTCTGGCTAAGCCTGTGCTCGGCCAAGACCAACCACTGGTCATTGTAGGGAGTGGAGGTTGTTGCTGGTGTTGGACCTGGGGTGGTGTCAACAAGCCCCATACTTCCTTTCCTAGATTTAGAGATACTGTGCCCTGAGATCTTTCCTTACCTCCTGACAAGATTCAAGAAATTCATCTAAAGTCACAATCCCATCTTTATTTTTGTCCATTTTCTGAAAGACACAAAAGGAAGCATTTTAAATAACCTGGTAATCTGCATCCCCAAACTTGCTTTTTACTAACCCAGAATTCACTGGCCAGACACCTCTGGTCTTTTACTGGCCGGACACCTCTACCCAGACCCTGGTTACAGCACGTGACCTTCCTTAAAATTAAAAGGTATGCTGACAGCCTGTCATGTACTCTCCACACTTTTCTAGCCTGCCCATCTGGCAAAAGGAACGCCGGACATGAGAGTTTCCACTTCCATCTCTTACTGTGTGACCTCGAGTGAGTCTTTAAGCCTCTGTGAGCCTGATTTTTCCATCTGCAAAGTGAGAGGATTAGACTAGAATAAACTCTGGCTTTCTTTGGTACTCTGCTGCTGGGTTAATTTTTTACTAAATGATCACTATGATCTTTTACTCTTCTATTCATGAGTCAAACCGGCCACCCACTCTACCAGAGCAAGGCTAAACTCTCCAGCTTAAAGACCTCACAGTCCATCCCGTCATGGTTTCCAACCTTATTTCCCCTTACTCCCCAGACACAAATGCTCACCACCTACACACATGCGCTCAATGATGTCTTCTGTGTTTCCTCAGATACCCCACGAATTTTTATGGAACTTAGAGTCTGTGTTATACCACATTTACATTTCTGTTCTCTTCGGTCGTTTATACCAGTCTGCTTCATGAGATCGTCTGTTCCTGGAGAACAATATATTTGCAATTCTATCCTCTTTCGTACAGTGAATAGTCCAGTGGTGTGGACACAAAACACTGCTTGGATGCTGTGAGCGGACTGATCTCAGTTGAACTTACAGCTCGTGTCAGGGCGTGTACACCTACCTGGAAGAAGACATCCACGTGCTGTCTCGGAGTGTCTTCTTTGAGCACAGGATATGTGTATTTCCCCATCATGTCGTAGATGGCTTTGACAATGTCCATCATCTCCTGGAGAGGGCATGGAAGCACAGTGTAGGAACCATTGTGAATGAAATATCCCCCTTATGAATGAAATTGACTAAAGGGACTTTCTTCAGCTGGTGAGAGGGAGTTAGAAAACAAGCTGAATGGGCTATATTCTGGGAGCCTTCTCCTCCAGAGAGGGCGGTGGAAAATTCTCATTGCCTTCAGAAGCTCCTGGGCAGGTAACCTCTCCTTGAGCATTATCCTCAATGTGGGGATGTATGTGGGATTGGGGTGGACATGTTTGTGTACTGATTGCCCCACACTCCACTTTTGGAAGACCTACTCCTCACTCCATAATTCCTCTGAATGGTTGGGCCCAGGTGGCTGTTCCTATACAGGTGATTTGTCTCTGTGACCACACTTTATTGAAACTAAAGTGGACGTCTGAATAAAGCTGAGCTACTCGGTAAATATTACACAATCTACTATTTTGTAAACAGATTTTTAAACTATAATGTATCATATGAATTTTTCCATCTTATTACTCTTGCATGATTTTAAATGGCCACCTGTATTTCCATTGTATGTTATTTACCAGAATTCATTGAACACATCTGCTATTAGTGGTTATTAGGGTTTGCACATTTTGGGGATTGTTTACCATTTTATCTTCGGCACCTGGAACACCTAATAAGCTCTCAAATATATATCGAGCAAATACATTATGGAATGATTGAGAAATGAAAATGGGGAAGAACCTAGCAGGGTTGAGGTGAGATCGGAGCTCAGGAAATGGGATATAACAGGATGCTATCGATAGATGCCTGGATACAGTAGGTACCACCGTGAGTTTTGAGATAGACCTGTGAGTATTTCACTGGAGAGACACCACGTGTCCTTTGAGGCTTTAAAAGTATCAAGCCATGAGGATGCAGAAATTATTCATGATGAATTCTTGAGGGAGGGCTGTACCTGCCATCACCCCCACTCTGTGGTTTTATTAGCAGGCAAAATAGGCGCAGCCAACACGATCCAACTGTACTCTCTTCTTCATTAAAAAAAAAAAATCTCCCTTTTCTCTTCCAGGTGATATCTGCAATTTGACTACCCCAACTTTTAGCTTTCACCTGTGGCTGTTAACCTGTTAAAATGCAAGTTCCGCTGGGAAGAGTAACCCTATGCTGAAATAAACCATTTATACCCTATTTAGAATGTGCACTGAATATGTGTGACTCAGCGAGAATGAATGAATCTGTTTAGTCCTTTCTCAGCACTTGGGCAAAGGGCAGGGCAGGGCAATGGGGAGGTCCAAGGTGGCCTTCCTCATTTTTCCAGGAACCAGTTCTGTTGGCCCCAAAGCCGCTCTCTCCTCATTCAGACAAGTCCATCCTTATGACGGGGACTCAATTTGATTAGATGCCATCCTTGTAGCTCCCCCGTGCCCCTGGCTCTGGCTCACTTACCTCTTTGTTTATGTATCCATCTTTATTGATGTCATACAAATTAAATGTCCACCTTAGCTTCTCGTGGACAGTTCCTCTCAGTAAAATCGACAAAGCGGTCACAAAGTCCTGAGAAGCAGAAGAGGCACGAGTGACATTAACCACTGTGAGTGACATTAGCCACCCAGCCAGCAGGTGGGGTAAAGCTCTGTCTTGACGTCCAGCTCTGAGACTGCTTTTACGAAACGGTATCTCCCTTGTCCTCCATCCCCTGAAGGATACGGCCAAGTTCAATGAGGAACCTCCCCCCTACCCCGCGTCCATTCCCTTTCCTGCCCCACTGTTTGGGAAGGAGCCTGCTTGGGGAAGAATGGAGCTCCGTGCATGCTAACACCTCCAGACACAGGTCAACACAGCCTTCTCTGGAGCCACCTTATGCCAGGGCCGTGATTATCATATGACTGGCAGCACAGTGTCGCGGCTATGACCATGGACTCTAGACACGTCCAACCTGAGTGCAAATCCCTTCTTTACCACTTCCTAGCCCTCTGACCTTGGGAAGCCGCTCCGCTCAGTCTCCCTTTGCCTTATTCTCCCTCCTCTTCTGTAACTGGTAATAAACATTAGTGTCCTACCTTGTGGGGTTATGGTGAGGATTGTAGGAACTAGTAAATGCAAAGCGCTGGTGCAGAGCCTGCCACACGGCCAGCCCCGTGTGCACGTGAGGTAGGAGACTGTTCCCGTCAGTCCCTCGAGACCCTGCGTTCCTGGAAAGTTGCTTCCCCTCTCTATCCCTAGGAAATGCTTACTAAATAGATAAAGGTTTCTTTGTCCTGACTGAGGGCATCTGATGATGTCCTTAGCACTCCACGGTTTGGAGGGAGACGGAATGGGGAGTTGGGGATTCCCTGAGACACGCGTACCTCAAACTTCACGGAGCCCGTCTGGGTGGTGTCGAAGGCGTGGAAGAGGTAGTGGGCGTAGGTGCTGGCATCTGCAAGGCAGAGAAGGAGAGGCCGGTGATGGGGGCGGGGGCTCCACGGAGGGGAGCGAGGTCACTTAGAAACGGTAAGCAAGAGAAGAGAGTGATGCTGGCGGGAGAGAAAGGAGAAAACCACGGCGTGGGAAAGCCGCTGGGTGAACGGGGACCCGTTTGGCTCTCCTGGGGTTTAGGTGGGAAGTCCCAGCGGAAGCCCAGGCAGGCCCTTGCCCCTCACCTAGCCACCCCCAGAGAAAGACCCCGCTGCCTGCCCGGGTGTGTAACCCTGGGTGGATGAGTGGCACGGTGACTGTAGAGACGCTCTTCCGAGTGGCAGTGCGATGCCAGGGAATGAGCACTCGTGAGGGAGCTGGCAGGCTGGGCTGTGTGACCGCAGGCGCCCAGCCTCTCTGGGCTTCAGTTTCCCATCTCTGTGCAACGGGATGCAGCAAGACCTAGCTCTTACCGTTTTTGTAAAAATGTATCAACCTGTTCACATAGTCACATCCTCAAAACCACCATTAAGCCTGCTGCCACATCGTCAACACTCAGTGAAGAATAGCTCAATAGAACTCACTCAACGATGGGAGCTTCCAGGGCCTGAATGGGTCAGAACCACGCCCCTCCCCCGCCCAGCTTGAGTAGGGGCCCCGTACTGGGTCTCACACCTGGTGAGGCTCCTGTCTGCTGCTGAAGAGCCTGTGGGAAGCAGAGCCCAAGAAGCATTTGGGACTCGTGGGTCTCTTTGTCCTCAGAACCCAGGGAAGGGTCCCGTAGGAGACAGCTTCTGGGGGCAGGAAGTACGGTGGCATGTGATTCACGGAAGCTGCAGGAAGAGCTACTGACATCCCAGGCCCACAGGTTCAGAGTGGGTTCCCGCAGGAGCCAGGCTGGGCAGTGGGCCGCCGTGGGCCCGGCACCCCTGTTCGCCTAGATCCCTGAGCACTTTATGGATTAGTTCACTTTTAGGGCCTCTGGCATTTACTAAGTTTCTTTTTCAAAATTCTAGCTTGCTTCGGCTGTTGCAAGAAAAAGGATGGAGAGTGTGTGGCATAATGGTGGCTCTAAGGTGACAAAGGTTGACATCAGACACTGATGGGATCTCATCCTGGTCCGTCACTCGCGAGCCATGTGATCTCGAGTAAATCGCTTGGCCTCTCTGAGACGTAGTTGCCCCCATCCGGGATGAAAATACCTGTTTTCTAGAGCTGTTATGAGACTTTATAATGTTGCCTTGTCGATCTCTCCTCTCCTGGTGGGAGTCTGTTTTCAGAGCTTTTTTCTGCTAACGCTTCAGCAAAGCCCCCATCTCGTGATAAGGGGGGGACTCTTGCTCTGTCTCCCCAGCGCTGAGGCGGAGGCAGATAACAAGGCGCATGAACACAAAGGTGGAGAGAGGAAGGCTGTCCACCAGAGAGGGGGTGGGGCAGGATCTTTTTTAAGGTCAGACTCACCTCCGTGAGGGAAGAACTGAGCGTAGATCTGCTTGAATGTCTCCTCGTTGACCACACCGCTGGGGCACTCCTGCGTGAGGGGACAGGGTCAGCAAGGGTGTCTGCGGGCCCACCCCTGGAGGAGTAGACTGGGCCCAGCCCTGGGGTCTGGGGTCCCTTGTGACCTCTGGTGGGCTGGGACTTCCTTGTCTCCCAGGTGAGTGGCTGAGAAGCAGCCCCAGCTTAGGACTGAAGCTGCTTCGCAAAATGATGAGACTTTATCAGAGCATGGGCACTGGGGCGTGGAAAGAGTTTGGACCTTGGGATGAGAAAGACCTGGGTTTGGTTCCTGGCTCAGCGGCTTCTAAGCCTTGTGACTCTGGACGAGTCTGTCTCCGATCCCCAGTGTCCTTATCTATCAAATGGGGCCAACAGGACCTTCCCAACAAGGCCAGTATGCGGATTAATGCATGAAATAATATGGAACATCAGGACAGCGGCATTTGGGCTCACATGGCAGTCTCTGTGAGCTTGGTCAGAGGCAGACCTACACCCCATTATTTCTGGGGCACCAACAACATCGAGAGCGTGAGTCGGCTACACTAAGGTCGGAACCCAGGAAGGGCGACTTCTCTGAGACTGAGCCATCCCGCAACGTCCTGGGCTGTCGGCCAGTTTCCCACCCACTGAGACCGTCTCGTTCTTGCCCCGAGTCTGTCTTTCCAGCCAGGTGACCGTGCTCTCATATCCCTTTCTAGAATTAACCTTTCTTTACAACTGCACACATGGAAGCACTCCCTGACGGGCCCCCTTGGCATTGGGGACCGCCCAGCCCCAGGTGGGACGCCCACCTGAGCCCCTGGAGGCCTGTGGGTCTTACGTTTTTGAAGCCTCGATACAGGACCTGAAGCTCGCTCTTGGTGAAGTTGGTCTGGGCCTCAAGCTGCTCCAGTCCCTCGGGCCGATGGCAAACCATGGTCATCTCCAACTCGTCTTCGATCTTATCTGGAACCAGAGGAGATGACATTGGAGCGGCTGACCTCAGTGGTCACAGTCTGGGCTGTCAAAAGGGTGACCTGGGTCATAGGGTCGTGGGCTGGGGTCACACGGCAGATGATCTAGTTGCCTTCTGTGTCACAGTCAGTCCAGCCATTTCTCCAGGAGTGTCAGACATCACATGGGGAGGGAGCCTCAGAGCCGGAGACAAAACGTGTTCCAAGTGGAGATAAGGGCAGAAATGCTAAAAACGAGTCCATGTGAAAACACTGCCCTTTCTTTTGAAGTAACTTTTTTGCATATTCAATTTGCTGCCCACTGAACCATCTGAATATTCTGGAGATGCAGGTTAAGTGAGCAGATAGAGTAATGCCCTCCAAACAGCAAAAGGAAACAAATCTAGGTAAAAAAAAAAAAACATAGCGTAAACTCTCACCATTTGGGACAACTAGAGGAAGGCTAGGGTGACTTAGCAAAAAATTCAAATTATGTCATGTTAAACATTAATTTAAAAATATGTTAAATATTAATTTAAAAATATCATACAATATTATTTTGTAAAATTTACTAAGTATCCTTAAATGGTAGAAAAATGACTTACATGAGAACTACTTTTTTTTTCAGAAAGCTTCTGAAGCGTTCGAAGGGGTCTAAAAACAGTTGTCTTAAGCAGTAGTTTAACTGTTCCTCTTACACGTACTACAATGCAGTGTAATTTTGCACTAGTTATTTAGAAAGTTGTCAGTCAATTAAAGCAAGA
>CM053515.1:4637012-4684356 GCA_028627145.1 Eidolon dupreanum
TGTAGAGGAGGGCTCCTCTTAGGCTTCTGTCTAGCAGCCTGCTTCTTGCCTGTTGCACTTGGCCTTGGTGGGATCTTAGGATAAAGTGTCATGACTGCAGCAGGTTAATGCAAACCTGGCTGAGCACTAGCCCGTATTTAATTGCATCTGGCCAATGAGTGCATTGCATGTTTGGGGATCTTTACTTAGGTGGTTCTTGAGGAAAATTGAGGGCATGTATATCAAGCAATTTTTGAATTATGTCTCTATTAGCATCTGTGAATATCTCCCTGGGGAGGCCAGGAAAGCTCTATTAGCAGAGCAGTTTAAAGCAGGATTGGAGGAAGCAGTGGGGGATACCCCACAGGGAACAATAATTATAAACAGCGCTTCCATGTAAACAGGCCTTAATGGGTTTTCTATATTGAATTCCTCAAGAGTGATGTCTCAGCACCCACTCCAGGGCCGTACTCCTGAAGTGTCGGGAACTGAGGCAGAGGCTGGGTGGGCCCTGCTGGCTCCTTGGGTACCAGAATCCTCTCAGACCATGGCAATGCTGAGCTGTGGGTAACGTGATGATAATGGCATTGTTGTGTGACCTTCAGGAAGTGACCTTGGGCAAGTCATTTCCTCCCATTGCGCCCTTGTAGAACATTTACTAAGTGTTAACAAAATGCTCTCGCACAATTAATTTCAATTAATCCTCCCAACATCCTACAAGGTGTATTATATGATCCCATTTTACAGATTAGAAAACTAAGTCTCAGGGAAATAACTTGCTCAGAGTCATTAGCCAATGAAAGGCAGAGATGAGGTTTAAATTGTGGCCTCTGACTCCAATTCTGGGATTATTTCCATGGCTCCAGTTCATTTCCATGCTCTTCAGGATCTTGTCCAGCTAAACATTCTACGAAATATACTTTTTCGATGCCAGAAGCTTGGCGATCTCATCTTGGCTTTTGCAACACTGCCTCTGCTTATTCTGACTCTAGCAGCCATGGGAACAGAAATGCCACTCATGAGTTGTTGTGTGTTTTACGGCTTCTGATGGTTCCAGTGTTCTAGGGGTTATAGCTGAGGCCCAGTGCACACATAAGGAATCCTAACTCATGGTCAGTTGTCATGGTGATGGTGCCATAGAGAAAGGCTGTGGTCCTGGCTGGGTCAGATCCTTTCTGCCCACCTGGGAAGCAAGTACCTCATGAGTCTTCTTATACGGAGTGAAACCATGGGATCGTGAAAACTTCAAGGTTAGACAGACATTAGCTGTCACTCGGTGTTTTTTAAACTCCTGTAAAGGTGAGGGATTCTTTAATCACAGGAAATTTTGCAGGAAGGCTGAGTAGGCAAAATAGACGAAAGCGGCCAGATGCTGGATTAGAGCGAGAAAGCAGGAGAAGGCTGTTTTCCTCCCCCAAATCTCATAAGGTGTTTTTGCAGATCACCATTTAGAAACTCAGATCTAATTCAAACTGCTCACTTTACAGCTGGCCAGGGTGAGCCCAGAGGTGGACACCAATGTGCCCGAGGGACAGGGCTGAGCCTGGAGTCCAGGTCTACGGATATGCTGCCCAGGGCTCTTGTCTTAATCACATAAAAATGGCAATGAGAGGGCCTCAGGGTTGAGCTTGAAAGGATTCTCAGGTTCTTTGCTATGAACCAGGATGATCCCTAACTTGCATATTCATCCATTCACCAGTTTTTACTAAGCATATACTTATTTACTAAGAATAGAGAACTTTCTCTATTCTTAGAATATTCTCTGAAATATCAGGGGATGACTCCGGGGCAGGCCAGAGAGGAATGGCAAGCTTCTGGAAATATTTAGGATGAGTATTAGGAAGGGAATAGAGAGGTTTGGAGAAGGAGCCAGGTTTTGGAGGAAAACAAAGGCCCACTGGAGAGGAGTGAGAAGTAATTCTGTGTATGGGATGGGGTGTAACTGTCCTTGCTGGTGGAATGGGAAGCCTCTGTCTTGGGTCCCCAGTGTATTCTGAGGTACGAGGAAGCTTTGGTGATAAGTCCCTGGCCTCGTCATTCAGTCCTTATTTCTTCATTCATTTCAACTTCCTGAGCATCTGCTGTGTGTTGGGTGCCGTGCTGGGCAGAAGGAATATGTGATGAACAGGGCAGACATAATTACTGTCTTCCTGAGTCAGCCCCTCCCCCAAGCCTCCCCTTTGACTGCAGGATAAAGGCATTCATTCATTTGTTCATTCATTCAACACACATTTGTTCTTGGTGCCAGAACCAACTCTGTACTTAAAGTCTATTCCATCAGGAGGCACAGCTTGGAGTCACTCCTGAGGGGACAGGTCACCTCAACCATCTCCTCTCTTTTAAAATAAGCAAACATGAAAACACCTAACAGTCTAAGGCCACTATACTATGTTAGCACCATAATCGGAGGAAAATATTTCACTCAAGCTCTTCATAAACAAATTCGCCGATGAAATGATTGCCTAAGCAGGGATCTGCTTTTCGAGTCATTGGGGATCAATTGGAGTGCAGAAGAAAGGGAGCACAGGCTAGAAAAGTTTTGATGGAGATGGATTAAAAGCAGGGAAGTCAGGGAGAGAACGAATGGAAAGACCAGCCTGAGTGGGCATCACAGTAGAAGGCTCTGGGGAGCATGAGAGAGGTTTGGGGTGCTGGAGCTGGATAGAGAGAAGACAAGGGGCACCGAGAAGGAAGGTAAAGGGGGAGGGGAGGAATCTATGGGCAGCTCTGACTTTTTAATCTTTAAATGCTGCCTTGAAGGAAATAAAGGAACGATACTGCAGTGCTTACTCATTTCAAGGGCATTGGATCAATGTAATACTGCATTGAAAATACTCAACAAATGATTGAGTGTGACACTGAATTCTAGTTCAGAAAATCTCAAATGTCTAGCCCAAGAGATGCTCGAAGAAGTAACCAGACAGGCCGTTCTTTACAGCCAGGCTTGTGGACACTGAGGCAAAGGCTGGGTTTCTCCCTGGGCCTGGTTTTGTCTGGGGGATGGAGTTCTGGCCACAGCTCAAGTACAAGGTGGGCTGCTGTGACTTCCTTCTGCAGTGTAGAGTCTCTAGAGATTGAAGCACAAAGAGCAGTTGATAAACTGTGAATTAGCTAAGCAGACTCCTAAAGGCCAATGATTACAGGGTATAACTTACTGGACGCCCAAGTGCACCACAGAAGGTCAAGTGCTTGCCTCAGACCTGGCTGACTCTCCTTCCTGAGGAGGCTGACTTGCCTCCCCTCTGTCCCTACCTTTCGCTCTCATTCCCACTTATCTACCTCTTTCTTCTCTGCCACTTCTGACCTTTTCTCTTCCCTCTTCTCTCTTTTCTTCAACCTCTCACCTTCCTATCTTATTTCTCCTCTTTCTCTCCCATTTCTTTTGTAGTTGAAAATATCATGGACTGTCTAAGCAGATTTATTGTATTCCTTAAGTAGATTTTATATTCACTTTTCTTAGTATAAAACAAGGTGGTTATCCTCCTGTGTTAGTACGCAGGAATATGCATCATTATCTTTAGCTTCTGAGCGCTGGTGTTACAATACTACTCAGCCCTGTGAGTAAACATAGAATTTGGGGTGTATAGGCAAGCAACGAGCCCCTTCACTTTGTATTGCAAGGGATTGTTTTAAAAAGTGAAAATTTATTCATATATTACTTGTGCCATTCCTATGTAAATAAACAGGAAAATATGTTTTTCCAAATCAGGTGAGTTGAACATTTTATATTTCTCTTTCTCTGAAGAACCTCAAATCAGTTTTTATGCAATTGCTTTGACATGTATGTGGCTCCTACTATTTCTCAGAATCTATGATCATGGATAGAAAAAGACATTTTTAAAAGGTTTATTATGCTTGCTAGGACAGACTGCAAAATACCAGCTATTTCATACTAGCAAATCTAGTATGTCTAGGTGCTGGATTTTAGGAGATTTTTATCAGCTGCAGGATGGGTTTGGGGAAATGCGGGCAGGTAGCAGACTGACCTGGAGACAGTCCCATTCTATTGCTCAGGCTAGGTGTCTTCAGGCTGTGGCCACTAGACCTGGGCAGCTCTGGATAGCCCTCTGAGAGCCGAAAGGCTGGGAAGGCTTCTGAACACAGAGTGCATATCCTCATTGAAAGAGGGCAAGTCTTGGCTGTCCCCTTGCTGGTGATACAAGTAGAAAACTCTTTGAGACAGAACCAGGAGACCATCGAGAGCAGGAGATGGGGTTGTTCTCATGGGGGATAAGAGGACTGAGGAAACCCTTCCCATTTACCTTGAAGAGGTATGTCCTGAGAATATCATAAACCTTGACAATGTAACAATGATAATATAATGAACAGACTTAGTAAATAGAGAGAAGGATGGGAGAAGTAGAGGAAATAAAGTGTTGTTGTCTTCTGATATTTCAGAGAAGGTAGGCAGTAGACACTACTTAAAGCTAATATTTAAATAAAATAATTACCATGTAAAATATCACTATACCAACAAAAAGTAAAAAATATCTAACGAAATCTGGAGGTAGAAAGAAGAAAAAGAGACAAGAGAAAAGTTTGGGCCTAACTTTGTTGAGGAATAATCCACTCAAGTTAATTTGTTTATTCAGTGGTAGGAGGGTACATAAACTCTGCGTGTGTGTGTGTGTGTGTGTGTGTGTGTGTGCGCGCGCACGCGTGTGTAAGCAAGGCCAGGCTCCAGGAGAGAATCCATTCCTTGTGACTTCCAGCTGCTGGTGTCTGCCAGCACTCCTTGACTTGTGGCCACATCACTTTAATCCCCGCCTCCACCTTTCCATCACCTTCTGTCTGTCTGTGTCCAATCTCTGTCTTCCTCTCTTGTATGACTCTTATGATGGCATATAGGGCCCAACCAGGTCATTCAAGAAAATATCCTCATCTCAAAGTCCTTAACTTACTCACGCCTGCAAAGAACCTTCTTCCTTATCAGGTGACATTTATAGGTTCCTGGGATTAGAGCCTACAGTCTTTGGTCTGCACACATGATTCTGCACACTACAACCTGAGTGTATTAGGTTATGAGTACTTTACTAAGAGGAATAACACAAATATCTGATGCATAGAAATAGCGATATTCTCAACGCTTTATTTTGCTGTATTTGAACGATGTATTTAGAAAGTGCTCTGGTGTGGGACTCAGGAGACTTGAACTGAGTCCCGAAATTGTTGCTGCCTAGTCATGTGGTCTTGAGGTCAAAGCCCCAGAGCCTCATTTTTTTCTTAAACTTTAATAATAATGTAAGATCCTTATATCTCACAGAATTTCTTTGCTGTCCAGGTAAAATACTCTCTGGGTGTGGGTTCTTAAGCTATACAGTACCAGACAGGCACTGAATCTATAAGAAATGGGTTAAAGCTAGATTTGTGTGGGTAGTTGGCTTCATGTAAACCATATTTCAAATTTTTGCCATCAATTGGATCCAGCAAACTTCCAAAGTAAAACTGCACGTGCGCCTCACTACTTCAGTTAATGCTTTGACCTGGAATAGCAAATCATGTCTGAAGTTACCATGGCAGAGCCAACAGACACTTCATTCAATCCTCACAACAACAATATGCCGCATTACTACCATTGTTATGGGTTGCCCTGTGTCATCTAAAAGACAGACTGAGGTCCTAACCCCGGGACCTGTGAATGTGACCTTATTTGGAAATGGGGTCTTTGCAGATGTAACTAAGTTAAGATGAGGTCATTATAACACAATATGACTGGTGTCCTTATAAGAAGAGGAAAATACCATGACACACAGAGACACACAGGGAGAAGATGGCCATGTGAAGATGGTGACAGACAGGAGTTATGCTCCCACAAGCTAAGGAACACCTGGGGTTATCAGAAACTGGAAGAGGCATGGAGGATTCTCCTCTAGGGGCTTCGGAGCGAGCATGGCCCTGCCAACACATGTTTTTGGACCTCTAGCCTCCAGCACTCTGAGAGAATAAATTTCTGCTGTTTTGAACCACCCATTTTGAAGTAATTTGTTACAGAAGCCCTAGGAAATTAATATAACCATCATCCTCATTTCTCTATTTTTACAAATGAGAAAAGCTGGAGAAGAAAAGGACCTCACCCAAGGTCACATAACTGATAAATGGCACATCCAGGATTGGAACCCATCTCTCTTGACTTTGGGCCCAATATCTATACCATTTCAAAATTACTACTGAAAAATAAAATAAAAATGAGGTCAAGAAAGACGACTGATGGGTTCTTCAGAGATGTTCCACCGCTCTCCTTAGAATGACTGTATCATGTTGGTCCTAGTGTATTTGGCAGGAGGTAGTATTCTCCCCTTAGTATGCACATGAGTGAACAGAGTTTCTCATATCACATAACACACTAAAAATGGCATTCTGGAACACAGGGTGAAGGCTGTAGCATAAAAGGCTATGTGTGGTATAGACATAATGACAGACCACATCTGCTGCTGGCTTACTTGTTGAGGCACTTGGTGTCCAGGAAGGAGGCTGAAATTTTAGACAAATACCTCCTCATTGCTACTGCTGTGTCTTTGGAAATCTTATGTAACTTCTTTAAACCTTTCTTCTTCCCTATATAAAGGGAACAATTATATCTACTTTCCAGTATTCCTTAATTTTTTTTTCCTTAAAGTGTTATTTTGAAGGTTATATTAGCTTATGTATGTAAAAGCACATAGCACTATACCTGGGACATAGTGGTGCTGAATAAATGTTAATTCCTTCAGTCACCTAGGGTTCCTGAAGGCAGCCTTAAACACATGTTCTCTACATTTCATTTGCATCCTCTCATTACTATAACATTAAGTGAATAACTGATATCTTCTGTGGTAATAAAAGCTGTAATATTGAGAAGTTAAGTAGGGTAAGGGGGATGGATACCTCTAAATATAGAAAGGAAGAGCAGGGTAATATTTCCAATGCACCCTTCGCTTTATGAGGAAGTAGGTAGTTTTTGCGTTAATTGATAATCTTGGTGGATATCTGAGTATCTGCTCTGAAGCTCTGAACAGGGATGAAACGTGTTCTCTTGGGATTTGGTGGGGAATGGGGGCTTTGGTCAATTGATGTGAACAGACAAGCTGAGTCTGGGGTTTTGCAAGAGCACGTATAAAGGACTGAGGGCCAAAAAGAGTCTGTACATGCATACAAAACTATTCTTACTGGTTGTTAGATTTCAGGTCGTTTTTAAGGAATAAAAAGTTTTCTGAATGTGCTCTGGCTTTCAAAAATCTCAGGGAAACACAATCAGACTCATAGAATCATAAATTTACTAACTTTTAGCTAAAGCTTAAAGAGTTCTTCCATACAGTCCTAACATATAGCACCAGTAAAGTGGGGCTGGTCTTGTGGAAGCAGGGATGAAGGGTTCAGAGCCTGGCTTACCACCTCCACCACAAAACTGAATACAAAGAAACCTCTGGGTCACTCCAGAATTCCGTGAAGCAGGGATAAGAAATCATCAATATTCTCAAAAGGAAACTGAAATGATTTGACCAGATGATTTGGCCAAGGTTAACCAGAGACAGATCATTGATAGAAACCAGGTCTCTTGACTCCTAGTCCAGAGTTCACCCAACCACATCATCCTGCACTTAGTCTCTGGCCTGCCTCAGCTTTGGCTGGTGCTTTAGTTAGTTGTCCTTTGTTCACAAACGTATTCTAACATTATGCATGGTTAAGACATGTGATACCTCTTTGAAAAGAAAGTCTGTCTACACTATGTAGTTATGGAAGAATATACATTGAATACATATTGCTTATACGTTTTGTAAATACTGAATATACATTATTGGAGTCTGGTCTTGTTTAAAGTATTACTTATCAAAAATTGTAATCTTTCCAGGAGCCTAATTTTATGTGATCAGGATCATATAGAAAAACTATGTTCTATTTGGAACAAAGTCTAATGAGGAGGAAGAAAATGCTCTTTATTTATTCAGCTCCTTTAACTTTATAAACCAAACCACTAACTTTCTAGTCATAAACAGTGTGGTTAACCCGAATTTTTTACTACTTTCTCATTAAGGAATAGAAGCTAAAGTCACAGCTGATGAGGTGGTTTTAGAGTAAATGTTCTTATGAGAGTTTAAATGTAAGGGTTGGAGAAAGGAACTGACATTTATTAAATGTCTTCTAATTGTCAGGCACTGCAATTAGCATTTTACAAGAATTTTACCATCATAATCTTCCCAAGTACTTTTTAAATACAATGACTTTTAAAAGTCATTGTCTCCAATGAACAAATACGGTTATTAGATACTTTAAGAGAGGATTGTGATGTACTGTGCTAGTCTCTCATAGCTAGTAATCCACCAAGGCTCACATGTAAACAGTCAGAAGGGAAGATCTTCATCCCCCTTCAGCCCCTAACTGTCCACGCACGACATTTCAGCACCACGGACAGCGCGCCACTGGGCGCTACGGAGAAGGCGCGGATCAATATCGCTCAGACGGAGCCGGGCTTTTTCAAATCTCGAGGGTCTCCGCGCTACTTCCCCGTGCATTTATTTCTAAACTGCTCTTACACAACCTAAACGGAAAAACACGTTTATATAAAACAGAGAAGTTTGAGGGCTCTCTTACCGTCTGACAAGTCAATCAGCCCGAGGTAGTGCAGAAGTTTCAGAGAGGAGCACACGACCACCACTATTCCCAGCGTCTGCAGCCCCTCGGATTCGCCCTCCGTCCACATCCTCTGAGAACACTGATGCACCAGCAAGACGCCGGGCGGGTATTAAAAGCCGGAAAACCACGCTTCCAAGCCTCTCTTCCTGCTGTTCTCCTAAGTGCTTGGTTTATTTTCGCCAGTCTTTCCCACCTAGTACTCTCTCTCTCTCCCCTCCCTTCCACTCCTCCCAGATCCCTCCACTTACTCCTCCTCCTAGCTGGCAATCTCTGCATTGTTTCATAGTAAGCTTAACTTTTATTTCCTCTTATGCCACGGCAAGTTCCTCAAAGGTTTGACCAACCCTTAAACATCTGCTACCTGAGAGTAAGCATAATTGGCAACGCCTCATGACATTCTCTTGCGACTCAGAGGGAATTTGTGTGAGTGTAGACTATTTCAAAGACATAAAATAAGAAGCTTACTGCTTTCAATGAGATAGACATAGAAATGAAGATTATTTTTTAAAGGGACAACAATTTGTACTTCCCCAGTGAAAAATTAGTCAAGCGTATTCTGGAATGCAGGTGGTCCCTATTTGACATCACAAAATGGCCATGGAAACTGTGTCACCAAGGAAGTAATTGTAAACTGGGCTGAGTCCGCAGTTATATCTGTGTTTGGACAGATTTTATATCAGTAGCAGAAAGCAATAAAAAGCAAAACCGAATGAGCAAAAGTTAGGAAATAAACCGAAAACAAAACGAACAAGAACAAAACAACAAGGGAGCCAAAGTGTTTCTTTTGGTTTGTTTTAAGTTTTGGGGCTCTGTAGGGGAACTTTATAGTTTCCCAACTCTGAGTTATCAGCAGTGAGCCTGGTGGGGAAGGGTGGCCAACATGGTGAGGAGGCAAGATTGGAGACTTAGGGTCCCTAGGGCAAGTTCTGTGATCAATATGAGGCCCAGTTTCCTCTTCTGTGAATAAACCTACCTCAAATCAGAGAACTTATGCCAACTGTGAGGACAGTATGACGGTCTTAGATTTTTACAATATACTATGTTGGCAATGAAGTGGGGAAAAGATGCTCTCATGAATTGCTGGTGGGAATGTAAATTCATACTATCTCTTGGGAGGGAAAAATGTATATACACCATTTGAGCCTGAAATTTCACTCATACAGATGCCTACATTTGTGCATAAGTATATATGCATCATCTGCTCATAATAACAAAAGACCAAAAAAGCCCCTTATATATTTATCAGTGAAGAAACAGGTTGATTAAATTATAGTGCATGTGCAAAAGGAATACTATACAGCCATTAAAATGATACAATACAGTTATGTATCTTTTCTTGGAAGAATACTGAAAATATATTAAGTGAAACAAAGTAAGTTTTTAGTACATTATCATTTTAATTTTGAAGCATGCATGCATGCACACACATGCACACACACACACACACACATGCTGGTATATACACAGTATATTTCAAGAAGGATATATCAAATTCTAGTTTTCTCTGGAGTGGAAAACTACTTCCAGGGTCAAAAGCAGACCTATTGTTGAAATTTTCTCCCATGTATGTACGTAATCAATTTTAAACAACAGTAACTAAATGTGAATGCTAGTCTCTTCTTCCTTTCCTTCTTTGTGATGGGGGAGGCATATTCTACACATCTGAATGAGACTCAGGAAACTCTTGTCTTCTCTACCTGCATCTCCTCTCTTGGTTCTATGTATCAATCTCCAATCATTGACGCCTAGGCAGTGGTGTCCTGGAGTCGATCCAGACTAGCTTGTGAAAGTCGACTGTTAAATTTTCAGAAAATCAGCAAGGCAGCGGTTAAATGTTTGGTGGCATGAAATCAGCTACAATAGGAGTATTTACGCCATGGAAATTGGCAAGCACTATACATGAGTACTTCCTCTCCCTCCCCACCCCTACCCCAGTTTACCAGGACACCACTCTGCCATTCTAGATCCCAGCTGTCCAGAAAGAAACCTGACAAAATCACCTGTCCAGAGGTTTTCCTGACTTACTGTGTTTCCTCTCCTCTGAAGCCTAATGTCATACTTAACCCAATGGGTTTAGTGGAATTTTTAGGCATTAGCATCAACAGAAATGAGGAACTAAATTAGAGCAGAGAGATTGTCAAGTTTCTGGTAAGTCAATACTTTGTTCTCTTGGCTTCTCTAGCCTGTACCTCTCCTGCTTTCTACCTGCTCCTTCCTCTCTCTCAATTGCTTCCTTTTCGGTAACTCTCTGGCTTATAAGACTGGTGCTGTCTCTGACTCTTTCCTGCCTCTACATTCTCTCCCTTGCAAGCTTATGCATACTTATTGCTCCAGATGTCAGCTCTGGGCAGACAGCCCTGGTTTCAGCTACGTTTCTGCCTTATAGTTTCACCTATTTCGCTTCACACACAACTATCCCAGCACAGTTCCACCAACAAGCATTACTGAGCATCTCTTAGACACATGGCCAAGTGCTAGGAACTAAACTGAACCCCGTACCACTTTCTGGAATTCCTAGGAATGACACGAGGAGGAATAGTGGTTCCCACTTTCTGCCTTGATGTCACCATGTAAGGACTTAAATTCTTCCCAGCATCCTGGACTCAAAGACAAGTCCCCTTCTGAGAGTCTCCTAACTTTAAAGTATAGGAATACTGCCTCTCAGGAGAGTTACCTCAATGGCAACCAGATGAACTTAGCTTCTTCTATCTTCTAGATATTGTAGGGTGCTTTACACATGTTGGCTCCCTGGATTCTCACAACATATCTTTGGGGCTATTGCTACCTTTCATCCCCAAGAAGATCAGAGGGAAATTCAGGTCTCATAGGTAGTGGGTGTCTGGATGTCAAACCCAGGTCTATCTGCCTCTGAAGTCCACGCTTTTCCCATGCATCCAGCTAATAAACAGTGTGTCTGTGGTTTGGTATTTGTGAGAAATACATGAATTGTCTATTAGAGGACCTGCCTTTCTTTCACATCAAATTTCCATCCAGCACCATGTGGTATCTGTGCAAATCTTCCCTCTACATGTAACCTCTTTTTAAATTGCTTTTGAAGTTCCATCTTTTACTTGATGAGAAATTTTGGCCCTAACAGGAGCACTTGAGGCATTTACTTCACAAATTGCCTTTTCTTATTTCCATATAGATTGTAAGGTGAATATGTTTGCATTGGAGCTATCAGCCTGCACAGAATTGGACCCTTCTCTAACTAATTTGATCCAAATTCCTATTTTTTGGCCAAGATTCATCATTTTTTGGGCCCTCTTCAATTCTTTATCAGCACTAGCAGGCTCCCCGCCCCCCTCCAGTCTATTTGCCATAAAGAAACAAAGGTTTGATCATTGATGAGACATTCTCTCTGGGAGAGGATGGTGGGGGTGGGGATAGGGTGAGACGGGATGCGGTTGAGAAGGTGGGTGGGTAGTGAACCGACCTCATGTATCAGATATGTGACTTCTGTTCTGACACAAACTCCACAGGCTCACACAAAAAAAGACTAGATTCCAATTCAGACGGTCACATCCTGACAGATGAATACTGGCCATGGTCTTTAAGGTCCCTTAGGAATCTTAAGAACCAAGATGGTCGCACTTAACAAATTGCCTAGTGTCTTAGTCAGGTGAGGCTGCTATAACAAAACCCCAAGTGGCTTAAATGACACACATTTATTTCTCACAGTTCTGGAAGCTGGGGAGTCTGAGTCAGGGTGCCAGCATGGTCGAGTTCTGGTGAGAGCCCTCTTCCTGGCTGGCAGATGGTCGCCTTCCTGCTGTGTGTTCACGTGGTGGAGAGGAGCTCCAGTGTCCGCCTCTAATCTCATCATGGCCACTAATCTCATCATGAGGGCTCTACCCTCAGGACTTCACCTAAACCTCTCAAAGGTCATGTCTCCACATACCATCACCTTTGGAATTAGGGCTTCAACAGATGAATTTGGGAAGCGGGGAGGCACAGACCATGGATCAAAATAGTCCATAGGACCTCGTTTCTGCCAAACAATCACAAATTCACAGAATCTCTGGGTTTAAATTTTAGCTCTGCTACCTACTAGCTGTGTGACCTGGGGCAAGTCATTTAAGCTTTTGGAGTCAGTTTTTGCATCCATAAAATGGGAATAATACTGGAACCCATGTCATAAGATTGCTTCAATCATTAAGTGAGATAATGCCATAAGTTTCTTAGCACTGTCCTCGACACCTGTGAATGACAATGTAACACAGAGGTACGGAGCACAGCTTCGGGCCAGTTTGCTTGCACTGACCCCTAACTCTGCCTCTTAGCTCTGTGACTACTGATCAGTGACTCAACCT
The DNA here is from genome assembly GCA_028627145.1 of Eidolon dupreanum. Lineage (NCBI taxonomy): Eukaryota > Metazoa > Chordata > Mammalia > Chiroptera > Pteropodidae > Eidolon > Eidolon dupreanum. The sequence goes on from CM053515.1 coordinate 4,649,915, forward strand.
CTCTGTCCTGAGTTTTCTTACCTGTAAAACAGAGATAATCATACTTCGTCAGACAGCTGTTGTGAAGATTGAAATAAAAATTAGTAAGTATTCATAGAAATAACTATGTAGTATCATTATCATTATTATTATCCATATGCTCGAGGAGATAAGCTGGATCCCATGGAGAAGTTGTAGGTTGAGTATGTTTAGTTTGAGGGCTTGGATCATGGGAGAGAAGGGGAAACAGTATTCTGTTTCAGGTAGGGAAGTCAGACTTCTTCTGGAAATTTCTGGATGCTTGAACTTTAGTTCTCCAGCCACAAATCTCCCTTCCAGAGAGATTGTTTCATATGAATATGATTTGTTGTTGCTTAACCTTACTCGAGCGTCCGCCCCAGCAGTCGGAAGAAAAAATTCTATTTTAGCTCGTCCCTGGTGCTGCTCTCGGCTTGCTCCCTGCCGTTAACCTGAAGTAAACAGAGGTGTCCTGGGGTACAGTATCCTACAACACTGGAGGAGCAGTTCACTTAGCTAACGGAAAGCAAATGTGCACTGTGCCACACTCACACTCACTTGACATGGTAGGGCTTGCTGTTGGTACACGGGTTTCTGAGTGGTCTTCTGGTAAGGTACTAAGTCTCATTTGGATAAACTAATTTGGTAGGAGCCTCATCTTCTGAAATGTTCTGCTGCAGTTGGTATGAAAATAATGCCAATAATTGCATTTGGAGTTTTCTTTTCTCGAAAAGGTGGGAAATAAATGAAGGAATTCCTTAGAGCACCATCTCTGAGCTCTTGATTCTACTGGAAAGCAAATTATTTAACTGCAAGATGGTTATGGTTCAGAGAGAAAATCATTACTATTCTCATCGCTAGTCAAAATGGGAAAATTATGCCTGTGTTCTTTATCCTAACCCTTATCTCGGTGCTCTTTAGGGGGTCCTGGCTGGATTTGTTTAAATTAGTTTTACAATGAAGATGATAATTGTATAATAATAAAGTAATTTCCTCCCTCTTTTCCTCCCTCCCTCCCTCCTCAGATGTTTACTGGGCACCTGTTAGACACTGTTTAACCATTTAAATTGCTTTACTTATTGCAATTTCTCAACAAATATTTGTTGAAAAAATACTATGACATTCTTCATAGTAAAATTTTAAGTTAGCATTATTTTTGTTTTACAGATAAGAACACAGGGGCGAAGAGAAGGAATGAAATGCTATTAGCATCTTTCATTGTCCAGGCACTGTGCTGGACTTCCACACAGGTTTTCTCCTACATCTTAATGATCACAACAGCCAATGAGGTTCTCACCAGTACCAGCTTACAGCGGAAGCTCAGACGGGGTTAAATGTGTTGTAGGAAGTGACATAGCTCGTCGGTGGAAGAGCCAGGACTGGAGTTCAGGTCTTCTGTGTATTCTTTCATTTAGGGCATTATCTGGCTACCCAAAGCTCAGGTTCCTGGTGGTCAGGAGTGGTGGACATTTAGGGGTAGGGTTCAGGGTTGGTCCTGGTCCACAGTTTTCCTGTTTCTGCTCAGTTCTTTCCCCTGGATCCTTTGCTTCTCTCCCCAATAATAAGAATTACAGCAATCCTAACCGCCACACTCTGGGTTAGATTTATTTTTACACACTTTATCTCGTTTAGTCCAAACAATGATCTGACTTTTTCACTAGTCATTGTTGCCCCGATAGGATATTTACGGGATGGGGCAGTTTCAGAAAGGTAAAACACATCTATGCATCTAGCTGGAGACTCTTGTCTATAAACACATCACTGCGAAGTGGGGTCCCGCTTCAAGCAGCTTCCCGAGGAGTCCAGCTGGCTGGTTCTACCCCCTCTGGGTCCCAGTCCCTCAGTAGCCAATTTTCAAAGTCAGATCTGCTCATTTGATTCTGATTTATCATCAGCTCCCATGGAGACTGGTGGCAGAAGAGAAAACGGGAGAGAGGCTTTCTGGTTTTCTCTCTTGGATTTTAGAAAACCCTCAGGAAAGATCATCCCTAGCCCATTAGGAGATCACTTTGAGGGGGCTCTTGACCCCTGCTTCAAGAATTCCAGCCCTTTAGGATGAACTTTGGGACCCCCTCACACTCCACCCCAACTCTCAGCCTGCAGGACTCTATTCTCCATCTCAACATTCCCCACCCCTACCCTGGTCCCAGGCTAAGGAGGTGCAGATACAGGTCTCTCTGCTTAAAACAGGCTAGAACACAGGAGCTGACACTTCCCAGGAGGGAAGAGTAATGAGCACATTTATTAATAAATGAACAATGTTTGTGTCTATTGTCGGCATGAATCATTTGCTGGTTTGAGCAAAACTGAACTGTTGTAGGTGGAAAGTCATTTGTAAATAAAGCCAGTGAGTTATGGTGTTTAAATATCCACTGACATGTTTCAGTTTTTTCCTCCTTTGCGCTCTCAGGAGAGATCCGTGCTCTGTTGGAATGTGAACAACAATACCAATCCCATACACACATTCTTTCCAGCCTTCCTTCCTCTCTCCCTCCTTCCTATATCATGTTTCCTGCCTACTATGCCCCAGGGTCTGGGGAATACAACAGTGACCAAGAGTCTCCAGGGACTGTCCTTACACACAGAACCACAGGTGGGGCACCAGATCCAAACAGCTATGTTCCAAACAGGATGCATTTGACATTGCCGTCCCAGCCCAAAGAACTTGATTGGCACTGCCCTCTGCCCATTCCCTTGTCTGTCTGTCTCGCCGCATGGAATGTCCTCTTTTTTCTCTGCCTGGCTAAAGCCAGCTCAGTCATCTTTCAGGGCTCCGCCAAAGTCTCCACTTTCTCCACTCTTCCAACCCTCTGTCATTTCCCTGGATGCCGAACACGTATTTGTCAGTCATGTGCTTTTAGGGGAAATGTCTTACTTTAGTTTCTTGCATTGCTAATTAACTCTCGGTTACACTTGTGAGAGCGATTATTATTGTAGGAAGATAGCACAGTATAGACACAAGAACTGGCGATTTGAAGGTTGACCTGGTCCATTTATGTCCAACACTAGATGGATGTCCTTCAAATGACTTGACCTTGCTGAGCCTTCATTTTTTCATCTGTGAAATGAAGAGAATGGTGTTTCCTGAGTCTCAAAACGCCCTGTCAGTCGAGAGTATGGGGATGGTTTTAAACATTCTGGCAGGAACATTTGGCTTCCCTCTAAGTTTTCTCCTCCTACCCCCAGAGATGTGTCTATCCAGGGCTGGACATGGGACAGTCTATGGACCGAGCTTCAAAAACTGGAGGGAGAGCTGTTTGCTTATGTGTGTATCTGCCTAGTAGACCCCAAATCCATTTCTTTTGTGGGATCCTAGGTTGTTAGAGGGGAGGGCTAAGTCTGAGGAAGTATTCTCAAGAATTCTCCTGTGATCATGGATTCTCAACCCTATAACACCTGAAGGGTGACACAGTCCTGCCGGGGACAGTGGCCAAGGCAGTGACTCTCGCTTGATGATATGGGGGTGAACTGGGGAGAGGATTTCAGAAGCTCCAAGAGGTAGATGTGTGTAATCAGAAAAAGTTCTCCAACTGATGCTTCTACTCACCCTTCCCTCATTAGAACCTGTGCACTCCAACATATTCTAAAAGTATTATGAGATACTTTAGACACAGACGTATAAAACATCATCTGATGAATGCTCATGTACCCATCTTAGAAAATAAAGTTATACTAATACAGCTGAAGCCCATGTACCCTGCTCTGATTGAACCCCTACCCGCTAAAGTAACCATATCCTGGTTTTGGTGATTTTCACTTCTATGTATTTCTTTTTCGTTTTACTACATATATAGGTATAGGTTCATTCCTTAAATAGTAGTATATGGCCTCATTTTACATATCATTAAACTTTATGTAGATAGACTCATACCACACGTAGACTTCTGTAGTTTTTTTTATTTGTTTTTATTTTTTTTTTGCTTAAATCCATGTTTATAAAATCCATCCATGTTCACTTATATAGCTGTAGTTCATTCATCTTCACTATTGTGTTATACTCCATTGGTGGCTATGCCCTAATAAATAGTCTATTCAACTGTTAGTAGACAATTAGGTCATTACCACTTTTCTGCTCTTGCAAATTATGTGGCTGTGATCATTATTAAACATGCTTCTGATGTGCATTTGAAAAGTTTCTTTAGGGAAGTAGTTCTCAATGGCAATTTTGCCCACCGCAGGACACTTGGCAATATCTGGAGACATTTTTGGTTGTCACCACTGAGGGATGCTCCCGGCATCTAGTGGATAGAGGCCAGGGATGCTGCTAAATCCTACAATGCACAGAACCCCCCTAACCACAGCAAAGAAGTCTCTGTCCCAAAATGTCAACAGTATAGAGGAGGAGAAATCTTGCCCTAGGGTAAGGGTAGGATTGTAGCATCACAGGATTCAGGCAGCTTCCACTTTTCTAAGTATGGCTACATCGTTTTCTGAATTGGTGGGACTAATTTACCCTCAAGCCAGTGGTATGTGTAAGAACTCCGGCGCCTTCCTTAATTTATAGATTAAAAACCTAAGCCTGGGAGGGGCGTGGAGTGTCTTGGACAAGGGTATGGAATGATAAGGGCATTAATGCAACTTTGACAAAGACACAGATGTTATGTTTTCCCAGAAAAGACACAGTGAAGGAAGGTAAACCTAGTTCTTCAATCCAAGAGGTGTTTACAAAGTGTCTATTATGTGCCAGGAACTATCCTTTGCATACTTTGTCTCTAATCTTCCCAAACTGTAGCAAAGTTAGTACCAGAGCACAGCACAGCATACTTCATAGCATGGGCTTTAAAGTCAGGTAGACCTGATGTTGGGTCCCAGGACAGTGATTTACTAGACTTGTGCCTTGAAAAAGTTACTTGACTGCTCTAAGCTTCAGTTTCCTTATCTGTAAGATGGAGATCATAACAGTACCTATGTCATAGTATTGTTGTGATGGAGATAATGCAATGTGATCCATAAATATTAGCTGTCATCGTCATCGTCGTCATCATTGTCGTCATCATCATCATCATCATCACTCTCATCTAAAATATCAGGATTAGAGCTTCAGAGTTTAAGTAAATTGTAAAAGGTCACAGCTAACAAGTGGTAGAACTAGAATTTGAACTTAGGTCTGTTTGACTGTAAAGTTCATTTCATCTTAACTGTGTCATGATGCCTCTCAGTGGAGGACTCCTAGCTCTATCCCACTAATTAGGACTGTTTTTTTTTGGGGGGGGAGGGGAGGGCTGGATGCAATACACACGAATAACTAAAAGTCAAACCTCATCAAATACTTAAAAAAACACAAATTTTAATGATTTCATGAATATTTAGTAACTCCACCAAGTAAAACAAATGCTGCCAAGACATCAGTCCCCTGGGGACCTGCTGTAATAGACAGACAGGGATGATCTGTAGATCTGTAATTAGAATATGGACTGCATGCAAATGGTGATTCTACAGAATACAAAAATAACATACTTGTTTACAAACTATGACTATCTCCTTTACCCTGTCACCTGCCCCATCCTTGAAGACAAACCAACCGAAACCTATCACCTCTGCGAAGGATCACACATTTCGAATTAGTGGTGTCGGTATGAATGGTGCTTGCCTTCCTATATCCTGTTTGCAGTCAGGTTCTCCAATTTTTCCTCCGTTTACCCGCCCCCTCCCCCCATGCCTTTCCTCCTAGGAAGACATTTGTCTTCAGAGGCTGGCAGTGAGGCATTTGCCATTGCATACGTGATGACATATTTTACATATGCTCCAAGAAGCCTGGGCTAAATTACACTGGTGAGTTATTAAAAACAGCTCTCAATGCTATTATTATTTATTGCATTTCCAACTCTCTGCAGCAGCTGATTATACTGCTTAATCTTGTATTTTTTTTTTTAATTCCCTACCCTGAAATTAATTCTCCCTGCAATGAATTAGCAAGGTCAGCCACACTAAGCACCCTTTGGAAAAGAAAGTTTGGATCCTGGAAAGGAGTTTGATTGACAGCCCTGGGACTGAGCCTCTGCATCCCCAGAGGAGGAAGTCTCTCACTAGAAATATGAGCACCTCTTCTCCAAACCACTTCCAAAGAAAGTTCTTCGAATGACAGGTCTCATCACGTCAGTCCTTTCCATTTGGCCTCTGCTGCCATCTTTGGCTGTCATTGAAGGCCCCTGTCTGCCTCCCAGCCTCGCCTCTCACAGCCCTGCCTCTCCACTCAGGGCGTAGCCACCACAGGAAATTGCATTTCCTCCAGGGCCAGGCTCTGCCTTCCAAATCTTCCTTTCACCTGAAATTCAGCTTCCACCCTTCTTTCCTTGGCCAACACCTTTTCCTTGCAGACTCTTCTCAGGAAACATCTCCTCTGGGAAGGCTCTCCATCAGAGAAGAGGGGCGTGTCTTCCCTGCTTCCATTTACATCTCTTGTAGCACTTGACACACTCTACAGTCATTGTGTATTTATGTATGTATTTCTTGTGGCATGGTGAACTGCCTGAGAGCAAGGATAGATAAGTCAGAGTTTTAAGCTCCCAGCATAAGGCCTAGCACAAGTGCTTCAGAAATTAAGAAATCCAAAATCAGAAGTAGCATAATGGAATAGAAGAGCCAAAGCTCTTGAATGAGGCCTTTATTCATTCAACCATTCATTCGTTCGACTATATTGTTGAACATCTATTACAAGCCAGGAACCGTGTTAAGCGATAAAGATACAATGATTAGACATCAATGGTTATAGTGCTAATGGCCTAATGAGGGAGAGATTCACGACTGAAATAATAGCATAAGCATATAATTATAAGCTATGATAAGTGCTATAAGGGAAAAACACTCAGGGGTATGACAATGTAATCATAGGGCCCAATCCAGGCTGGAATAGATGTAGGGAGTTTCCTCGAGGGATGCCTTCCTTGAGGAAGTGATGCTTGAGCTAAAAGCTGAAGGATGAATAAGTAGATGACAGGTAGGGCAGGAGCATTTAAAGAAAAAGGGCAGCATGTGCAAAGAACCCGAGGTGAGTGGGCGCCTGAGTGTTGAAGAGGTAGGTGTCTAGGAGCCAACCAAGGGCCGGTACTAGAGCCCAGGAAATGGGTAGGGATGGAGGGGGTGTGGTGACAGGTGAGGCTGGCAGCACTCGGGCCAGGCCATGCAGAGTCTTGTAGACCATGGTAGGGCTTGTCTGGCCTGGTACGATGAGTTTTAAGCAAAGGAACATTATGAGTGATGTTGTGTGTATTAATAGTGTGTGTTGTGTTTTAAAAGGTATGCAATGTAGAGAACAGACTTGAGGGGGACAAAGTACACAAAGATTGTGGGATATGTACCCCCAGATGCCTCATGGGACACAATAGCAAGGTGGGGTTTATGAATGAAGGAACATAGGAAGGTGGGAAGCCTTCGAGAGGTCCCCATGCAAACACCTGGACCATATGTCAGGGTCGTGGGCCTGCTGTAGAACGTCCCTCCTCAATGCAGAAGCTCCTCTGGGGTTAGCTGGTCTCGGGCCTTCTGCTTTAGAGCTGAGTTTCCAGGGGCTGTCATACCTGGCCTCAGGCTACTTCTATTCATTTACAGTTTATGCCTCGAGGGTAAAGAAATCAGAGAACTCGACTTTATCTCTAAGTTTTACCTCTAAGTTCTAGGTCTTGGAAGGGTTAAGTCAGACTAGACTTAACTTGCTACTTTGGGAAGAATGGGACCCTGGGATGTTGTCCAGTGTATCTTTACATTCTATCCATCCATCCATCCATCCATCCATCCATCCATCCATCCATCCATCCATCATCTATCCATTATCCATCCATCTAGCTAACAAATATTCACTGAAAAAATACAGGAGGAGGTTCTAGAACCTGGTCTCTTGATGCCTAAGACAGCATTTGTTCCACTCTGGTCCACATCAGTCATTATGAGTCAGCATCTTTCATCTATAGCCAAGGGGATGGAGTATGGTTCAGACAAGGTCACAGAATTTTGTTCTTTCAGTTCTTTGGTTGCTGAATTGGAGCCCCAAGCAAACCCTGCATTCTTCTCTCTTGATTTAATTGGCCCATTATTTCAAACTTTTGTAGATAAGGGAATAAAAAAGTCAGTGGAATATTGTATTCATCACATTCAAATTAATATGCTTCATTACCATAAAGACAAGGAGTATAGTTGCAATATTTTCTCAAAACTTTTAATTGAACAGAGCATGGGAGGGGGAAAAAGCAAAAATGGAAACCACCGAGCTCAGATGTTGTTTTTCACTTTCTCGGAATGTGCACTATTTGCAATCCACTCATCTCATTAGTGTTAATTATGAACTAAAATAAAATGGCATTTAACACTGTGCTGAGACTTTAATTAAGGGCAAACTTTCCTACTCAGATACTCTCTGAAGTTCAAAGTAGTTATTCTAAAATGGTATAAACTTCTGCTGAGCCAGTGGCACCCCCAGACCCACTCCATCTCCTGCTGTCACAAGGCCTCTACTACTGTAAATCACCTATCCATCCAGCCATCCCTTCGAAAAATAAACTTGAACTTCAGCATTTAAACTTTAATGCAGTTCTGGGGGAAGTAAACCAGTATTTGTTAAGTACCAATATATTTATCACTTTAAATACATTATCTGAAACCTAATACAGCACCAGGGAACATTCAAGTAAGGGTAGTTAGTAGTAGTATATATTATTTCATTTAATCATCAAAACAGTCCCATGAGGCAAATTATTATTCTATTGTACAGGATGGAAAACAAGTCCAGAGAGATTGTGTGACTTATCCAAAGTCATATTGACTCCATGTTTTTCTGCTGTATAAATACTGAGCTAGAGTATTCTGGATTATCTAAATTCATTCATTCATTCATTCATTCATTCATTCATTCATTCAACAGACATAGATCACCTACTGTGTGCCAGATCTGTGCTTGGGACTGGAGAGGATCCCATTGTTCACAGCTTCAGTGGGGCAGACAGACGACTGGATGGTGATGGCAGGTCAGTGGAGAGTACAAAGAGAAGCAGGATTGGAGGAGCGCAATTCAGGGGCGCCAAGGAAGTAAGACCAGTGGAACGATTTCATCCAAGATTCCTACAGAAGGACCCAGTCAGAAGGGTGACCTAATGGTTCTTTTTCCAGAGGTCCTGGTAACCTCAAGCTGCACAGTAGGAAATATGGCACAGTGCCTGTCCAGCCAGACTGCAAGCGGGCCTCCCTGAAACACCTGGAAACCAACCGTGTGGAGCATGCCAATGACCAGCCACAGTCACCTGGGCCACCTGGCATCAGGCTCTATGAATAATGTCGAAGTGCCAGTGCCTGTCATAGACTAGGCACTACTCAGTATTTGCATCCCCTTCCTCCCCTGCCATGATTCCTGACTCTGTCTGGTTCCCAGGTCCTGATACCTCCACTGGGCTCCTCCCTGGTGGACCCACAATCTATTTGGAGGAAAATCAATACCAGAGCTGTCTATGATATCGTCAGAGGTTCAGAGGTTTCTAGTTAGGACAGCCAACCTGCTCATTGACAAGGGAGGAGGCGGTGGCCCAGAGCAAGGCAAGCCACCTGCTCCATGTCGCACAGAAGAACCAGGACTTGGACCCTGGACTCTTAACTTTAATTTGGTGATACTTCCCCTGTGCTAGCCCAGCCCAGTGGTCCTCTCAGGTGGCCCTCCTGCATCAGGTGGGAGGTCAGGATGCTGTAAAATGGGATTCTCACTCATATGTCAGATTCCTCTTGACTCAACTTGGCTTCACCTGTCCCCCTCCCCTGGACCGGAGCCTCATTGTGTAGGACTCTGTGACTTGCCCTGTCAGCTCAATACTTAGCTTCTCAGAGGTTCCCCCCTCAAACTTCCTCTTCAAGGAATGGAAAGCAGTTTGAAGGAAAAACATATATCGTTCTTGGCCTCCCCACATCTATTCCCTAAGATTTCTTTTAGGGGTAAAACCTGTCACTCAAAGTGACCAGTCAGGGCCTAGGATCCCCTCAGTCACGGCGACTGGTTCAGGGATGGGCACGGGACCTGAATGATGAAATAATGAAAACAGTAACTAACCTGAATGATGAAATAATAAAAACAGTAACTAATATGAATTGAGTGCTTACTCTGCGCCAGTTACTAAGTCATCTGAGTTCTTAATTTTGTGAATTTATTTAGTGTTCATGGCAACTTTATAGACATATAATGTAGTTACTCTTGCTTCAGACCCGGTGAGGTTAAATAACTTACTGAACAAAGGGAGCCTGGCGGGAAAGGGATACGACCGGGCGTTGAACTTGGGCAGCCCAGCTCTGGAGCCCGCGTTCTCAGCAACAACGCGATGCCGCCTCTCACTACGTATTCTTTCCCTTTAAACCCCAAGGACCCTCTTTTCCCTTTGCTGGTCCTGTGGAGAGACTGTGCCTTGCCCCCTCCGCTGGATTTTCCTGGGAAGGACCAGATCAGTTTCATGAGGTCCCTGTGGAGATGGCAGTTTGCTTATGCAAATGCGTCGTCCCTCCCACGGGTTTGTCTACCATACTGAGCTGGTACTTCTGTCATTAGTGGGTATGTTTCTTTGGATTATGAAGAATAATTGTAATTATAATCATGATGGCTCTTACTTGGTTAGTACCTGCTATGTGGTAGGCCTTCTTTTAAGCACTTTTTATACATTATCTTATTTAATCCTTAGAAAAGAGGGAAGGGATGGAGCGGGCGGTGTTGGGTAGAAAAGAGGAAGGGGATTAAGAAGTACAAACTTCCAGGTATAAATAAGTCACGGAATGTAACGTACAGCACAGGGGACAGGGCCGAAAGTGTCACAACAGCTATTACAGAGACAGTTACTCGAACTGTCGTGCTGATCACTTTGCAAGGTGCACAAATGTCGAATCACTAGTTGTACAGCTGAAAGAAATGGTCACGACCAAGAGGAGCCTAAGGAGACAAGACGACTAAACGTAATGCGGCACCCTGGGTGGGACCGTGGAGCAGGAAGAGGACATCAAGTAGAGACGGAGGGAACGTGAATTAAATCTGGACTTCAGTTAATAATGTAGCGATATTTCTTCATTATGTCGACACCAAGGTGAGATGTTAATAATAGGAGACGCTGGGTGTGGGGCATAGGGGAACTCTTCGTACTATTTTTGTCATTTTTCTCTAACTCTAAAACAAAATTTCAAAATGAAAAGTTTGTTTTAAAAAGTTAGATAGGAATGGCGAGTGTCAGCAGTAGCAGAGGGGTTTACAGGGGCTGGGACGATCGCTCGGCTCCAGCAGCAACTCAGCTGGAAGGAGAAGCTCTTTAACTCCCAGTGACTCTTACTTCGCCTTTTTTTTTTTTTCTTAGAATAATCTAGATTTCTGTAAAAAAAAAAAAAGTCTATTTGCTGGACTGGAAGTGAAGATTATTGTATCCAACTGGCCTTGCTCACATCCCATCGGGGCCTCCTGGCAGTTAGATTCATTAACTTGGTATTTTCTAATGATTAACACTGATCAATAATTCGCCGGGTCTGGTCCTTAAATCAATTGCCCCTTTAATGAGAATAAAAGCACCATTTTATTATCAATCCCTGGACTTTTTGCAGCAAAGGCTTCTGGGGTTTTAGGCTTCCATTCCCTCTGCTGCATATGTGTTAATTAAAACTCCCACTCAGATCCCCCAAGCTTCGTGCTTATGACTTGGAACAAAATTAGCCGGAGAGAAAGACTGCCGGAAAAATGGGTTAGACACTCAGCGAGTTAGTGGGTCAACTCAATTTTACGAGGACATACTAAGTGCTCAGGTCTCTGCTCTGATCCAACACCTTCGAGAGAACGGGTCCCCTCCCGGCCTTTATCATTGCACCTAAGACATCAATGTCACCTGTTCTCCGGCCACTGCTTTAGTTTTCTTCAGGACACTGATCACTCCTTGCTATTGTATTTAACATGTTTGTTTATTGTTGTTGTTGTTTTTTGTTTGCTTTGTCCCCCCACGAACCTGAAAGCATCGTGAGGGGCATGATCCAGAAGGTGATGGTGGGGGCCATCGAAAGAAACGACATGGTTGAATTAGTGTTTTGGAAGGACGACTTTGCCTGGAGAGTATGAACAGGCTGGAGGGGAGTGTAGACAGGGTTGGAGGATGGTACAGAGAGGACTGGAGGAGTGAACGCACAAGGCCAGCTGGGAGGCAGCCCAGAGGCCATGATGCTGATGGGATGAAGACAGGAAGATTTCTACAGACTCTTAGCAGCCGGAATGCACAGGTCTTGTTAAGTGACTGGGTATGGCTGGAGAAGGGGGAGGGTTCATGGGTGACATCCAGGTCTCTGGCTTGGGCACCAGGTCACCGAGGCCGGGAACATCAGGGAAGGACAGATGTGGGAGATGATCTGAGATGGTATGGTATCATATTTCTTTTAGTTATTAAAAAAAAAACAGCAGTGGATGGGAACGGACTAGCTTGTATTTGAGAAGTGTTAAAAGCACACCAGGAAGGAATACAGTTTTGTCTTTGAAGTACAGCTATTGGAAAGAGAATGGGAGGAGAGTGACTCTCTCACCAGGAGCCCCGGCGTTTCCGATGCTGGGCCTGTTACCACCTACGTGACTGGAACATCAGCACATTCTTTCTGTTGTGAGGCTGTCGGTTTCTAGGCTCCCAGTGTTCGGACAAGAACCTGAGAACTGTTACATGTTCGGGCCCCTCGTGGACGATGTCGTTGTCCTAGAAATTTGAGACTCATGTAGCCTTTGGAGTGACCGTCTCAAATGCAAATCTGACTAAGTCACCTGGTTCCATTCATTTCTTTTTTCACTCACTCACTCACCCTCCAGACACGGTTCCTGCTGCAGTCTGGGAACCATTCTAGGCTCTGTGGCCTCAGTGGGGCACAGACAAACCCTTCCTTGGCTCCCCACCACCGACAAAAGGAAAAGGTCTTTATACACATTGGAGGTCCTCCGTGATCTGCTTCTAAAACTCATCTGCCATTTCTGAGAAAAGTGAGTGCTGGAGTGACATCCTTTACTCTTTTAGCCTCTGTAGAATCCCCCATGCTGACATCTTTCTGTGTCTCTGTGCCTTTGCTTATACTGATCCCTCTGCCTGCGATGCCATTCCTTTACGCTGCTTAGTTGTTACTATCAATGGGCCTCCTTAGAGACCTCTTCCAAGGCTCCCGTGAGGGCTCTAATCCCAGCAGTTGCTGCATCCACAGTTTCCTCCAGCTTTTGTCTGTTCCCTTCCCAGGGTGTGAACCCTTTGAGGCCAGGGCCTGGGGGTCACTCATGTCTCAATATGCCTGGGGTCCGGCGGTGAGTCTGGTCCCCACTTGGAGGGCAGTAAAGGTTTGCTGAATAACTGACGGGCGGAGGGGAGATCCGGGGCTCCTGCCCGGCCTGGCGGGGAAGCCGGCCAGGCTCCCAGGCCGCAGATCCGCACACTCGCTCCCGCAGTGGCCGGGGCTGCACTAGTGTCAAAGTCCCTCTCACTGTTTCTAACTCTGCTTTACCACCAGCGGTCAGGAGTCTCAGGCGATGGGACAGGTTGTTTCTGGGGAAGCGTGAGGGGGCTTAGTATAACATGGGGGCAAGTCATCTGTGCTTGAGAAGTGGTTGATCCCAGGAGCGGTCAAGGGCATCTGACACAGAGCTGGAGGCCTCAGAGAGGCCCACGAGTACAGCCCCTCAACGCACACATGGAGACAGGCCTGGGCGGGGCGGGGCATGGTGCGAGGCACTGGTGACAGAGCTGGACTCGAACCCAGGCCGCTCGCCACCCACTCCACCCCCACCCCCACCCCCTAGGACTCGGGAGCTCTGTCTTTGGGACCTCTGCCCCCAATGGACTCTCACTGAAAACGTGGCCGGGTCCTTTGGGAGAGGCCCATTTAAAGCTTTGTTCAGGGGTGTGTGTGAATGCCCGTGCACGTGGATGAGCAGATGGGGTCGGGAAGTCGGATGTGTCGAGCGTGCGTGTGTGGGCTAAGCGTGAGTGAGTAGTTACAGGTGTGCCAGGTGAGCGCAGGGCTGTGCTGGCCTTCCATGGGTCCCCCCGGTTGAGGGTTTTGAAGGGACAGAGAGGGAGGGACAACCTGAAGTTGTCATTATGGTGACACTTGCGAGTCCTGCATGAACCTTCCCGGTCACACAGCGCAGGGGAGGGAAGAGATGCTTGGCGAGATGCTAACTGTGCTGGGCCGTCACCCTTCAGCCCTGCAGGTCACTCCGCCTCTGCCCTAGGACACTGACCTCCATGGATGGCATCTCCCAGGCCCCCGTGACCTCTGGCTTCTAACTGGGTTCAGGGAAGCACAGGCAGGCGCTGAGCGGGTGAAGAGAGAGAGGCCAGGGCAGTGGCTGTCCCCTCCTACTAAAGCCCCCAGCTCTTGGGGGTGCCCCTGCCCTAGAGCCCCAGGCCTCTCTGGGAACTGGGGATCCTCCTTCCCCTTGGACTTCCGGCCTAGGGGTGGCCTTAGTTCCTGCTGTCGTTAGTCCTGGGGCATTTTATCCTCCCTCATTGCTTCTCTTAACCCATCTCACCTCCATAAACAGCCGCTTCTTAAAGTTCCCTTTGATTACCTTGTCGAGATCTGTTTCCTCCTGGGGCCCTGACTGCTCCAGCAACCATCATTTTTTCTACCTGTTTTTCCCCTCTCCACCTGCCCCCACTCAAAGCACAGAGCTATCCCAGGTAGGGCGTGTCGGGGCAGAATGCAGACACCAACAAGGTTATCTGGCTTGGGTTTGCAAAGGTCCCAAAGCCCCAGAACTGGAAAACATATGGAGCTGAGACAAAGCTTATCGAGTAGAGACAGGGAGGAGCAAGAGGCTTGTCCCTCCCCTTCCCTGACAAAGATGGGTCCTGGGACTTAGGGCTGGGGAGAACAAGAGAGAGGAGAAGCTCTGTGGGCTTCCTGGGGTCCTCCAAGGGAGCTGTTAAGACGGGAGAGGAAGACTGGCCATGTGGAGTATGCACGGCTGGGGGCCAGGCCGCCTTACAGAGAGGTCCTGGGACAGAATTGCAGAGAGTGGCCAGCCCTCAGTGGCCACGCTGATGGGATGGCAGACTTCTTAGCAGAGGTGGGTGACTCAGGATCAGATGCCTTTCCAAATGGTTTGACTCTTTGAGAGCCTCCTGGGACCCCAACGCCACCCTGGGCGGTGTCTCCTGCACTGTGGTCACCTGGAGGAAGCTGCACCTGGCACTGGAGCCATGAAACACAGCCGTTCTCAGGCCTTCTGCTCCAAGCCGACAGGAGAGGGAAAAGATGTACCCTTCTCCCCTTCTCCCACCCTCCAGTATCCTTCCCGAGCCTCGGCGGTGGAATGAAGACGGCCCAAAACTCAGGGCTCGAGCCCGTGTCCCCTCCCCTGAATCTGGGCTGCTTGAGACCAATTAGACTCACGGAGCGCAGTGGAAATGGCGTTGTGCCCGCTCTGGGCACATGAGGACCGGCGGCTCCTGCCTTGGTCTCTTGGAGCCCTGAACTGCTTGGGGAGAAGAGTAACTACCCGACTGGAGAGACTGTTTGGAGGGCCCCTGCCACCATGGGAGAGGGAGCGGGCTCCGCTGTGCTCGGCCCGCCAGCTGCCCCTGTCCAGTCACTGCGTATGTGAGCGAAGCCATTGGGACCGTCCTGTCCAGAGCCAGCACAGCTGAATGCCGTTGGGTGACTCTGGTCAATGCTGCATGCAGTGGAAGAATCACTCAGCTGTGCCCAGATTCCTGACTCACACAACTGAGAGATTAAAACACTGTGTTTGGGGACGGTAAGTGGTATGGCAGCGGATAACCGGGACAGCCTCCCGTGTGGGAAACCTGGGCAGGTGTCGGCTGGCAGGGAAGCCCAGAGACGCAGGCTGCAGGGTCAGGCCCAGGATCGGCACAGGAGCTCACAAGAAGTCAGTTCTAGTCTATTTCTCGCACACCTGAGTCTGTGCGCTGAGATGCATTCCTGGAAAACTCAGAGGACTTTTTCATTGGGCCTGGCCCATGTAGGTATCCCAGAAACGGAAGCCCCTGAGGCTGTTAGGAGGGGGAGCCCAGGACTTGGAGGGGCTAAGAGCCCGTGCCCTTATTGGCGTGGCCCTCGGGGCCGTGTCCTCTGGCTGCCTGGGGCAGGTGGGATGGCCAGAGGCCAGCGCTCTGGGCTTTGCCGGCTGAGGAAAGGGCTCCCAGGCTCGCTGCCAGGCAGCTGTGCACGCCTTTCCTGTCACCCCGGCCCTCTGCGGCCCCGAGGCCTCTGATCCAGCCACCCACCAGCTTTCTCCCCAATGCAGATCTGTTCTAATGTCCTGCCCTGTCTGACTGGTCTGAGGGGGACCTGCTTCCAGAACAGGACATTCCCCACCGCAGGAGCGTGGCGACTACACTTGGCTGCAGTTGGAAGAATAGTTTCCTCAAGCAGCACATTGATTCTCAGGGCACAGTGCGAACCAGAAGTCGGGTGGAGACGGGCTGAGATCATGGCTGTGGAGTGCGCCTGTTCTTACCACGTTGAAAGCCAAGTTTACCTGCTCCTGACACACCGAGGAGGGGCCAAAGCAGTCTGGGCCACCTGAAACTGGGGGAGGAGTCAGCCCTGTAGATCCCGCTATACCCCAAAGGGCCACCTGCTTTCGTGAAGGTGGGCACAGTGGTTGCGGTGGCCTATCATGGGGTTAGATGTGTGCAAATTTAACCAAGTGGAGGGAAAAGATTTTTAAAACAAAAGAGAGAGAGAGAGATAGAAGAGGCGAGGGGAGAGGGAGAGGGGTAAAGAGAGAGAGAGTGAGAAACAGGTGTGGAGAAGCCACTCAGCCTTGCCATCTAAAGCAACCCTCCACAGTGAGTTGTGACCAATGACCTATGACCTCCTGGCCATGGTTTCCCAGTGGTGCCTGCCCACCTTAGCATCTTGTGGGGCTGCGTGACCTGCATATTAACGTTAACACATGTCAACGTATGTAATTTTCATACAACACAATCCCTAGTAAACGCCAACTCCTTCACCTAATGCATGACTAAAGGATGGGAAATTTCTTCTAATATTGGAGAAAAAAGGGATTTTGGTGGCTGCATTATGAGTTGTTATATTTTCATATATTATATTTTAAGGATGATTTAGGGAATTTCAAGGGTAATTTTCACTATATCCAATTGCAATCTTTTGTGCCAACTCCACAGCTACCGAACTAATTATTTTATAATCTCCTTTATCCAGTTAATTTACCAACCCTTATTTTAATAAGTGGTAATGTTGCACACTTGATCCCAGCTCATTTTTGAATTGTTCCAAATTCCAGATTAGCATGCTCCAAAATAATGGTTTTACGATCCACATTATGGACTTCAGAACCAGATAGTGTTAACATTGTCTTACTATATTTCAAAAACCCATAAAGAAAATTGTTGTTCACACCATTAACTAGATAACATTAATGCAAATCATGTACCTAAATGTGAAACTACTGGCTCTAAGAATATTCTGGAAACGAGTTAACATTGTATCTTTGGCCAACAAATGGCTATCTTAATTTAGCTACAGGTAGACTTGAGCTGTATTCAGATGCTTGATATACAGGTGAATCGTGGGTAATAGCCATGGAGGGAAGAGTGATGAGCACAGTCCCACAGTAGCTGGAATGAATACTTTGCTTTAAACGTTTTAGCCTCATTAAATGCACTAATGTTCACGAGTAAATGATTATCTGTCTGAATTTCCAATGGTAATGACCCAGATTCAGACGATCCTCCCTTTTTTAAATGGATACCCGCATCAAAGTGCAGCATGATTTTTCTTGTGACTAGAGTAGCATATGGATTTTAGGAATTTATTACCAGTTTGTGGACATGACCGGAGTGTGAGTTCATTCACGGCTTCAGTTGCAGTTTACCTTTTGGGGTGTCCCAACAGCTCTGGGTCACAGAGCCTGACATATACATGGCGGGCACCCAGCAGCAACTGATAAATGGAAAAGCTGGCATCAGGCAGATGGCCTGCATACTCCACGGCAGGAGAGCACAGAGCAAGGCAGTTCTCGGTGGCTCAGTGGGAAGACTTCCTGGAGGAAGTGGGACAGAGCAGAAGGCCAGAGGAGGAGGTGAAGGCTGAGGACATTTCAGGATGAGAGGAGGGACAGACAGACGGAGGTATTGGTGCAGAAAAGGTGGTGAGGATGGTTAGGCTTTTGTAGAAGATGAACTGCTAGGTGAAGGGGTCACCTGGGGGCTTGTCACGCCAGCACCCTCGTCCTCCCTAGGAAATGTCCTCTCCCAATTCTCATGTTTTTAGTGAAAAAATTCCTACAAGGTGCACTTGCTCCCCGACCACCGGCTGCTTGATGGCGGGGAGGGGTTTGTCAGTCTTCTTCATGGAACGTCAGAGCTGGGATGAGGGTGTCAGTTCTCAATCCCCCTGGGAGGCCAAGCTTATGATAAAAACCTGGAGCTGTAGGGGACGGCCATACCCTGCCACGCGTGTTGGGCAAATGACAGCGCATCTGCAGGTCAAGGGAGGCAGAGGTGAGAGAGCAGGGGAGAGGGAGCTGCCTGGGGGGAGCTGTGCCTCTCAGGCCCTGGTTCCACCGAGGCCCAGCTGCCCGCCTCCATCAGAATGCCTTTGAGAAGTCCTCCTGTTGGCTTAAGATACACGGAGTTGGTTTCTGTTACTTGGCGCCAAATGAGAGATTTTTATGTGCATCTGTAGCATGAGTCTGGGTTGAGCAGAGAGGGCCTCACGAACTATTGCACAGAACCCCAACTCGAAGCCAGAGGCAGTCTCTCCCAGATCCATATTTAACGACGACGACGAAGAGCGAGGAGGAGGAAGAAAAGGAGGAGGTGTGCTGATTTCACTGTTTCCTGTTCTTTGCCAAGGTCATCGAGCTGATCACATCTGAGCAACAAGAACATTCTCCCACTCCCCACGTGCACACGAGATGTAAGCTTCCGGGCCCAGAAAACTGTCAGATGCCTTCCCTTGACCAGTTCAGAGCTTCCTCTGCTTACTGCAGGGCGGTTCCTCTGTGTGCCCCCCGGTATTGCCTGCCTGGGCTCCCACCTCTGAAGCCCAGCGGCGTCACCCCCGCCCTGCTCCCCGTGCTGATGGGGGGTGCACTGCACACTCCGGATGCAGGCCCACACCTGCTCTCCTTCACCCCATCCGGTGCTCTCAATCCAAACAGCAAAACTGAGATTGAAAATCTGGGCCTGTGAACATCCAGAACCAACCCCACCGGCTGGAAGCTTCTGGAAGGCAGGGGTCGTGCCTCAGTTTTGTTCTGTTTTGTTTTCAGGGTGGGCAGGTGGATGCAGAGGTGTCCAGGAAAGCACCCCGGCTTTGCTGAACCCCTCTGAGCTCCAGCTTCCCCATCTGTGAAATGGGGAAGCAGTGACTATCTTTCCACGGGGAGGTTTTAATGTTAAAAGGAGAGGGGACGTGTGGAAAGGCACTAGGACACACTGGTGGCTGTCCCAGCAGGCACCCTCGAGTCTGACATTGAAGGGCACTCAGACAAGCACACGTGAAGACCCGCAGCATCCCCGACTCCAGCCCTCTGCTTCTTATCCTAAGTGGACAGTGCCCTCTTTTCTCTGTGTCTGGCTACCTCAGATGCAACCCAGTGACTTCATCCTTTCTACTGGTGCCCCCCGGAAACCCGCGTCCCTCCACACAACTATTGGGGGGTCCCGGCACTGCAGCTGTGCCCTGCTCTGTCTCCTGAGCTCTCTCCCCTCTTCCCCCACAACCAGCCCGCTCCCCCATCGCTCACTCTGACAGCCTCAAACGCCTATTTATTTGCAGACTAACTTCCTGGTGGTTTAATATCCCCTTGAATTACTGTACAATCTCTTTCAAGTTATATTTGATTATTTTTCACATTTAAAAACATGAACACAATTACCCAACAGTGGCACGTGCTGTTACAGTCAGAAATAAAATAGTGTCGCAATACCATCTATGCATCTTAGACAAGTAGTCAGTCCCTGGAAATTATGTCTCCAGCATGGAGCGAGATCTGCAGTGATAGGTACCATATAAATGCATATGAGACAATAAATAGTTACAAAGGGAGAGGATGCTGAATAATTAATTCACCCGCCTCTCCAGGCACATTCTTTATAAATCTGTTCCGGGCCTTCATTTGTCGTTTTTTTTGTTTGTTTGTTTGTTTTATTTTGTTTTGTTTTTTTTTTTACAGAAGCAAATATTTAAAAGTAAAGAATAAGTGAAGTCCGGGAAGGAGAGATATAAAAAGAAAAAAATCAGTGGGAGAGGGAAAACTATAGATGGTGAGCATTCCGAGATTGCTGTATCACGGACCAAATGGCACTTGTTAAGAGGAGAATGGGGCTGTTCCCTGGAGAGACAGGGCTGGTTTGGGGCCAGACCTAAGCGGTGTGCAGTCACGCCAGATTAATGCCATGGACCTCTTACCTGGGCACAAGTCAACGTATAGTTGGAGAAGGAAAAACCCACAGGGACACATTTAGAAAGTTCTGGAACTCTTCCTCCTTTTCCCTGGGACTACGGATCTCTAAGAATCACAGGATGAGCAGAGGATTTTACGTGCTCCAATCCGGACATGGTGTTGATTTGCATCCCCCCTCCGAGGGGTGCTGACTACCTCAAGGTGACTCATCTTAACTGGTAGCTCTGAGTGTTCAAAGGTCTTCCTGTGGTGTCCAGCAATGTCTCTCGGAGACCCACATTTCCCTAGCTGTCCCCCAAGAGCCAAGAAGAGTCCAGGCCTATGTATACACATCACTAGAAATCAAGTCCTCCTACCCATTCTGGCTACTGGGCCTAAAACTCCCCTGATCTGAGATGCCTTTGGCTTCAGAGGTTCCATTTCAAGATGTGTTCCTTGTCCTGGTCATTCACACCCTAGTAAGAAGTACGGTTATTCTCTCTGTATACTTCAGGTCTGCAGCCTTTGTCGGGCACATGCCTTACAGACATCTTCTTCTACTCTGCAGCTGACCTTTTCTTTTTCCTAACAATGTCTCTTGAAGCAGAAGTCACAAACATTGATAAACTTCAACTTACTCATAGAAGGACGGCAGAATGCAAAATGGCATGACTACTTCAGAAAACCCCAAGTTGGCATTTTCTTAAAAAGCTAAGCATTTGCCTGTCATTTGATGCAACAGTTGCAGTCCTAAGGCATTTACCCAGGAGAAGTAAAAGCATATGACCATGTAAAGACGTGTACATGAATATTCCATCTGCTTCCACGGGCTCTGGGGGTCCGCCACACTAGAGAGAATCAAGTTCCAGGCACTGTGGACAGACAGTCGGCGCTCAGTACTTGCAGGCTCCCTCCCCTACGACTTCTAGGCTCCCGTCTGCCTCTTGAGGGCAGTTTCTGGACTCTTGAGCCCCTTCCCTTCTTAGATCTAAAAAGCCAAGGGCAGTGATGAGGTCATTAGCCAGGCATCACCCACAGCTCTGCTGCTTCCTAACCAAGTGACCTGGGGCCATGTCTTGGCCAGTGTCCTCCCATAATGACACTGAGGACGCCACCCAGGGAGGCTGTGGGGACTGAGGGCGGCGGGGCTGCTCAGTGGCAGGGAGGAAGTACTCCGTCAGGAAGTGCTGGCTGCTGATATCGGAGTCCGGGCCTGACCCTCCCAGGGGAATCAGGGGTGAGAGGGAGGCTGGTCTGGACGAGGGACCCTCAGACATGGGAATGTGGAGATGTTCGGGGAGCTGGGGCTGTGTGACTCAGTGGCACCTCAGAGGACCTGAGAGTCGCTGCTTACATGGGAGCCCTCGTCTGCTATGAGGAGGACAATCAATTGTCTCTACGTCACAGACCCAAGAAGAGGTCCGGGCGGGTGGGAGTGAGCCAGGGTGGCGGGGGTGGCTTGGAGCGAGGAGGGCTGTGTGTGGGGTTGGGGCTGGGTCCTGCAAAGAGCAGGACTCCCCCCGCTCACCACTGCAGACATGAGGGTCCTGGTCTTGGACAAGGTGGCTCGGGCTGCAAGGCAAGGACACGGGGTGTCCACCAGAGAGAGAGAACCGCTGCTGGACAGATCTGTCTGGGGCAGGTCGCTGGTGGAGGTTTGGGCAGTACCCCGGAGCCCCAGCATCTGCTGAGTCTCAGGGACATTTTCCTTCCTTACCGGAGAGGGCAGCCTGGTGCCAGCCTCTGGGATCTGAGGACCCTTCACTGCACATTCCCAGGGGATGCACAGCCCCTGGAGCGGCCACCCCGAATCCCCCTGGGAGAAATCATCTCCAAGCCCTTGGGGAGCACCTAGCCCTAAAGCGTCCTGGGAACAGGACTTCGCACACCCCTGCGTGTCCCATTCCCTCAGAATCCAGGGAAAACGAGTTGTGTAGCACCTGTGAAAAACTGCCCTGAACTCCCTTCCAGGTAAGAGATGCCCATGTCCAGGGGGCCCTGTGCAGAGGAAGGGTCTGATGCCTGGGCCCACTGAGAAGGTGATGAGGGTGGGAGGAGGGGTAATGGGTTGGGGGAGGGTTAGCCGCAGGGAGGCGCTCCCCACGCTCCCCAGCAGATTCCTCGCGAGCTTCTGACGTTTTAGTGCCAGAAGTCAAATGCCACCTCAAGGAGTTAAAGCCCAAAATATATAAAGACCTCACACAACTCAACATCCAACCCCTCCCCCCAACCCAAATAATCTGATTAAAAAATGGGCCGAGGATCTGAATAGACACTTCTCCAAAGAGGACACGCAGATGGCCAACAGGTGCATGAAAAGAAGCTCAACGTCACTAATCACCAGGAAAATGCAAATCGAACCACAAGGAGCTGCCACCTCACACCTGCCAAATGGCTGTCATCAATAAATTAACAATCAGCAGGTGTTGCTGAGGAAAGGAAACCTTGTGCCCTGGTGGTAGGACTGTAACCTGGAGCAGCTGCAATGGAAAACAGTATGGAGGTCCCTCGGAAAATTAAAAATAGAACTTCCATATGACCCGGCGATCGCACTTAAGGGTGTTTTCTGGAGGAAAACGAAAACACCAATTTGAAGTGATGTCTTCATTGCAGCATTATTTATAACAGCCAAGCTATGGAAACAACCTGTGTCCATCGGTGGATGAATGGATAATGTGTGGTCAGTCTGTCTGTCTATCTATCTATCTATCTATCTATCTATCTATCTATCTATACATACCCATACACACACAACGGAATATTACTCAGCCATAGTAAGAGTATGAAATATCATCACTTGCAATGATATGGATGGACCTAGAGGGTATTCTGCTAAATGAAATAAGTCAGTCAGAGAAAAATAAATACCGTATGATTTCACTTATATGTGGAATTTTAAAAAAATCCATGAACGAACAAAACGGAACAGAAACAGGCTCATAGAGAACAAACTGGTGGTTGCCAGAGGGGAGGGGGATAGGGGTGCGTGAAGAAGGTGAAAGATAATAAGAGGTACAAACTTCCAATCATAGTATAAATAAGTCCCGGGGATGTAATGTACAGCACAGGGAATATGGTGCATAATATTGTAATAACCTCACGGTGACAGATGGTGATCACTTTGTAAGGTATCCGCACATCTAATTACTCCGTTGTACACATGAAAACAATAGAATATTGTATGTCAACTCTAATTTAAAAATAAGTTTTAAAAAATGTCACTTCAGAAACCTCAGAGACGTTACAATCGAACCTCCTACACCCGTGCAGGTAACTGAAGTTTAAAACTCGCTCCCATTGGCTGGAACCTCGAGGCCAGGTGATGGGTGGGAGACAGAGCTAGGAGGAGACGCAGAGCCAGGGGTGGGTGACATGGCTGGTGGGATGCCATGAGTTTGGAAACGGCCGAGGCTGCATGCCACGGAGGATGAAAGTCTTCTGGAATATCCAGGTGGAATTGATGAAATTCCAAAAGCTCCCTGCACCCCTCCATCCCATGCGCCTAGGTCTCGGCCATTAGAAGCTGCCAGAAGAAGACCTGCAGAGCCAAGGCCACAGATCACGGGGAGACGCCCCCCTTGGAGCAGGCAGCCCATGCATGCCACGTGCACAGACAACGGGGCCAGGTTTTGGCCTGACATACCTGGAAGCCACTGTCCCCTTTACTTCCCCCAACCAAGGCTAGGGGCTCTCGGTGGGACCCCAAGTTTTGGCATCCCCTTTCCAGACCCGGAGAGGTCTCCTTTGGGACAGAGGTCCGCCCCAGCTGAGAACTGAGATGCAATGAATCAATTGCGTCTTACTGTGGCCGCTTTTGCTCCCAAACTGCCAAGGGTGTCATCACACCGCCCTCCCAGCTGCTCGGGAGTGACTTACCTGCAAGAGAGAACACAGATGGGGATACAGACATCTTCCCGGGGGACCAGCGTGGCCTCTGGGACTGGACCAGGGAGCCCCTCTCACCAAAGGAGATTTGGCTCTGAAAAGGCCTCCCCAACGGGGCAGAACCGTCGGGGTGACCCGCACCTTTCACTTGATGCCTCGACTTTGACCAAGTCAACAGCCTGAGAGAAATGTGAAGAGGCAGAGGAGGTTTCTGGAAAGAGGCTCTTCCCACGAACTCAGGGCGATGGGAGGCCACGCCCACAGGCCCCACTGAGCATGACCACGCGGCTGGGGGCAATCTCAGAGATCTTTGCTTTCAGGGCTGAGAGGTGGGGACTGCCTCCGCTTCAATCTTTTCCTCGAGGAAGAGAACAGGAGGGACGAAGGTATAGTCCTTTAACTTAGCAACCAGAGGCATTGTGCTCCACGGAATGCTTTCTTTCTCCTCTGCACAACTGCAAGCCAAAAGGAATTAGCAGCTCTGGGGTGGAGTTTGCATTCTTCAGAAATGATAACCGCCCCCCCCCCCCGCCCGTTTCCTGAGCATCCAAAGGAAGGAACCTATTCCGCCACCTCAGGCCAAGCCGCCCTTTACTACGTGTG
Source organism: Eidolon dupreanum (assembly GCA_028627145.1). Classification (NCBI taxonomy): domain Eukaryota; kingdom Metazoa; phylum Chordata; class Mammalia; order Chiroptera; family Pteropodidae; genus Eidolon; species Eidolon dupreanum. The sequence continues at coordinate 4,674,738 of CM053515.1, forward strand.
CCTTGCAGGATATTCCTAAGCCTCTCCAGACCGCGAGGCATGTTGGAGGCTCAGGCAATAGCAAGATGGCTGAGAATTTTAATATTGGGGCTCCTCCCCGAATATAGAGATGCAAAAGCCTAGCTCACACTAGATTTCGATAAACGTGGCTTCTTAGCATGTCACGCCCCATTGCTGACTGAGTTTATGCCCTTGGTGTGTATGTGGCGTAAGGAACACGCTTCTGCCGCCGGAATTTGGAGGCACCAAACACTTTCACTGCCGTTTTTCCCTTTACCATGATCAACTCAAAGCCAGCTCTGGATATTGAGTTTGGGAGCATCATCAACCAGGCGCACGCAGCCCGAACGTAAGGCACGAGTTCGCCTGAAAATCGAGGTGGCAGTTTTGGGCTCAGCTCACCCAGTTTAACCAACTTTCCCACAGCCGGCTAAAGCCCCTCACCCCGCGTGCTTCCTCACTGCCCTTATGCTCAGGTACCTGTGACCCTCTAGCGCCCACCAGTTCCCGGCCGTCAGGCCGCTGTCCCTTCTCAGGTGATGGACACAGTGTCCATCCGGTGCTCACACCAGCCGCTCGGGAGCCACGCTTGGCACCTCCCTCGGTCCCCGTTCCCAGAGCGAATCCACCGCCACGTCCTGCCGATGCGGCTCTCCGCGCGTCTCTGTCACGCACTGTCACCGTCTGCGCGCTGGCCTCCACCATCCGTGGCGCGGATGGCTGGCGCTCGGGCAGCCACCTGGGGCCACGAAGGAGCAACCACGGACGAAGGCCGGCAGAGCGCGAGGGCAGACAGAGCCCAGCCCGGCCCGGCCCAGCTTGGCGCCAGCCGCGTGCCAGCCGCCACCTGCCTTCTTTCGTGCGCGAGAGGCGCGCACTTCGTGGTCTTAACACCGAGTTATTTCGGAACCTGGTCTCGCGCAGCCGAACGCGTCCAGCTGAACCGAAGGGCGTGCACGAGGCGGACGAGGCACGACTCTGCATCGGAAAGTGCTGGGGGCAGGAGGTGGGAGGAGAGCAAGGACCCACAGGGGAGAGGGGGCCGAGGGGACGCGGCGGGAAGCTCAGGCACCCAGGGGCGGCGGGACGCCTCCGGAGCAGGGGCGCCCGGCGCCCTCTCGTAGGACCTCGGCCATGCCTCACAGCACACACGCCTGTGAGTCTGGCTCCGCGACCGTTTCTATTTTACAGACGTGGCAAGCGAATTTGGGGAGGTCACACCCTTGGTGGTGGAGGCGGAGTCGCGTCCAGGACGCCCCGCTCCGGGGCTGCCCCTCCGCCACTGACTTCGGGAGGTGCATCTGCTGTCCTTGCATAACCGACGACGGCAGTCTGACCTGGGATGCACCGTTGGCGCGCGCTGTCGAGCTACAAGCGGAATCGACTGTCAGCCTGGAAGAAACTTAAAAGACCATCTGACTAGGAGGCGTTATTATTGTTGTTGTTATTGGTCAGGAGCAGCAGCAGCCATAGTAACAGCCAGGGACTCTCTGTGAGACCTTGCTAAGGCTGCCCCAGGTGGGGTGTTGACCTCAGAGAAACCCTTTGTGTCCTCTCTGTGTGTCCCCCTCTGTCCTGCGGAGGAAACGGCCCCCACGCGGAGACACCCGCACGCGAGCCTCTGCAACCCTTCCCCAGGCGGCTGCTGCCCTCTGCTGGCCACAGCTGGAGTTGCGGATATTTTCTCCCAGCGCAGGGAGGCAGAGAGTTCCAGACTGGGGTGAGAGGGTCCCTTCCTCGGAGGCGGCCGCCCCCACGCCGCCCCCACTGCCCTGTCATCATCGTGTGAGGAACAGACAGCAACAGGACTTGTCAGGAGCTGAAGGAAGAGACTGCCTTACGTGGGGCCTGCTTGCGCCCATGAACTACGCACAGGGTTGCTTTGGGGTGCCTGGACCAGGATGCAGAGAAAAAGCCAGACAGCCTGGAGTGGGGTGGGGGCCAGGAGGAAGGCCTAGTGAAGGGGATGCGACAGTGTCGTTGTGACTTTTAAGTGACCCCCATCCTGAATACAGAAATTATTACTCTTATTTCATAAACTGCCTCTCAGAATGGCAAAAACTATTTCTATTCCACAGCTACCAAGACCTTAGGCTTTGGGGGTCAAACTGTCTGGATTCGAGTCTCAGATGCTAGGAGTATGTATGACCTTGGCAAGTTACTTGACCTCTCTGGGGCCCAGTTTTCTCATCAGGAGCCCGGGACGCTGCAGGCTGCAGAGAGGGTGGGTGAAGGGCACCCACGTGAGCAGGTAGGGTGTGGCACGCACCTGCACAGGGGAAAGCCCGAAACCGTGGAGCAAATGCAATCACTGTCCAAAACACACCTGGCAGCGGCTGCAGGGGTTGCGGCCTGGCCTGGCTGCCTCCCTGTGAGGGCAGAGAGCTGTGAACAGAGACTGGGGACGTGTGCTCAGGTCATAGCTGCTCCTGTACTTCCCTGAAATGCACAGTATAAATCCAGAGGCACTTGGACCCTCCAGCAGCCATCTTCACTCTTGCCTAAAACCTAGGTCTTGGTGGTGGCCTCTGAGCACGCCCCCACCCTCGGGAGCCACTTTGTGTTCACGCTTCGTGCACCTCTCGCTTCTCCCTGCTTCGAGCTGAATGGAGCAGGTAGACAGTAGGCAGATCTGCCTCCCGCATTCTCTGCACCGTTTCATTCTAGGTTGATTTATTCAGCAGACATTAACTGAGTGCTTTTCCTAGACCCACCTCCATTCTAGGGGTGAGAGACTCAGCAGTAAACAAAATGGATCAGCCTGCCCTCATGGAGCTTATGCTCAGTAGGGGTGCAGGAGGGGAGACAGGAAATCAACGTGTAAACAAGTATGGTAGTCTGGGGAGTGCAGGACCTACCTCCCAGGGCGGTGCCCTGGCAGAGGGCTCCCCATGCAGCAGAGGGCTCCCCATGGGCCCGTGTCCATGGGAGGTACTCACTTCCTGCCCCGCCTCCTGCCCCCCCGGAGCCCACTTCTGTTCTCACTTTATCACTGGCTTGCTGTGTGACCCTGGGGACCTGTCATCATGTATCCCCCCTTCCCCGTTTCTTCCCCTATCAAGTAGAGATACCTCCAGAATGGAAAATGCCTGTTCAGAGGGCTGGGATCAGGAAGTGTGACCGTGTCATATCAGCTGAGCCACTGACGAGGTGTCTGCATGCAGAACGTGCTCAGTCAGCGATCTCCTTGTGGATGTATCGATGCCGCTGGCCAGAGGCAGGCCAGGGACAGTCTCACCCATCTCAAGGCCTGGGGCATCTCCATGCAACCCCCCGAGTCAGTGCTCAGACCCTCGGGGCAGCTGGCCCATCTGCCCTCTGCTTTCTGCCTCCATGGTTCCCAAACATCCTTGCGGTCTCCACAAGGGGACGGGAGGACCTCCCGGGCTCAGGCCTCCTGCTCTTGTCTCTGGACTCTCACTCCCCTGGTGACCTCGTCCAGCGGCCCGAGATGCAACGATTTCTACCTCCTGCCAGGCTGTCCGCTAAACCCCAGCCCGTTTCCAGCTGTTGTCATCACGTGTTCACTTTGCTGTCCAACAGAACTGTCTACTTAACAAAGCAAGACTCCTGACGCACTTCCCCAAACCTGCCCTGTGTCTTCCCACGGAATCCAATGGACACTTCTCCCAGTCATTTACACATGCCTTTTGGAGGCTGCCTTGACACGTGTCTCTCTACCTTGAAAATATACCCAGAGGCTGGCCCCTTCTTGCCACAGGCACCTGCTCTGCTGTCACTCACGTTCGAGGCCCTGACCGTGACAGCAGCGGCCTCTTAACTGGTCTCTCTGCCTCCCTCATTCTGTTCTCATTGCTGCAGCCCAGTGATCACTTTATACATTGAAATCAGACCGTTTTATAAATTTTATAAATTTAAGCCCAGAAGGTTGCTGCTAAAAACCCTTCGATAGCTCGCAATTTCTGCTCAGATTTGGGGAAAGATCCTTGTGAAGATACTTGTCTTGCCTGGAGACCAAACCCTGAACAAAGCAGACACCGTGCCCGCCCCTTTGGAGCTTACAGTGTCTGGGAAGCAGACGACGACAGGGAAATAAACAGCGCGTGCGCAGAGTTTCGGGTTGTGGGGGGCTTCCGTGAAGTCCCTGCTGACTCGGGCGGGGGCTGCCTGGGCTGGGGCTCAGGGAGGGCCTCTCCGAGGAGGTGATAGTTAAGGTATCAAAGACACTCAGAGCTGAGAGGGACTCTTGAGACTTCTACTTTAAGAAGACTTCCTGCTGCATTTATATAGGGAGAAAAAAGATGCTCAGAGAGGTGAAGCAACTTGCCCAAGGCCACGCAGCCTATTTTCAGAGCTGGAATCCCAAGGCGAGCTTCCTCACAGCCTGGTCTATGGCTTGTGACTACTGGCCTGGAGCCGCAGTTCCTAACCGTCATGTGGGGAACTGAGCTCCTCTTAATGTATCCATACGTCATATTTTATTTATTTATATAGAGTACATGTTTTAATTATATATTATATATTCTTAATTTGAGCTTGTAACTAACCCAGTTGATGGAACCACCGAATGTTGTTGTTGTCATTATTATTATTTATTATCATTAAGAGATGGTCAGTTCCTATAAAAGCCACATTGTTTCCTTGGGACATCGATGTTTTTTAAAAGGGAAATAAGCTCAGAGAACCTTTGACCTACATTAAATCTTTTTTTATTTGCTAACGAAAATAGGAATTAATCATAGATGCAAAGGATTAACAGACACAGAAGACTAGATTATATCTTTTAAATGTTACTTTGGAGACCTGAACACCTTAGCGTAGATTTGAATTAACTTTTTTGACATGTCCTTTAAAATACTTCAGAATTATATGGCTTTGCTTCCTGACTCTGTGGGCCCTCATCTAATGGTATAGATTTTCAGTTTATAAATGAAACGGTCCTAAATTTTACCAAGAATATGAAATACAAAAATATTTCACATCATTTGTCAGCCACTAGTTCTCTTCATGCAGCTCTATTTTTTAAATTTATTTTTATTATTCTTTAAATTGAGATATAATTGACATGACATTATATTAGCTTCAGGTAATGATTTGATATATGTATGTATTGCAAAATGGTCACCACAATACGTCTAGTTAACATTTATCTCCAATCTTATTATGTAAAATTTATGTAAATTTTTATTACATAAAAATGTATAATATATATATAATTAAAGGAGTATATATAATATGTAATATAGGAAATATGTATAATTATAATATGCAATATAATTCTAATTCTAATAATAATATAAGATATAACATATATAATCTGAATGTCTCCTTCTGTTTCTGAATGAAAAAAAGAGTCACAGAATATGTCACGTTAATTTTGGCCTCCGTGTGTTTGGAGCCACCATACTTGTCTGAAGCCTTGTCACCTTTGGACCCCAGGACACACCTGCCTGGTTTCCCTCCCTTCACTGGTCTTTCCCTCTAGGTCTTCTTATCACCCCAGCCTCCTACCACTGGGGGGCCCAGAGCTCAGAATGCCATGCTCTTTTGTCCCCAAACCCTCCATCAGCTGCCTTTCCCATGCAGAGGAAAAGCTACAGCCCTCCCCCAAACCTACAGACCACAAACCTTTGTCCTCTGGACACCCCTTGGCCACGCCCCCCAGACACCGCCCTGGCCACGTGGCCGCTGCGCTCCCCTTGGTTCTCTGCCCCACACATTCTCGGCCTGGCCCTGCAAAGTTCTCCGGAGCCGGGCACATCCGCCCCCACCTCCTGCAGGACCTTGAATCTGACTCAGTCACTCTCAAGGAGGCTTCCCTCCCGTGAGTTACTCGGGTTGCTCCCTAATTTTTTCCTTGCTCTTACAACTGGATGCTCTACTTTTTCTTCTTATCTTGTTTGTTGTCTATCAGTACAGTAGGGCGTTGCTCCCCGCGACCCTGCTACCCTAAATGGTGCCTAGCTCCCTGTACCGCTTAGTAGAGTCCTGCTCGGGTCTGTCTTGCCCTCTTTGGACACCAGGTGGCGCCCCACACCGCTCCAAGCTCCTAGCTTCCTCCCTGGCTGGACTGAGACCCTGAGAACCTACCCAGGTCTCTGGCCTGATCCCTCACTAACCCCCCACCCCGAAAAGAGGATGCGTTTCCTGACCCCACAGTGAGGATAGCTTCTCTTAGACCTGGGGGTTCACAGTTCTTGGTAGAAGAGAGAGATGAACGGCTTCTTCTGGGTTTGGTCTGGATTCTAGCTCCTCACCCCACCCCATGCCAGGAAACGCTGTGGAGGGCCTACTGTGTGCTAGCTACCGTGCTGGGTGCTTTTCTCGGGCTGTCCTGCTACTGAATCCTCGCCATAGCTCTGCAGTGTCAGCATCATTGCTCCTGTGTTTAGACTTTGTAGACTTCAGTGGAGGAGGACGTGTGATTCAAGGAGAGAATCATAGCAAGAAGAGAGAGCAATCCAGCACCCCGGCGGCTTCAGCCGCCCAGGGACGATTCCAGGCTCCGTCTCATGCTTTCTGGGTCTCTTCCCTGCCCTGTCACCTGGGCGTCTATTTCCCCTCACCACCTGAACCTGGATTTAGAGGTTGTTTTTCTGCTCCCCAAATCCTGATGAGTCTGGGCTGGGGAATGGGGGGCGGGGAGGACAGCTGAACAGGGACATGTGGCCTCTGCTGCCGGCTGGTGGTCCCGGATGCCGAGAGCAGGCTGTGCAGGGGAGGCACACCTGAAGGACTGCATGTCCCCAGAGGTGGTGGCTGTGGCCGTACGGCCTGTCGTTGCCACCATGGCAGCTGCCATCTTAGTGCTGTGTGTGCAGGCAGCCGGCAGTGCTACCCGTCCCCTGGTCAGGACGTGGGCTGCGGCCAACAGGCTGGCCCAGTCCCCAGCTCGTCAGCAGCGGAGCCAGGTCAGTGGCTTGCTGACCCCCCAGGGGTTAGAGCCAGGGAAAGAGGTGTAAGACCAAGGGAGCCTGGCCCTTGCACACGGCTGCCCCAGATCCAATGCGGAGTCTGGAGGGGCTGAGAGCCTTTTCCTCCGCCCCTGACGAATAAGAAAAAATAAGTAAATGAGCAGTTGGGGGCCGGCCCCTCCGTGGTGGAGAAGAAGCACTCCGTCTTTGCAGGGAGATGATTCTGTTTTTGTTTTTGTTTTTTAAAATAATTCCATTCAGAAAGCTCCTGCCTTTCTTTTGCCTCTTCCTCGGGTCTCCAGCTGCTTTTGAAAAGCCTTCGATGTGGAAGATGGCAGAGGTCAGTCACCAAGGCTCGGACTTGCCCTTGGCCCCTGAAGGCCATTCCTGGGGACCATGCATGTCGACGGTGGCACACCTGCAGCACTTCCTGAGCACCTATTATGTGCCAGGCATGGAGATGGGGTTCTCAAAGACGTTCCTGGCTTTCGTTTTCACGACTGCGCTGGGAGGGAGGAATGCTAAGGCCCGGTTCACGGGTGAAGCTACCTGTCCAGTGTGTTGCGGACGGGAGATGCTCTCTCCTGTACAAGGAATTCCGCAGCCATTATCTCACAGAGCTGATTGTCCCCGTTCCCAGGAGAGGGAACAGACGCACAGAGGGAGGTCCCCTGGCCAAGGTCACACAGCAAGTCACTGACGACCTGTCCCCGCGCCCTGTCTCCACTGTCCCACACGCCAAGCTGTTCCCTGGTGTGAATGGGAGAGGCCGGTCGTCCTGGGGATGTTCTCCTCTGGACCCAGCACGGGTCAGGATGGCTCCCTGTGAGCCTCCGTTGCTGGACCTGTCACCTGGGAGAGATACCGCACGCTTGAATGACGCTTTACGACGGTCTTGCAACCTCTTCCTTTTCTTCCAACCTCCTTCTCAGGCATTTTCCTCCAGATCATGAGACCCTGCCTGCTCCCTTGGGGTATCATCATTTCCCAGGAGGTCGCCCCACCCTTGACCTCACTGGTCCTCACCTGGGCTATGCCCTTTCACGCCCCCGTGCTGGGGGTCCCTCTTCTCCTAGATCACACCTCTCCCTTGTTTCAAAACGTACAGTGGCTCCAGGCTCCAGATGCGTTAGCAAGGCCCTCTCCTTCTGCTCTCCCCCAAGTCCCAGTGTACCCCCTCTCTGCTCCCGTTCTAGGCTCCCCAGATGGGCCAGGCTCTTTGCTGCCTCTCTGCCTTTGCACCCGCTGCTCTCTGCTGGGGTACCCCTCTCCCCCTGGGCACGACAAGGGGAAATCCTACTCATCCGTGAGACCCAGCCGAAACGTCCCCTCCTTTGAGACATCCTTCCTGGTCTTCTGGTCCACCTTGGGTGGAGCTGGTCGGAACCATGTACCTGGTCCGTTACTAGTGTTCACTGGCACATAGTAGGGATAATAAATATATGTCGTTTGAGTCATAGCGTTTGGCACATTGAGTTTTCAGTGTCGGTCTGCTCGTCTCATCCATCTATTCAGTCATTAAGTAAATCTTTATTCAGTCCTACTACGTGTCACGTCCTACATTTAGCCTCTTTTTCTGGGTGGCTGTAGGTTCCCTGCAGGGCGGGACTGTGCCTGGGTCATCTGTCTCCCCAGAGTCGGCATCAAAATGGTCAGGGACCGTTTACCTACGGACCACTTTAGGCTCATCCCTGCCCTTCCCCGGAGGAGCCTACTAACTCCTGATGCCGGCCTTGCCCGCCCTCCCCGGGCCCAGACCGGTCCGGTCCAGAAGTGGACAACCCTGGTGTCCTGCGTCCTGGCTGCAGAGGGAGGAGGGGGAGTGGAGGGTCGGGGCTGCAGGGGTCCCACAGGTGCAGGGCCTTTGGTTTGTTGCAGGAACGCTGCCCCCCCCCAACTCCCTACTCCCTGCACGCTCCTCCTGCACACCCCTCCCTCCTCCTCCCCCCTTGCACACTTCCCCTACACACTCCCCCTGCACACTCCTTCCACACACTCCCCCTGCACACACCCCATGCACACTCCTCCCGCACACTCCTCCCACACATTCCCCCTGCACTCTCCCCCTGCAGGCTCTGCTGGTGTTGGTCTCCTGAGTTTCAACTTTATTCACCTGACCTCCTTCCCTTTTGGCCCTGACCTAGGACCTCGGCCAGGAGGTCCCTGTGCGGACAGGTGTCTCTCCTCCCCCAACACAGTCCATGACTCCCCTGTCAGAATCCCAGGCCTGCCTACACCCTGCCCCTCAGAGCCCCCTCACCCCCACCCTGGGTCCGGAAGAAGTAAATGTCTGCTTCCCAGGCCCCGAGTTTAAGCAGCCAGGCTGGCATGAGATCGATGAGTGTGTCAGGGGCGAAGGAGGAAACAGATGTTTTCTGAACAGCAAATCCATAGAGGCGGGAGGGGAGGGGAGGGGATGGAGGGACAACATGATTTCGCATTCTGGAGCCAGCCTGAGGCGGATGGATGGGAGGGCTCAGCAGGGGATGGATGCGAGCGCTCAGCAAGGGCTGGTGTGAGGGGGGGCCTGTCGGAAGCACCACTGGGGGGTGGCCCTCGGTGCCTCCAGCTGCAGGCCTGGCAGGAGGAACAGAGATGTTCTGTCTGACCCCCGGGGCACCTCCAGAGCTCCCCACGGGGGCTGGGGGCCAAACCTGCACTGCTTAGCGGCTCCAAACAGGAGTCCTGCAAATGAACCTTGAGCCCCCCTCCGAGAGATTCTCTATTCCCAGAAATGTAGGCAC
>CM053515.1:4684856-4702491 GCA_028627145.1 Eidolon dupreanum
CAGACCGAGGAAGGAGCGGTGTGGCCTCGTGGCTGTCTTTTCTCGGAGCAAAGTGCTGTCACAGTCTAATTTCATCTTCATTGTGAGTCAATCAGGTAGACATAGTTCTATCTATTTTACGGGTGAGTAAACTGAGGCTCAGAGGCGCAGCCTGAGTTGCCGAGGTCACGCAGGCGGAGCTGTCTGACCTCGGCGAGCGTGCTTGCACAACTGTAGCGTGAGACTTAACACATCTGCAGCCTCGGCGTTCGAAGCTCATTCATGGGACCCGTGCTGTTGCCCCTCACCGCCCTCCCCTCTTCCCGGACATTGCTGGCTCCTGCTCAACTCCGGGTTTGCTTATCAACAAGGATGCTGGCAGGGAGATGGAGCTGGAATAAGCGTAATGACGTCATCATCTGCAGGAGGGCCTGGGGCCTGGGAGACAGCTGTGGGAGGCTGGGGAAGGGGACAGAATATAGGGTGTATGTCACACAGGGTCTGAGTCAAGCCTTGGTGTCAACCTTTCCCTGTCTCTGGCACAGGTGAAAACCTCCCAGATGGTATTTAGGTGACTGAGACAGACCTTAAATCAGAGGCCATTACGGTGGAAGACCCAGCAAGACAGGAGGCGGGAGTGTGTGTTGAAGTGGAGAGAGCTTTTTGCACCTGGGATCGGGAGACCCAAGTCTAGCTCCGGCTCTGTCATTTGCTAACGGTGGTACGACCCTGTGTGTGAGCCGAGTGTGACGAGGCCCCTGAGGACAGCTTGGCTTCCAGCTTCACACCCACCCTGAGCCCATACGCCTTCAGTCCATCCTCCCCCACAGTATGCCGAATCACGGCCCCCGAGATGTCTGCGTCCTAGTCCCTAGAGCCTGTGGACGTTACTTTCTATACGATTCAGACTTTGCAGATATGACAAAGTTAAGAATCTCGAGCTGGGGACATCATCCAGGGGTATCTAGTGGGGGGAGGGGGCTAAATGAAACCTCGTGTACCCTTATAAGAGGAAGGCAGATGGAGATTGGACACATACAGAAGAAGAGAAGGCAAGTGATCCAGGAGGCAGAGATCGGAGGGATGTGGCCACAAGCCAGCGCATGCTGGAAGTCACCAGACGCTGGGAGAGGCAAGGAGCAGACTCTCCCCCACAGCCTCTGGAGGGATTGCGGCCACGGCGACGGTTTTCTTTGGCAGTTTCCCTGTCGACGTTGGTACCCACAGACTCTACTCCCAACCTCCTGTCTCTCTCTTCATCTACCCTCTGACAGTGAAAGACAGAGCGGTTTTCCTGAAACGCACATCTCATGCCCTCTCTGCCCTTGTCACTAACACCATTGTCCGTTGTCTGGGTGTGTTTGCTCGGCATTCAAGGCCCTGCCTGGCCTGGGCGTCCCGTATCCAGCAGCAGCCCTCACCCGAGCACGTAGGATTCTCGTGCATGCCAGGCTCTCTCGCCCTCTGTCCTCCAGCAGCCTGGCCCCTCGCTGGGACACCCTCTGCCCTGTCATTATGTGCTTGGCACAAGAGCAGGGGCTCAATATCAAATCAGTAAATAAGTTAATGAAAAATGATCCGTGAGCCTGAGCTCAAGGCTCTCCAACCTCAGGCGAGGCAAGTGGAAGCCTTTCCGCCCGCCCCGCCCTCCTACCAAAGGGGCGATTTGGACCATCGCGGCTCCTCTTTACACCAATTCAGCTCAGCAGAACCTCCAGCAGACGCTTTGAATTCCTCTAAATTACCTCCCTGCTCTGACTTGTAAGCCAGGTTGCCAAGCAACGAGAGGAGATTTGGTCCTCATCAAAGGGCCTCCCCCACACATGCACCGGAAAGCCATCCTGGGGCAGGTCTGGGCGGGTGGGGGGAGCCCACTGCCTCAGCCCCTCCGTCCTGCAGTCGGAACCTCACCCGTGCCCTGAAGGGACCTGGCTGTGTTGGGGACGCCCAAGGCGGCTTTCCGAGACGCCAGCCCGCCTGGCTCTCTCTGGGGTTAGAAGGGGAGAGCTGGTGAGGAGGTGGGCTGAATTCTGAGACCACGCGCTTTGGGGTCAGGGAGCTCGAGGCTTGCAGGACAGATGGCACTTAGCCGTGTGCCCTTGGGGAAGCCCTTCTCCTGCTGAGTCTGGTCCACTCATGTGGCCAGGGTAAATCGTAAGACCCACCTGCCAGGGCCGTGGGAGGGGAGGATGAGATGGCACGGTACAAGTCGGCTCTGATGGCTGCACTAGGGCAGCACGGAATGCTCTGACGCCAACCTGGGCTTCGGGAAAAGCATGTCGCTGAGTTGTCAGGCCCCGAGCGAGAGCCAGCACTCCGCCAAGGGCCACTGCACGGAAACGAGAAATCCAACGTCCGCTGTGGCCCTTTGGGGACATTCTGTCACCTACCCCGATGGCAGCCGGGTGGACGCTCAACCTCCAAGCTTCCCTCCAACGCTGAGAGTTTTTTCAATTGCTATTTACTGGGCCCCCGGCATCCTGTGATGGAGCTGTTCCATCTCTACCCACACTGAGCTTCGGCTGTGGGGTTTGAATCCAGCTGTGTCTAGTCTGAAAGTCCCTGTGGCCGAGTGGTGAGTGGCAGAGAGGTAGGTGTAAGGCTGGGAGGAGGGCCAGATCTGCAGGCTGGACCGGTCCAGGGTCCAGGGCCCCCCGATAAACATTAAGGCTAATGAGCCTTATAAGCAAGGGATGTCCGTATATGGCGCAGGGGGCTGATATTAACTTTTCGGAGTCTGTGAGTCGAAGTCATCAGAGAAAGATGGGTTTGTGTGTGGTGCAGGTGAGGCGCCTGGGCTTCTAGGTCTCCCAGTCCCACGCGGAAGTAGCCGCCTACTCCGCCCAAGAGGTGACAGTCCTGGGTAAGGTCATCTGATGACGACCTCGGCTTGGTCCTCCGGGCACCACCTCAGTGGCAGCTTCTGTCCCTTGCTGCCCACTTCACTGTGCTCTGGCAGGGTCCAGGCCCAGGTTGATGCCAGACAGGCTCAGCCCCTTCCAGGACATCTTCCCAGATGGCTGAAGGTCTCATGGTGGTCCCACTGAAGGCTGCGATGCCTCAGTTACAGCGAAGCACACGTTCCAACTGCCATCTCCACCTGAGCAGAGGGGGCCGGTCTGGCCCACGCCCGTCCGCAGCGCCCAGCACGGGGCTGGGAACAGAGCAGGCATCTCCCACAACTGTCGAGAGGCAGAGGGAACACAGTCCTTTCCTGCTTTCTCCACTGCTAACCGTGTTTATTGTTTCTGCCCTAACCTGCCCTCAGACTTCATTCCATTGCCTTCTTCCATCTCGCATGACTTTTCAATACATCTTATGTCCTATTGGGATTAAAAACTAAGAGAAGCCCGAACATCCGAACCGTCTCATCCTAAGAGAGGGCGGGTGGGGCCGCAGCCCGGGGTCTTCAGGGCAGAGCTGAGGCCAGGCCGAGGCTTCACGGGATGCTCTTGTCCGGCTCCTGGGCGAGGGGCCACCTTCTGCCTTCATCTCCTGTTCTGCCTGCCTCTGGGGAGGCCTGGCAGCTGACTGCGGTTCCGATCCATTGCTCCCCTAATTGCTTCCAAAATTATTTCCACGAAGTCATAGTCCCCTCCACACCGCCGTGACTCCCAGCTGTCCCCACCATGGGTCCCATTAGCTCCAAACCCAGAACTCGTGTGTTTAAAGGGCACTGCGGCCCAGTCCACAGCCCCGGCACGTAAACTGGGACAGGGCCGCTCTGGAGAAAGAGAGTAGGAGCAAACACAGAGTGTCTCCAACTTGGCAATGACAAGCGTGCTCTTGGCAATGACCTGTGGTATGGATTGGCTCTGCATCCGTAATCTCTGTTTTACAGATTGAGGAAGCTGAGGTTCCAGGGAGGAGTGTAGCCTGCCCAGGGACACACAGCCGGTCAACGGCAGGACACGAGCTCACACCGAGGCTACCTGGCCCCGAGTCTGTGCTCCATCCCCTGCCCTTTCCGCCGCCCAGGAATGCCACAGGTGATCCAGGATCGCCACTTGGGAAAATCGGACGGGTTACACCCACAGTCCCAGGAGACAGAGGCCCCCTTCTTGTCCAGGCAGCTCTGCCCCCTCCCTCTGTCCTCACAGAGTCGTCCTTCCCTTCGACGCCTGTCGCTGGGAGTCTGACCCCACCATCTCGCCCTGGGCTGGCCCCAGGCTGGCCTCCCTGGTGACACTTCATGTCACTGAATGTAGAGGTGTGCTCCCTTTGCCAAGCTTGGGGTGGGCCCAGTTCAACACACAGGCACTTATTTCTTTGTTTGGATGACTAGGGGATATTGAGCACTCGCTGAATACTGGCCGCCGTGCTAAGTGTTAACCCTCAAAACCCTCTCTGATTTAAGCCCTCATACTAAGCCTCTTTTCCAGGTGAGAAAACAAACTCCAAGAGGCTGGATGACTTGTCCAAGGTCACAAAGACAGTAAACAGTGCAGCTGGGGTTCAAAATGAAGTCCGCCGAGTCCCAGCCAATTCTGAAGTGCAGTGTGTCCAGACGCTGATGGCCATCTGCCGGCTGCGTGCCAGGCTCCGTGTGAAACCATTTCTACGAGCTTTCTCACTGAATCAGCACAGCGACATTGGAGGTGCAGCTTATTTATCACTAAGTCGAGTTTATCGGAAGGGAAACTGAGGCTCCGAGAAGCCGGGTGACGTGCCCAGGGTCACGCGGCTAACAGATGGCCGAGTAGAGAGATGTGAATCCCCTCCTTTGGGTTCCAGAGCTTCGGTGCTAACCCTCGGCTGTCCTGCTCCTGCAAACAGCACGTGCCTCCTGACGGCAGGACACCAGGCCAGGCCCTTGGGAGACAGCAGCGGATGAGACGTGCTCCGGGGAGAAGATGACAGAGAAGTCCTTAGTGGCAGGACAGTGAGAGCCCTGTGGGCTGAGGTGTCCGTGCAGGGTGGGGGAGGCTCCCGAGAGCAGGGGACCCTTAAGCTGGATCTTAAAGGACAACCAGGATGTGGGCGGGAAAAAAACAGAGGAAGAAGGAAATGCCAGGCAGAGGGAACAGCCTGTGCTAAGGCACAGAGGCTGTAGGGATGTACCCAGGGAATCGCAGGTTGTTCCATGTGGCATTAGCTGAGAGTTCTGGGTGGGGAGCAACTTAAGGTGAGGCCGGGGAGGAAAGCTGAGGCCAGGTTGAGGAAAGAATGGGGTCAAGAACCACAGTGCAAGGACTGGTTACCCTGAGTTCAAGTCCTGGCTCTACCACTAACTAGCTGTGTGATCCTGCACAAGTGAATTGACCTCTCTGGGCCTCAGCTCCTTTCTCGGAACTGGTCACAATACAAGAACCTACCCCATAGGGTTGGTTGTTTTTATAAGAATCAAATGAACTGGTGCCTGTAACATACACACTCAGTAAACGTTAGCTCAGGGTGTTGGGGAGCTGGGGTATGGAGCTAAAGAGCCCCAGTTTTCTCCTGAAGGGCGTAGGCAGCGGAAGGGGAATGAATGGTTTTGAAAGTAGTGATGTGCTGTTATAGTTCCATCCAATAACTACCTGTGTGAATCAAGTCCTCTTCTGTCTCGTCTTCTGCAGCCTCCCGAGCCTCCTCACCCCTCCTCTGTGGTGTCCCTGGCGATGGGCAGTGTCTTGTGTGTGTGGTTTTAGTCAGACAAGCACACCTGATCCAAGGGTGCAGGTGTTTGTACAAGATTCTTGACGCTGCCTCCTGCTTCTAAAGCCCCAAGTGCGTCCATCTCTCCTGCTCCTTTGATCCTCAGAAAACCCTGGGAGACAGGCCAAGTAGGTATCATCGTCCCATTTTACAGATTAGAAAAACAAGGCTCGAAGAAGTGAAGTGACTGGCCCCCCAGGAGTCAGAGTGAGAAATCAAAGCAAAGGCCCCCTGAGTCCTGGCTCTCTGCTTCTTCCTGTCATTGTTCCGTGGCTTTGCTTCTATACGCACAGTGCTAGGTAACTCGTCTGGGGTCACATGGCTAGAAAATGGCAGTGACAGATTTTGAACCCAGAGAACACAGTAGAGCAGGTGTTCACCAGATGTGGCATCAGATGACGCCCTTCGGCACCTGTGTGGCCGGTGCCCTACTCTCCTGCAGGTTCTTGTTGGTCTGGGTCCCTGCTGGCCATCTAGTGGGCGGGAGTTGGGGGGCTGGCCACGCCTCCTTCTCCCAGCTTCCCTAGCTGCCAGAGAAGCAGGTGGCTTCCCCTCGTCTCCCATTCAGAGGGCGTCGAGCTCGCAGAAGGCAGATGAATGAGCTGCTTGGGCAGGGAAGACGTTGTTGCTAAAATACATGGTCTGATTATGAGTGATTGAGGGCTGGAGAGACTGCAGTTGCCTGTGGTTTGTTGTGATTTGCAGTAGTTCTAAACAAGCCTCCAGGAGCTCGAGCGCAGCCGTGGGGCTGAGAGGCCTGGCCTTGGCCGTGACACGTTTCCTGTGGACGCCAGGGCTTTTCCTGACAATTCCAGACAGGGTTTTCCAACAGGTTTAGACAGCAGATTCAGTCTATTTATCTTGTCTCCTTTCCATTTGGCATGAAAGCGTCCCATTTTGTCTTTCTCTTTTCTTTCTTCCTTTTTTTTTTTATTTACCATGTGTCTTATGTGTTTCAATCTATATATTTTATTTACATATTTTTTATATTTTAAGTTTTTTAAATGTATATGGTTATTTAAGTACTCCTTATAGACATATTTATTTAATACCTCTATTTTTTTTTTTAATTTAAAATTTTCTTTCCTCTCCAGCGTCGGAAGTGAGCCGCGGATTAAGTGGGGGGCGGCTCGGGACACCGAGAGCAGCCTGGTGTGGCATAATGATGTTATCTGTGGCCGAGACCTGCCATGGCACTGCCTCCCATGTCTGCCTGACAAGGAGAATCCGCTTGAGGGAATTCATCCTGTCAGGATTGAAGGCAGTAATTGGGGCCAGTGATTCATGACCCTTTTATGGGCTCATGAATACATTCATCTTCCAGACTTATCTCATTTCGAAAAGCCATGATCGTCCAATCTAGCAGGAGGTGATGGGGAGGCACGGCGGGTGGCGGGGAGGGGGGGGAGGGAGACGCCTCTTTGCAAACAAAGATAAAGGGGGGACACACGGTGGCTCCTCCGACTGATGGGAAATGTGGCTCTGTGACGAGGTTTCAATTAGGTGGTTTCGAGATGGCTGACTCAACCCCGCAATAGGGCCTGACAGCTCCTCGCTCGCCGTGAGGGGAGGATGAAAGAGTCAGGCCCCTGTTCGTCTGCTCTGCCTTGGTTTGAGTCATAGGATTACCACAGGTGCAAGTGACTATCCTGCTCCTGTCCTTTAAACGGGACTGAGCCAGTGGACTCTCTGGGGCCCAAACACGTTTTGGGATGATGGCCTTGGACCCACCCCAAGCGGGGCAGGACAGAGCAGTGGTGAGGAGCGCAGACGGAACCTTTAGCAGCTGCCGCGTGAGCGTCAATGCTCTGTGCCTCAGTCTCCCCATAAAACTCACCTAGAGCCTGATTGTATGGCGGAAAGAAGTGAACATACGTTAACCACTGAGCACTTCCTGGTACAAAGCAAGTTCTCAACCAGCGTTGCCTAATAACCCCGTTCCTCTCGCTTTGCCTGCCTACTTCCCAGAAGGCTCATCCTTGACTGTCATCGCTTCTGTTCCTACTGGTTGGGGACCCCCAGGGTAACCCCTTGGCTTCTAGCATCTGCATTTCCTGTATCATCTTTGGCCCTGATCACAGCTACAGCTCTGGGCGCCCCCCCAAATCCTACTAAGCAGGCCCCAGCTGGAGGAGTGTTCAGACAGGATGAGAGCTTTGAGCCTGGGGCTGTATGGGGTCTGCTTGCAGGTGGCTGAGGCCCAGAGAAAGGGAGGCACTGGCCCAGGGCCACGCGGCCGGAGACCACAGAGCCCGCATCCCCGGCTCCTAGTCCAGAGCTGTCTGCACCAATGCACGCTGCTTGGAATGGTGTTTTCTCTGCGTTGCCATTTCTTTTCTCTTCGGCTGTGGCCCAGGTGGAGTCCTAGTTCCCGAGGGGTGGCCTCACAGCCAACACCACGAGTGTGACAGGCGGGTTTAGCACAAGCGCCAGGGTTTACAGAGCAATGTGCTGATTTATGATGGACAGACGTGGCGGTGGGGCTGGGGATTCGAATCTTCTACAAGCTGTTTGGATTACCGGCTCTCTCTTGAGTAAAAGAGAACGAACAAACACATCCTTTGCATATCACTTCCTCACTCTGCTTTCAAAGCCATGTTCTCAAAGGCTTGGAGCTTCAGAAGCATTTCGGGTCCCCACGTCTCAGTGCTGAGAAGGAACCTCGAGTAGCTTGGTGCACTTTGCGCCGCTTCCCGGCAGGTATGGAATGAGCCTGCATGAAGCCCACTGCCCTGGCACTCAGCCCCGCACGCCTCCCCATGCACGCGCCTTCCCCGAGGCCAGGAGAGAGCCCTGCAGGGGCCCACGGGGCCAGACCCATGATGCAAACCTGCACGACGTGAATGGATGAGCCCTGGGTTCAAATCCAGCCATCCACTAGCAGTGTGACCTTGGCAAGATTGACTTAGGTCTCTTCCCCTTCTGTAAAGTGGGATAAAAATATTTACCCTGCACGATTCTTACGACGACGGAATGAGCTAACGCAAGTGCTCAGTGGGTGCTCGTTCCTTCTCCTCGTCCCTTTTCCCCACATTCTCACCTGAGCACTCGAGCCCTGCACGGAGTGCACCCCGGAGAGTCAGTCTCAGAGATGGGCAGGGACCCAGCCCTGAGGGGAGACATGCAGGAGCCCCGTGGGCTTTGCTATCAGAGTCTGTCCAGTCAAAGTGCTCAGTGCCCACGCAAGGCCCCTCGCTCAGTAGGTCTCAGGGTCTTGCCCTCAGGGGAGAGCTAGTCTTCTGAAATGGCTCAGGTGGAGCCTGGGGAGTGTAGGCAGCACGCAGGGTTCTCTGCTCCTTCAGCCAGTCACACCTGCGTGTGTGTCATTTTTGTGGACTCTCCCATCGATGGCCTTGGGCCAGCGCTCTGACACAGATCCCTGGCTCAGCCTCAGAGCGTCACTGCCCCGCCTTTGCTCGCGCCCCGCTCTCCAGCCCTCACCCTTCCAATGCCCTGCTCGGCCACACCCCATCACAACCAGTAGCACCTGTTGCTTGGGACTCCTGGAAAGAGCCAGGCCTGGGGAGCTGCTGGGCAGGAGTTTGGTGGCCTTGAACTGGACACTTACACATGCTGTGAAGGAGACAGCCTGGGGGACCTTTCTGAAAGGGTGACCTAGTTGGATTGACCTAACGCTCCTTCCCATCTAGCTGTGCATGTAGCACTTAAACCACGTGGGCAAGTGGTGCCTGCTACAGGAGCGGTCCCCAACCTTCTAGGCATCAGGGTCCGGTGCTCCTATGAGCATCTAATGCCTGATGATCTGAGGTGGAGCTGAGGCGGTGATGCTAGTGCTGGGGAGCGGTTGTAAATGCAGGTGAAGCTTTGCTCACTCGCTTGCTGCTCCCCTCCTGCTCTGCGGGCCGGTTCCTAACAGGCTATGGGCCGGTACCAATCTGTAGCCCGGTGGTTGGTAACCCCAGTACTACAGTCTTCTTGAGAAAGCCAATGTGAGCGATGGCTAATGTTTACCACATGCGGACACTGTGCCAGGCCCTGCTTTTCATACTTCATCAAGGGGACTATTGTGACAGCCAATCAACAGAGAAGAAAACTGTAGACAGGGTCTATAGCATGCCTGGCCCCATAGTGGGAGAACTTGCCTTTGAACCCTGGCTTTCTGACTACAAAGAACTGTGCTCTTAACCACGTAATTACACCCTGCTTTGGTGGGAGGGACAAGTCAAATGCCATCTCTTTCTACCCAAGGCAAGGCCGATCCAAGATCACTCCTGAGGCATCCAGCACCCTGTGGCTGGCTCTGTGTAGCACATATAATCCCAACAGGTGCACCAACACAAATAAGGAAAGGGCAGGTGCGCTCACAGAGCTCCTACTATGTGTTTCATGCCGTGTTGGGCGCTGTCTAGTACTCAGAGGTCCTGATGCTGCCCATTTCCAGCTGGGTCAAGGAGGGGACATCGCCCATTTGGAGTCTTGGGTCCCCCCTCCATAAAATGGGGGGGCTTCTCAAACGAAGTCAAGTGACTCCTCATCGAACAAGAATCACATCCCGACTCAATCTCTTGAGGGCGCTCTTGTCTTCTGTTATGCAGTAGGGGTCCGGGACAGTTAGGGGGCTCGCCCAAGCTCACATCTCCCCTGAAGTCAGAGCCCATCTGCTTCCCACCTGCCAGGCCTCCTCTCCCTTTTGTACTATAAGGGCCGGGGAGGGAAGGCCCCTGATGCCCATCACGGTCCCGATGCACGTGGCCACAGCAACCCCTCCGTCCCTCTCTACTCTGGGAGAGAGAGACTGAGACACCGAGAATAGGGTCCCCCAGCCGGAGATGGTGTCTCCCTTAACAAGGGACCCGTGGGAGGGTAGAAAACGCACCCGATTTATCTTTGTTGCCTAAATACCTCTTAAATTCTCCCTTGAATACTTCTAATTCAGCAGAATGTGAACAATTATAGCGGTAAGCTATTCATAGGTGGAAGGGGGCTGATGGAATTATTTATCAAAGTGACATTTTAATTATAGTGAAGAATGAGTTTGTTGTCACCAAGATGGAAGGCGGTATTAGCAGGGCCCCCACACACCCCTCCAGAGTAAATTAAAAATGTTCCCCTCTTTACGATCACTCCATCAGGTGTTGTAGACATGGGAAGCGAATGGCAGGTTTCTTCCCGTAAACATTTTTGGACGTTGGTGAGGTGAGTCCCTTTGAGGACTTCTTCTTCATGACGGGAGGTGTGGGGTATCCGGGACACATGGGGTTGGTAGGCAGGAGCCAGATGGATTCAGAAGAGTGTCTTTCTGCTCTCAGGGGTCCCTTCCCCACCCCTGCCCTGGCCACTTGCCCTCATTTTCCTCATGTGCACAATCTCTTCTAAAAGGTAGTGTATGTGCATAGTGAACTCCAGCTACACAAAAGGGTACGTGGTAAAAATTAAGTCACTTGATATAAATGAGCCAATTTTCTTAACCTCCCTGAGCCCTGACCCCCCTCCCTGAGACACCCAGTGTGTCCAGATTCTCCCAAATTGGCCCTGACATAATCTACAGACGAGCACATGTGTCATCTGATTTTCTTCCGTAATCGTAGCAGGGCTATTTTATCTCCCCACTTGTGCTTAGCACTTTGCAGAGGCATTAGTTCGAATCCTCCACACAAAGCCACTGACGATTAAATTTCTATTCCTCTCTCGTAGATGAGGAAACCCAGCCGAGAAGTGGCTAAGTCAAGCTTTCGGTCACGCCGTGAGGTGCTTTCGGGCATGGCACTGGGCTTGCATTCACTCGTTCGACATTTCACGGATGCTTACTGGTGCCACCCTGTCAGAGATAAGTAAGAGGCCGTCTCCGATCTCCAGGCACTCACAATCTACATGTGGGTGGGACGAGAGGAGGGACAGCTACACAAGTCAACATGACAGCGTGGCGTAATTATAGTCGGCGTAATAGAATGTGCTTGGTGTTTGGAAAGAGGGAGACTGATATTTAAATACAAGCTCTGTCACTTTCTAGGCCACACATAACCTTGGATGAATCACTTCGGTATTTTTTTTAGGGCTTAAGTTTGCGTAAATGTAAAATGGGCATGATAATACCCTCCTCACTGGACTTGTTACAAGGGTTGGGAATAATATTTATAAAGAAGTGGGGGTACTTGCATAGACATTGCTCCAAAAAAGATATACCAATAGCCAATAAGCCCATGCCAAGATGGTCAACATCACAGATCATTAGGGAAATGCAAATCGGAACCACAATGAGATACTACCGCACACCCATTAGGATGGTTATTGTCAAGAAACAGAAATAATTGGTGTTGGCGAGGAGAAATTATACACTGCTGGTGAGAACGTGAAATGGTACAGCTGTTGTGGAAAAGTATGGTGGTTCTTCAAAAAATTACAAATAGAATTATCACATGATCTGACAATTCTTCTTCTGGGTATGTACCAAAAGAATTGAAAGCCGGACGGACTCAAACAGGTATCTGTAAAGCTACGTTCCTAGCAACAGAATTCACAACAGCCAAAGGTGGAAGCAGCCCAGCGTCTAGTGATGGATGAATGAATAAACAACATATGGCATATACACACAATGGAATATTAGTCAGCCTTAAAAAAGAAGGAAATTCTGACATATGCTACAACATGGGTGAACCTTGAGAACGTTATGCTAAGTGAAGTAAGCCAGCCACAAAAAGACAAATACTGTATGATTCCACTTATATGAGGTACTTAGAGTAGTCAGTGCATAGAGACAGACTGTGGAACAGTGGTTGCCAGGGGCTGGCGGGTGGGCAATGGGGAGCTAGCGTTTAGTGGGGACAGGGTCTCAGTTTTAGAAGATGAAAAGAATTCTGGAGATGGATGGCAGTGAGGGTTGCACAGCAATGTGAATGTATTTAGTGGCACTAAACTGCACACTAAATGGTTGAGATGATAAATTTTGTTAATGTATATTTTACTATGATCAAAGGAAAAGGGAAATTAAGAGACCTCCACAAGTGCTAATTCTCTCTTCTCTTTTCCTTCCTCTTTTCTCTTCAACAAACTAAACAGAGTGTCCCCCACAGTCAGGGTCCTTGGCTCCTGCCTTCGTGTGGCTCAGACTTTAATGGGAAGAAGGACACATAATCAGGTGATTATAACTCTTTGATTTGTGCTGGGCTAGAGGTCAGCCTAGGGTGTGGGGGGAAGCATGAAGCATACCTGAGATGTGTGTGTGTGTGTGTGTGTGTGTGTGTGTGTGTGTGTCTGCGTGTGTGGCGGGGGCATCTCTGTGTGTGTTTATGTAGGCACACACCTCTGGTGATCTGGGGAAGGTGGAGGAGGCAGCAA
Source organism: Eidolon dupreanum (assembly GCA_028627145.1). NCBI lineage: Eukaryota > Metazoa > Chordata > Mammalia > Chiroptera > Pteropodidae > Eidolon > Eidolon dupreanum. The sequence continues at coordinate 4,697,769 of CM053515.1, forward strand.
ACACTCCCTAAAGGAGGTGACACCTCAGCACATGGCCCATAGGTGTGGAGTCAGTGTGACTGAGCTGGTAAAGCCCCTCCGTATCTGTGCTGTCTTCTCCTGGGGTGGCTGTGCCCACTTTCAGGCCTGTCCCATAGAAACCTCTCAGGCTTGACCCAGGCCCGTCTCCTCATCCAGCAGTGTAAGGGGGAGGGCCTCAAGGACATGGGAGCCCCAGGTGGAAGGAGCCTGCATGGAGCAGAGGTGCAAATACATCCCTCCACTCTGAGCTGCACCGGTGAGAAAACCGTGCTCAGCTACTGAAACTTGGGGGCTGTTTGTTACAGCGTTTGTACTGTACTGACTAATACAATCTGGCAGGGAACCTGATTATTGAAAATAGAGTCAGTCTCAGGAGTGGTGGGCATGGTAGTGAATCCTTCCTGGTTGGGGTGGTGATTAACTTTAATATGAGACTGGAACCTCACCTACCATACCCATCACCCTATAACCCAGTGCCCCTCACCCCGTACAGTGACAGTCATCAAACCATAAACCTGCTGCTTCGATAGAAATGTTTCAGCCCACCAGCCACCTCCTCCTCGGGGATTTCATTTCTGACTCTCAAGCGTGCCTGCCCACACCTCCTTTGCCTGCCTCCTTGCCCTCACTTCTAATCAGAAGGACATGGCTCCCCTAGCTCTCACTCTTAGCAGCTATGTCTGGCAACTGGTTGGTGAGTGCCCCAGTTGGGAGTGACTTTGTCCAAAACCAGGTATCAGGGGTGACAAACCAGGGCTCTGGAATGACAGTTTCCCTGGTCTCTCCCAGGCTAGGCGGGGAACTGCGGGAATTTCTGGCTGCCTCTCATTCGCATTCAAGGTCAGCTCTGCTCTCTCTGAGGTGCCAAACTTGCATCCAACAACACAAATGCACCAATTATAGAGCGCGCGCTCTGTGCCAGGTCCTCATGCTTTACATGTGTCTCTTCTAATCCTCACGCTGTTCCTGGGAATTCTGAGCCATCCCCACCCCTGTGGTGTTGCAGAGGCTGAAAGGGACACTCAGAGAGGTGAAGCCACCCGCTCAAAGCCACGCGTCTGGAGAGTGGCAGAGCTGGAATTTGGACCCTCGGCTGTGTGACGGCAAAGCTTGCTGCTCTCCATCAGCCTTCAGGACTTACTTTGAAAGTCACGGGGCTCCCAGGCCAGAGCCAGCCTCCCTCCGCCCCTTACACGGCTTTATTTTCCTTCAGAGCATTGATCTCTCTGAACTATTGTAACTATTTGCGTGTTGGTGTCTCTGCTGCATTAAGAAAGACGCTCCATGAGGACGGGGATGTCATTTGATTCCCTGCTGCACTCCCAGCCCCTAACAGTGCCTGGCACAGAGTAGGTGTTCAATAAACACGTAAGTTAATTAATTTGAGACTCTGAATACCAAATTAGATTAAGTAATAACAAATACCGCTTCCTTAGTACCTTTCAGGTATCAGGAACCATGTTAATGCTCATATAAAAATATTATTTTATGAAGAGATGCACATTGTTATTATACCCACTTTATCAGATGAGGAAACTGAGGGTAAGAGAGGAGAAGGGACATGCCCAAAGCCATCAGTACAAGGCAGATGCGGGTGAAGAACCCCGGTCTGTCTTAGGCTCAGGCTTGGATGCTGATCCTCTGCTCTATACATCCCTTCTTCCCCTCGGGCTGACCTTGGCCCTCAACTTGTGGCCATGTGCAGCCAGACTGAGTCATAGGAACAGCCTAGATCTGTAAAGACTTGGGACAGGTTGACGTGCAAAGCGACCAGGCTCCCTGGGCGATGTCCTGTATTTCTCTCCCCAGGGGAGGTATGCAGAGCAGCCATACTCCAGGTTGCTGAAGAACTGGGGCGGAAGGCAGGGGTCCCCCTTGGTCCAGCTCTGAGGCTGCCCCTCCTCCCACTCCACCTGGTTAAACAGGGCGTCCCCACAGGCACGAATGAGTGACAAACTCCATCACGAGCTGGTAATTGTTTTGTTTTTCTTTTTTAAATCTCGAAAGACTGCAAAACATACACAGAACCCAGCATGGAAACAGGAAGTTCCCTCCAGGATAAAGCTGGGTGGCCCCAGGAGCGAGTTTATTAAATGCTTGGGATGGAGATAACGTCATTGGCCCTGCAGCCAGGGAGCTCCAGTCAGGTCTTGGAGATTTGTCACTCGTCAGCTGTGTGGCCTCCGCTGAATGACTGCACCTCTCTGTGCCTTGGCCCCTCACCTGGGAAATGAAGACAACAGTGGCTGTTGGAACAGAAGGCCGTGGGTTGGGTGTATTGGGAGCCCAGAACACGGTTCCTTTCTTAGGTCCCTCCCTGACTTTCAGCTCCAGGGCACTGAGATTTTTTACATTTTTTTTTTTTTATATTATGAGCCTGAACGTCTTCTACATGTCTGACCCTTGATGCTGGAGGATGCATCTGTGAGTAAAGCATCAGGTTCTCGGGGGGCCCATAAGAACCCATTTCAAGTCTTGGACCAGGCTGGCTTTGTCTCTCTCTCAGTCTCTCTGTTGTCCATTCACTCATTTGTTCATTCGTTGGTTCATCGCTTCTGTTGTACCAAGCACTGAACTTGGTGATGGCAAGGACAGGACCTGCCTAAGGCAGATTTTTCCTATGCTAGGCCGAATAACGGCCCCTAAAGATGTCTATGCCCTCATCTCTGGATCCCGTGAATAAGTTACCTTATATGGTAAAAGGGACATTGCACAGGTGATTAAATGAAGGATTTTGAGATGGAGAGATTATCCAGGTGGGCCCAGTGAAATCACAGGAGTCCTTATGTGAGGCAAGACCATGACAGTCAGAGAAAGGCGACGTGATGACAGCAGAGGCTGGAGGGAGGCACTGTGAAGACGGAGGAAGGAGCCACGAGACGAGGAATGTGGGCAGCATCTAGAAGCTGGAAGAGGCAAGGACGCATTCCCCCCCGGAGCCTGCAGCAGGAATGCAGCCCTGCAACGCCTTGACTTCAGCCCCTGCTGGCTCACTTCTGACTTCTGACCTCCAGAAGTGTAAGAAGACAAATTCTTTTTGTTTTAAGCTGCTAAATTTGAGATCATTTGTTTCAGCAGCTATAGGAAACTAATATGCCCCACCCATCCCACATTATTCTGTATCAGGCTACTTCCTGGTTTTCTTCAGAGCATTCACCTCTTGTAATTACAAACTTGTCGCTCATTGGTCTTCTCCCAGACCTTGAGTCCATGAGGGCAAAGATTCTGTCCTGGTCCCCGCTGCGTGTGTAGTCTGTGATGAGCCCCGTAGAAGGCACAGAGACACTGCCCACTGAATGGCTACTGGATAAACGAATGGAGGTGTGTCCCTGTCCTCAAGGAGCACACGCAAAGCGGCACACGACCCCGCTCTCAGAGGGACTGCTGACCCATGGGTTGGGGAAACGTACTGACAAGGGTAGCAGCAGTGCCTACTATATTTTGAACATTTGCTAAGCCAGGTACTGCGCTGAGCACTGACGAGTATGGCTTCGTTTACTCCTGCCAGCAGCCCCACAGAAGACGAGGGACGGAGGCTCAGACAAAGAGAGATGCGGTAACTGCCCCGGTGGTCACACGGATGCCTAATTAATTCAAGCACACTGTCAGGCTCCAAAGTTCATTTAATTTCTATTGCGACAAATTGCTGCCCTGTGATTTCTAAGGCTCATTAGGGCTTTTATATTCTCACCTATTTTCCTCTTCTCCACCATCATCATCATCATCACCATCATCATCATCATCAGCAGCAGCAGCAACAACAGCATCTGAATCACATCTTACTATAGCACCTTACTAATACATGCAAGGTACTGTGAAGGTTACAAAGAAGTACCCTTGTATTATTATTATTATTATTATTATTATTGTTATTATTATTATTATTGCCACCATTATCGAACACCCACTATGGACCAGGGACTGTCCCAAACACTCTCAGACATGATCACATTTAGTTCGCAGGGCCACCCCATGAGGTAGGTATCAATTATCTCCATTTTACAGATGGGGACACTGCGACTCAGGGAAGTTGACCAGCTCACCTAGCAGTAGAAGGGGAAAGTTATGACTTGAAAACAACCACTATGCTCCTCAGCTTCCCTAACTACAAGGTCAAGGCTGTGTACTTGCACGGTGCCATAGGAGACACGCAGAAACACCAGCTCCTCCCAGGCAGAGCTCGGAGGGCCAGGGTCTGGGGATGTTGAGCTCTCGAGCATGGCCAGACCGGGAGATGGCCTGCTCCTGAGAGGTGTGAAGGTGGCTCTGTAGGTGGGTTCCCTGAGAACCTCTGTCAGGAGCCACTCAGCGAATGTCCCCATCTACCCTGGGAGGCCTATTCCCCATGGATGCATTCAGCTCTAATTTCTTCCATTCACTATGCCATTATTGACCAAGTTCTAGATGCCGCTGGGTGCACTGACTTCTCTAGCAATAACAGACCCACTTCCACCTCGGGGAAGAGAGGCAGGGGCTGACACACTCACAGGTACCGTGGGCCTTATAACGGCAGAACCGGTGTGTCTGGGAGACGCAGAACTTGTCTGAGGGAGGACGATGAAGAGCCACTGGCTGAGAGGCTGGAGAGATGCCGTGAATTCAGCACCTGTTAAGGCCTGGCTATGGAGCTTCAAGGTGTCAGGGTGCACCTGGCCGCACGTGATGAGGGATGGAATGTGCAAGAGGCTGTCGGCAAGCGACA
>CM053515.1:4702991-4718592 GCA_028627145.1 Eidolon dupreanum
AGAAAAGGTGTGAGGTTATAAAGTTTGAATACCTGGGGCGTGTTTGCAGAAATCCTATGCTAAGTGCTGGGGAGGAGGCCAGAAGTGAATATAGCACGTGTTTCTCCTTCGTAGGTAATTTGACATATATGCAAATACCTGTGGGTTTGTTGTGATAGTTTGAATAAGAATGACATAATACTTTGGGGCTACCACAGAATTTTGAAAATGATGTGTTTACCTCTATCTTCATCAAATTTGCAAAAGGAGTGTAGATGGTAAGAGATGTCTAGAGTGATGGTGGATGCTGCCCCGAGCAGTGATGAGTAAACTGGGACTGGGAAGAAGATTCTCAAGAGAGACCCAACAAAGATACTGTGTAGCCGGGGTAGACTCGCGCTAAGAAATACTTAGAATCAAATCCTGTCTGGAACGGAAGAGAACAAAGGGATATATTTTTAACCCTCATATTTTACAGATGGAGAAACCGAGGCTCTGGGAGACAATGAGACTGGTTTAAGGCCACTCAGCCTATTAGGGGCTAATAAGAGACAGTTCTGTACGTCGATCTGCATTTTCTGAGTTTTAAACAGCTCTTGGATTTATAAGCACTTTGTTTTATTTTATTAGATTTGTGTGTCACAGCCGTTGCCCTTAAGGATTTCTGTTTGTGCTTTTCCAGCTCATTAAAACATAATAATAGACTTGGGGACCACCAGGGTTTCAGATTCCTGAGTCAGCTCTCGGCTGCCTCGTTCTGGGAGATGCACAGGTGGGTCGGAGGGCAGAGCCCACGGGTCCCAGGGGCTGCACGCACTGCTGGGATGGCAGCTGCCCGGACCACGCAAAGTCCCACAGCGTCCTCCTGAGACCTTCGGTGGGGTCGCTCTGTCCACTCCCGCCCTGCTCTGACCTTTCTCTGCAGGAGAGCTCTGTGTCCCACCTGTCCGGTGACACAGCTGGAAGGCATTTTTCCCCTGAGGTTCCGGACTGCTTGAACCTTCTGGTCCGAGATAGCACAAGCAGTTTAAAAAACGAACATCTTTGACCGCGGCACTTTACTTTCAAGTTCGTTGTCACGGCCACCTGGACACAGATGCGATGTAGTCATTTTATACAAACTCAGAGAAGGAAAAGGTCTCGGCTAAGTCACACAGCTGGGGAGGGGCAGAAGTGAGTCCATGCACCTTTAAGTATGGTGTTCTCCCCTAAATCAGAACGTCTGAAATTTGCTAGTAGACAAGAGACAGCCTCGGTACTGAGTGTGGAAAGATAAGGAGCAGACATAAAAAAGGCTAACAATTATTCCAGATGCTTTCCCAAATTCTTTACCTGTGTCCTCTCACTTAATCTTTATAACCACTTTATGCTAGAAAACTCGGGTTAGGCCCAAATTTCTCACTATGATTACGAAGCCCACTAGAATTTGACCCCTGGCTACTCCTCCAACCTTATTTCTATCCACCTTTTTTTTTCTTTCTCTCCCTCACTCCAATCCAGACACTCTTGGTCTCTTTCCCGTTTCTCAAAACATGTTCCCACCTCAGGGCCTTTGCACAAGCTACCCCCTCTGCCTAGCAATGATCTTTCTAATGATCACATGGCTCAAATATTACATTCTCAGAGGCCTTCCCTGACCTCCACCAACACATCTCACAATTTTTCCTCACTGAGAGGACAGAACCCACATCGTTCATTGCTGGGGACTTAACCCCAAGCACAAAGCTTGACACACAACAGGGGCCTCAGTCGAGAGAAAATAGTCGACTGACAGTTATCCATAGTCATTCCAGAAAATATTCACCATGCCCTAATAGGGGCTCACGTGTGTGAGCACCTACTATGTGCCACATCTTTCAGTGCATGAATTTGCTACATCCTGTGACAACCCCAGAGAATGGATACTGGTGGAATGCGGTTTCACAGCTCAGGAGAGAAGTCCAGGGGTGTTGGTTGGGTTGCTTGGCTAGGGTGGCACAGCCAGCAAAGGAATCACACACAGAGCTGGGATGGAAGATTCAGAAGGCTTGGCTCCGGAGTCTGTGCACTTAACCTCCACATTCCCCTGCTTCTCAAGGGGATGTGAAGGGACCCGTTCGAGGTCACAGAGAGAGTATATGAAAATGCTGGTTATAAACCCAGGTCTGTCCGACTCCGGAGGCAGGACGACCAGGGGCATTTTTAACAGGCAGTCTTGGCGATTGGAATCCGGGCTACAGATCAGCAAGAATACCCCATGTGGCAGTGGGAGCAAGATGAGGGTCTGAAAAATTCTGCTGTCTCGAGGGGTGGGGTCCCCCAAGTGCTCTTGTCTTTCCTAATCACCGGCCAGGCCCCCCCTCACGGAACGAGCCATCCGCACATGCGGCTGAATGGAGACAATCAGAAGAGATGCGTCGGAGTGTCGGAGGTGGGCAGCTGGCTGCAGCCTGCTTCCGGGCCCACCTGCAGCACGGCCCGCCTCGCCCTCCTGTCCCTCTGTCCTTCTTCCCTGCTGACGCCAGGCCCTCCCCGCCCCTGCCCTTGCCTGAGGAGGAGACTCTGTCCATGGGGAACAGGTCCCTGACCAGCAGGAGGGAGGGAAGTGTAGACAGCACCTGAAGTTGCTCAAGGAAGTGCCACCCGGCCAGGGCCTGCCTGGCAGATGGCACACAGTGCAGGGCTCCAGGAATCTCCCCAGATTGGCAGCTCCGAGGCATTCTTCCTGCCCTCACCCCCAAACTGTTTCTTTTAGCTCCTCCCAGGAGAACGTGGGTGTTTGGGGGCCCCTGGAACACAAGCAGCACAGAGGCCGCTTTATAGTGATTTACGTCCATAGTGCTGGGCCTGCTATGGCTTTTGTGCCCAACGGAGAGTCACGTAGTTGTTATTGTCACTGTTGGAATGGCTCCAAGGTTCCTAGCAGGCTGGTCTACGCTGGCCTGGCCTTGCCCCGACCTGGGGCAGGTGGCCAGGTCGCAGGGTCCCTGAGCTGGGCTGGGCTTGGGCAGGGCGGCATCTCCGGGACACAGTGCCACCAAGTAGAAGGAGCAGACGCTGTGGGGTCAGCTGGCCCTTGGCTTTAGAGTCCCGAGGCCGTCGCAGCTGACCGTGTGGCTTCCTCTCTCAGGTTCTCCACCTACAATATGGACGATCACGCAGACCTGGCCGGGTGACGTCCCAGACCTGGCCGGGTGCCACACACACGCTGGCTCCTGGGGAGGAACCTCTGTGCTTCTGGAGGACCTGGCTCCCACCTCGGTCCCCCTCCGGGGGTGGTTCCCTTAGAGAATGGAGCAGGTATCCCGAAGTTACCGCCGGGACACTGCCGACCGTGCTGTCTACGCTGCCCTGAGTAATGGCTGGGCTCAGCCTGGACCTTTTTGGCGAACGAGGGGAGCGGGGCTGTTCACTGGCAGAGCAACGAGGAGCCCGAGTGCTCTCGTTCTAAGAAGATGGGGCCGAGGAGGAAAGTGCTGCTGCCTCCGCCTGCCAGCCACCGGGGATAATCCCAGCGCTTGTCAAAACAAGACGTGGCGCGAGAGCCCGCTCCCCGCCGGCCAGCTTCTCCAGTCTCCTGGGAATCCCTGGTTTAATTGAATACCTGGTGCAAATGCTGGACGCTGGGCGCCGGCAACATGCTGGGATTAAAGGTCCACCCCGCACAGAGCCGGGATGCATTCCCCTCCCCGCCTCGCTGGCTCCCCGTGGTGCCGATGAAGGGGCTGGGGGACAAGAAAGAGATGAGGAGGGGGGATGGAGAGAATGACAAACACAGGGAAGACACAAATAAACAGGCAGAGCCAAAGGATGCTCTGGCTGCCCCAGAAGGGATTAGAATTTCCCTCTGCGAAGCGTGCCTGCCAAGACATTTTCTCTCTTGCTTAAGAAAATAAAAGTCACATCCCTGAGTTTGGCTGTGGGTGTTGAGTCCCATGCGGGGAAGGGTAGCTGGGCTGTCAGCGCTGAACCTGGCCTCCAGCGTTGTGAGCCTCATTCTGTCATCGAGCCATTCATTGTCCACCATTTTTCTGGCCTTCAAAGTCACTGTCTTCTCTTTACCACCGTAACCCTGTTTTGTACACAAGACCATCCCGTAATCCCTCTGCAGGATGGCTGAGCTCAGCTGCGACGTTAGACAAGACTTAACTAAAATCCTGAGATGACAACCGGAAAATAAACACAGCTCACACCTCGAATCTGGATAAGCCGACATGCAAAATGCCTGGGGCCCTCTCATCCTCCTTAGATCACCAACCCAGAGCCCATTCTGGCCCACCCTCTACCCATTCGAGACCGGAGGTCTCAAACCAGTGACCCGGAGGTTTGATCTAGCTGGCACTTAGGTACATTTTCTCTGGGACACCCAGGTCTTTGAAAATCAGATAACTTGGCATGGCATCTGTATATCCACGTTCCCATGAAATAGCAGAAGCCCTGGCCACACAGGGCCACATTATCACAGGCTTAAATGACCAGCTAGGGCTGAGGAGCAGTGCTCCTTTTAGACAGGACATGCCTGTGCAAGCATCTGACCTCGTCACGCTGGTCTATACCCCGGAATGGCAGGGCAAGAGTCATAATCTTGCCTACCGGCATCGTACTGGCCACTGGGGCAGTGGTACAAGTCTCCTCACGGAATTTCTCATGGGAAGGATAAGCCCATGTCCACTGGTTCGTCCCTCATCCCCTCATGCATCATGTGCTCCGAGCACTTCCCCGGTTCCAAGTACCATGCTAAGCCTGGAGACAGAGGGTCAGACAAGAAGACATCCTAGGTACGTGTACCTTCTTGTTCCGAGACCCCTGTCTGAGGTCGTCTTCTCCCTGACAAGAAACTGTCACTGGAACGGACCTCCCATCGAGACTAGACAGCCATCCTATGAGGTACCCTTACCTCCACGGCCCCCAGGATGATGACCGTGCCACCGATCAACTCGGCAACACCACCACGCGTGCAGGACGTGTGTTAGTCTGCTGGGGGCGGGTGGGGGCATCTTCCCATTGTTCCGGCTCATGGACAGTGGAAGGGAGGGGGCATCATGTAGACTGGAAAGGAATGTGGATCTGGGCCAGACTGCCTGGGCCTAAATCCCGGCTCAGTGCTCCCTTGGGCAAGCCGCTTTGTCTCTCTGGGCCTTGGTTTTCCTTATCCTTTGAACAGGGACAGTCAGTTGCTACTTCATGGAGTGGTTATGAGACTTAATATTTGTAAAGTGGTTGGGACATAGTAAGAGCTCTAGTTAAGGATATGATTGATAAATGAATGAGAACCAGGGATACTCGGAAGCTCTGAGATAGCAGGATGGTCACTAGCTTTCTAGGCATCTTTTCCTGTTCAGAATTTAAGGAGGCAGCTGCACACAGAGGTGCCCCTCTGGGGCTGTTGTGAGTACTATGTCCAAAGTGCCTGTGGAGTCCCACCCAGTGTCTGGGCCACAGGAAGTGGTCACTGGGGTTACGTTTCTTCCGTCCTCTCTCCATCAGGCACTGGGCTGGCAGCCTGAGCTGGCAGCGTGGCCTCAGCATGCCCTTGGGAGAAGTTCCCGCATCTCAAGCAGCCCAGAGCTGAGGATGATGTCATTCACTGGGAACCCTCCAGGCCAGCTGGGTTCCCGAGGGAGGAGGAAGGAGGGAAGAGACGGCCCCTGCTTCTCGCCAGCACCAGCCCGGCTCTGGACAGCTCCTGACTGCCCCTCTGTTCCAGCCTACAACTCCTTCCTCACACATAACCTTTGTAAAGTATCCATGGGAGCTTGTCATTCCTTCTCAAAACCTTCTAGTGGCCTGGCACCCACTGCACTTAGAATAAAACTCTGACCCTTAGCGTGGCCCATAAGGCCCTGCACAGCCTGGTCCTTCCTCATCTCTTAACTGCCTTTTCAACCACTGTCCCCCCATTTCCTGTGGCCAAACCATGGCTGCCTTCTTTCTCTTCTCTCTGCCTGGCCTGGAGTAGCCATCTTCCCCCAGACGTTTACCTATCCAGCCCCTTCCTGCTATTGAAGCCACAGGTCTTTATGCTCCACTCTCACCTCACATTATTCCCCTATTTATTTCCCTTGTAGTCCTTATCATTGCCCCCAATTATTTTATTGGTTTGTTCCCTTGATTGCTGTCTGCCTCTACGTGTACCAGTAGAGCAGTAGATCATAAATCCCATGAAAACAGGCACTTGGTTCTGCTCTCTTTTGTTCAGCCCCGTATCCCTACCCCCCAGCATGGTGCCTCGTACGCTGCAGATTCTCAATAAACATTAGTGGAATCAGTGTGTGAATGAATGGATTCATTCCTTTCAGAGGCCAAGAGATGCATCCTGGTCCCTCCCAGGGCTGATGAGGCACTGAGACCTCCTGTGACAAATGGTTCTAATTTTAATAACTTCCTGAAGGCTGGGAGAATGCAGTGTCCTTGATCTGTACAGCAGAGGACTAGTTCGCCCTCTGGCCTGCCCTTGACTTCATTACGAACGTGCACACACACGCACACACACATGCACACACACTCTGGGAGAATGAGTGAAACCGCATGGAAAAGAGAATGAAGTTTGGCCTTGGATTCCCCTGAATACCACGCCCAGTGAAGCCCTGGCCCAAGATTGTCAGGAGATCAAGTATGGGCGACAGAGAACCTGTGAGAAGGAGGGATCTGGTTCTGCAGAATCATCGCTCTGCACTTTTGCGGTGACTACTCTAAGTGTCTGTACTGTTCCACACTGGAAGGGGGCTGGAATGTACTGTGAATCAGATAAGGTTATTTATGCTCAAGGAACATCTCCCACAGTGGACGCAGATAATACCATGACCTCAGCTGTGGTGAAGGCCATACAGATAAGTGCAGAAAGCATTGCGAGAGGCCAGGCAAAGGCATGCTACAGTCCCTTCCAGGGTGGAATCAGCCAAAGCCCAGAGAGGATCTGACCTTGAAGGATGAGTATGTGTTTTGCTAAAAGACAAGAAGGAGAAAAGACAAGTAAGGTGAGGAGCATGACAGAGGCATGGAAGTGTCAGGATGCGTGGTGTGATTGGGGTGCAGTGGGTTGAGCGTGTCTGAGCAGAGGATGGATAGTGAGAAGGAGAGAGATAAGGCTGGGAAGGGAGGTCGAGGAAAGTCTTTCATCCATACTAAGCCACCTGCCACCTTCGTTGTAGGCTTTGGGGAGACCCTGGCGGCTGCGAAGTAAGGGACAGTTGTGGTTGGACTTAAATTTTAGGAAGAGTACATTGGTAGAGTTCGGGGCATGGATTGGAAGAATGGAAGTGAGGAGCAGGCAAATGAAATGGCTGTTGAGAAAGAACAGAGGTCTGTGCCAAGAGTTATTCAAAAACCAAAATCACAGTTCTTGGTGACTAACTGAACCTACTATTGAGTGAGAGAAAGGAGCTGAAGATGGCTACTATTACTACGATCATCATCATCACCATCATCGCCATCACCATCGTCACCATCATCATGATCACCAGTATCACCACCATCATCACTACCACCATCACCATCACCATCATCACCATCATCACCGTCATCAAATCATCATAATCATCACCATCATTGTCATCGCCATCACCATCTACGTCACGCCAGCTAACATTTACTTGACTTGGACTATGAATCGGACATCATTACTTATTTTGGGAAGAATCTTCAGACCGATCAGAGATTCTGTAAGCCTTAAAAACCACTTACTTGCTCACCGGTCTTAACTGAACTTCCTTTCCTAGATAAACTCTTCCTTCTGTTCCAGAACCTAGTGTGTTTGTGCTTAATCTTCTTTATGGTTCCTTTGAGTGGTATAATTATGTCAGTAAGTTTTGCAGATTCTGGGCTAGATGCAATAGTCAAATGCCCAGACAACTGCTTAGCTCATGGGCCTGTTCCATGGCTGTCGTTCAATAACTTAAAAAACAGTTGGGTTCCAACCACTTGATATTTCTTTCTTAATGCTTCCCATGGCAGCCTAATGTTCCTTAAGTTCCACAAGACAGAAACCATGTCTGTTTTATTCATCAATGTATACCCACAGTGTCAGCACAGTGGGCATTCAACAATATTTGTTGAATAAATGTTACTTACACCTCTATAACCCGCTTTTCAATATGTATTGATGGCATACACATTTCTGTGACAAAAGTAAATTCTGTCCATAAAATGAATACTGTTCTAAGTTCCTTATAATTTTTTGTGGTCGAGTATTTTCAAATATGATTTGAAAATATTGAATCAAACAGACTTTTTAATTGTAGGACTTCTCAGAGCCTTTAATGTTCTTAAGCCTATGGAAATGTAGAGGCCCTTTTTATGGTCTAACATTTCAAGGAGCACACTTTTGGAAATGCTAGAGTTTTAGCAAGTGTTCAGTGGTTTCATTAGCAGTAAACCTGCTGTCATTATTCCAGATTTCCTTATTTACATTCTTAACATGGTTAAGAGGCAGATAATCAATTTTATGAATTGGTTGTATGAATGTCAGTTCCTGAAATCAGAGCAGGTTTTCTTAGCCAAGAATATCATCATGGTCTAAGACTGGGACTAAAAAAATTTTTTTTGGGTTTAAAAAGAACCCAAGTATTCTATCTTTGAAACTGTGGGTGAAAGTCTAGACTAACCAAGAAATCTCAGCCCAGGTGAGATTTCTCTCCATTAGAGTAAATACAGCTTCTAATGATAAGACCCCTGGTTCTGGTGAACTTGGAGACAGAAGGGCTTACCTCTGGGTGGGCAGAAGCCAAGTAGGTGCCTCTGTCCTTCACCATGACCGTGAGTTTCTTAGTGTATTGTCTGGCTTCTCCAGCCCCGGTCTCCATGCTGGAGGTCCCAGCATCTGATTCTCTCAACTAGAGGAACAGGATGGTTTAGCCTGGGATGACTATAAAATCAGTGTCTTTGAAAGCAGTTCTACTGCTACTTACATAACGAGTTATAAGAGAACTAGTTATGCACTCACTGGCCACTCTTAGCAACTGAGGTTAACTGCAAACCTTGCTTGGAAACCAGGAGCTAAATTCTAGGCTCTACCAAGTAGGTAGGAGGCCCCTACATAAAATTTGGACCTCAAAGGGCCAGGCCTTTCATATAAAGAAGAATGAGACATTCTATCTTTAACATAAAGTCACCTTTACGTTAAAGAATTAACCCAGATAATCTGCCTGCCCTGACTTTGATGCTGGGAGTAGAGAGAGGAAGAAAGACTCATGTTTCCTGAGAATTTATAACCGTGTGCTAGCTCTCGCTTGGGTTTGTGGTCTGAAAATCCTCAATTAGAAAATTTCATTTTAAATGGTTTTAGATTGAGAGTTGTCCCAGGTGACTGGAAGAAGCAAACAGTCCTTTCTAGAGAAGTGAAACTTTAACTTGGTCCTCAATTAATTCTCAAAGACAAAGTCCCAAGAAACAGTTACTGTCAAAAAATATAAAGCATACAAGGACACAAGATGCTATGAGAACGAGCCAGCAGAAGCAATAAAAAGCGAAACCAGATCAGCAAAGCTTTAGATACTAGAGTTTTCATTATACACAGAGTACAAGATGGCAATGTTTATATATTTAAAGAAATAAATGAAAGGTTTGGATATCTAGGCAGGTAATAAGACACTATAAAAATATTTTAGCAGATTTGAAAAAAAATCATATAGAACATGTGAAAATGAAAAACATAATTAAAAATTTAAAAAGTCTCAGTGGATGGATATGGATAGGTTACAGGACAAATTGGACATAAATTAAGGACAGAATTAGTAAACAACGAGATAGACAAAAATTTTCCAGAAGGCAGGCTAGAAAGACAAAGATGGAAAAAAATGAAAAATGATTAAAAGACATGACAGAGTGAGAAGATCTAACACAGGGCCATCATTTATGATTATTTAGGTGGTATACAGTACAATTCTAGAAGGTGCAGGTATCATCACAATCTATGACAGAGAGATATTAAAAGCATTTAGAGAGAAAAGTTAGATCATCTACAAATAAACAGAAATCAGGCTTACAGCTGTCTTTTTAAAAATAACAGAATGGAGTGGAATACTCTTTTCAGCGTGTCAATAGAAAATAATTGGCTGCTGCGAAATGAGTAGCCAGGGAGATTATATTTCAAGAATGAGAGCAAACTAAAAACATGTTTTGGACAAACAGAAATGGAGAGTTGACCACCAACAGATCCTCACCAAGAAAAAAAAAAAAAAATTCTAGAAGATGTAGCTTAGTCAGAAGGAAAATTAACCCAGATAGAAGGTCTGAGATTCCAAAAGGAATACTAAGCAAATATGTGATTAATATGAGAGTATATCTAAACCAATGTTACTGTATAAATGAGTAACAATAATGTGGTTTGTTGACTTGCAAATAAGATAAAGTACTGTTTTCAGGTAGGATGTTGTAGATTGTGGCAAGCAACAAATATAGGGAAAAAAAAGCTGCAAAAATACAAATGTTGAAGACATCAAAGAGCTGTGGAAATGAAGATTAAATGCAGCAAAACCACAGAAAGGCGGAGGCCTCCCTACATAAGCTGATGACAGCTGGCTACTTCCCTCCCTCGGGGCATTTGTGATTCTGGACATGAGTTGAGGCTTGGTGTTGGCCTGAGCCACGGTGTGTATGGGGAAGACGAAACTCACAGAGCCTTGGGCAGTGGTGCGGGGCTGGCAGGATGGACAGGAAACTGGAGGAGATGGAAATATAAGGCCAGATTTCCCCACAGGGCATTGCTGGTAACACAGGTAACATGGAAGCCGGGGTGAAAGGCTGGATAAAATTTCTTATCATCTCGTGGTACTTAGGAGACAGACTTCTGCTACAGGGAGAGAGCCTGGCATAAGTGCCTGACAGTTTTCCCCTTATAGGGATGAAGAGACAGAGACCAGCGAGGCTCTCATGTGATGGCCTTGGAAGGCCACACAAGGAACAGAGACAAGCCAGAGGTGGTGAACTCAGTCTGTTCAAATCTGCAACTCATCCATGGCCCACTGACCGGATGGGGGGTCAATTCCTGACTCGGTGGAGATAACCATCCTCTCGTCCCGTTCCCCGAACAGAGGAAAAGGGACACCTCTCTGATAAAATATATCAGCTGAGCCCTCCACTGTTTTTTAATACACAATGTCCACCATGCAGTCAAAATTATGAGGCACATGAAGAGGCAGGAAGAGGAAGAGAAAAGGAAGCAAACAACACAAACGGATCAACAGAAGATCCACATATTGTACTTATGAGACAAGGAGATTAACTATGACTACTACATTAAAGGAAATAGAAGGAATAATGGACAAAATGGATGAAAACATGTAATCTTCTCAAGTCTACTATCTTTCAACAGTCACGTGGAATCAGTAAAAAAGCACAAACTTCCTGGATGGGATGAACATCAGACAAGACATAATAGATTATAAGATCAGAGATTTAAAGATAGAACAATAGGTGACAATCAAACTAAAATCAGAGAGGAAAAAAGAAAGAAACGTTGAAAAACACCAGAGTTTAAGCATTGAGTGGGTCACTGTAAAAGGTCTAACATACACATAGGTGGAGTCTCAGGAGCAAGGAGAGAAATTGGACACAAACAGTATTTGGAAAAATAATAGTCAAAACTTTTCAGAGCTGATGAAAGTCACCAATTCATGGATTCAGGAAGCCCTGCGAACCTCCAAAAAGATAAACAAAGAAAATCACACCTACACACTTTACAGTCCAACCGTTGAAAACTAATGACACAGAGAAATTCTCAAAAGCAGTCACAGAGAAAAAAAAAGACAAATCATCTTCAAAGAAACACTAGAGTCTGTTACCTGACCTTCAACAAAAATGGATGAACTCTAGAAAACATCCTTAAAAGTCTAAAATTTAAAAAAAACCTGCCACTCTAATATTAAATACAGAACAAAAAAAGTCCTGTAAAAATTGAAACAAAATAAAGACCTTTTTCAGATAAAAGGAAGCTAAAAATCAGCAAAAACATAGTGCCATCAGACTGGCTCTAGAAGGTTTACTAAGGGAAGTTCCTCAGCGTGAAGAAAAAGATTTGCAGCCAGGACACAAAATTGTGAGAAGGGATGAAGAACACTACAAAGGAAATACTTGGGCTAATATGCAAGACTCTGAACTGTTTAAAACAACAACATTAATAATGCCTTGTGGGATTTATAACATATGTAGAAGTCAAATGTTTAACAACAATGGCACAAAAAGCAAAAAGGGAGAAATGGAGATCAACTGTTGTAAAGTTCTTGAATTGTTCAGGAAACAGTAAAAGTCTTAACTTAAAAATAAACCGTCAGAGGCTAAGGATGTGTATTGAAACTTCTAGGGCCTCCGCTGAAAAACAATTTAAGAATGTGAACCAAAAAGTCAATACGAGGGGGAAAAAAACTGAAAAATAAAAACCTTTGTTTAGTGTCCAAAAAAGGCAGAACAGGAAAAATAAAGAAAGAAAGAAATGACAAATAGAAAACAAATAGCAAGGTGGTAGAGTTAAACTCAAGTATCTAGGTAAGTATATTAAATATAAATGGACTAAAAATAGCAAGATAAAACAAGAATAATGAAGTGCAGCATAGAGCTAGGGAGGAGGTATCTGCAGTCCAGACATCATAAAGCTATTATTGTTCAGGAGAAGCGTAAAGATGTCAACGAGACTTAGACTTTGTTAATTTTATGTTAAAATATCTGACCTGCTGTGGGAGCCTGGGCAAGAAGACACTGCCTCCCTCTGGGCTTCAGCGTTTGGTGGTGGTGTTTTTATTAGGCACCTGCCATGTGTGAGACATTGGGATACAGCAGGGAACAAACACAATCCTGCCTTCTGGAGCTTGCTTATCTGGAGACCCTCGGCTGGGCCCTCGGCTGCCATGATTGCTAATGCCCGCGATAAATCCCTGAGGTAGATATTATCAACCGACGACAGGTATTATTAAGGCCATCGCACAGGTGAGAAGATGGAGCTTCATCCCTGAACTGGTGGGACCAAGAGGAGATGCCTCCTCCGATGGTTCCTTCCCACCCTGATGTTCGGGCAGGGAAGCCGAGGGCAGTCCACGGGATGCTGCAGACCTCTGAGATCTGTGGTCTGGTGATGAATGATCAGATTTTTTCTTTCCAAAAGCAGATTTACTTTCTTAATTATGTTTGAGTCAGATTTGCAATGCTGCTAATTCCCACTCCCTGAATACACATGGCAGTCGAGTGTTTGCTTAGGGAAAGGCCTAGACAAGTGTGAGAGGCAAGGGGTGGGAGTGGGCGGGCTGGGATTGTGGGATTTCCTGCAGGTTTTCAGAGGGTGACCATTCACACAGGGGAACAGCTAGGGGCAAGGGAGCCGGATTTATGACATGTTTGGGGCTCAGCAGGAGGGTGCCTATGAAGACAGTCGCCCCATCTTCTCTCTGCTCTTTTATCAACAGGTGCTGGGTGTTCATTGGGCACCTACTAGATGTTGTCGGAGAAGCAAGGAAATGTGCAATGCCCAGGATCCTCTTGTTGTGGTCTGAATGTTTGCATCCCCCGGAGTTCATACGTTGAAACCTAGTCCCCATTGCATTAGGAGCTGCGGCCTCTGGGAGCTGCTTAGGCCCTGAGGGTGTGGCCCTTATGAAAATGATTAGCGCCCTGATGAAAGAGGCCCCAGGGAGCTCTCTAGCTCCTTCCACCACCTGAGGACACAGCGAGAAGACAGCCTTCCATGAACTAGGAAGTGGGCTCTCACCAGATGCCAAATCTGCCGGAGCCTTGACCTTGAACTTGTCAGCCTCCAGGACCAGAAAATGAAATGAGTGTGGTTTATAAGTCACCCAGCCTGTGGCATATGTTATAGCAGCTGAAATGAACTAAGACATTTATCTTTGTTTTTTTTTTTTTTTTTTTTTTTTCCCACCCCGCTAAATCTGCAGGCTCTCCTCGTGGCCTTTGGCTCAGAGTAACGACATTAAAGAAGGCTTATAACCTCCCTGCACCTGCGGGCACTCCACCATGTTCCTCTAGGTTATGACGCCAGAGGTCAAGGGGAACTTCCTCAAAGTCGGGCAGCGGATGACAGGGCCCTCCCCACTAAGATCTCTAAGCACAGAACCTAACCTAACCTATGCCCCCGAGACAGGGCTTGGCAGGGGTCACTGCTCCTGACCCCTTCCAGGTCGCTGAGATGGGGCTGGGCCTGCAGGCCCCACGGTCCCCGAAGCCCCCCACTAGCTGAGTCAGCCACAACAAGTCTGTAGCTATAGGGATGATTTAGCAGCTAATGAGAAATGGAAACTGCGAGAAGGAACAAATGGAGCAGCTACTGCTGTGGGGAAAACACGTTCATCAACTTCTCTCTGAGAAACCGAGGCAGCTGGCACAGGCCACCATGCAGGAGGAGGCTTCCGCGTCTAACGATCCGCCCTGGGCTGGGAGGCCACGGCCAGACTTCGGAGAGGCCCCACGTGTCACCCTGCAGGCTCACGGCCCTCAGGCCTTGCCTCTGGCCCGGGCTGCAAGTCTCATCTGGAGCTTCTATGGGGCGGAGACTGACTAGAGGGTGGGGCTGGGCATATTTGGGGGTCACCTTGACCCAATGAATAAACAACAACCTAGGAGGACAGCTGAGGGCCTGACCCCAACTACCCCACCCAGTCTAGTCCAACGCCCCCCTGGCCTCGCTCCCTGCTGAACCAACACTTACTTGCTGTTTTATCAGAGATGCGGGTTGTGTCTACTTGGTAGATGAGGATGCTGGCATCTGAAGGGGGAGGGGTGTGACTTTCTAAGGGTTTCAGTCTAAGAGACAAAATTTCGACTTTGTGCACACGCCGTGGGCTTCGAAGTCTGAACTCTTTCAGACCAACAGCTTTAACCCGAGTCGCTTTGTGTCCACAGCAGCCTCTGTTAACGAGCCTATGAGCCCCGTTTTAAAGAGGAGGCTAGTGAGGCTTATAGGTGTTGAGCCACTGACCCGATGTCACACAACTAGGTCCTTACAGAGCAGAGTTCCACGTGCTGGGCCCTACTGCGTCCCAGGCAGCAGGCCACGTGCTGGCCAGACGAGGAAGCAGAGCCCCGTGGTTCAGGGTCGGGAGGCTTAGACTGCTGGGCGGGGGGACTGTGGACCCTGGTAGCGTGGCCTCAGGTAAATGAGCCAACCCCCTTCTGCATTAGTTTCCTTGGTGAAAGATCCAGGATAAACACAGTTCCTGCCACACAGGACTGAGAAAGTGTGAGCAAAGCCGTCCCACGCTCACCAGAAACACCCCACAAATGTCGGCACGTGTTCAACCTCACCACACTGTCACTGGTTTCGGGGATGCAAACACAAGAGGGGTGCTGCTCTCCCTCTCTCTGAGCTCTTGCAAGAACCTGTCTGTTCTTTCTTGGTATTTTTGACAACTGTGGGTAAAGACCTGCAGTCGCGAGAGAAAAGGTTTTGACGTCTTGGGCACTCTGAATGCCACAGCCCAGAAGGTCGAAGGACGCCTGGATAAAACAGCAGATCTGGAAGGCTACAGGCTTGGTGAGATACCCCGCCCACCACCCCTCCCTTTCCCTGAGCTGGAGTGAGAAGAAGGAGGAAGGAGAATCAAGAGAGAAGGAATACTAAGTGTTTGCTGGTGGTCCCCTGAAAAGGGACCGTGACCCTCCCCTTCCCTTCCCTGTCTGTCTGCAGGGGCAGGCAGACAGTCTC
>CM053515.1:4718692-4739229 GCA_028627145.1 Eidolon dupreanum
TGTGTGTGTGTGTGTGTGTGTGTGTGTGTGTGTGAAAGAGAGAGAGAGAGAGAGAGAGAGAGAGAGAGAGAGAGAGAGAAACTAGCTAGACTCAAGAGGCCTTGAGGTTCAGATGAGAATACCCCAGGGATGAGCATGGAACTGTGAGGTAAAGGGAGAGGTGTCAAGGACGTCTGGGTGGATGACTGCATAGGCAGAAGACTGAGGACCAAACGCCCTTGGCCTTGCTCCATGCTTTGACACCCCTGCCTGAGATGGAAACTGCCTGACATGCAAATGCAACTCTGACTAAAGTTTTGTTTTTCTCACTTGGCAGAATGGGAGCTGAAGCTGAAACTGAGTTTGGTTACTGAACAAGAAAGCAGCAACATTTCTTGCATATCCCAGTCAGTCATCTGAGTTTGCTACGGGCTATAAGCCAAGAAAAAGTTTTAAAATGCTCTCTAGGATTTAGATCAGAGTAGGGAATAAAAAAAGGAGGGTCAAGGAAGGCTTCCTGAAGGAGGTGACTAGGAACTGAGTTTTGAAGGTCATGCAGGAGTTGGCTAGACAGATAAGGGTGGTAGCGATGAAAGTGGCCCAGGCTTGGGAACTGCCAATGGGAAGGCTTGGTGGAGAGAGAAGACAGTCCTGTTTAGGGAGCTAAGAGTGGCCTGAGGCCGGGTGACCATAGAAAATAGTGAGTTGGGTCTGAAAAGAGACAGGACAGGTGAAGATTGCAGAGACCATACTGGGCCTGCTTCCCCTGGGGCGGGCGGGGTGGGGTACTGGGGCTCCTGCAGTGCTTCACACACCCTTGCCACTTCCTGGGCTGAGTTAGAGGTAAAAATAGCAAACCACAATCCTATCATGCTGCTGTGGGGTAAAGGGACCAATCCTGTTTCTCCAACAAAGCAAATTATAAAAATGTCCTCATTAGGAGCAGGAGCAGCACGACAAAGCACGGTAATTATGAGATTCAAAGCTCCTGGTGCCTTCGTGCTGATGTTACCAAAGATAGCAATCATGGCTGGTGGTCGAGTTGCCAGGGGAAAGGTGGATCTCATCATTTCATGAAATAGAAGTTGGGCTTAGGTCATGAGCCCGAAGGGTCACAGGAACCTTATCAGGTCACTGGTGGGCCTCAGACTACCAGCATCAGTAAAATCTGGAGTGTGGGGGGTGGTTTTTGGAAATACAAGGTCCCAGGAGGGAACCCAGACCTCCTGAATCAGAATTGCACATTTACGACGACATCCTCAGCTTATCTGTGTGCACAAAAGCTCTAAAGTGCTGATGTAGAAGGCGAGGCTGCCCAAGCGCTATCAGCATCGCAATTTCCCCCTTTCATTCCCTGGGGGTCTCCGTGCTGCCGCCTCCTTACCTGGTTCTATCAACGGTCCAGAGATAGTGTCTGAAACCTACGGGCTCCATCCTCTGCGGATGGGTCTATCAGTCAGCGTTCTCGGTTGCCACCTCTGCCTCCACAAAGCTGTTTGCCTCTGCTGCCACCTTGCCAAAAATGGATTCCCTATTTCGTCTCCTTCCTCAGGGGGACGTCCTCCAAATAAAAGCCTCACGTGGGTCCCTCTGCTACTTTAGCCCTAGATGCAAGGGCGGCGGGAAGTCTGAGTGAGTTCTCACCTCAGGGAGATCGGATTTCTGATATCGGGAATTCTCCAAACATATAGGAAAAGTGGTCGATAAAACCTGGAGAGCCACAAAGTACCCAGGGACAGGTCCATGGGCAGCTCCCTGGGCATGAGAGGCAAAAAGGTGTGAGGGAGTCAGCCGGCCCCACCCTTGTTCTTGAAACTCAGCTACATGAGATGCTAGGCTTTGGGCAACTCATTTCACCTCCGTAAGCCCCAGTTTCTTCATTATAAAATGAGAAGAGTAGTATCAGCATCGTTATATTGTTGGGAGGATTAAAAGGAGAGTTTGCAAAGCCCCTTAATATTGGTTGACACATTGGCTGTCATTCAGATCATTATTAGCTATGAGGTCATTGCCAACAATAATATTCCTAGTCTGAAGTCCTAGCAGCTTTCTGTATTTTGATTTTATTTGTATTGCCATCTAAACAAGCAACACACATTTGCAGAGCAATGAGCACCTACTATGTGGCAAGTACTGTACAAGTTGCAGGGATGGTAAATGAGAGATACAGTCTCTGTCCTCCAAGACCTGGTTACCTAGGAGAAACAAATACGTCCACCGTATTCTGCAATGGGCTGGTGACTGTGATGGTGTAGAAAGGGCTGGAGGAAACTATTCAGAGGAGAGATCATTTAAGGATGAGTTTGGCAAGTGAGCAAGAAGTGGGGAGAAGGATATTGGAAGCCTAGAGACCAGCAAGAACAAAGACATAGGAGGGTAGAGTGGCCAGGCACTTTTGGAGAAGACTCTATGACCTGGTGACAGAGTCTACACTCTGAAGTCAGACTCCCTAATGCGGGTTCCCTCATTACATGAACTCTGCCATTTATAAGCTCTAACCCTGCGCAACTTTGTTACTCCACCCCAAAAGTTCTTGGTTCGCCATCTGTCAAATGATAACAGAATAATGATAACAGAATCCATCTCGGAAGCTCACAAGATGTGTGTTCAATAGTTAAGCACAGCAGCTGACATGAAGCAGGTGGCCAGCAAATGGAAGTTAGGGTAGGGCGGCGTCCTAGTAAGATTAGTCTTTGCCAAAACCTTGCATCCTTTAGCAAGGCCGCGACATCTATTGTTTCTGCTGGCTCAGCGTGAGATTCCTCTTCTTCTAGGAAGAGCTCCTGGGTTTTCCCATGCCTCCTCCAAGCACAGTCCACAGGACTGTTAAGACAGACCCCTCCTTCCTCCCAGATCCTGGCCAATCAGAGCGCAGCACATGGCCGGTCTGGGCCCAAGGGAGCCAGCCCTGGGGTTTCCCTCGAAACTAATGGGAAGAAGCCCTTTCCCAGCGCCTGGAGGTTGTGGAGCTGGAGGGTGTAAATCTGGGGCTGCCGGTGGCTACTCTTGGCACCCCAAGGTTAGAGGTCCCCGGAGAACAAAGCCGACAGAAGAGAGTAGACCTGAGAAAAGATTCTCGTTGACATTTTCTTCGAGCACCCGAATTCAGCTGCCACTGACATGAAAGCTAACCTGGCCTTCTTATTTCATGAACCGACAAATTCTTTTTTTCCCCCCTTAAACAGTGAGAGTTGGCTTTCTGTTGTTTAAGCTGGAAAGGTCCTGACTAAGGCAGGTGGGCGGCCCACTCGCTCTTCATCCCGCAGAGGGGCCACAGGCCCATCCTGCCGGCTCACCATCGTGTCCTATTCAACAGACCTGCTAGCTCTGCCGAGGGGCTGACTGGAGCCTACGGGGCTTCGTGATCAGACCGAGAAAGCATCGCGCTTTCTGGCAGGACGCTCCCACGTGCTGACAGAGATAGGATCAGTGCAGATCCCTGAGGGTAGCTGGCTCCCTGCTCCCAAATGAAAACTGGCTGAAAGTCCTTTGAGACCCCTGGGTTTCTCTGACTGGGTGTCTGTGACCCTGTGACCTCTTGAGGTCCCAGATGCCCTGCCAATAAGCAGACAGGGGGAAGCGGAGGCTGACGGGCCCATAAACTTGGAGATGGCGCACAGCCCTCGCTTCTCCGGCCATGCCCGCCGCCGGCCCGGGCAGCGTTACCCGCTTGGACGTTCGTTTCCAATTGTCTTCCGGGCACCTTGGGAGGATGAAATAAGTTTCTGGAGTGTCCACTGTGCCCCAGGCACTAGACGTACACGTCTCATTTTTCCTCGTGCCGGCCACACAGAGTGGTCCACTCTGTAGATAAGACAGGTCACCCAGCTCGCGACACCACAGCAGAATGGCAGTGTGGCCTGCAGCGCTTTGCACAAGCTCACACGGCATTGGGAAGTCCTGACAAGCCTGTGCAATGGCTATCGAGACACCCCAGACACTGTGCAGCTGCAGCTCACCCCAGAAGAAGGGCCTCTGGCAGGGACAGGGTCCCGGCGGGAATGGGGGGCAGGGAGGGGCAGCAGCCTCTGGCTCCTTGGCAGCTGGGGTGGGATTGCTGCCCAGATGCAAGTTTCCCCCAGGGTGGGCCCTGGGCAGAGTTCCTCCTGCAGTCAATCCTTGACACTCTGAGGAATGCTCTGGAAGCCTTCCCAAATCCTCCAGCTCACAAACACCACCGCAGCGTGCCATCTCCCTGACACGTGCAGTAAAGGAGAGCTGAAAACTAAAATGACCCCTTTAGAACTGTTGTGCTTCTATAACTGCAGGATGATAATCATTGTCGAGACCAGTGAAATAAACTCGGCCCCCCAAACAAGTGCCATGTAGCATTAGATTATACGGTCGCTCTCAAAACAAAGGTGTTCTCTTTGGTCCTTTAACTACTTGGGCTGTTACTGAGAACCTCAGGACAGATAGAAGAAATGTATGTTTTGAGACGTGCGTGCTAGGGTGGGTATGTGTGTAAACTCAGTGTGCAAACCTCCAGCTTGGTGACCCTCCCATACCTCCAGGCCTTCCAGGGGCATCATTCAAGTGTGTACCTTTGCAAAACCATAGTGACCCCCTGCCATGGGTCTTTGGATCATGCGTGAATAGTTTAAAAGGCCCACATCAGACTCAGCTGCTTCCTTAGCCAGGGTCTGAGAGGCTGCCTTCCCACTGGGTCCTTGCCATATTCTTAGTCCCATTTTGTGGGTGAGCTAACTGCGGCTTGAGGAGGTAAAATGACTTTTCCGAAGTTCCACAGAAGCCACAGGTTCAGGGTTGGAATTTCTCACCTGGGTCTTCCTGATACTCTGCCCATGTAGTGTCTCCTGGACCAGCACCCTGCCTCAGTCTAATGCAGATCTGCAAGCACTCACTCATCCCGTTGCCTTAAATCTCATTTGCAATGAGGCAGAATATTAGCAAATACATAAGTGAACACACAGCTTTATTTAACTGCTGCCTTATGTCAGCCACTGTAGACTGTGGACTTGCTGTCTGACCTTAAAGCCCATGGCCGGATGCTTCATTCTGGGCTCGTGGTGAGCAGCAGGGACCTGAAGCATGAGAAGGGTCACCTGAGCCAGCTTTGGGATGGAGGAGAGTTGAGGGAAGGCTTCCTGGAAGAGGTGATACCTATGTCAAATCTCAGGGGACAAGAAAGAGCTAGTCAGATGAAGGGCATAGATGCGAGGCTGGGCAGAGGTGTCCCAAACAGAGGGGACAGAATGAAAGCAGCTGACACTATCTCAGTTTTCCCTTCCCAGATGTCACCACCTGGGAATCACTGGTGACTCTCCTAAGTCCAGCAAATCTTCGAGGCCCAGAAGGACAGGTCTCCAATTAAAGAGGGGTGCACTCTGGGCGAAGTACACATGCGACATGCTGGGGGATGAACGAATGCCCCCAGTGACAGCGCCAACACAGCCCACGAAGAGCAGAAAAGCCCAGGACTCGAAACCCGACAGAACTGGCTTCGAACGCCCCCGAGCAGCTGCCCTGGCTGCTCAGACCGGCCCTTCTCTATCTGCAGCAATGGGCCACACGCTGGCCTGATGATGGCAGTACGGCTGACCTCCACGGACACGGACTACGGCCGGGCACTGTGCTAAGCGCCGCAGACGCGGGTCTCCCTTCGTAGCCACAACCTATCAACTGACGCCTACAAACAAGGAAACTAGGGTCCCAAGAGGGTGACATGAGCACAGCAAGGCCACACGGCAGGGAGATGGAGGAGTCAGGTTTTGAATCCAGCTGCAGGGGAATGTGTGTAAGCATTCAGGGCAGGGATTCGGGGCGGGATCGTGGGACTGGTAGCAATTCCAAGGGTGGTGGAATTAAGATGGAGTTGCACAGAGTACGAAGACGTGCCCCCCCTGGAGAGCAGCCCGGCCGGCTCTGGCATTGTCGGCGGCCCCGTTTCCCTGGTGACTCCGACACAGCCCTGTGCAGGGGTGAGACTTCCGAGCACGGAGACGCAGGCTGGCAGGCACCGCCGACACACCTGAACGAACCCCCTCACCCCTCGCTGGGGGAAACGGCAGACACACAGTTAGTGAATTACTCCCTTTAGCCAGGGGGACCCTGGGGAAGCAGATGGCTCGCTCCCACCCCAGGAGAAGCTCCCGGAATGCTCCTGCCACCCCTCAGATGCCTTGGAAGGGGCTCGTCGCCACGTTTGGCTGGCACTGCATTCTGCAGTCTGAGTCAGAGGCACGCAGGCAGAAAAGGTCAAGGCTCCCGAATTAACTCGAGGAAAAACTGCCAGTCGGCAAAGACCTACGCGGGCTTTTCACGAAGGTCTTCCTTCCTCTGCATCCTGGGTTGGGATGTGGGCGGGGGGGATGCATAGCGATTATTCGCAGAAATGGGGGTCTGCAGACACTGGCACGCTCGGCTCTTCCCACTGTCAGGTGTGTGCCGACCCTTCGCTAAGTCTCAGGCACTACCGAGGGGCCTGTACGCAGGTTATTTCCTTGATCCTCCGACATCCCTGTGAGACTGGTGTTATGATGATCTGCCATTCTACGGAAGAGCAACCTGAGGCTCAAGTCACTTGCCTGAGGTCACCCAACTGGTAGGGGCT
Source organism: Eidolon dupreanum (assembly GCA_028627145.1). Taxonomy (NCBI): domain Eukaryota; kingdom Metazoa; phylum Chordata; class Mammalia; order Chiroptera; family Pteropodidae; genus Eidolon; species Eidolon dupreanum. The sequence continues at coordinate 4,725,246 of CM053515.1, forward strand.
AGGGTCAAGGTCTAGACCCAGACCGTTTGCAGAGTCTGGCTCAGCCCCTCCATGACAGGCCACTCAGAGGCCAGAGATGGGGACTGCCCAGGGACATAGCTGCTCCCCAAGCCCGGCTCCTCAGGCTAAGGCTCTCCCCACTGCCCCGGGCACACAGTGGGGACCCAATGAACGCGGTACCTAAGATTGAGCCAGGGACACCGTAAGGTCAAGTTCCCTAGGCCTGAGGCGGAAGTCTCCTGCTAACCACACCTGTGAGCAGGTGTCCCCTACTGGCTGAACCTGGAACAAAACGGAGTTGCTTGTTTTTCCTCCCCTGCCCCAGCCCGCTTCTCAGACGCAGGGGCTTTGTAGGGGAGGACTCCCTCTCACGCCTGGGGAGCCTCGGAGCATCCGGAGAACTTGATCAATTGTTGAGGGGGAGGTGTCGAGGCTCCACGGCAGGCAGACTGGGCCTCAGGACAGGGGTCCAGGCTGGACTTGAGGAGTCAGGCTCCCGGGTGGCTGTGCTGAGACCCTCACTTTCTCCCTCTGCACAATAAAGGTGTGGACCGGTTCACATCTTTCTTTGTTTTTCTTTCTGGACTTGATATTTTATCAGTGCCCACCTTAGGACATGCAGCAAACATTTGATGTAAGAGGTACCGTTCACTAATTACATTCTGAGTGCTTTACGTTAATTATTTACACGAATAGTGACTCCTCCCGACAACCTCATAGGATAGGTCCTTTTGTTACTGTTATTTCTGTGTTATACGTGGGAGGAAAGGAGAACAGAGGGGTCGAGTGACTTGCCCAAGGTCATACAGCTCGCGAGGGATGGAGCCAAGATTCATCCCGAGCCTGGAAGATTCGCCCTTACGTCCTTCCATCGCACACTTACACTTCCAGGCATGGCGAAGCCATGTCTGAGGAAGTGAGGGAAGCGCATGGTGGCAGCCGCGAGGGTCGAAGGTCGGCTGTCACGAGGGTGGCAGGGGAGGCGGTGCTAGAGCTTGGCCAGATGGGGAAGGACCTTGAGCAGAGCCTGAAGGGATGGAGTTGGCGCTGACAGTGACCGGAAACCACTGGAGGGCGCTTAGTGCTGGAAGATGCCCCTGGGCTTCCCCTGAGGATGACAGGTCAGGAGGCAGTGGGGAGGACAGCCTCAAGGGGCTGAGGGCAGAAGTAGGGGGGCCACTGAGGAGGCCCCTGGAAGAAAGCCAGAGATGACCGTAGAGTCTGGGTTGGGTGGAGAGACAGAACGGGACAGTCACATCGGCTGCAGAACTCACGTGACTCGGCCTCAGATGACATGGGAACAGTGGAGGAGAAAAAGCAGGTTAGAAGGACACCTTTGGGCTTCTAGCTGGGGGTCCGGTCTGGGACGACGGGGTGCTGCTGCTTGCGAGGAGAACACAAATGCGGGGGCAGAGCGGGGTGAGCGGTGTGGAGCTCGGCTCGGGGTGCGATACGTTGCCGGAGGCATCTAAAGGAGGCGCCCAGCGCACATGTGGAGATGCGTGGCTGCAGCTCCGAGGGTGACGTGGGTGCTGGAGAACTTGGCATCATTGGGTCGGCGGTGCCGGTGGAGGGGACGGGCTGTCCCAGGGAGGTGATGCGTGCAGGGAGACCGCGGAGGGCTTAGGGTAGAACTGACCCCTCCTCGGGAGAGTGGGCAGAGGAAGAGAGAACTCGCCAACTTCCTACCTTTCTCGGCTTTACGTTTGCCAAGTCCTGGCCCTGCCAGCTACGATTCTTAGGAAGCTGAGTGTTTACCCTCTTCTTTCAAACTCGGCTCCGAGAAGCAGTAACCGGCTGCAGGCCTGGAACCCTGCCTCCCCACTCTGGCACCAGCCCAGGGTTCTACAGCAGGCTCTGAATTGTGTAATTATGCATGCAAAAATTACGCCTGGCAGAGAGCTTTGGCTTTCCTGGGGGAGGGCTTCCCAGAGCATCACCTAGCAGCCCGGTTGCCATCGGCCCGCTCTGAAGACGCTTGCTGAAGTCCGAGAGAGACCTGTCTGAGATCAGAGCACAGTCCGGGGCCCAAGGGGGACCAGACACATCCAGGGCGGCAGCAGGTGGGCACCCGTCAGTCGTCTGTCTCTTTGGAGAAACCTGTCAACACCACTCGGTTTGGCTTCCTGGATGTACACAGCCCTGTCTCAGATGGCACCCACCCAGCGAGCTCTGCCATCTCCCATGGCCCTGTTTATGACCCAGAGGGGGGGGAAAAAAATCTATCAACTCAGAGCAAGCAGCTAATCAGTTTACCCGGTTGCCTCGGGTCTTCCAATGTAATTATAATTCCTACTAAGGCACTGGTGAGTGTCAGACTCATTTCAACAACTGCTGCAGACACGATAATCAAAGTGCCTGGATTCCTTTGTTCCAAATCCTATACAGACGAGGCTCACCAGGTATGCTTTGGAGGGAAAACTAAGCATGGGATTTTTTTTTTCTCGACTTCTCTCCTTCCTGCTTCCTTCCTTACAGAGACCAGGGAGAGGCTGCCAGAATGCCTCGCACGCAGCTGCCAACAGACCCAGACCTACCGGGGCTATGACTGTGGCTACCACACGCTCACAGGTGGCCAGAAGCCTCGCGATGAGGCAGGAGGGATGCCCAGAGGAGGCTGCTGGCTGCTTCCCAGGGACCTCGCAAGGTGGCATTTACCTTGGCGCATTCCGCAGCCTCTGGCCCCCAGCCTTGGAGGTTTGAAAACCTGATTTTTCTGGCGTACCCGGAAGGGATCCATCTGTCAGGAGAATACTTCCATTAACCCAGATCACGAAAGCAAAATATAAACCACACCGAGCAGCAGAAGTGCCATGCAGAACAGAGCTGCTGATGCCGCGACTAGCACGGTCTCTCCCTGGAGGCAGAGCTGCCTGGGGAGGCGTGTTACGACAATAAAGGTTCCTGGCGAACTCGGAATCATCAACGGATGCTGAGTGAACCACCTGAATATTTAATTGCACCAGGCTGTGTCTGCTGTAGCCTCTCCCTTGGAGGGACACAGTTGACAGTAGGATCACACAGGCCATGCCCAAGATGACCAAACAGCACCTGGACTCAGACTTCTCCAGGCAGGAACCCACCCAGCTGATCCAGTGCCCAGCGCTGAACTGCAGTATATCGTGTGCTTCCCCGAGAATATAAAGTCGTTGGCCAGGCCCACCAGAGACCACAGTTTCTGCCTTCCACCTACGCTTAACATTTGCGTGGGGTTAGGAGCAAGCTCTCTCCAAGGAAATTTGAACATAAGTGACGTTTGTCACTTCTGGCCACAGTGGTTATGAAGCAGTATACCATCTCTACCCCCTTCACTGAGATATAAAGGGGGCCCTAGGGTTGGTGGAGTGACAAGATGAAAGGAGGGTGGATCCCTGAGTGACCACATGGAAGAAAGGTAGTCGCCCACAGGAACACCCATGGCCAGTTATATGTATGAGAAATGAAATTCTATGTGTGAAGCCATTGAAATATTGGGGTCTATTTGCTATTACAGCTACCCTAAGAATACATTGTTCTATTCTAGGCCTACCTCTGTGAGATAGCAATCCTCATCCAATGGACTGTTAAATCTTCTGAGACTTCAAATTCATATTCAACCATGTCTCGTGTCCTTCCTAAAGATGGCAAATGGTGGGTGCTGTGCATAAGTTTTATTTTCCCAAGTTCTAACTTGATTTCCACCCCCCTACCTCCCAGATGTGAGCTGATGTTACTCACAGGTCTCAAGCCACAGACAGGGGGTCTGAAAGTATAGTAATATGTACAAATAAACCAATAACAAATGATTGGAATGTTCTTTCATTGTGGAAGAGTAGTTTAAGCACGTGCACGTGCATGTGCGTGCGCACACACACACACACACACACACACACACACAGAAACGAAGTCACAAAAACAGACTGGAGATAGACCCTGGGCTGGACAGAGGGAGCAGCAAATGTGAACTTGATTGGAACTGGGATGTAAATAAATCTCATTTTTCTTCATGCCAACCATAATAAATTGGTAGTGACCGCCTGGAGCGCTACGTGAAGGATTTTGAAGTCACATTCTAGCTCAGAAGGAAAGAGTGCTGAGATGGATGACCGCTGTCTGGCATGGTTAATGGATGAGGGAGTAACAGCACATGCCAGGAATTGTCACACTCGTGCTAGGGACTAGGATTGTGGTTGCAGAGGAGCCTACATTTATCAAGTCTCTAGTCCGAGGTTAACCGTGGTTAACCCTCAGATGAGCGCCTAGTATGGAGCAGGTGTTTTACACACACCTTTTCAATTGATCTGCACAGCAACCCTAGGATGCAGCTATTCTCCCAGTCTTACAGATGATGGATCTGAGGCTCAGAGAGAGTAGGTGACTTACCGAAGATCACACAGCTCAAGAAAGGCAGAGCCAAGTTCCAGACTAGGTGAACTCTGTGCATTTCACCATCACACGGAAACACCTCTGGATTGAGTGAGGTCTGGACCGAAAAGAGTCCTACGTGTCAGCCTTTCAGTCTGGCTGCTGCCCACTGACATTATTAGAACAACAGCGGGGGTGGTAGCTCAGATGCGAGTCATGTAAAGACCAAATTGGTTTGGGGTTTGAGCTTCCTACAGCCTTTCTCTGACTCTTAAGTTGGTTTATTGCTTCCCCAAAGTTTTGGAAGAAGGCCAAGAAAGGCTGGAAGAGAAGGAAGGAGAAGGGATAAGAGATTCCCGTGTTGTCAGCTGCCATGAGAGCCACCAGGGAGACAGCGAGGAGCTGGCCGTCAGGAGGGGTGAGGTGAGTCTCACGTTGCTTCATGTTGGCTGTGCAACTGTACGGAGCAGCTTTCGTGAGCCTCACCTTCCCCACAAATGTCAAAGGCAGCTAATTCCGGGAAGCAGGTGTAAAGCCTCTGAATGATGGACAGACGGGCCTGAGTTCAATGGCGTCTCTGCACTTACTGGCTAGTTGACCTTGGGCAAGTCACTTCTCCTCTCCGAGCTTCAGCTTTCTCACTTTTTCTCACCTCTAAAAGCTCTATAATAACCGCATCTACCTCATAGGAGGTAGATGTCGTATGACAATCGAATGAGATAATTTAGGGGATGGGCCCAGCACGGTGTCAGATAGTTTATCCACAGTAGCATGCGCTATCTCTCTCTACACAAATGCACACACACCAAACACCCTTCGAAGCTCCTGGGTGGTATTAGAAGTTTGGGGGGGCACCTGCCTCAGTTTCCACCCTCTGCGGATTGCACATGGTGGTATGCAACCTTGAACAAACTCAGCCTAGGTTCTGTCCACCCTCCATGCTCTCGCTCACCTTGTCTTTGCCTGAGTTTGCCTTTCTGCTTGGACTCCCTCCCATAACTTTTGACAAGAATAACAATCACAATAAAAATGTCCCCACCGTGACTTCCCCCTACACTGCCTGCTTGCTACGGACGGGCAGCCTGCTCCCCGCACTCCGTGTGTTTGCATCCCCTTCCACACCCTTATCATCCCTTTCCCTCCCTGCCTTTGTCCCCTTCTTGATTTTGTCCCAGGGTTCTGGGGAATAATGAATCAGCTCCAGAGACAGATAAAGGCTGCAGGCAGCTCTAGTCCCCAAACCCCTTTGGTCTTTCCATTACCTCCAGTTCTGGGCTGCCTGGAAGACAAATCCCCCCACGCTCCATTTTTACTTTATTTTCCATACTCTTCCCGAGGTGCCCATGTGCTCAGTATTATTAACCTTACTAAACACTCGAAGAAACTAAGCTTCAGCCAATGAGAGGCCAGTCTGGGGTTTAAATCTAAGCCTATTTGGCCTCCAAATTTTATTCCTTGTTTGACGGTGTAGCACATGGACTCAAATGCTTACGGGTCATCCCCATCTTTCTCAACGAGCCCACCAACAATGTGAGATCCACTCAGGGAACCCCCTCGAAGTCAGAGTTCCAGAACCCGGTGGTTTAAGGTGAATCTAAGCCACATGTGTTCCACCAAAGAGAGACACACAAAGGCTCTGGTGTGTCATTATTCATCACTTACTGTATTAGTCTCTCCACCAGAGTTAGAGATAATAAATGCTACCGATATTAACAGCTACTACCATTTATTGAACCCTTACGAGGTGCCACATCCCGAAAAGCCACAAGAACCCTACAATGCTGGCATGTGAGTATTCCTGTGTCAAAATGAACAGAGGCTCTGTGGGTGTCTCTAACATGCCCAGAAAGTAGGCTGTGGAGGCACTGAACTTGAAGCCACTTCTGCATTCCTTCCCAGGATCGGAGGGAAGGACTTGCTGCCAAAAGAATGTCTCCAGCGGAAGGATGTGCTTCTCACTGCCCTGCACAGAGAGGGTGCTGAGGAGGGAGGTGTGGACACCCCGGAAGCAGCTGGTGGGAGAGGCCATTTTCTCCACTGTTCCTTGTGCCCAGTCAGTGCAGAATCAGGGCAGAACGTGGTCAGGACGGGCTGATATCCGGGGGAGCCCGGGCCCTGTTCCCGGCTTGTCACATGATGAGGGCTGCCTCACTGCCCACGCTGGCCCTGGTCTGAGTGCAGGTATGTCCTGAGGTGGGGGGAGAGAGCCGCCTAAAAACCCTGCATGCCTTTGGAGATGAGATGTGTAAGTCTGATGAGTTTATCCAAGAGTACAACCTGCGTTCTTCTGCAAATTTACTCTTCCATTCTACAAATATTTATTGAAGACTGACTACGTAGTAGGCATGGCATTGTGCTACATGCTGGGAATGCAAGTGTCAGAAAAGGCAGCTTGTATAAAAATGATTCCGAATGTACCAACCATGGATAAGAGGAGAAATGTGCGGCATGAGCTAATTTGTCTTATTCTTCCTTACTGCTGACAAATCCATCTGAGGAAATTCAAATTCTAGGGGTTGGAAATGCTTCCGTGTAGCCTAGCCAAAGACGACAGCTTGGACAAAGGGAACGACAGCTTCATGTTCACCAGCGCCACCAGAGCTACCCCCATCACTGCCACTAACACCACAACAAACATCACCACGTCGCCAGGGCAGTCGCCGCCGACGTCACTTCTCCTGTTGTCACCACCACAACTAATGCCACCACCACGACCTCCCCCATCATCAATGTTATCCCTACTGTATGATCACATCGCTACTGACGCCAGCAGCTCCAACACCACCGTGAACACCACCTACCGTCACCGCCGTCACCGCCGTCACCACCATGGTCACCATCACCACTGTCACCACCGTCACCACCGTTCATACCGCTGTTATCGTCACTGTCACAATAACTTCTGCCGTCTGGACATTATCCCTGCTATACACACCGCCACCAACGCTATCCCCTGTCACCATCATCACAGTTACCACCGTCGCCACCGTGAGCATCGTCACCACCACCATCATCGAAATCTCTACTAGCATCATGATCACCGTCATCATCTCCATATTGGTACCCACTACTCATGCAATGCCTCACAGTTTACTCAGCATTGACATTCACGTGATCTCATTGACTCCCCATGACAATCCAGTGAGTTGATATCATGATTGTTGCTATTTAACAGATGAAGAAACTGATATGAAGAGTGAGGGTTAAGCCATTTGCTTAAACCACACGGCTTGTAACGGGTAAGCTAGGACTGGCCTTTGCTTCTGTTTCATGAAACACCTCACTCCTTCTTCTCTCCATTAATGCTAAGCTATAATATGACAGGCCCCAGGGCTCTCTGTTTTTCACTAAAACACAATCTTTAATGCTCAGATCCTGTGGCTGTGCTGTGGGGGAGGGCCCAAAAGCTGTGCCCAAATTTCTGTTACGTTAATCCCAATTAGGGAATCCAAAGCCCTTGCGCATCTCTGTGAAATGTCAATACAAGTCACCAGATACCAATCGTGTGCCCAGAACTGTGTTGGGCTCCTTGGAGAAGCTCAGAAGAGCAGGAAGAAAGGTCCCAGTCTTTGAGGAAAGTGTGTCTTACTGGAGAGTCAGGGTATATTTATGGGAAGTGATTGTAAAACGTTTTGAGGTAATCGATTGCTAAAACATGCAGGACAAATGGTGAGTACCCAGGGAGGGGAGGGGGAGGAAACAGATGTGGGCTGAGGGATCACTGGGAGACTTTCAGGGAGGCAGGGTAAGGATGAGGGGGACAGTCCTGATCCCCACTAATTTTGTCCTTTCCTCATCCTTGCTTTCTACTAGCTTCCAGGGTCTCGTCCCCCACCTTCCTCAACATGGACACTCTGACTCCCCTCTACTCCACTCTGTCCCCTTCCACTTCTGATGACAACCTTTCTACTGATGTCCTCCAAGCCACAGAAGTGCAAAACATCCCTGTCATTTTCTATTCCTTCTCCTTCTTGTTGTCTCCCTCAGTGGCATTGTCCACGCTACTCCTTCTGCCTAGAACTTCACTAACCTACCTTTCTGCATGGGCCCATTCTAGCTCTTTTCTCGGCCTCAAATGCCACCTCTTCCAGGCATCCTTTCTGATTCTGCAGCACCTGCCCTCAGGTAGAAATGGCCCCCCCCTCCTCTGAACCCCACAATCTGCAGGTCAGATTAGGGAGGTGCTCAGACACAGCCTAGCCTGTTGATTAAGCATGCAGGCACTGGAGTCGAACCTTCTGGATTCAAATCCCAGCAAAGACAGTGTCCTACGGAACTGATCTCCTTCCTGCAATGCAGACGGGAGATTGACTCGACTCTCGTAGATGGCCTGACACGCACTGCAGTTGTTCTGGAAGGTCAGGAGGAACCTACGGTGGCGGCACAAGGCGAGGACAGACTTAATAGGCAACGGGGGAGTGACAGGGTGCCCCTGAAAAGTCAGGACAGGATTCAGTACTCAGTCTTTAGTCCCAGGCTTTCCCACCCCCAATATCAACGCACCCTGGGGACACACCAAAAAACAGAGTGCTTCTAGAAAGTGCGTGGGGCCTGCTTTTGGCGTCAGTCAGAACTGGTGCGAATCCTGGATCTCCCACCAGCCATGTGGGGGGACTTGGGCAAGTCACTGGCTCCCAAGCTTTAGTTTCGTCATCTACAAAATGGGGGGTGGGGGAGCCGGGGATGAATGCTTCTCACAGTATGAGATTTCATCTTTTAGATGGGAATAATCACAGTACCTACCTCATAGGGTTGTCTGAGGATTAAATTAGTTTAATGTATCAAAAGCACTTAGAATAGTATTTGGCACAAATGCTATATAAACGTCATTTCTTCTCATGATTCTAAGAGCTTTAAAAATACTTGTGTGATTTTTCTTCTATTTGTCAGCACCTTGCACAGTGCCTGGCACACAGTAGGTACTCAGCACAAATCTGTTTTTTTCTTTTTCCTGTCTGGTTCCAACTCTGATGCAGAACTATCCCTACAGGCAGATTCGAGTGATGCTTAAAGCACCAGCAAAGTAGAAGCATCAAAAATTACGAAAAACAAGTTTTGAAAGCATATTTAAAAAAAAAAAAAAATCATCAAAGTAGTCACCATGGGGAAAATTCAAATTTTATTAGACTTCTTTAGACTTACTTCACTGTTTCTGTTTTGAATTGCCTAAGTAACAGCTGGCGGGTGGAGGCGGGGGTATAAGCATTTCAGCCTTAGGGCCTTTAGCACTGAGAGTTCTGATCCAGCCCAGGGCTGGCCCGGCCCCTGCAAAGGAGAAGGGGGGTGGGCTGTGGGCTCCCTACTGCCCTGCCTAGGTGGGCAGGGAAGCCTCTCTGAGAGTGCCCTGCGGAGGGTGCAATTTGACCATTTGGGGGAGTCCCGGGGATGGGGATGAAGTGCAGTGTCAGCCACATACGGATGCCAGTGCCCCACTTCCCCCGAGGGCTGGGGCTGTGGGGACCCCAGAACCCCGCTGGGGCAGGCAGCAGAGACCCCTCTTCCTCTTTCCGGGGCCAGGGTTGGCGGGAGTACAGAGTTGACAGGACAAAGCAGAAGCCAGTGGCCGTCTTTCTTGCTTCCCAGAATCTTGTTAAGCTAGCAGCAGCTGACCAGCTTTTCTTGAGGAATGTGGGCTGCTTGTCCCGGATGTGGCCCCTGGCTGGAGGAGGAGACTGTGCAGTGGGGGGCCCTGGAATCAGATACGCTTCACTCCGTGCTCTCTAACCACCGGACAATCACAGAGCCTTCCTGAGCCTCAGTTTCCCAATATGAAAAGTGAGAATAACAATACAGACATCACCAGGCTACCGGGAAAATGAAAGGAGATACGGTATGCAGAAGGGTCTGGAACATAGTAGGTCCTCAGAACATTAAAATCCCTCCTCCTTAAAGCAATGCTTCTCCATCTCTCCATTTCTACCCCAAACAAGCCTATTGACCTTAGCCGAGTCCTGCTAACTGCTTAGTACAGGAAGTTTGTTTTCCAACAGAGAAGTTCTACTAAGCAACCCTGGAAAAGCCACTTGACTTTCATGCTTCAAGCTGGCCCTTCCTTTGTCCATGAGCCTCCTACTAATTTCTGTCAAATATTCCGGCTTCAAATCCCACCCTAAGCTTTGCACATAAGCCAGGCTGCCAGCCTGCTCTTCCGTTCCGATCACTGCCACCGAAACTCTTGCACAGACAGGCTGCTTGTCCGCATGGCTCTGCTCTGTACCCTCTCCTCGTCTGTGGTCTTAGCAGCAAGTTAGATGAAGACCCTCCTCGTCACACCTTCAGGTAACATGGAACTCGGAGGCACAGACAGCTAAGGCGATGGCTGGTAGAATCAAGATTGGGGATCTCACTTGGCTGGAATAACATTTAAACTTCATACATTAAGACATAATGGGCACACTCGGTCCTGCACTTCTGTTTTTAAAAAACAAAGAAAGAAAGCAAAGTTCAGTTGCAAAAAGGCTAACCTGGGGAAATCTGACTTCGTAGCAACTCATATGAAGACAAGCAGGACTGGGGAAGCTTGGGGTTCAGATCCAAGGTCTGACACTCAAGCTGGGAGGCTGTGGGCAAACCGCTTAGCTTCTCTGGGCTCCATTTTGCTATCTGTAAAATGAGACTTGAACCAGAAGGCTTCGAAGGCCCCTTCCAGCTTGATATATGTAGTCTTATAATTATTTATATCTTATAATTACATGCATGTACATGCAGTCTGAGACTGTTTCTAACAAGCTCCCAGGTGATGCCAAGGTTGCTGGTCTGAGGATCCCATTTTGAGTAGCGAGGTTCCAGATAATAAGAACCTACCTCTATTGCAATCTCGCTGTGTTCTGACCACTGTATCTTACATGCATTATTCCATTTAATTCCTAAAAGAACCTTAGATGAAATCACTGTCAACGCTATAATTTTCTAGATGTGGAAATGAAGGTTCACAGAGGTGAGATGACCTGCCTGAGGTCACAGAACTAATAAGTTGCAGAGCCAGTTTCACATCAGGGTCTAAGGGTAGATGCCCACAACTGCCATACCACACACATGTGTATAATATGGGTTTAGAAAGACATGTAGCTAAGGACAAAAGGAACCAATGAGAGAGCAGAAGGCAAATGCACCAGCAGCTCTTGGTGAGTTTCTTTGCAATGATGAATTTGAAAACTCATTGACTGACTGACTACTCCCCGCCCCTCTGGACCATGTGAAACCACTGACTGATTCCAGTGCCTGATTCTGAAGGTTTGAAATTCTAACATACTTGGGGATATGTAAGTGCTTGATTCTTCACTGACGGGCAATGATGGCTATTACAAAGGGAAAAGAATTTAGTTCACATAAATGATTAGAGGAGAGATGTTTAATCCTATTAATGAATTTGCTAATTGGCCTTCCACTCCCAATCATTTCATATTCAAGCCCTTGCAGTGCCAGATTAAATGGAGACAGATCTAGGGATGGTTTCAGATGGGGTAAAAAGCATTTGCTCCATGCCTTGGGATGGTTCTGGGGTTCAGGATAGCTAATGAGGTGCTTCAGTCTATCCCTCCACATTCCCCATTTCGGCTGTTCTTTCTCTGGGTGAGGCCAAGAGGAGAGGAAGTTGGTGTGGTGTGTCATTACCCAGGTTCCAGAATCAGCCAGAACCAAGCACTGCTGACCACAAGCTGTGTGACCCGGCCAAGGAACCTCCCTTCTCAGAGCATCCGATTCCTCATCTGCAAAATGGAAATGATGGTAGGATGTGTCCCCCAAGGCTGGGAGGAGGTTAATAAAATAACACAGGAGGAGAGCCGAGCAAGGCGCCTGGCCCAGAGAGGAAGCCAGATCAATGTTAGTAGTTATTCTTATTATTGGTACGTAACCCACATTTTCTTATTCTACCACTAGAAATTCCTTTCATCATCTAAAACTGACAACTTCTCATAGGAGTCACCAGGAAACTGCTCGGGGTTCTGGTGGCCATTGTTGAGATGGCTCTAGATCCCAGAGAGATGGAATCAGAGGCCACAGCTCAAAGAAAATGAGATCATCGAGGACTAGCCAGTCATTCCACAGACGGAGCAGCAGAGGAGGAAGGGACCAGACCTGAGAAGGGACAAAAGGCAGCAGCGAAGCCAGTACCATCCCAAGCTGTTAAAATCATCTCACCATATGCGAAACGATGTTTTATCTACACCCTGGTTTGCATGTGGCTTCCATTCCCCGCCACAGCCCCAGCGTGGCTCTCAGTTTGGTCTGGAATAACAAGACTTCATCTGACGTTCTGCTCCCAGGCTAGGGCACGGGAAGCTAGCATACCCCAGCTGACCACAGCTACTCCCTGAAGGTGACCTATTTCAAATACTACCTGGCAGGAGGGGAGGCACTTAGAGATAAGTCAAGTTTCTCTGAAGGTCCCAGAATTCCCAGTTAAGAGTGTGTCTCTCCCTCCCCCACCCTCTCCGTCTCCCCTCCCCGTCTCCCTCCCTCCTAAGCACTGCTCATTCTCCTGCTGATGAATGGAACGTCAGCTCCAGGGTTATTATGCAGAACTTGGCAGCGCTTCTCCCCAAGAGTAGACCTGGATTTCTCATCCGGGCCGCCGCATTCCTGCACTTCTCAGAGCCATCAAGAATGCACGCCCAGTCCTGCTATCCTTCCCCTCCACACAGCCGACATCCATCAAATCTGGACTCAATATCAGGCCTCACAGAGGCCCTAGAATAAGATTCCTTCCCTGGGAGTGAGTCAGAGAGATAACTGTGTCAAGCCATAACCACGTAATGTGCAGGATTGTGGCAAGGGGAACAAGGGAGAGAGAGATGAGCTCTACCTGAAGAGGTCTTGAGGGGGGGTGATATTGAATGAGGTATTGAAGGATGTGTAGGAGTTCGCCAGGGTAATAGGGAGGCAGAGGTGGAGGGAGAGTAGGGAGGCTGGGGTGGATCTGGGGCAGAGGTAATAATCTGGAGGCAATGTTGACGGACATTTAAGAGATTGCTTAATGAATGAAAAAATGGGCAAATGTACAGACAAGGTAAAGGTGAACCCAAAACACAAGGGAGGCCTTTCTGGGTCAGTCCTTACTTTAGTTTTTTTTTTTGAAAGAATCAACAAAAGAGTGAAAGCTTGGAGATACTTTCCAACTTCCCACCTTCCCCAAAGACGCCATGCATCTACTGGTATCAAAAAATTACCAGGACTCTTCTGGACTGAATTTATAATTTTCAGCTTTCTAAGGATCGCGTGCTATAAGTTTACTATGATTGATCTGTGCCAGGGTTTCCCGTGCCACTGACTTCTTCCAAGTTTCACGGTGGTAGTCCCAGCTCCAAGATTTGGGTAGCACGATGATCAATGCTCTTTATGCAAAGGCACTTTTTTGTTATAGCCTTTCTAGACTTCATTCTTCATTAATTTATACACACATTCATTCATTCATTCATGCATGCATGCATGCGTGCATGCGTGCATTCATTCATTTCCTTGATTATTCCTGCTATCTACATTTGATCAGCATTTGCTTCTTTTCATTCACTCATGTATTTACTCCCCCATTCATTCCTTCCCTCACTTGTTAATGCATGCACTCACTTATTCACTTGCACACTTACAAAGTGTGTATTGAGCAAAGCCCTTTTAGGGATACAAAGAGGTCTAACACCTA
>CM053515.1:4739729-4779361 GCA_028627145.1 Eidolon dupreanum
CTGGGAAAGAGAGAAGGGGAGGGGACAATGGGGTGGGGGTGAGGATGCTCAAGAAGCTAAGTCGGATAATCTTTTACAAAGTATGAAGTGATGTCGCCAGTACATATAGCTCCTCAGAGGGCTGTGGAGTGGATACAGTTTTCAAGGCAGGGAGATTAGGCTCCAAATGAGATGTTTGTTTTGTGATCTCAGGCAGTTATTTGACCTTTGAAAGCCTCAATTTCCACGAGCAGGAAAATCCCAGCGATGTCGGTTGTGGTGGTGTGAGGCCAAAGGCGTTAATGATGACAAAAGTACTTGACACAGCATCTCCCTGGCTGCAACACAGTCCTGGCTCCAAATATGCGCACGCCCTCCTTCCTCAGCTTCCCCTTCTGGTCTGCTTTGCAAGCACCTGCTTCCCCACCTCCCATGAGAAGAAAAGACCTTGCGATAGGATTGGGGCTTGGGAAGCGCCTTATGCATCCAGCATGCCCTCATCTGTCAAGACTGATCATGTCCCTTGAGGAAGAAGGACTGACACGGGCTGCAGGGGACGCAGGGGAAGCCAGGACACAGGCTCTGTCTTTCACATCCTGATGGCCGCACTGCCCAAGGGTTCCCCCTTCCTTCTCCAGTGCTGGAACGTTCTCCACCAGGGGCTGAGATGAGTTCAGACAGAGTGCAGCCACCCACGCAGCCCCGAAGCTGGCAGCGAAGCCCTTCCGGGTTATCTAGACCCAGGAAGAGGGAGAAGGACATTCCAGATCATCTCATCTTTCATTATCTGAAGCACATTGTGTGTCTTGGAGACTAGGGAAGCCATGGGTGCCAGCGCCAGGCCCAGCACAAGGCACATACTGTGTGAATACTGATCAAATGGGATCTCTGGGAGTGGATGGAAGGAGGAAGGGTGGAGAGATGGATGGATTCAAATAGGTTCAAAAAATGTTTAAGTATCTGATGAAACCTGTGAACCTTCTCCACCAAAATAACTATGGACGCACACACACACCCTCACACTTCGCATACACTTTTATCATGTCCACGTGCTCCCTACTGGAGCACCTCCGTGAACAGCCGATTAAGAAACTCTGTCCTTAGGAGAAAAGATTACAGTAAGGGGTGTGATCCAGTCATTTCTTAGCTGCGTGACTTTGAGTTCTCTGAGCCTCAGTTTCAACGTCTGTAGAATGCGAGCACTGATTGTGTCTACTTCTCAGGGCTGGCGTGAGGATTAAATGAGAAGAAGCTTTTGAGTGCTTTCATGTCGTGCCTGGGGAGTTGCGAGGCTCAGCACAAAATGCCAGTCATTGCTGCTGTTGACATTGATCTTCAGTCACTCACTCGCTCGCTCAGTCACAACTTAGCGAGCGCCTTCTGCTTATCGTGCCCTGAGTGGGTCTCGGGGTCGAAGTATTTGTGCTCACTGGCTTGGGAAACTCACAGGCTAAGGAGCAAAGGACAGATCAGCAACGTACTATAAGATCCTGGACTTTACCAAGAAACCCTGGGAATAACCCCTCTAGCTTGGCTGCTGAGGGAACCGCCGGCCTCTGACTCTGACTCTCACCAGGCTGGCCAGCCCCACCCCAAGTCCTGGGGAGAAACAAGAGTTTGGACTAGCAAGTTCAGGGGCCAAGGTCAGTTTAGAAGGGCAAAGGTCAAGGTAGAGGTGGGTGGAGAAGATAAGGATGGAGCAGGTTGAAAGGGATGGTGCCAGAGGAAGTGAAGGTGAGAGGCAGGGCAGGGCTGAGGCAGGGTGGCGGGGGGTGGCCAGGGGACACTGAAATGGCTGAGGCAATGGGGACAGATCCCATGAGCAGAATATCTTGTCTTTCTAAAGTGTGTCCTGTAAAGTATGTACTCTCATGATCCCTCATTTTACGTATGGGGCAACTGGAGCACAGAGAAGTTACAAGACCTACCCAAAGTCACACAGCAGCCTGTGGAGCTGGCCTTGAACTCAGATGCTTTGACTCCAGAGCCCGCACTCCCTGTCTAGCCCGAAGCCCTCCTGCTTCGTTTCTCCCGGGAGGTAGTGATTCACTGGGGACTCTCAGGTATACCTTCTTGGAGCCGAGGGAGAGATGCAGAGGGGAGGTGTGCCCTCTGACTGGCAGGTGCTGCTCTCACCCACACCGTTAGTGTCTGGGGCCTGCAGCCAGGCCCACCGGCCTGCAGGATGTGCATAGGGTCTATTTTTCCTCCACGGCTTCTACTGAGGAGCAGCGGCCATGCTGCGTGATGCTTACTGATAATGCCCACGGTGAGCGCCCCTGGCCCTTCGCGGCCCAGTGAACCCATCAGCACTGGCTCCGAGCCTCCCAGCACTCCTTCTGCTACAGAGGGAAGACAGCCAGGAGTGGGGAGGGAGGAAAGAAGGAAGGGGGGACAATTCATGGTTGCCATGATGCTGAGGGCTGACTCTGGGAGGGGGCTGCAGAAATCACGCAACTTAAAGGTACGAGATCTCAGTGCACGTTTCTTCTGTTATTTCCTGTCACCGTATACCTTGCCCCACATTTGAGACCTGTAGCACACACCACCTGGGGCAAAAATGACACAGAAACAATGGGGCCACCTTCTTGGATTTTGACTTACAGAGGCTCTAGCGTAAGATAAGGCCTAAAAGAACAGGGGATCAGCTAGAGAGCAGGGGAGGGGCTGGTCCTGGACCCCCACAGGCAGAGCACTGCTCAGCACTGAAACTCAGCCTTTGGTGGTGGAGTCTGGGGGCTGAGGAGACCCTGCCCCAATTCCAAGTGATGCCTTAGAGAGCAGAGACGGTCCTGAGTCCCCCTCCCGGCCCCACTAGCTCGCTCTACTGTGAGAACATCACATACTCCATGAGCCTGTGTGTCTTTCCTAGGAGTGGGATTTGAGGTCTCGACCTGTTTTCTCCTGGTGAGTCTGGCTAGGAGAAGCGGCTTCCCCCTGCACCCAGGAGGGGCATGGCCTAGAAATCCCCAGTGAACCAGCAAACCTCAGTTCTAGGCTGGCGAGGGTCGGGGAGTGGTCAAGCTGTGACCTGGCTGATGCAGTGACCACAGAATGTGCAAAACCAGGATGCCCCAGGGGCTGACAGCTGGAGAGGTCACAGGCTGCACACCAGAGCTGGAGCCCACCCCCCAACACGTCTCCGCATTCATAAGCCCCCAAAAGAACGTTCAGGAAATACCGTGGGAGGAGGGGGGAGTCCTGATTTTATTTCTGACCCCTAGGAACAAGTGTGTGGGGGGGTGGGGAGCCTTCCACTCACCCCCTCCGAGGATGACCGCCCTGGGTCAGAGGAAAGTGGATGTGAAGACACTTTGTCTTGGCTTAGAGGACACCCTGGTCCTAGGTGGCGTTGCACACAGGTGGAGGGGTGGGTGGGAGAGTGACGGAGCACCTCCGGGAGCAGGGGCACTGCCCTCCTCCCCAGCACACCGGGAACCCCCTTCCCGGGAGGCCAGGCTGGTGCTCTCCTCCTCTCCCCCTGTCCGGAGCCGGGGGGGGGGTCCCTTCCTGGGCAGCCACCGGACCCTGCCTTGACAACGGGGGAACTTCAAAATGATTTCTGCTTCTGTTGTCCCTTCCTGCACGGGGCTGGCCCCCGGCGGGGAGGGCGGTGCGCACTCTCACGGAAACGGGGGAGCTGGCCGTCGGGGCTGGTGTTTGCATGGCGCGTTAGCATGGGCGCCTGCAGCTGAGGGCTGCCCTGGTTGGAGGGTGCTCTGCAGATGAGCATCGAGCCCGGTGTGGGCTGAGTTGATACTGTTCACTAGGAATCGTGGCTGCTGAGTAGGAGGAGGCTGGGGCAGGCTGCAAACGAGCTCCTCGCCTATGTCCCACACTGACCAACCCAGCATCTGCTGCCTGTGATGTATGAGCTCCAAGCCAGTCCCTGCAACGACTCGCCCAGTATCCACCAAGCCATTGCTCTGTCCCACCCGTCTTGTGATGGGACCAGAGATGCAGAGAAGGATGAGGAGGGCTTGGTCCTGGCCCTCAGGAGGCTCACAGTCCTGTGGGGACAGAGCGATGTACAAACCTGTGGCAGTCAGCTCAGAGGGCACACCGGCTCGGAGGGCACAACCTCGTTGGCAGCCAGGCAAGGCTTTTCAGAAGAGGAGAAGCTGGAGCTTGGTCTTGAAAGATAAATAGGATTTGCCAGCCAAACACCACTGTAATCGTATGACTTCCTTCGGGGACCTCTGCTAACCGGCTCCGAAGGCGACACAGTCAATTTCACTACTGTAGCGGTGCCCCATAGGTAGAGTGACAAGGCATCATTAACCCCATTCACGGACTTCCCAAACTTACAGCTGGATGGACTTTGTTGAAAGTAGGTCCAGCTACCATGCACCGGTGACTCGACTTGAAAAATCCTGTGATAGATGATTGAACTGAGTAACCGAGTCATCTAGAAAGAATCGGATCTTCCTAAAATCTCCAGGGATAGAAACTTCTAGACTTCCACATGCAACCAGACCAGGATCTTACCCTGCCCAGAGGTCCACTCACCAATGTCTGCTCATGTCTCAGCAAAGTCTGTTAAACCGAAGAACATTTACTCTTAATACTGCAGGAAGCAAATGGGGATGCAATGCCTTACCTGAAGATGCTACCTGCAAGCTCTCGGAGCCACACAGAACCCTGAGCATCCTAAGCTAAGCCCCCAGGTGGAAGGAGGACCTCAGGTAGGCTGGGGATACAGATACTTTCTACAGCAGAAATTAAATGGCTGGAGTGGGGGTGGGGTAGCTAAGGGGTTGGCATGCACCTCAGGCTCCTATGTGAATGTGCACATCATCTCAAAAACTCAGATTGTCCCCAGCCAACGAGGTCCCTCTTAGAGGTATATGACTCAGAGCTAGAAAGGACTTCATAGGCCGCTCATGTTACAGATGGTCCAGGGAGGGAAAGGGTTTTGCTCAGAAAAGCAGGGAGAGAGCAACAGAGTTGGGATGGAAAAGGGTTTTGCATATTTTAAGAACCAAATGTTGTCCTCCGTTGTCACAACTTCTCCTCCAGAACCAGGCCCAGATTTACTCCTGGCATCTTATAAGGCATAAATAACATCATGGGCACAGAAAGATGCTTCTGTCCCCCAAATGTACCTCCTTCCCCTTAACTGAAATCCCCTCAAGATGAGGTAATATCAAATCAAGTTTAAATTACAAATGTTTGGAGGAGGTTGGTACTGACCTGGAATTTAGAATAAAGTGTAAATGACTGACATTATACCATGAGCTAGATTTGCTGGGTTAGCGATTAGGAGGAAGTACGGGCACTGGAGACTCGAACTGTGTGGAGGGGTGAGAGATGGGACCAGGAAAGTAGTCTAGGCTTCGGTAAATCAGAGAGACGATGGAGTCACCCTGAGATGAAAGTCCTTGCCGAGAAGGGAGATTTATTCTGGATGTGAAGGGCAGGTGGGATTGACTGCCTTTCAGGATTTGGGGTGAGAGAACCTGAGTTGAAGGAAACAGCAGGGCCCAAGGCCCTGCAGAAGGGGCGTGCTGGGTGGGCTTGAGGCCCAGAGAGACGGGGGATGGGGCTGGGCCACACCTAGTAAGGGGACAGATTCCCGAGAAGGCCGGGGGACCAGGCTGCATCGGGTCTGGGGTCCTTGGTGCAGTCCTTGGATTTTATGTTAAGAGTAACAAGAGGTCATGAAACAATTTTTTTTTCACTTTTTACTTTAAAAAGATTATAGACTCACGAGAAGTTGCAAAAATAGTATCGGAAGGTCCTGTGTACCCGTCCTGCAGGGTCCCCCAGGGGTGACATCTGGCGTAACGACAGTACAGTGTCAAAGCCAGGAGCCTGCATGCGCGCGTGTGTGTGAGCGTTCACATGTGCATATTTTACACTGTGCTTGCACACGTGTGTGTCCGTGTTTGCGTGTGCGTATTTTATGCTGTTCTATCACAAGTGTACGTGTGGTAAATGGCTCTCACAGCCAAGAGACCGAGCTGCTCCATCACCACGAAGGAAGGCCTGTGCTTCCCTCTGGAGTAGCCCCGCCCTGCTGCACCCCGTTGCTATGGAGAATTTTAAGGTGGGGGTGGGGCGCCTGAGATCTCTCAGCTGGGTCAAGGACATGGCCTGTGCAACCCTGGATTCCCTGGAGACCTCTGAAAGAAGCGTGTTCACTGTGAATGCGCATCGCTTTGAACGCCTTCACTTTGCAGTTGAGGACCAAGAACAGGAAGGTTAAGCAACTCACACGAGGTCACGGTCCTTCTCACAGCGTCACGGCTGTCTCTGCCGAACTCGGGGTGTTGATTGCTGGGGGACCACGTGCTGTAGAGAAGAGAGGCCAGGCCTCTGGGCCAGGGCCCGGTGCAGAAACCCAGCCCTATCTCTTTAGGACTGCGTCCCTTAATCTCTTTGCATATCCCTGTCCCCATGGGTGACATGGCCTATCATCTATCTCACATAGTTATGGTGGGGAATTGATTAGAAAATACTTGGGAAGTACGAAGCTTAAGGAGAAAACATTTCTACCTCCAATGCCAGTATCGACCCAGCAGTACCGGAAGAAGCTGCTGTCCCTCCTCCTGCCTCCTGTGCCCGTTTCGGTGGGAAGGGTGGAGACCTCACTGGGAGAATGGACGAATGGCCCTCAAGCCTGTCACTCGGCCCCTTCTTATAGCTGCATGGCTTACAGGTGTGAGCTCAGGCCCCCAGCACAGGGCACACACATCCCGGGGCCTCCTCACACAACTGCAGGCTCAGGGGGACATGCGGGAGACCCCAGTTCTCCAGTTGCTCTGCTTGGGACCCAGGGGCTAAGTCTGCTTCCTGAGGCGCCATGCTGGGCACCTGTTGTGGCCTCAGGCCCCCTCCTCCATGTAGCTGCCAGTGATAACATTCGATATCTCCAGCTATTTCTCCAGTGGTCCAGGAGAAAGGAATGAGATTGATGGTTTCCTTTAAAAACCCAAACCAAGCACAGTTCTAGGCATAGAATCGCTGCCCCCCCCCAATAATGCCAGTTTTATTTAGTGTGGTCTACGCAGAGCTGCCCCTGCTGGGGGGGTGTCTCTGGGAGGGGGTGAGGGCAGGGGATGAGGAGAGGGGGTCAAGCGAGATGGACAAAGAGAGAGGCTGGGGTTGGGGCGGCTCTGGGGCCCTCACAGGGCAGCGAGGGAGACAGGGAGGGTCTGCCCTATCCTGGGGCCCTCCTGTCCGAGGCCACCAGCCCAGGTCGGCACCCCGTCTGCCACTGCCCGGCGTCTGTCAGCCACCAGACAGTCTCATGCCTTCTCTGTCCACGGAGGCACAGCCTTGATTTCCTCTGGCATGGCTTCCCCTATCTCAAGGGGAACTTCCGCCTGCTTCCAGCAGCCGTCTTCCATCTTCCAGGGTAAGTGACAAATGGAGCCATGCTCTCCCTCCCGCGTCCTTCCGCGCTCTGTCACCGCTGCGGGGCCGCGGGGTCAGCCCCCCCGCCTGGCCGGCCTCCTGTCCTCCGGCCTCCGGGGAGAAGGTGCATCATCCTTCCTCTCCAGCACTAATGAAATCTTCCTTCTGCTCCGTGCACCGCTGGGCTCGGGGTCAGTGTTTTACCCACTCAGCTTGGCCCCATGCTCCAGTCCAGTAATTACAGCCCACACCTCATCACAGACAGGCCTGGCTCTGCGCCCGGGGTGGGCTCCTCTGCACGGTCCCCTCCCGGAGGCTCCCCCAGGGGCTGTGGGGGTGAGTCCTCTTTCTCTTCTAGTTCCCTGGTCAGCCTGGCATCTGCTCACACGACGCCTCCTAACACATACACTCAAGACTCCTACCCACGCCTCCGTTCCATCTGTCCAAATCCTATTCCTCACGCCTGGATTCACTCACGCTACACCTCCCCCAGGAAGCCTTCCCTGATTTACCATATTACCTCCTTCTGCATTCAGAGATCTCTAATGCTCCCAGCGACTGCTCAGTTCTCTGAGCACTTAACACCTGGCCCTGGGCTTAGTTCCTCATAGGTGTGTAAATTGCAAATGGATGAATAGACAGATGAGTGTGCACTTCTCTATTTATCCACTTCCTCTGACTCTTAATCATATGGTATTTGGTTTTGCTTTTTAACTGCTCACGTTAAACTTGAGTTGCAATATCTACTCTTCCCTGGGTCTCCAGCCCGCCAACCTGCCCTCCAGAGTTTAGACCGGCCAGGCCCCGCAGTCACGTGAGCCGATTCTTTATAATACATCTCTCTTTGTATTCTGCCTTTCCTCCCTCCCTCCCTATCCATCCATGTGCATGGATGTGTGTGTGTGTGTGTGTGTGTGTGTGTGCGCGCATGGAAGTGCCAGGAACCAGGGCAGCTCCGGAAGCCTTGGCAGCAAAGAATTCATGGGTAGGGTTTTTTCACAATCAATCGTCACCACTTTCTGTTCCACTGTGTCAGGGAAGAGAATCCACTTGACCATGCTGGAGTCCCTGTACCCAGCCCTTAAACTGGGAAGGCGAGGCGGGACCCCTTGTTTGTCCTTCCCGCCATTTGAGTGGTGTCTGGGATGCATAGTCGGGGTGCTGCTGCTGGACAAGTGGGGAGCCAGTGCTGGCAGGGAGGTTGGCAGGAGTGCCCGGGCAATACATGTGGGCAGGGGCCTGATGTTCACCGAATTGAATTCTGGGGTCTTCATTCCAGCAGTGACACTACCCCAAGCCGTAGCTGTGTCAGGACCACGATCCACCTGGTGCCTGGAAATCGAGCTATCCGTGGGAGGGCTGGAGCTGGACAGGGCCCCGACGTTTCTAGCTGTGTGGCCTTGGTCAAGTCGCTTGGCCTCTTTGAATCTCAGCATCCTCATCTGTTTGGGGCAGGCCACCGGACACACCTTCTAAGCTTCTTGGGAGGCTTTGATGAGAAGATACACGGGACAAACCCTGGCCCAGAGTCGGACATATTCCAAGGACTCTGTTCTTCCTTTGAGACAGTCTCCGGTCTTGACAACGATGCTGAGTCTAGAAGAAGGACGTAGGGGACCTCCTCTGGTCAGGTTTCAGTTCAATTGAAACCAGCCGTGATCTGAGGCTGGGCTTGGGCCAAGGGTGTACACCCTGGGGCAGGGCTTAGTAGTTCCATCCTTGGGCTCCCCATTTCCTCCCATGTCCTCAGCCCCTGAGACGCAAAGCATGGGTCTCGTGGAGACTCAGACCTGCCCCAGCTCCTTTGATTCCTGGAGGCGGTTCCCAGAATAGTCCCTGCATAGGCACAGGACCCTGAAGGTGGGGTGTGAGTGCTGGGGTGCAGTTGACTCATGTGGCTCAGCTTTGGGACTGAGCCGCCCCTTTGTCCAGATCCCTGGCCCAGAGCTGGGCTCTGTGAACATGCATTTGGGATATGGGGGGAACGGGTGGTGAGGGAGGTACAAAGGCCACCTGGAAGGGAGATGAGAATCTTCGCTAGGTCCAAGGCCAGAGGCCCTGCCATGGGCAGGAGTCGTGCAGGGGCATGGAGGCATAGCTCTGACCCCCACTGGGTATGGTTGGAGATGGGGTGGGGCCTACAAATTGAAGAAGATTTGGAGGAAGCAGGAGAGTGAGAGCCAGAGAGATGGACAGAAAACAGGACTGAGAGGAGAGAGGAACAGAACAGGGACAGGTGGGGAGAAGGTGGAGGCAGAGAGGTGGAGAGAGGAGCCCAAGTGAGGGAAATCTGAGAGGCAGAGAAGGGAAGGGAAGGAGGGAGGAGAAAGTGAGGGAAAGACAAAGAGAGAGATAAAGAGGGAAGGAGGAGAGGGGTAGGGAACAAGAGACTTTGAGAGAAAGAAAAGGAAAAGAATGGCAAGAGAAAGAGGAAGGAGAGAGAGAACCAGGTAGAAACAGAACGGAGAGATGGAATGAAGAAGCGAGGCAGGGAGAGAGAAAGAGGGGGTGGGGAGTTCACACATAAGGGCATGAGCACGAGTTCTAGCCTTGGAGGGAGGCACAGCAGGGGTGAGACTCTGCGACCCCCTGGTTCTTGCCACCCTCCCCCCAACGTGTGGCAGAGGGGTGTCCTGGCTGCAGGCCGCCAGCCAAGGCTCACAGAAGAGGCCACATGCCTGGTTAGCTTGTTTTCTCTCTCTGATATATGACATGCTCTAAATGATCTATTACAGCAGAGTGAGTTCTACAAATGCTTCCGCCCACCGCCGCCCCCTGGGGAAACGTACTATATTTGCGAGGTGACTCATCTTGCTGCCACAACCCCTGGGGATCCAAGGCAGAATGCTCAACACGAGTTCACCTTCAAAAGGCCACAGGGACAGCAGGGACAGGCCCAGAGGGGGTGAGTGTTTGTGGAAGGAGAGATTTAGATGAATGAGTTTGTCCAGCCCATCCCAGTGGTGTTAATCCAATGACCTGCAGGGCAGGGGGGTGATGGTGCAATATTGCTGACATGTCTGTGGAAGGCTTAAAGTGAATGCTTGCTGTTGCCTCTTTTAGGCTGCATCTCCATGATGGACCAGAGAACTTGTCTAAGAACTTCCTATGTCTCTTGGAAGCAAAGTGATGAGGTAGACAATGGCTGCTCTTCCTTCTGGTCACATTCAACTTCCATGTGTTCTGTCTTAGTTCCGCCTACTTCTACTTTGTTGAATATCCAGAGTCATAATATTATATTTACTGGTGAGTTATTCTTATTATTATTACTATCTCTCACGCCCAGTAGAGTGACAGCTCCATGAGAGCAAGGATAGTGATGTGTCCTCAGCATCAATGCATCCTCTCATGAAATGCCTTCACAACAAATACACTTGCCTATTTTGGAATCTGGTAATGCTGAGATTTTAGCTCATGGGAATATATTTTACCATCCTTTTGCAAATAAGGAAGGTGAGGCTCAGAGACATGTAGTGACTGACTGAGGGACGAAGCTAGAAAGAAGAAGAGTAGGGATCTAGCCTAAGACCGTCTGACCCCAGAGTCATCCTAAGCATCACATGAGAACCTTGCAGCCCCACACAAGCCACTGTCGACAGACATCTGCCCAGGTCATACAGTGATCTGTACTCCCCCCTTGCATGCCAACTCCGTAAAACAAGTTTGATGTCTTAAAAAAAGAGAAGCGAGAGGAACTGTGGCAGACAGAAGAGGTGGTCTTAAAATGCAGAGGCTGGTTCGACCCATTTTAAGGGGGCTCAGAAGCTTATCTTATGCAAATCTGAGTAACACCCCAGGGATGGTCATGGGGGAGCAAAACAGCTGCATATCCTCCTGGGGAGGGGAGTTCGGTTTTCTTTTTGGTGAGACGGTCTCCAGATTTGGGTCACTCTATATTGTTCCCATCACCAAGGTAGCTCCCACTCTACTGTCACTCGTAATTTTTGGGCCTGGGTAAGTAAAGCTCAAAATAAACACCCATCTCAATGGCCTACAAATGAGCAGTCACACTTCCCAAACCGTCCAGATTTCAGACATGAGACCCACTTCTGACCTTGCTCATCCTTGGGGACAAGACTCGACTAGACGAAAGTGAGCAAAGGCTATTTTCCCATCTGACATTTTAAATTTAGAACTTAGGCTTAAGTTTGTCAGGAGAGACATGGAATCTAGTTACGACCTATTTGAAATAACATAAGAACAGATAAAACCTCTCAGGACAAAGTGACTAGGACGGGAGTAAAAAAGCTGCTTCTCCTACTAAGTATCCCGCGTACATGGCTGTGATTGTCACCAGGGTTGTCTCAGAAGAGGGAGCAATAAAAGCTTTGCACGTTATTATAATGTCGGGGTTGGTAAACCCCCCTTCCCCCTCTCATCCCCCTATGCCCAGGCTTGGCCGTGAACATCGCTTGACTCTCACAGCATACCAGATAAAATCTCCCATAATTCTGTCAAGATTCTGTGGGCCTTTGAAATATCAGTGCCTGAGCCCAGAAAAGACAAATCACATCAGAGTCTCTAGAGGCTATGGCTTTTGGCAGGGGGCATGGTTTCTCAAAACACCAATATCACAGATTCCTGGCTCATGGCTCTGTCATCAATCAGCTGTGAGTCCTTGAGAAATTGCTTCAGTTGCCTGATTCTGTTTCTTCAAAGGTAACATGAAGCAAATAATTGTACACGTTTCATGGGACCATTGTGAGGATTTTATGATAGAAGAGCTGTAAAGAGCCTCACATTTTGCCTGGCACACACACAGCAGGGAATTCAAGAGTTAGCCATTGTTGTAATCGTTGTTATTGTTATAATAATTATTGACTAATCTCTGGCTAAAAGTGTCCCCTTTTTTTTGAACCTCAGGGAAAGAACATGAACTTGACCTGAAACGTCCGAGTTGCAGTAGGCAGGGCAACATCATGGGGAGATTAATGGCGTGACACAGGAAGTGCTATCTAACTGGTAGACCTTTTCTCCAAGCACACAGTGTCTTTTCCTGTTAGCAACTCTTTTGAGATTATTGCTATCTCCTGTATTCACAACTGGTCTGATGAACCACTGCTGGGGGGGATGCCAATACATCGGGGTTGGCAGAAGATAGAGACTGCAAAGCATCCATACCACAGCCCATGTTCTATCAGCCATGTTGAAGGGAAGCAAAATGCTTTAGCGGTTGATGAAGGACTGGGATTCAAAAAGGTCAGTTTACTATATACATAAACAATGAGAAAGACCTGGAAAGGAGAACACAGGAACAGGAAATGGCAACTGCACTTCAGATGTGACCATATGAGCTGGTCAGAAAAGAGCTCACCATAGTTAGGCCCTTCTTTCCATTATAAAATACACTATAAGTAGCTATTGTTATAGGAATAGGTGATAAAGAGCTATCGTCATAGTTTGGTGAGGTTATTCTCAACATTTCTTTCTATCATGGTATTAATTTCCAAATAAAGAAGCCCCTTTAGATACGATTAGGTATAAACCCTTCACTAAGGTGGACTCAGACTGACTTCTATAGTCATCAAACTTGATAGTGAGAAATGTCAAGTATTATATATGTTTATTTTATAAATATAAAGCAAAATGAGAATGAGGTGGGTGAGAGCTTGGATGAGAGGTTAAACTGTTAAGCAAGTTTGTCATTGAGAAAACACATCTAAAAATTCCGTATCAGAATACGATATTCAGGCAATGCTGAAGTTAAAGTGGAAATGCAACGCGAAGCCCTCAACTTGAGTATTTTCCCACATCTGTCACTGAAAGTGACCATAGTGGTGGCAGTGCTACGTCCAGCCACCAGCTCTCATACGCTTCCTGATGCCCAGATCTTGTGTCCAACATTTTTCTTCCCTGAAAGAAATAGGGAATGTTTAGGGTGTGGGGGAGTAGCCTTAGGTAGAAAGTTATTTCCTTCTGTGGTAAGAAAGCTCTCTAGACCGCCACTGGGTAGTTATGGAAGGACCAAGGAGCTAGATTAAAAAGGCCTCCACCCATCAAACTCTGACAATGAGAGTATCAAATGAGACTAATAACCATAATCAATTAAAACACATGGAATCTGTGAAGGGCCATAAGTTCCTAATGAAGCTCCAAAGAGAAAAGCTGATAGAAATTGGACAAAAAGGTCAAACCTGATAGAGTTTCATTTTATATTATTTTTAATAGCTGCCCTGTATCATAATTGGGTGACATTTCTTCTATTAGAGACACGTTGGCTTATTAAGCATAGATAGGTACATTTTCTCGATCCTTATAAGGACGAAAGAGTAAATTTTGAATCCATCTGAGAGTTTCTGGGAAGAAATAGAAATTAGTAGTCGTGTACGATAGCAAGTAAAGAGGAAATAAGTAATGTAATAGGAGACATTGAAATGGCCAGATATCTTCATGAAGATGGCAAACTGATGATTTTTGATTGCTAGTTTCCTAGGAGATGAAACCCATCACCTTAGGAAAACCCTCTGGTCACAGACAAGATCTATGTGAAGGTCCTGGACTTTCTCATTTTTAATGAGGCCACGTTATCTTAAGTAGAATTATGCTGGAAGATCCTTTATTGGGGTCTCAAATAAGAATCAGTAACCCCAAAACTGGCAGCCTGAGATAATACTGGTTTTTTTTTTTGGTTCTGGAAGAAATCTGTAACTCTAGGAGAAATTCTATCATTTTTTTTTATCCTAATCGTAGGAAACTATCATATTTATTCTAAGAAAGTAACTCTGGGAAAGTATAAGAATAGTCTAAAAATAATTAAAAATCTGATATATAGCCATGATATATACCCATATAAAGATCCTTTTGTAACTAGTTTAAGGGTAAATGTAAGTGTATATATTTTTCAATCATTGTGATGTTTTGTGTTCATTTTCACCAACTTTTTAGGTGTTTGAATCATTTAGGAGAGTCTGACGTGTTAAACTTACAGTTTTAATTAAAAGTTTTGGAGAGTGTGGGTAAATAACATTATAACCAACGTTTATAAGTTTGGGAACTTCTAATTGCTTCAATTTTTAATGTTTCGATTCGTCAATTATGCAAACAGTGTTTGAATGTCAAGAGGAATATTGTTTCATAGATTCATAAGATTGGGAAGATGAATATTAAACAAAGCACAAATAGGTGTGAGTGTTCTTCCCATGACAAGTGTCCCATAGGCATTAAAAGACCTATCAATGCATCACAGCCCAAATTTCAGAGCCCCTGAGTGGCCTAAAAAATGAGATATTACTCTTATGAAACTATACTAAGAACAGAAGGAACCGACAATTTTGCTTTGGGGTATGCCATGCTATGCTTGCATTTTAATATGGAGATCCTTAGAAATAGAGAAATCCTCATGTCCCATAGGAATTGATCAAACGGAGCTTTTCCAGATCCTACAACCTAGGGCGAGAGGGAGGTGTAGGACAGGGGTGCTAACCTCCCACCTGACAGCCCCCACTCTCTCTGCTAGCACCCCCAGACCTGAAAGTCACTTCTTTCTCAGCATTCTGGGATTATTTTATTATTATTATTATTTTAACCCAGAAAAGCAGTGTTTTATCTCTAGGGAACAACAGGCCATTTCCTGCTCAGCATCTCCAGCAGGTGACTTCTTTGAAATGCCCCCAGGTGACAAGTCCCCAGTTCTTTTGGCAACCAAAGGAGAGGGACCCTCTCTGTCTCCATACACAGCAACACATACACTTTGGGATTCCTCTGGTTTGATGCCTCCTTGACAGATGATTTTTGCAATCTCACTTCTCAAAGTCCAAAAAACGAAAAAACCCGCGATGGAATCATTTGGGGGCAAATGCCCTGGAAATATTGCCAACCCTTTGTTTTCCTTTCCTTTTCATTAACTGCCTAGAGAGTCAGGCGTGAAACCCAGATTCGTATTGCTGTTCCATCTGTAGAAAGTGTTCAGCTGTCTGTGTCATTTTTATTCCCTCTAAGTACCTTGAGAGTCCCACTGAGTGGTAATCTTGAAAGCGACACACCTTGCAAGAACCTTTTCATTTTCGCTTTAGAGCTCACAAGTGTGTCCTATTTAAAAGAAACCCAAGATGACAAAATTCTCACGTAGAAACTTAGACATGCAGGCAATCATCATGACAATGGAAAGCTGGGCTCCATAGGGAGATGGTCACCCTGAGAAACTGAGCCTGGGGCACTGACCTTGGAGTTTGCTGCAAGGTCTTGCAGTAAACCCTCAGGCATGGGCTGAGATTGGAGTTGCCAGGGTGGGCAGGTAAAATATTCTGGTGAGAATGGTGGGGGGGAGTGTCCTATAGGCTTAAGGGATCCACACTCTCAGCAGGACTGTCATTAGCAGCAGGTGCCACTCTGGGGCTTGAAGGTCATGGAAACTTTCCTCCCATTTCGAGTGCTGTTGCCTGTCCTGGTCCACTGAAGCAGTCAAATCAAAGGAACTCTTATCCTTTGTCTATGTCTGTGATAGCTTTCTGGCCATCATGCCACCAAACTTATGGCAATTATGTAATAGTTAATTAAGGAACTTACAAAAGATGTCAAATAAGTATGGCTATCATAAAGTCTATTTGGATAAAGCCCCAATTGTTACCTGGCCCCCAGGCCTTCCATCTTGAACAGTCTCCTGTAATGTGCCCTCTGCATTGAAGGATGTACACACCCTGGATTCAAACTGCTGCTCCTAGCCTCCAGGAGGCATGAAGATCCAAGATACATCTCTATGACACTTCTTCCCTGAGGCCCTCCCTGATTGCTCCCCACCACAAGCTGACTTGTCCCCATCCTCCTTGCATGCATGCCTGTTGGAGTTTTTGCTATATTCTATGCAAATATTAACTTACACACCTCTGGAGATGTGAACACTGAGGGCTGAGCCATGTTGAATTCTTTGCCAGCTGTCCAGCGGCCTGCAGAGGGCCTGCACCCAGCAGCATTCAGACACGTTTGTTCAACGAATGATCAGTGACCAACAGTCACTAACGATTTGAAACCAGGTTATTAAGTAAATAGTTAAGAGGCAATCCATAAAATAAACATCTTTTGAAGGCAGTCATATCTTAGATTTGCAAAAAAAAATATTTACTTTCCAATAGGTATAAAATCCAGCATGAATTTACGGGTTCTGGCAATATACAAAAAATGTCTTTGTCTCTGGGCCCAAGGGAAGGCCACTGATAACAAAAATATTTTGCATTTGAAAACTCTCTTTGTGCTTCCCAATTGATGTTGAACATTCCTGCTAGGACATGGTGAGAATATTTTTATCTTTCCTGAATCTGAGGAATTTGAGAGTCTTTGCTACATAGTAGAGAGTGATGTGTGAGCTTGTGGGATAACAATGCTTTTCCCAGTGAATGGCTCTCCAAAGCAGAAGTCAGCAGAAATAGGTTATTTAATTTACCAAAATTTGCTTAACAATCAAAATTTCAGGCTAATAACCACTTTAGTGAGTCATATCACTATCCCAAGACTGTAACTTAGAAACAAGCCATCCCTGAAAGGTCAAAATTCAAGACGAATTACAATGTGTCTATTTTTTAAATCTAAACAAGAATCTTTTCTATTCATTCTGTTTATCAACAGTGTGCCTTTAGCTAATCACCCACAAACAGGTGGAAAAAACCCCAGATGGAAATAGCAGAGAAGTTTACCATCTACTGTGTGACACTAAGACAGTTAAGTCAAAATGTACAGAAACAGAATCTGTTGGTTCCTGTGGGAACTGAGACGCCAGCTCTACCCTTTGATATGTCATCATCTGTTACTGTAATTAATCAGAGATCTCATGAGCGTCTATAAATTTGGAGCTGCAAATTAGAAACAAGTTGAAACGCAAACCATCCTCATCATCATGAAATCATCTCCTTGACCCCAGAAAGCACATGCCACTTCTAATTGGATCAATCAGGACTTCGCCCTGAGCTGAGTGAAGGGCAGCTTCCCTGGGGGGTAGATTCCTGAGCAACATTGGATCTATTAGCAAGACAGCAGGGAGAGGGGGAGGGAAGGTAGGAAGCAGGGTCGATAACCGGTGTGTGCTCCATCACTCTTTAGAGCCCTTGAAACTGCAGATAAGAAGCCTCGCAAAGGAGCCTTCACCTCAGGTGTGTTAAGAGAAGGATCCGGAACAGAAAGGTATTTTGAGATTTCTTTTAACTTTGTGATTTTCTCCTTTAGTGTTGTTATTTTTATCTCCTCTGTTTTCTTGTCTCACCAGCAGTGAGAACCCTTAACTTAGAAGACCTCAGTAAAGCTGCCTGGGTGTTCTGGGGACAGCGACGTGGCGGGCTGCGTCCTTGGTCTGAGTGGGGGGCCAGGGAGGCTCGTCCCCACAGAGAACCTCCTCGCCCCGGTCAGAAGCGAGCAGGCCAGCTTGTGGTGACGGTCAATGCGAAGCTGCAACGAACGTATGGAGATGGATATGCAACAGAGGGAACCACATCCGTGGAGGGGAAAGGCTTTGAGGTAGGTCAGACCTGGTCTTACCAGACTGTGTGACCTTGGGCGAGTCACATATATCCTCTGAGCCTCACTTTCTTCATTAGCAAAATGGAGATAATACCGCTGACCCCAGAGGAGTCTTGTGAGACTCAAAAATGATGCATGTAAAGCACACAGTAGGACAGAGCCTGGCACTTAATAGGTGCTGAATAAATGGAACCTGGCTTCTCTCCTTCTGGATCCATATGCTGTAACTCTTTTCAAAATTAATATGCCATGCCCTAGTCCTGTGGCATCTGTACCAATACCTCACCGTCTCCTCCATCAGCCCCTGATGTGGGGCCCAGGGCATGGGAGTGGCAAAGACGCCTGGACCATGGTGCATCGTGGGATTTGTGGATGAAGTGACAAGAATGAAATTCATCTCTCTTGTAAGCACTGCAGACGTGCCCACACCCCGCACTGAGCTGCCAGGGACCCTGGTGCTTTGCTGCACCTCTGCCTTCCCCTCGGCTTCAGGGTGAGGTCACCCCGATTATAAAAATTCCTGCTCCCCCTCATTTCTCCCAGGGCATGGACTTCATTGATAAGAAGGTTGTCTGTGGGGTTGTCTAAAGTTCAAATCTGGTCAACCGTCAACTAGCTCTGTAACTTTGGATACATTGCTTTAGCCTCTCTATGCCTCACTTTTCTCATCTGGGAAATAGGGATGATATAAGTACTAACCTCGTAATACTAGTAACGATCAGGGTTGTGGAAATTTAGCGAGCTCGGGGACATAAAGCCCTTGGCATAGGGCCTGAAATATACAAAGCACCTAATAAATGTCAGCTGTCGCTGTGACTATCAGGGACCTGCGGTTTCACCCCATCACCCCAGGAGAGTTGACCTACCGGCCAGCAGGGGCACATGACACCATGGCCATTTGTGCCGCTGCAGTTCTGCCCCCATCAGCGTGCTCGGGAGGCCTCTGATTCTGAGATCTGGATTCTGACTCCCACACTGGCTCTGTCAGGTTTGGACCAAAACCATTCCCATTTTGCAGATGAGAAAGCTGAGGCCGAGAGAGACTATATACCTTCCTGGACACCTGTCTGGCAGCTGGTGACAGAAGCAGGACTGGGCCCCAGGCCTCGTGACTCTGCAGTCTGTGCTCTTCCTGCCCCTCACCTCAGGGAAGGGGAGTAAAGGCTGTGGGCTTGTGGAGAGAGGCTTAGGGCCTCGCTCCCTAGCTCCTGGGGTGGCCTGAAAGCATTCTGACCCCTCCTGCCCCACGGCCTCCACACCTGGCTGCCAGGAGGCCACCAATGGAGAAGTGAAAAATGAGCCACTAAATGTATTATGACTTCTGAGGCTGTCTTAATAATTAAGTTTTATTAAAATGAACACCAAGAAATTTCCTGACATAGCTTGCCTGGCGGAGCTCATGAAAAGGTGATAAATGAGTTGGTCCTGGGGGAAGAGACCCAGAAGGGAAAGCAAGAATAGAGGAGGGGCCGAGGGCCAAGGAGCAGGGGAGGAAGCAGGAGTGGGCCACCCCGAGCAGCACCGTGCCAGGCCTGCTGCCTCTCCGTTCTGTCCGGGTGACTGCCCAGGCCACGTGGACTCACAGCATGCCCGGGCGAGCGGAGCTTCTTTGTCAGAACAGACCTCAAATCCCAGCCAGGCCACTAGCCATGGCCGTGTGCCTCTCTGAGCCTCCCTCCTTCCCTGAGCTGTAAAAAAAAAAGGGATAAGAATAAACTATCCTCGCCTTTAAAGAGAGGTGGGCAGCCACCTGTTGTGGGAAAGCTGGCCATCGCTTCTGCAGACATTGACCAAGATACTCCTCAAACTGTGGTTTCTTCTGGAAAAAGCATTGGGACAGGGAGTGGGGTTGCTCGAAGCACTTCTGCTATCTGGACCTCCTACCATAATCATATATTGCTTTTGTCGGAAAGCCAACGAATACCTCCACCCCATGTACATTCTAGAGTGCTGAGCTGAGGCTCGGAGCATGGACAAGGGCTAGGAATTCACAGACTTGCCGGGTCTGTAGGGAGGGAGATGCAGCTCCGCGTCCACGCAAGGCCATCAATTCTACCATCTGCCCGGATGATAGCTCTGCCCTCAAAAAGACCCACAGTAATGGCATTCTGGATCTCACAGGAAAATATAGCCCTGAACCTCTGTTATCTACATATCTTTTTAGGAAAGAAAAAAAAAAAAGCCCCAGTGAAAGGAGTTGTTATTTATGGAGGATTCAGTGAAGGACATTCATTCCTTGGGAGAATCTAGGTGTTATCCTTGAATCAAGTCAGGCCATCGGAGAATGTATACCCAAGGAAAGAGTGATCGATGAAACAGAATGAAAGGCCGGAAATAAACTGTGATGTGACTGGGAATGCAGGGCCAGATGAGGTGGCTTTGTAATTCAGAGAGGAAAAGATGGCTCAGCCAGGAGACCTGTCCTGAGAGTTGACGAGGCATTTTGAATAAAACAGAACTGGAGCCTGGCATTTCACTCCAAAACACTGATTAAACATTTACAAGTTAAAAGAGAGAGAGAGGGAGAGAGAGAGAGAGAGAGAGAGAGACAGACAGACAGACAGACAGACAGACACACTACAAAATACAGGAAGAAAACATGGATAATGTTTTTTACAAAATCATTTTAAGAAGAGTACCAATCTCAAAAGCCACAAAAGATTGACTAATTTGATTCCCAAATCATTAAAACATCTATATGCCGAAAATAACATACAAAAAGTCAAAAGAAAAATAATAGTCTACGACCATGCCACTCTGAACACGCCTGATCCTGTCTGATCTCAGAAGCTAAGCAGGGCAGGGCCTGGTTAGTACTTGGATGGGAGACCATTGAGGAAGACCAAGTGCTGTAGGTGTAAAAAATAAGAAATAAGGGATTGTAAGCTGATAAGGTCCTTGCAATCTGTGAGATCAACCAAGGGTTGCCTTGCCTAAAAAAGAAAAAAAAAATGGTAGCATGGGAAAGAGACTTTCAATAGGAAGCCCCTATAGGTTTTTAGGCAAAGAACTGTGGGGTAGGGGGTGGAGTGGGGCATTAGCTGTCATAATTAGGTTTATATTTTGAAAAAATGATCTCTCTAGCCATGGTGGGGATCGTGGAATGATGTAGAGATCAGAGAAAAGATGATTGCATTAGGCCAGATGAGAGATGACAGCTATTTAGGGTAGGCTGAAGGGGACAGCTAGCTGCAGGATGCTCCATGGTGTCCCTGGAGAGAGGGGCCGTGGAAAGGAGGGAGCTTCCAGGATGACCCCAGGTCTCTAGACTTGAATCACCGATGGTGGGGTCGCCATCCATGGCGACAGGAAAGACACGGAATGGATTTGGTGGCGGGGGTGGGAGGAGGCTGTTTTTTGGACTTGAGTTTGAGCTGCCCCTGAGCAGGGCCAGCTTTATGGCTACGTGACCAGTGTGTTCACACATGGACTCACACGTGGTTTAAAGCTCTCCTCTCGCCATCTTGAAAACCTTAATACATTTTTAACGAAAGGACATGCATTTCCGTTTTGTACTGGGACCAATGAATGATGTGGCCAGCCATGCCTTTGAGCCATTGAGAACAGGTGCTATTTAAGCAGTCACCCAGATCTCTCGAGAGCTTCGAAGAGGCTTCTGGGCTGGACAGATACAAATGTGCGGGTCATCTGCATATCACCATTCTGCATCGGCAACGGAAGCCCTGGGCAGGGTGGCCATCGCTTCAGGAAAAGATCTAGGATGACAAAGGAAACCTAAGGACCAGGCATGGAGGTGCTCCTAGGTGTCACGTGTGGGGTGGGAGAGGATGTGACAATAGAAGACGGAACAGCAGGAGAAGAAAGAGACCATGGGAAGCCTAGTAAGGGACAACAAAGAGAGAACAAAGCTCTAAACACTGCAGATTAAGACGAAGGTGCATGGAGGCCTCTCTGGTGGGTTTGGTGACGTGGCAGCCATGTTGACCTGGGCGAGTGCCGTTTTGTGCATCAGGGGATCTGTGGAGTGAGCAGGAGAGTAGCTAGAGGCGATGAGAGCCCCAGCTATGGGGAGAAGTTTGACCATGACCCGGAAGACAAACGTGAAGCTATGTGCCAATAAAGCAGGGAGGAGTGAAGGGAGTAATTTATCTTTTTTAAAAAACATTCTATCTATCTATCTATCTATCTATCTATCTATCTATCTTTCTATCTAATATTTTATTTTTCTCCCTCCCCTCCCTCCATTTATCTTTTTTTTAAAATGAAACACATGAACATGTTTTTAAGATATACTGTTGAATAAAAAAGCAGTACAGGCTATTAGACAGAATAAATCTCTTTGTGTAAAAACGGTGGAGGACGGTGGGTTATATGTGTATGCAAAGAAAATTTCTGGGAAGACACATGAGAAACCAGTAATGGTGGCTACCGGGGGGAAAGGGCTGGGGGTGTCACCTTTTCCCTCCTATATTGGTTGAATTTTTTTAATCATAACCATGTATTTTTAATAACAAAAAGCTATTAATTTGATGCCCTCAAGGGAGGCTCTTGGGCACTAAAGATATTACTCAAAGGTTTCTTTGGTTTTTAAAATTAATATTCAATTTATTAAAGTTACAAATTCATACAGATCCAAATTCTTTCATAAACTTTAAAGTTCAATTTACAAATCTTATTATTTATTTATAAGCCTGGCAAATTTTAACAATTACTTTTAAGGGTACCTTTGAGGAATGTTTCTTCTTATTTACAAATGTGTTTAATTAAATTGCCCTAAACATTGTAAACTGCATTTATAGATTTAATATATTTGAATCTCTTTTTAAGTACTTCAATTGTCTAACAAACCTTCTCAAGGATTTAAGTAATTACTATAAATATAATTCATGAAACTTATAAATATGACAAATACTATATTCTTGTATATGTTCTAATACTTATTTAAATCGAGGAAGATTTCAACTTAAATCTGAATTAATTCTAAACCAATTGCTCAATTAAACATTTCACATTAGAATGGAAAAGTTAACCTATGACTCTAAAAGGCTACATTTTCTCAAACAAATATATAAATACAACTTATTTCAAAGCACAAGTACTTTAATGCAGAGGGTTTAGTGTCTTCTACATTCCTACACTTAATTCTAAATCTTCCCAGAGTTAAAAGACACTCACCTACTGTGGGCTGAACACCTAGCTGATGGAAAATCTATTCCTTCAGCATATATAGCTGGACTACATTTCCCAGGCTCCCTTGCAGTTAGGTATGACCACGTGTCTGAGTTTTGGTATCAGGGTAATCCTGGCCTCATAAAATAAGTTGATGAATGTTCCCTCTTCTATTTTTTTGGAAGAGTTTTATGCTTCTCTCTCTCTCTCTCTCTCTCTCTCTCTCTCTCTCTCTCTCTCT
Source organism: Eidolon dupreanum (assembly GCA_028627145.1). Classification (NCBI taxonomy): domain Eukaryota; kingdom Metazoa; phylum Chordata; class Mammalia; order Chiroptera; family Pteropodidae; genus Eidolon; species Eidolon dupreanum. Next base: position 4,762,882 of record CM053515.1, read on the forward strand.
CTCTCTCCCTCCCTCCCTCCCTCCCTCCCTCCCTCCCTCCTCTTTCCCTCCCTCCCTCCTCTTTCCCTCTCTCCCTCCCTCCATCCCCCCGGCCCTCTCCCCTCCTTCTGGTACTCCCATTATGTGTATACTTAGTGTGCTTAATGATGTCCCACATTGCTCTAAAGCTCTGTTCATTTTCTTAATTCTTTTCTCTCTGTTCTTCAGATTGCATAATCTCTATCAATCTATTTTAAAGTTCACTGATTCTTTCTTTTGCCTCTCTAGTATTTATTTCAGTTATTAAGTTCAAATTTATTAAGTTCAAATTTATTAAGCCTCTCTAGTATTTATTTCAGTTATTCTACTTTTCAACTCCAGAATGTCTATTTAAAAAAAATAATAATAATTTCTACCTTTTTTGATACTCTATTTGAGGAGACACTGTCATCGTACTTCCTTTACTTCTTTAATTATGGTTCCCCCTTTTGTTCTTTGAACAAATTTATAATGATTACTTTGAAATCTTTGTCTATTAAGTCAGATACTGGTCCTCTCTAAGGCATTTTCTGTTTCCTGCTTTATTTTCCTTTGTATGGGCCATGGTTTCGTGTTTCTTTGCATGTCTTACAATTTCTGTTGGAAACTACACATTTAGGTAATACACTGTAGCAACTCTGGATATGATTCCCCTTTCTATCTCATCCCTATGGCTTGCTGTGCTTTATTTGTTTAGTGACTTGACTGGACTGTTTTCGTGAAGGCTATTTCCCTACAGTGTGATGTTTCTGATGTCACTCCTCAGAAGGCTCAGCCTTGGGCATGCTCATGGTCACCCTGGGATGACAGTGGTTTTAGAATGGTTCTCTGACGGTCTCTTTCCCTGGTCTATTAAACTCTTTGCCTCTGTTGATATCACACTGTTAGGCTCCATGAACTGCAGACAGAGTAGTTGACAACGGCCCAGAACATAAGCTGCTTCACATTCTGATCCAATTAAATCTGGGCCCCTTGGTTCATTTCTGCTGAATTCTACTGGTCAAACAGTCAAGTACCTCCCATATTTCAGGGGAGAGGACACAACCCTAGTCTCAACGGGAGAATTGTCCAGAGGACATTGCAGATGAGCATGCGGGGCCTCAAACTCTATGACTTCCTCTGCTCACCTCCTGCTGTCATGCTCCACGCCACCCCACAGAGCAGAGCCTGAGGCCCTGAGCCAAGCGCCTCCCTGGAGGTCAACGGTTCAGGATCTAAGCTGCTTGGCATGGGGCTGGCATCTGGGCAGGGGTTTTGAGCCCAGCTCCACCCAGGGGAATGGACCTACGGCCAAGGGACATTAAACGGAGAAGAAAATGACAGCTAAGTAGGATCCCACCTGCTAGTGAGCATCAGAGAAGAAGATTCATAGACATGATCCTCTTGGTGAAACAGACTTTCTAGAGGGAGATCCAGACAGGACTAGAGAGTGGTTGCAGAGCGTGAGGAGGGTGGCAGAGAGGAACACACTTATTGGACACCATTTATCCACAGCACATCCTGGGCACGCCATAGGTATTCATCTCATGTCACCATCCCAGCATCCCAGTGGGGGCAGGAACTAGGTACTTATAGAAATGAGGACAAGATGGCTCAGAGAGGTGAAATAATATGCCCAAGATTACACAGCTAAAAGGAGGCTGAACCAGGACTGCAAGGAAATCCCTTCAACTCCTGTTCTTTAGGAGATACGCCCCACAGTTACGTTTAGAGCCTTTGAAAAGCAAACTGGAACCCAAAACGTGATTTCCTTCCTCTACAGTGCCGGGATGTGTGCCTGCTGTCAGGGGGTGGTACGGTGGCTGCAGATACCTGCAAACCGCATTCCCCAATCCCTCGGCACTGATCCAGTGTGTCGAAAGACACGGCGAAGACCATCACACTGAAACAGGGGCCACGTCTTCTAATGCGGTAACTTTCCTTTAAAGTGAAATAGAGAAACTAAGCGACTGGGTGATATCCTTTTAATAGCCGCCGAGTGTAAACGCGTTTCGAGAGCGAATGCCCCTTCAGAAAAGATTATTTCTAATGTTCTTTCGAATTGTCAATTTGGAGGGCGAAAGAGAATGTGATTAGAAGACCAAAATAACAAAGAAGTTTGACCGGCGAAAACGTTGGCTGCGCGAATATGTAATTTAAACTGCCAAAGTGCTAGCGCATTTTTGATGCCAAATATACTTGATCAGGAATAACCCCGTCCCTCAAGAAGGCTCCTAATTTGCTTTATTGCCTTTTTAGATTTGTCCCCTTTCATTTTCTAAAATATAATCATAGTTCAGCGACTCCATCTGTGCGCGATCCAGCGATGAATTCTGGGTGGTAATGAAGCACAACCAGCGAATAACAATTCCTTAATCACACTGTTTCCTCTATTGTCGCCTCATTTGAATTCATGGTTTTCAGAAAATTCAATTATATTTGCAATTTCGTCAAGAAATTACTCAGATAAATAACTGACAGAGTAACCGTTCACTTATTTGTCAGGCACAAAGCAAAAGCAAGAGGGGAGAGAGAAGAAATGACAAAAGACAAATTTGATAAAAAGCATCATAAAGAAGTTTTGCTTTCTGGAGAGGCGAAGGGGAAGGACAACAATTTTACAGCTGCAGATGTCAGCTCGTCCTGTGCATGGGATGTGACGGGAGGCCCTGAATAAAGCTTCCTCATACATCAGGCCCGGCCTAATGTCCTCTCTGGAGCTGTCACTGGCTCCTGCTGACATTTGTGATGGCCTGGCCCTTGTTTCAGGTAGAAATTTATGATGGGACTTTAGTGACCCACTGCCACATTTATCTCCCAAGTTTCATATTGGATTTCTGTTGCCACACACCCCAGGTGCTTTCTGGTTGGTGAGGAGGGGCCTTACCTTGACTTTAGTCTTGCCTATCAAGATTCTCTGAGTTTCTAAAAAGAAAATTCCTCATCATTCATAAGGCAGGCTAATATCTATTGGCTTGGTACTTCCTTTGGGGTGATTCAGCCCATTACCCATCCACTGTCGGGGAGGACCCACTCCCCACATGGGTGTCTGTGATTTGCACTCACAGCCCAAACCTGTTCTGTTCTCAGTCCCACGTGCTACCAACCAAGCATCTCTCCAGATGTTTCCATGGGAAACAGGAATTAGAAATGGAGCCACAGTGGTGCCCACTGGAATGGAGTGGTATCACCAGGCATTTCTGATGTTGGCCTTGCGGACAGTTACCAACTCATGACAGCCACCAGCTCAGGCCCCACCCCAGGGTGGCTCCTGGGACAGACAACAAGGTGCGGCTCCGGAAGCAGATGTAATCACCCAATGACAACAAGTCTTTTTCAAGGAGCGTTTGCTCCAGGAGACAAAAGCTTCCTTCCTCCTCCCCGCCACACGCACAAAGCCGAGACAACACTCTAGAAAGCAATGTTGTATTCAAGATTCTCTGCTCTGGCATGAGCTCCCTATCTGCAATATATTTCTCACCCTCAATTAGTTTGCAGATATTTTTAGCCTAAGTGTTTTATATGAATTCAGGGTGATGGGAACTAGACAACGTCAATGCCTTTTAGTCAAAGACCTCCAGGGACAAACTTTGGTTGAAGAGAGCTGGGTTTATTGACTCAGTGCCACAGAGAGGAACACACCACGGGGGAGCAGGGGGTGTCTGAGCAAGGGGGTGTTAGAGAAGGTTTAGTAAAGGACTTAGGCTCCGCTGGGCGAATTTAGGGAGGGCTCCAGGAAGCGAGGCTTCACCCTGGATTGAAGCTATCAGGGGGTGAGGGTAATCCTATCATCGAGGATTTTTATAAATCATACCTAGAAGGCAGAAGGAATGATATCATCACTGGTAAACAAGTAGCAAGCAGTTACTCAAATTAGCCAGGAAAGGGGGACGTTGGTCATTTTTATGGTTCGGAAAATGTTCGGTTTTTGTCTGGATGTAGACGTGATTACGAGTGGGCTTATCTGCGTCTTGCTCCACCCTGGCCGGCATAGCCTCGCCTGATGTCCATCTTCTGTGACATCGCTTATGTCGAGCAGGAACTCGAGGGCCCGGCTGTGAGTGCCGGGTCAGCTCCCACTGCTGGGGCCAGTTGTCTCTTTCTAACTGATAAGCTTCTTCAAGGTCATGAACACCGTCCTCATCTCTATGTCCTCAGTAATTTCACAGGTTCTTCTAAATATTATCGAGCCCCTCCTCTATGGCACGTGTCACGTTCTGGGACCACAGAAGTGCACGAGTCAGCCATAGCTCAGCCCTCCTGGATCTTGCAGAAGTGACGATTACAATGGGGCAGGGTGAGTGTCCTGCTGGAGATTCAAAAGGATGTTATCGGCCGCAAAAATGAAAGGTGCCCTGCATGGCCAGGGGACACTTCCTGCAAGAGCTGAGTCTTAGAGGAGCCGTGAGAACAAACAGGAGCTGGCCAGGGAAGGAGGAGGGAGAAAGTGTTTTCAGCGGGGCGAGCAGCTGGGGCAGAGCTTAGATGCTTGAGACTTGAGAGGACAAGTGGGTTAGTGGGGCAGGAGCCGGACCAGGGGACGCCTCGCAAGCCCTTCAGAGGAGTCTGGCTGGAATTTAGCTTTTGGGTGAATGAGGGAGAGCCACAAAAGGTTCCCAGCTGCGACAGACATGGTCCCCTGTGTTTTACACGAGGAGAGGCTCCCAGAGCACCTGGGAGAAAGGCAGGCAGGCGTTGGTGGCCAAATGGAGCATCTTGATTCGGGAGAAGCGACCCCAGGCCCTGTGCATTAGAGCAAGAGAAGGAACTTTAAGGTGAGGGGGGCCTGAGGGCAGAGTTGAGATACCTGAGCCACGGCTGAGCACCTCCGCTGCTTTTAATATTGGCTGATGTCCACTTGGCAATCGGCAAACCCGCTGGGCACTGTTCCAAGTCCTGTACGTGGATTATTGGATTTCATCCTCACTATGCTCTTACGGCCAGGTGCTTTCTTTTCAGCCCATCGTTATAAGTGAGGAAACTGATGCACAGAGAAGTTAAGCCATTTGCTCAAGGTCACCCAGCTGCTAAGTGGCGGGGCTGGAGTTCAACCTGAGCAGCCGTGTCAGGATCTGTGTCGCTTTCCTCGGGGCTCTGCCGAGCCCTCAGAGCGCCCGCTCTGCTCTGAGTTCCCTGCCCGTGGTGGCTCCTCTGGGCCTCGCAAAACTGCAGGCCGAGGGTGTGTGGTGCACACGCAGGGTGATAAAGTCGGGGCCCAAATGCAGCCGGAAAGGGAAGGCCACTTTCAAGAGTGGAAAAAGGGACGGGCAGCTCATCAACCACGGAGAAGCTTTGGAACCCGGTGAGTGTGCCCGTTTTGAGTCCAACGTGCCCAGCACAGGGCTCGCTGCTTCGGCACTAAAAGTCTGACATCGTTACGTGTGAATACACGTGTCAATAAATAAATGAAGAATGAATGAATAAAACAACGGACCGCCTGACTTTGAAACAGGTAGTCATAGGACAGGGCAGAGATGAGACAGGAGAGAGCTGGAGTCCCATTTCTGAGAAAGGTCTGTCCTAAAGATGCTGCGACAGTGGTAACTACCAGCACAGGGGGGAATTTGCTGCTTTGAACGGAGCATGAACCGAAATGCCACTTCTGCACGTCCCAGCTGTGCCACCCTGGCTGGTCACTTAAGCTCTATCAGCCTCAGTTTCCTCATCTGTAAGACGATGCTCACTTTGTAAGGTTCTTTCCAGGATTGGAAAGTACTTTAAGTGCCCATTAGGGTATGTGGCACGGAATGGGTGCTGGGTGAATGACAGTCATGATCAAAGACAGTAATTTTATAAATGTTGCAGACTGCTGAAAAGTACAGCTTTTTTCTCCGCGATGGGAGGAAGTCAGGAGTCAGGGTCAGGGCCTCGAATCGAGGCCAGACCAGCTCCTGCACTGTTGTTTGTTTGAAATGTCTTTTCACTTGTGGCTTTATATCTTGCCCATTTTTAACAACGCTTAAATAAATGGTACTTCTTTAGTAATCGTTCTCTTTGGTGGTCAGTGTTCCTCAAGCAACTCTCACCATTAAAGAGTCACCATGGCAACGTGCCCACTGAAGAGGCTTGCAGCTGGCCCGTCCTCCGAGTGCCTGGGGTTTCCACGACCGAGTGCAGGGACAGGGACAGTGGTAGTGCTTCTACCTGCAGGGTCCGAAACGTGGGTGTGGGGGGGCTCGGGGCCTTGTACCCAGAAGATACACAAGAAATGCTGGTGGAGGTGTAATGAGGTGACGCCAATCAGGGGGGTCCTGGAACGGGGCAACTGCCCTAAGTCCAAAAATTTAAGGTGTCACGTGCTGCTGGGAAGTGATGGTGAGGACTCCACAGGGGGTTCTTCTGGCCTGAGGTAGTGCCATTCATTCATTCATTCATTCAATGATGTTAATAGGCCAGACGCTATTATACAGTGATAGAGATGCAAATTTCTAGTCTCATATAGTTCACAGAGTAGTGGGAAAGACACGGGAATAAACAGATAAAATGCTGTGGGCAAGTGCTACGGGGAGGAGCAGACAGAGCGTGAGTACAAGTCACCCAGAAGGCCAGGGGTGTGGGTGACTGCTCCAGGTGGGAGAAATGACATGTGCAAAGCCGCAGGGTGGAAGCGAATGTGGATGACTCCAGCTGGAAGCCCAAGACCATCTGTCTCCGTCAGGGTCTCATTTATAAGCAGCGAACACTAAGCCTGGCTCATGTGAGCAGAAAGGGGCTTGATTAAGGGACATTAGTTGGCTCACTGAATCTCTGAGAGACACTAAAATCAAGTTGGAGGCTATGAGTCAGGAGCAAGCCCTGAGATAACACTGAGGTCCTGTGAAGATACCCCAGCCTGGCAGTTTACACCAGCATGGTGGCCGACGCCACTGAGGCCGAATTCTGGATGCCACACCTGGACACTAGATGTGGTGGCTCCCTTGTCACCTCCTTCACAAATGGGTTCCGTGTGATTCCTGAATCTTCAAGCCACAGCTTCTATTTCGAGCCTGGGGGCCAGAGGGTTTGGTTGACGGCACTTAGGACATCTGTGCTCACCATAGCTGCAAGGGAGGCTGGGACAGAGGGTGTTTGGCATTTCCGGCTTTATGGTGGGAGGTGGGCTCTGTCTCATGAGGGGTGTTTGTGCGGGGGGTGGGGTTCCTAATCTAGTGCAGAGGGATAAGCAATGGCAGTGAACTAATGGAAGTGACAGTCGTCTCCATAAATAACACCAGAGAATAGAGAGAATGCAGGGAGGGGAGCAGTGCTGAGCCAGACAAAGAGTAGAACGGGCCAGTATCAAGGTCCAAACTGGAATCTTGGGATTGTGATGCGGTAGGAACCACTTTGACACCCACATGAGGGACGCCGACCTCGGGCCATTCTGTCCCTGAGGTGTCAGTTGGACCAGGAGAACATAAAGTCTCTCCAAGGATAGGGCTGTCCTCCAAACATCTTGCTTCCCTTCACCAGTCATCAGTCTAACCCTTCTAGAAACAACTGCCATTTCATATTTGTAATGACGTGTTGGATACTTCAACCAGGAGGGCGCTGCGATTTCACAGCTGAGTCCCCCCCCCAAAACATCCCCTCAAATCTTCCAAGCTGTAGCCTAATGAAATAGCATGCCTCCTGCAAAGTCCTGATAGATTTGGAAGGTCTTTGGCCCTCTGAGGATGGGAGAAAGTGCTCAGGGCGTCTGAGAAGGCAAACCTTAATACCTTAGTAGAACTGGGGAGGTATATGGAGGCCTCACTTAAAGAATGGAGCATCTGGATTCTGATCTCTTGTGAAAGGATTTCTGGTCCCCAGAACTGGAACCACTAAATCCCTTTAAGACCCTTATCTCTTAAATAGAACTACTGGTGACATCCGTATTTCTTCTTGTCCTATATTGTTTTAGTTTCACCTTACTCTCTCCTTTTAGATGTAACTTATGTTGTTATGGATTTTTGTAATTCTGCTGTTCTTCTAACTCACTCGCTGATGCTGGATGGGAAAAAGGTGTCGAGAAAGTCCATATTCACCTAGAATCCTCGTTGCTTGTCAGTGGAATAATGGCTGCCCCCAAATATGTCCATGTGCTAATCCTTGGAACCTCTGAATTATTGTGCTGCATGGCAAGGGGGAAATTAACATTGCAGATGGAATTAAGGCTGCTGATCAGCCGACTTTAAAATAAGATTATTTTGGATTATTCACGTGGATGCTGGGTGATTACCAGGAATTTCAGATATGGAAGAGGGAGCCAGAAGAGTGTGGCTCAGAGAGAGATCTGAAGAGTCTATGCTGGCTTTGAAAACGGAGGCAGGCAGCCACGAGCCAAGGCAGGCAGGACGGCAGCTCCGAAAAGGGAAAAGGCCAGGGAACGTATTCTTCCTTGGCACTTCCAGAAAGAACCAACTCTGCTGAAACCTTCATTTGAGTCCAATGAGACCCATTTTGACTTCTGACCTCCGGAACTATCAGATAATAAATCTGTGCTGCTTCGAGCCACAAGTGAATGTTCATTTGTTACGGCCACAGCAGGAAAGGATACAGTTGTTCACTGTCAGGGCTTCATGAGCAAGTAAGTAGCCACCACGAGGAAGTAAGGATGGAGACCCCTGAGGACAGAGAGTTCTGAATAGGGAACAAATGCCAAATGTTGTGTCCCACGTCCCTGGACTCAGTAATTCGTTCAGGGGTGGACACATGACAGAAGCTGCTCGATCAGCAAGAAGCCCAGTGAGTTCTCGGGAGCTACTGCTGAAGACCCTGGCTCTTTCCCAGGGGACTCAAACCCGATGGGATGTGAGGCTGGAGCTGAGAAGCCATCCTCATCTGGAACCACCATGTGACAAGGAAGCGTGCACAGGCAAGCAGAGCCGAGGAATGGAGACAAACCTGTCTCGCCGACGTCACTGGGCTGCTGGATCCAGCAGCGCCTGAAGCCCTCCTACCCTGAGCTTGCTAATGGTGTGAACCGTTCTCGCCACGGAGTAGGCCCGTGCGAACCAGCGCTTTTGTCACTTGAAGAAAACAGAGTCCTCATGGAAACGAGCTCTGTCTGTCCTCACAGCACCCTGATGCCCCCAGAAACCTCCCGGAGTTCTGCAGGAAGGTGTCGGCGAAGGCTCCGCCCAGAATCACTTTGCTTTGGTTCTTTTTTTTTTTTCGCCTCTCATTTGCTGTGTGACCTCAGAGGTCCCTTCTCTTAGGGTCCTCAGTTTTCTGATCTGTGAAATAACACCCCGTGCTCTGGGACCTGTGGTACCCCATGAATATTTTTTTTCCCCCAGGACCTTATCGTAATTTTCTGTTTAATTATCGGAGCCCCTCTTGCCTCCTATGTGTGGCCAGGGAGAGCCCGTTGTATGACAGGAGGGACGGCCACTCCCTCAGGCTCTGAGTCCCCACATCTGCTCCCAGGAGCCCCCTACACTGCCTGCCCCTGGTCTGTGAGCGGACAGGGTGCCACTTGCGACTGTCCACGACCAAACTGGGGGCTGGGGCTCTGAGTCTGTTGCCGGGATGTTTCAGGGTCCGCCAGGCCTGGAAATACTGAGGCGGCAGCTCCGGCAGGCCTGGCCGTCCTTCCCCAGGCGAGCTGGGAGGGCCCTGCGTGGTGCTGGAGCTCGGCCGCCCCTCTCCTGGCTCCAGCACACATCAAGTCTCCCGATTGAGAGGCAGCGGAAGGTGACGGGGGGTTGGGGGGGGGACAGATGCCAAGCTCGGCCCCTCCTCCGCGCTCCCATCACGCCGGCTCTCCTGACACATTTCAGGAAGGCGCCGCGGTGGCAGGTGGTGAGGAGACCTTGCTGGCAGGCAGCCTGGGGCCCTGGCGCGTGGCCGAGCCCGCTCGCTGCTCCTCACCTGCGCCCGCCTGCCAGCTAGCCTGCCGAGCCTTATAAACGCTGCAATTTGTGGAATTAGAATTTCCTTCTTATTTGCATCTGGCAGCATGGTGGCTGGGAGTGGAGGCTAAAGGGTTCTGGTTGGTCTTTGGACCTACGGTGGAGATGCTGAATGCCATGAACCCCTCCTGCCCACCTGACTCCAGAGACAGATCATCTGTGCACCGGGAGGCTCCTCCGAGGGACGCAGGCAAGGGATGGACACGGGTGTTGGGGAGCGCAGGCTGGGGTGCTTGGATGAGTCCCCCCTGCAGGACAGTAACCACCACACCCCCCTCGTCACTGCTGTGAGGCTCACCCATCCTCACACGCAAGCCAGAGGCAAATTCAGCCACGCCACCCGGTGTGTCTCAGACCCGGCTTCCCGAAGCAGACCCTGGGATGAAAGTTCGTGCACCAGAGATGAACCAACTAAGTGCCTTGAGGAGAAACCAGCAAAGAATGGGAAGGAAGCAGCACAGGAGGAGGGCGAGACACAGAGCCAGGTGATGAGCTCAGGCCTGATCCCGCGGGGCCTCAGGAGGCCTCTTGGGCTCTGGTGGAGGGACCTGGGCTTTTTCCCAGCCCCACACATCGGCCAGTTTCCTGGGGGCAGGATAAAGGAGAGCGGGACACAAAGTCCCAGGCCACTCAGGCCCTGGGCAAGTTAAAAAACAACTCTAGCAGCTGAGGACCGGTCTCGAAAGGGTGTGGCAGTTATGGACTTGAGGGGACTGGTAACCTCCAGAATGGCAGGAGGGCAGGCTTGGCACAGAGCCAGAAGGCAGACTGGGGTCTGAGCACAGGAGTCCTGTCTCCTGTGACCCAAGCAGCTGGAAGGGACAGCTCAGGTGGCTGAGCGGGGGTGGGGAGGGGCAGCGCCAGCCAGCGGTGGGGGGAGCTGCAGGGCCTGGATGCCACCCACAGGAACCAGGGGAGTCACATGCTTCTGCGGTGTCCCACGGGCCACTGTTAAGCCTGTGTTTCTGGGAACACTGAGGCTGGCGCCAGAAAAAACGGCGGCGGCTTTGTGGAGGGACCAACGCCAGGAAGGACAAAAAGGGGAAGGGCTTCTTTCGGTAGCGGGCCGTAAGCTGATGGCACGGGGCTGAGGACAGCCCCTGCATGGTGGCTCCGAAGCCTGTGCAGAGGCCGGGACGTGAGGACACAGCGGCTGAGCCTGGATCTCTGTGCAGTCCCAGCTAACAGGGGCACGGCATGGGAGAGTGGGGTGGGGGTTGGGGCCGCCCGCCTGCTGGGGACCCTGTCCACAGTGGCTGCTCACAGCTCTGGACACAGCCCGGCTTCGAAGGGGAGGAGGGTTCCATTCCACCCGTCACCCCACGCCCTCTCTCTGAGCTTGCTGATGACACTCGTCCTGCGCTGGGTTCTGAGCCTGCCGACGCGGGTCAAACCGTCCCTTGTCAAACCCGTGTCACACTGTCTGTCCCCTGTCAAACCTCGCGCCTCTGGGGCAGCCACTTCACCTCTCTGGTCGGTCGCTAGGTTTATTTTGAGGATAGTGGCTGGTGGACAGAAAGCACACAGGTACTTTTTTTGACCAGCCTAGCAGGGCTGTTCTGAGGCCTAGAGACAATGGCTTTGTGGGGTTGGTGGGGTTTGTGGACCCCAAGGAGCTAGGCTGCCAGTTGCTATTCTGTCTAGCCTTAGCCTCTGTGGAGGAAAATGGGGTCTACAGGCTGATTCCCAAACAGGAAGTCTGAGCTGAAACACCACAGAAAGCAGAAAGCAATGTCAGAAATGCGAATTCTCAGGCCCCGTCCCGGACCTCCTGCATCGCAAGCTCTGGGCTGAGGCCCAGCCATCTGGGTTTCCGTGAGCCCTCCCAGGGGGGTTCTGATGCTTCCTCAAGGCTGAGAACCACTGAGCAGGACAGGTGGACGTTCCCGGTTCTGGCCTCAGGCCTAGAGGTTGTTCCTGTCACCCTGCATGAGGCCCGTCACCCTCTGAGATGGCTGCTGAGAACTTTCCGTTTGTCCGGCTGAGCAGGAATTGGCCCCATAAGGATCAGCTTTGTGACATAGCCTGATATTTGCTGCATCCTTCACCTGGACCCACTGTTCTCTCCCGGAAATGAAGAGCCTGGAACGGCCCCTTCTTTGCATAATGGCTCTTCTGTCCCCTTCCCTAGCCCTAATTAATTGTTGTGGAATACCATTTTCTAGTCTGGTTGCCTAGAGCAGTGGCTTTTTAACTCCGTGGGTCTCAGAACAAGGGGCCCGGCAGCTTGTGACAACGCAGATGTCCACCCCCACCCCTTCCTAGTTCCAGAATCCTGTAGTGGGGCTGGAGCTCCATTTGTATTTTACAAAAAAATCTGAGGCACGGAAGGCAGCGTCTGGGGCGCTGAAGGGCTGAGCGTGGGGGTGGCAGCCCTACAAGCAGCCTGCGGGCGCTGGACGCCATGTGGTCCCTCAGGTGGTGATGGGCTCCTTGGGGGTGGGAATGGGAAGGTGACGGTGGGGAGGGGGAGAAATGGGTGCTGGTCCTGGCGGGAATGTCCTCTCCTCCCCAGTCCCTGCAGGCTGTCACCTGCGTGAGCACTGTGCACATTTTCTCACTTAGTTTTCCTGTAACCCATGGGGTAAGGTGGGGAAGGGACTTCATCTCCGATGTCACAGGTTAAGTGGCTTGTCTATAATCACATCACTAGTCAGGATTAAGCCTAGCTCTGACCCTCTCTGGAGCCTCTGCCATCCTGTGTCAAGGACGTAGCTCAGTGAGCTTGCAAAGACAGAGAGCTTGCAAAGGACCCTTTCCAGCCCCACTTCCGAGGGGTGAGCTGTCTGGACTCAGAAGTGCTGGGACCCCTGGCTCTGGGACAGGAGTTCAAGGACTTGCTCTGGTTTGCATGGCAACTGCTAAGCGGGCTAGCAGAATGCAGAAAGACCCATAACTTTGGGGCTTGGGATGAGGGAGGCAGGGAGCCTCCTGTCTCTGAGGGGCATCTAAGACTCCCCCATCCCGCAGGGAGATGAGTGAGACATTGAACCCAAGACGCTGGACTTTGAAGTAAAGCCTCACTTGGAAAATGCAGGGCTGATGGACAGGAGCCAGCCAGCTTGTGGCCTGTGCCGCCCTCTGCTGGCCACTTGTGGTACTGGCCACAGGTGGCCATGGCCAGCTCCTGGGGCTGCATGGGCCTCTGGCCAGGGCCCCAGGGGGAATAATCTGAGACCTGCCTCTGTCCAGTCCCACCCGAGCTAAGAAGGGCCCATGTCAGTGGTGTCGAAGGCCATGGGATGGCAGGTGGCTGGGAGCTAGGCACTCCTTTCTGTCCTGTTCTTGGAAGAGGTGTGACAGTCATGCCACTTCCTTGCCAACCCCGGTCCCTGGTGTAGCTTCTCCGGTCCACAGGGACCAGCAAAGAGCAGCTTCCTGCCTGAGCACCCATGGTGCACATCCTAGCTGAGCTAGAATTCCTGGGCCCCCCTAAAATTGCCCATCCTGACTTCCTGGGGAGGGGCCTGATAGCACCCTATCTAGGGTGCTCCTTGATTTGGGGGCTGGGAAGCAGAAGCCCCAGGGGGCTCCTCGCTCCTGGGGTAATATGAAGAGCCCCTGACATGAACCAAACATGACTGTATTCCAGGTAATTTTCTAAATACAATTTTATGTATGTACATACTTAGTTCTCACAGCAAACTTATGAGAAAGGCACCAATATGATCCCCATGTTATAGAAGACAAAAACTGAAACTCAGGGAAATTCCACCAACAGTTTGAGGTCCCGCGGCTAGCAAGCAGTAGAGCGGGATTTGAACCCAGGATTTGGACGGAGGGTTCGGTTCCTTGGTCCTCGCTCTTACTCCTGGCACTGCCCTCTGGCTGGACTAAGCTCTGCAGCCCAAAGCGAGGCACCCAGGCCTGGACGTGAGCACCCGGGTGAGCAGGAGGCACCTCCAATGGTTGGAGACATAGCGGTCAGGGGAAGGAGGGTGGTGTCCACAGCCAGATGGGCCTGGGATCCAGGGGTGTCCTTGATGAGCTGGGAGACTGGACAAACGGGTGCCCTGCTCTGAGCCTCTGAACATGATCTGGAAGACACTGATCATGTTCCCGTCTCAGGGTTCTGGTGAACGATAAGTGGAATGACATGGAGCATTCAGCATGGCTCACGGCACACAGCGAGCCCCCGGCGAAGGCGGTTCTTCCCTTCGTTTGAAATTAGATGGAGGCCACCCAGCCATCTGGAGGAGGCAGAGGTGGTGAGGAAGATGGGGACGCCATGATCTCAGAACCTGGTCACGATTATTGAGCATCTACTCTGTTTACTTGATAACTGCTAATGACTGTTGCCAGCGAGTGTATGAGCTAGGACTTATTTTTCATTCCAACTCCATAGGTCATCGATGAAGCTTCTCCCACTGATTTAACTGAATGGGCACAGTATTCGGTCATGATCCTTCTGTGGGTCCCCGACAGGTTGAAATTGTACATCTGAGAGAGATGGAGAGCCACCAAGAGTATTTCCCTCCTGCCCTCTCTCCTCCCATTTAACACTTACTTATGATTCAGATCTCAGCTCTGATGTCACCTTTTTAAAGAAACGTTCCCTGATCCCCTGGACCAGGCCCATTTCCTTCGTCTTATACCATCATATATCCAGGGAGAATTTATCCCACTTATATTTATTTGTGGGGCTCTTGCAGCAATGTCTGTCTCCTTCACCGGACAGTTTTTTTGATCCGTAAAATGGTGAGATTGTCTTCCTTACAGGATTGGTGATCTAAAAACAAAATGCAGGTACAGAGCCCTGTGAATGGTGACTCACTGCCTGATCCCAGGGGCACCTTGGGGTGACACACTGTTATCTGATTTCCTAAAATGAACACTTGCGAGCTTCGGAGCTGATACACATAGGTGCAGGGAGGGCCTGGGGGGACAGGAGGCGAGTCCTTTGGCTGCTGGAATCTCAGGTCTTGCAAATAGAGCTCACTCTTCAGTTCCACCTAATCCTTTCTACACGACCCCAGATCTGCCGGATTGCCCTACTGCGAAAGACAAACCAATGGCCTGCATTTTTCTATGAACATCTTGGCTTTGAAAAAATGGCTCGATTTGGGGGGGGGGCGGAAATAAAAGACAAAACACTGCTGAGGCCAAACAAAACTCCTCTGAGATGGAACCTTGTCTGGGGGGCGTTGCGCGTGGGAGAGGGCAGGTGAGCTGTCTTGTCGGGCAGGCAGGGGCAGGTGCGGGTGGGAGCTCAGGGGAAGGGGGACAAAAAGAGAGGCTGAGCCCGTGGGTCCTGCAGGGCAGGTGGCAAAGCCTTGGTGGCCGTTTAATGTGCCAGCCTGACCAGGTTGACAGATGCCTGGATTGCAGGGAACACGCGATTTCCTGGTGTGTTTGCGAGGGTGTTTCTGGAAGAGCTAGCCTTTGTGTTGGTAGACTCAGAAAAGGGGGGTCATCACCCAGTCTGCTGAGGGCCCAAGTAGAACAAATAGGCAGAGGAAGGGCAAATCTGCTTCCTTTGCTCGAGCTGGGACAGTCACTTCTGCTGGTCTGGGACAATGACCTTCCTGGTCCTTGGGCTTTCAGGCTCTGACTGGGACTAACACCATTGGTGCCTGATTCCCGGGCCTTTGGATTTGGGCTGCATTACACCCCGGTTCTCCCGGTTCTCCAGCCTGCAGGTGGCAGTCTGGGGAGGTCCCCGGCCTCCACGACCACATGAGCCAACTCCTGTAACACATCTCTTCTTCTCTCTTTCTCTTCTGTCTCTCTCTCTCTCTCTCTCTCTCTCTCTCTCTCTCTCTCTCTCTGTCTGTCTCTCTCTGGTCTTTGTCTCTGGAGAACCCTGACTGATACCTAGGAGTAGCAATGACACCTGCCTTTCTGAGCACGACATCCAGGGAGCTCAGCTTCAGCAGAGACTAAGGGCTCCATGGACCCCAGATAACTGAGCCTCCAGCTTCCAGGGTGCTGGGGCTTGGACAGTGGGTGTCGGCCCTGAGCAGGAGGTCCAGTGGATCCCACTCCTGTTCTCTCAGCCTGAGAAAGGGGAGAGCACACAACGAGAGAGGAATTGGCGCCTCCTCGGGGTCTGATACTTGGTTTCAAGAACACACAGCAAACACATGAGTGAAAAGACAATGCTCCCATGGATGGACATTTCTCCCACCGCTGAATGTGGGGCATACAAGTCCTGCACAGTCCTGTCTCGCCCCACAAATGGCTGTCCAGTCGAGGGAGAAGGCTGTGCCATGACACGGTGGCTCCAGGACACAGAGGCACTGTGACGGGCAGGGGCTCGGCCTGGGAAGACGAGCACTGAGGCCGGCTGGTTTCTATCGAGCTTGTAAACTTTGATGCTTTCTTCGATTCACAACCCAACCGCCTGTAAAACGAGGGCATTTTCGGCAGTTCCCTTAATTGCAATCGGTTTGTCTGACCCAGAGGCAAGAGGCTGAACGTGGTTTGTCAGCATCTATTGATGGAGTGAGACAGGACCATGCTCCCTGTAGGAGGCGAGGGACTCGGAGGCACGGGGCCCTTAACCTCCCACCCACGAGTGGGGCAGGGCCCTGCCTGGATGACCCCAGCTGTGTGAGGAAGACAGGCAGTGGGCAGGTGCTGGGATCCAGGAGGCTGGCTGGCCCCCT
>CM053515.1:4779861-4804519 GCA_028627145.1 Eidolon dupreanum
CTTCCGGAAGCCCTCCCTCACGGCGTTTTCCTTTTTCCCTTTCCCCACTCCGTGCGTTTTGCTGAGAAAGCCAGACTAACCTTTCCCAAAGTATTCGCCTCCTGCTACTCAAGCGTGCAGAGACCTCGGTGGGTACCGCTTGTCCACGGGGAAAGGCGCGGCTTTCTGGCTTGACTTTCAAAGCTTCCTCCGCCTATCCCCAACAGACGTCCCCCACCTTTCCTCCTGCTGCCTCCCTGCAGAGTCTAGTCATTTCTCCAAATGACATTGCCTGTGGGCACAATTATGTGCCTGGCCTTGGAAAAACCAAAAGGCTGAAAAATGAAAGAAGCTCATCTGATTGGTGGGGTCCCCAGTCAATTAAACTGCACTTGGTGGGCTGGTTAGAGGCTCGGTGGCTACCTGTCCCTACACCTCACAGTCCTCAGACACCTTACCTCTCAACCGTGTGTCCTGTATTTTCACTGGACCCAACATTCATGAAATTCAACATACGCATATTGTCACTTGCTAGGCAGGCTCTCTGCTAAGCTCTGGGGACCCCCAAAGAGGAATGATTGGGCCCCAGTCCTGGTGCCTTTCCCATTTCTCACTCTGAATTCCTCTAAACCCCCGAAATTCCACGTGGGAGCCCTCCCGACCCCTCCAGAGCCCGGTCAGCCCCCTCCCGTCGCCTCCCTCTGCATGTGGTCCCTGCCTTCCACTTGGCACTTGGCGTGAGGTTATTGACACCGTTACTATTTTTAAATAGCTCGGTGTTTTGTCTCTCTAACTGGACTGAAGCTAGGAGAGGGCAGGGACTGTGACTTGGTTGAGAACTTTGCAACCCTCTCTGTGCCCGGTAGGTTCTATGACACATGGTACTTGCTAATGAGATGCTGCTTTGTTGAGGATGTGATCATGCCTCACCTCTGCTCAAAAAAACATTTGACAAAACCCAAATTCCTTAGCCTGGAACTCGAGACCTTTCCTTTAGGGCCCCACGAGACACCACCTCCTCCAGGAAGTCTTCCAGGAATGCTTATCTCAGGTTGACCCAGCCCTTGCTGCACCCACACGCACACGTGCACACATGTGTACACACACACACACACACACACACACACACACTCCTTCTCTGTTTTCTGTCAGAACACCTGTCTACAAGGTGGATGATAACTTGGTCTTCGAAGTCACAGACTCCTAGGTTCAGACCCTGGCTCTGCCACACATTGGCTATGTGGCAGTTCCCTCACCTATTTGAGCCCCGGCTTTGTACCTATAAAATGGGCATCATAACCACATGGCCTCCTGGCGGGGCCAGAGAGCCACGTCCTGAGAAGCGGTGAGCAAATGCTCCAGCACTGTGCACGCCCAGGGAGAACCCCAGTAAACTGGCATCACGTCCCCACCAGCCACGTGATGTGTCTACATGCTCCCGAGGGCAGCGGAGAGCCCGCTTCATTCTCCTCTGAGCGGCTGGCACCCGTGGAGGCCTGGGACAGAGGAGACGCTTGATAAATGTTTGTTGGGCGGATGACCATGTGCATTTGCCTTCAGAGAAAGTCTGATAAACAGAGTTGTCCCTGGTCCCAGGAGCACGCCACTAAAAGCCCACTGCTAGGGAACTGATAAGAGCAATGCGGCCTGACTCCCGAGTGAGCCAGCCTCGCTGGGGCTCTGATTCAGCCCCCCACCAACCCCAACCCCCCAACGTCTTTGTGAAGCTGTGATGAGCCAATTTCACTGTTGTTCTGACCATTTACTCAGACTCATTTGGCCTCTACTCAGTTCTGCCTTTTTATCCTGGTTTGAATACTGTAGATTTTCCCATTATAATTTAATTCTCTCCCATCCTCCCAAACCGGAGCACTCTGTCCCCAGGGATGTGGGCCCAAATTTGCATTTATAGCGTTCTTATTAGTCCCGCCCTGACCTCTGGGCTCCCCGCTCAGTCAGGGGAAACAACTTCCGTTCCCTTTCCACAGGGCCTACTAAAGAGCCCTTTCTTTTAATTGGTACAAAACAGATGATGAGCTAAAAAAAAAAAAGGCAGCTCTCCTCTTCCATTTCAGTGTGTACGAAGGACGCACTCTGAAACCATGTCATATCTGCAATGCCCCACGTGGAAAAAAACACTATTGTGGACAGGCACGGGGCAGCCAAGAGGGAACTGAATGATGCCTTCGAGTTTGAGATTTCAACTTCAGGAGATGACGTATGTGGTGGAACAGGGAAGCCATGGTCCTGAACATCGGGACAATGAAACCAGCTCTTCATCCCAGGCCAGGCATGGCTGTGGCGGGGGCAATAAGGGTGGCATGAGAGCCCAGAGGAAGGAGCCCCCTCTCAGAGGCTGGGAAGTGATCAGAGAAGGCTTCCTGGAGGAAGCAGCTTTGAAGCCGAGGCCTGAAGGACAGGGAGAGGTGAACGATAATAGCAAAAATAGCCTAGACACTGGCATGGGGAATCGGGCATTGAATAGGGCCAGGCCACCCAGGGCATTGAAGGCTGTGGGAGGTCACGTGAATGTCACCTGGCTGGCAGTGGCAACATGGCATGGGGTTTAAGACCATGGGCTCTAGATGCAAGCCATGCTGAGCCCAAACCCCGGCTACCACCTTCTTAACTGTGTGACCTTGGGCGAGTTACTTTTCTAGAGCTAAGCTTCAGTTTTATTATCTGTTCAATGGGGATAAAGGTAGTACCTGTGGCAGAGGCTATATAAGAAAGTGTAGGCATAGGGCCTGGCTCGGAGCAGACTCTTATTACTAAAGGGCTTTGGCCTTGCCCTGCAGTTTGTCAGCGTGGGTTCAAGTCTAGCTTGAATAACCCCTAAGGCACAGAGAAGTTTTCTCTCTATATAGTTATAATTGCAGACTGGTGTAGACAGGAACTTGGACTAGAGGTTCAGTTTATAATTGCAGACTGGTGTAGACAGGAACTTGGACTAGAGGTTCAGTTTACAGGACCAGAATGTGGAGCCTATGTGTGCAAACTCCGGAAGCCGTGAGCTCACACTTACTCTCTTGTTCGCCCCATCGGCCAGAACTTTGAGCCCCAGAAAGGCCTTTGAACTTCTAGATGCACGTACCTATGATATCCCATAAACATACCCCAAATCTCTCTCCTACCAACTCACTAACATGATACCCCAAACTCCCCCAGATTAGTTTAGGAGTCTTCAGTGAAGCTGTAGGTTTGTTATCTCGGAGGAAAGCACAGTAACCATGAGGGCAGTTGTTTATCTGATCATTTAGTGGGTGTTTTCAAAGCATGAGAAACTGAGGAAATAGAAGAGGAGCCAAATCGGTTTTGAGGAAGCGAAAGAGGATGTCCCCAGCTGAGAAGTTAAGCTCGGGGAAAATGGGGAAGGCAATTGACTGTCCCTCTGGACATGGGACCAACCTCGTGTGGCCAGTCAGGTGTGGTTCCCATGCGGGTCACTTAGAATCACAGTTGAGCGGGGGCTTCGTGCACAGTCGTGGGAGTGGCTGCCAGAGCCAGCCTGGCATGGGAGCTCGTCCGTGGTCGCATGTGGACCAGCTAGGATGCAGGTCGTTAGGGTCACTGGGTCAGGAGACACATTATCCAGTGTCTGATAGACAAGTGGTAAGAGACTGCAGGAGCCTGAGCAAATCTTATCCACCACAAGACTGACCTTCAGATACTGACCACAGACAACTACGTCGCCATGGCAGGGCCCTCCTGGCCTGTGCTTCATTACAGTTCCCTGGCCTGAGCTCCAGGAAGCGAGAGAGTCCCGGGGAAGCCAGGAGGTCTGCAGGGGGGCTGGCCGTCAGGCTGCTGCCAAAAAGCTCCTTACTTCCTGTGGCTGGAGGCAAAGCTGCACTCCTGTGCAGTGCAACTTGACGATATGTACCGAGAATACTAAAAACAATCTACACTTTCTTAGCTCCATGTTTTAGAGCCTGTTCCAAAGAAATCATCAAAATAATCTGCATAAAGACGTTCTCTGCAGCCTTATTTATAACTAGGAGAACTGGAAGTAGGTAATCTTTACATATTAAGTAAACTGTACTCTATCTATCTTCTAACCACCATGCAGACAGTAAAAATATCATGAAAACTTTGTATTAACTAGAGAAAATAATTATAATACAATAAGTTAAAAAGAAGTACATAAAACTTTATGCAATCATGGTAGGTTACGAACTGGCCACTATTTTATAGGTCCTTCATCAAGAATCTGGGTTGGCCTTGTGATCAGCTTCAACTAACAGAATATGGTGTGAGTGACATGGCAGAAGTGCCAAGCCTGGGCTGCAAGGATTTGCAGCTTCTGCTTCTCCTACTGCTCTTGGACCAGCACCATGAGGGAAGGCAGTCACCCTCTGTCACCCTAGCTGATAGCCAGCCAACCCCTGGCCCGTGAGTGAGGCCATCCAGGGCCATTTGCATGAGTGAGCCCAGCTGAGATCAGCCAAGCCCAGACCAGACCAGACCAGACCAAATCAGACCAACCACCCAGCAAAATCATGAGCCACTGCCCTTGCTAAATCTGTAGGTGGTTTGTTACAAAGCTATAAGTAACTGCTATACCAGTCTGCAATTGTAACTATACATAGAGAAAACATTTACAAAGAAAAAGAAATCCCAGAGGGAAAGATTCTGAAATACAAATAGTGGAGTTATGAAATGGTGCAATTACAGATGATTAAAAAATACATATGCAGAATGTAAGGAACAAAAGGAATAAGCTAATCAAAAACAGACTCACAAATATAGTGGACAATTTGGTGACAGACAGAGGGGAGGGGGGTTGGGAGGCTGGGAGAATGGGGTGAAGGGTTAAAGAAGTACAAATTAGTCGTTGATAGATGGTCACGGGGATGGGGTGCACGGCCGTGGGCATGTAGTTCTCATTAATATGTTGGCTAAGCGGAGGGCCAGGGGAGGGAGGGAGCAATCGAGGGGATCGTTTTATGAACTATATAGATGTCTAACCAATGCACTGCACTTGAAACTAATTGAAATAAATTAATTTAAAAAATAATAAATAATAAAAATATATATTTGTTTCAAATTTTTAATACTATTTACGATGAAAAATAAACGCACCTTTTAAAATGCGAAAACGGGAGCTGAATTTTCCTCCCTGGGTTGCTCTAATTCAAACCTCTCTGGCATGTTCGTATTTAGAGTTGAGTCCTCGTCATCCATCTCCTGCCTACAACAGGGGTAGGAGGAGCCTTGAACTGTGTCCTCCACTGTAGGGCTGTCCCCAGGCTTTCTCTTTAATAGGCTCTGAAGAAGGAAGCTTGGGAATTGTCCTCTCTGAATCCCTACGGCACACACTGGCCATGAAGCACAGGCCGTCCCCACACCTCAGGGACCAGAGCCCGCATAGCACGATGAGCCTGGCATTTAGAGGGCAAGAGCCTGGCTCCTGCTTTCACACCTCGGCACCTACTGTGTGTCATGGCCTGAGATAGGCCTGGACATCCAGAGCTGAACTAGCCACTGTCCCCACCCCTAGGGGAGTACCTGATCTTGTGGGTGAGATCTGCACACTTAAAAGCCAACATCCTCCAAAGCTATGGTGTCAGCTAAGACACTCTGTGAAGTGAAAGGGTCTGCATGGAGTAAACGGGGGCCATTCTGGGCTAACGGGACCTGTGGTCACTGTCCCCTCAGCCCGGTCTCTTTTTGTGGACTTGCAGGCAAGAAGTGCCGTCCCGCCAACAAAAGGAATTTCAAAAGAAAATCACTGCTTTCCTTTAAACACATGAAAGTGGATAACATTCATAATTCGGTGATGGTTCTTATGCATCTTGCTTTTCCTCTGCACTTGAATGTTTCCTAGGCGAAGCTCTTTCAAACCCCTCACATGTCAAACCGGAGAACATTTTCTAGGACACCTGGCCCACGTGGATTTTCTGCCACCCCCTCCCGTTCCAGCTCTTAGCTCTGTTACCCCTCTGCCTCCTGCCTCTCTAATGCCAGCTCTCTCTCCTTGGTCTCCAGAGAGACAGGTGGGAGGAGGGGGAGGAAAGTCAAAGTCTAGGACAAAGGGCTGAGTATTGGGGGTGGGAGTGGGGTGTGGAAGGCACAGGAAGTCCCACGTGGATAAATCTTATCACTCATTCCACACACACACACACACACACACACACACACACACACACAGATAAATAACGTCTAGTGTGCTAAGTTCAGTGACAGAATATGCCCATATGAAGGAAGGACACTTCATCCAGTTGATCCTTAATATCTATTAAATTATGACTTAAATGCTCTGTGACTTTAGTCAAATCACTTAACTCTTCTGAGCTTCAAATTCCTCTTCTGGAAAATAAGTAAATGAAGGAGCAAATTATATAGACAAGTAATAAATGCATGAAAGATACTATGGCAGTCATGGCCAGCTGATCACTAAAGTTTGATGCCCCCCATAGCCCACAGCGTGGCATTTAGGCTGAGAAGCAGCTCTCTCCTAGAGGACTACACTCCCCAGGCTCCCTCACAGCCAGGTGGGATCATGTGACTAGTCCTCGCCAATGGAACATGAGGATGTCATGCATGTCACTCAGGCCAAGATGATTAAGTATCGGGCATCTGATCATCCCCATTCTTTCTCTGCACTCACTTCCTCCCTGCAGTCTCCCTGTTGGATAAATCTGGGGTGACCTCGAGGCCCGAAGACAGTGGAGCCATGGATGGAAGGAGCCCAATTTTCCTAGCAACCACCTAGAGAAGAGCCATCCATCCAGGAGCATGCATGCTGGACTTTCCAAGAGATGTGCACTGGTACCGAGAAAAGCCACTGAAATCCTGAGGTTGCTACAGCAGTGAAACCATCCTGGCTAATTCACCGCGTTCTCAGGGGTGTTACGTAGATTAAATAAGTCTAGTGGCTACAATGGTGCCTCCCTCTCCCCAAATATATGTCCACGTCCGAATCCCCAGAACCTGTGAATTGGCTTTATGAGGAAAAAGGGTTTTTGCAGATGTAATTAAGTTAAGAATCTTGAGATCACCCTGGGTTGCCTGGGTGGATCCTTAGTCCAACGGTAAACTATTTCTTTGAGACAGAAGAGAAGGTCATGTGAAGGCAGACGTAGAGACGGGAGGGATGCAGCCACAAGCCAAGGAATGCTGGCGGCCACCAGAAGCTGCAAGAGGCAGGAAAGGGTCCTGCCCTGGCGTTTCATAGGGAGCGTGACCCTGCTAACACCTCGATTTGGGACTTCCGGCCTCCAGGACTGTGAGAGAATAAATTTTTGTTGCTTTAAGCCGCCTAGTTTGTGGTGATTTGTTACAGCAGCCCTAGAAACGAATACAGCGAGGTATGTACGGAGACTAGTACCGTGTTTAGCAAGAAAAA
Source organism: Eidolon dupreanum (assembly GCA_028627145.1). NCBI lineage: Eukaryota > Metazoa > Chordata > Mammalia > Chiroptera > Pteropodidae > Eidolon > Eidolon dupreanum. The sequence continues at coordinate 4,787,189 of CM053515.1, forward strand.
CACTCTCGGTGAAATGACTTTTTAAAAATAATCAGCTCTTGAAGGCTTCTACAGTTCCTTCCTTAGAGACAGGACTCCTGGGAGATTGTGCCCCTGAGACGACTTCAAATCTATGTTGCTAGCTTATGAGAGTAAATGCACTGAGAGCAAATGCAGACCTGGAGCTTTGCAGGTGCAATCTTATGGCTTATGGACGGCAGAAGGGATTAAAAAGCTGTTCCTCCCCTGGCTGAGGTGCGGAGGGTGTTGGCAGTCTCCCGGGACCCGTGTGAGAGGCTGTGACATAGTGAACTGAAGGGCAAGGCCAGGCAGTGGAGTGGTCAGAGCTTACGGCACTGGAGCTATCTGTCCAATAAGTCATATGTGGCTCTTAAATTTAAATTAATTAAAATTAAGTTTAAAATTTAGTCATCCACTTCCCCTAGCCATCTCTCAAGTGCTCAGTAACCACATGCTGCTAGTGGCTGGCGTACTGGATGGCTCAAATTTGTAGAACTGGACCTAGCTCCCTTCCCTCACCCCTCAGCACCATGTTGCCAGCCCCTGGGGTACACTCTCCCTGTGCTTCCTGCCCCCTGTCCACAGCTTCCTCATTGGTTCCTAAAACCTTGAAGCTCCCAGGTTGCATGTGCCCTCTAAAGGGGTGCGCTGGAAAACCAGCTCCCCCAAAAAGCAAAAGCCCCGATGTGCAGTGTTCATAGATTCCCACGGTATAAAGACTCCCACGGTGGCTGATTTCCAGCTCCCGGTGGCTTAACGACGGGCTGGCGAAGGCCTTCACAAAGCTGGTATGAGCCAGCGCAGGTGCACCCCGGCCCTGCCTTCCTGAGGGATCCTGCCCAGTGAGGGGGTGCCCAGCCACTGCCTCCGCTGCGGCTGCCTAGTGTGACAATGCAGACTCCTTTTCTAGGGGGTCGCTGCCCAGGGCCACAGTGTCACTGTGAGTCCTCAGTTCTAATCACCCCAGAGCCAAGTTAAGCAGAAGCGGAGAGAACTACTTTGTCATCTGGGCCTCAAAGTGTCACTGCTTATATTCTGAGTCCCACAAGCTACCTCTGTCTCCCTGTCTGTCTCTATCTTTTCAAGGCTTGAATCAGGTCCAGGGAGGGCTAAAACATTGGAACCAGATGCCATCTTTCCCTTATATGGCTCTCTCATCTCTATCCACAGAATATGGTCCCCAAATTACGTCCTTATAGATCCAAACTCCTCCACACCTGTCAGTTCATGAAGAATGGTATTGGGTGTGAATGAGGGAAGGCCGGGGGAGGAACAGGTCTGCTGACCAGCAGAGGGCGACTCTGAGTCCCACGAAACAAGCACACAAACCAGCACCCTTGCTGAAGAAGAGCCAACAGAGTAGCTTCGATTAAATATATTACGGTGCATCCATATCATAGAATACTGTACAACCTTTCAAAAATGTTTTGTAGTATGGGAAAATGATCACAATACTCTGCAAAATTAAAAAGCAAGCGATTTCTTTCTGGTCACTTGCTACAACATGAATGAACCTTGGGGACATTATGCCAAGTGAAATAAGCCAGATACAAAAGGACAAGTACTATTTGATTCCATTTATACGAGTATCCAAAGTAGTCAGATTCGTAGAGACAGGAAGTAGAATGGTGGCCGCCAGGGGCTGGGAGGAGGGAGAAGTGGGGCCTCGTTTAACGGGTACAAAGTTTCAGTTTTGCAGGATGAAACGCCCTTGAGACCTGCTGCACAATGTGAATACTGTGCACGCTGCTGAACTGTATGCGAAAAAATGGTGAAGGTGGTCAGAGATGTTTAAAAAGCAAGAGATTTTTTTTTAAAGCAAACAACAGTAAAAACCAAGATTCTCTGCTTACTCCTTCAGGTGCTAGAGATGCGACAGAGAGTGGGAACAGTTCCTGCTCCCGGGGTCGGGGAGCTCACCCGCCAGTGGGAGAGACCAGTGCACAGGGAAGCCTGTGAATGGATGTAGAGTTGCACGCGCTCTGAGCCTGGTACGTCGGGCCACCGACCTGGCCGAGGAGCCGGGAAAGTGGTGAAGGTGACAGGAGGTGACAGGACTGAGTCCTTCGGAAAGGGAGAGCCAACCAGGGGTGGGGACAGAACAGGCATGCCCTCTGGAGGGAGAGACCAGTGCATCCTTGTATGAGCGAAGGGAAGGACACACACCCTTCTGCTTGCCAGTAATGCCCTTCGGGGGAGTGGGGTTGTCATTGTGCCTCATCGTCTTCCTGCCTTTCTCTATTGTCCAGCTTTCCTACGGCGAGCTCGGGTGACTGTGCATCAAAAAACGACCTTCCCACACCGACGGACGGCCGTGTTCTTCATTTATTTACTTTTCTCTTGGTTTCAAGGAGAACTTCAAGCTGCTTATAATTATGTTAGTAATATAGCAGGCTAAAGCACCTTGTCGCTAAGTAAGAAAAAATGAAGTAATGGGAAAAGATGGCTAAAAGCGTGAGAGGAAAGGCAGCAGATTTCCCTGTATGCCCTCTTCAAGTCCCGTCTTGCCACTTAATCTGAATACTGACATTGAATCGTCCTGTTTTTATACTCTGTCTTCTCAACTCTATTGGAAAGCCTTTCATTGTGATTTCCTCTGCCCTTTATTATTCTCTCTCCCTTGAATATAACTTTTTATTTTTTCCATCATGACTTTTCATGGTTATAAAAATCCATCCTCCCTTCCCTCAGTGAAGGGGCCACAGCTGGTCCACATATTCACAGCCTCCGCACGACAGGCCCTCGAATGTCCGTGAGTGACCGAGGGCCCCTGGCCTCCATTTCCGGCAGCACTCAGCCAGTGACACACCCTCAGCAGGGCTCAGGACACGGTTGCCAATTTGATTTATGGAACTTATTATCCCAAGTGGCGGCAGAGAATAGATATTGATTCGAAAGGGTTTAAATAAATAAGTGGATACGCAATCCAGAAAGGGCACTAGACCGAGGAGAGGAGGTTTGTCAAGCGGCTGAAGCAGATGTCACAGAGGAACGCCCGTCCTCTCAAAACCAGGGCCGGGCGGAGTCGTGGAAGGGCAGGGGTGGCCTGTGGCATCGACGAGCACAGGTGCACATCCAGGCTCATCACATCTCAGGCCAGGGGAGTGACGCTGGGCAAACAGCAGAAACAAGAAGTCCTCTTGTGAGCGTTGCGGAGAGGAACGTGCTGGCACGAATCCGTGTGTGTGCGCACGTGTGCAAGCTGCACGAATCCGTGTGTGTGCACGCGTGTGCGTACGCTGGGAGAGAGCACAAAGCAGCGGCTGGTCTCTGCTCCATGATGGCCGAGGCCTCAGTTGGAGGACTTGAAGCCTGGGGGCTGGAATCATCTGCAGGCTCCCTTGCTCTCACGTCTGGTGGGAGATGCTGGTTGTTGGTTAACCACCGAGCTGGGCGTCAGCTGGGACACCTACATCTGACTCCTTGGCTTTTCCCCAGTCTGGAGGCTGGCTCGATGGGAAGTGTCCAGGGAGAGGGTGCCCAGTGAAAGCGGAATCGCTGTTTGTGACTTTGTCTGGAAGAGCACAGGGTCATTTCCACCACATTCGATCAGCAAGGCAGTGACAAATCCTGCCGGGGCTGCCGGGGAGAGGACGCTGACGCCCACCCTTGATGGAGGAGTACGGTCGTCACATTGGAAGAAGGGCACGTACGATGGGACGTGGGCCGATGTGGCCATCTTTGGAAAATGCGACCTGTCACACTGTGCCAGGCTGCTGAGAGGGTCTCTTATTCCTGGAAAAACACTGAGAGTCCAGGTATAATTAGCTCCGTTCCAGAGATGGACAACCCGAGGCTCAGAGAGGTCAAATAAGTAGCCTTGGGCAATTTATTTAACCTCTCTGAACCTCAGTCACCCTCTCTATAAGATGGGTAATAAAAACTCTATCCAAAAAGATTAATGTGAACCCCTGGAGGAAGGTATTTTGTGAACTCTACACCCTGTGCTAATGCAAATCACCAGTCTTTATTATTGTAGCATCGTTATTTCCTTGCCCTCCACCTACGACCCCCCGTCACACACAACCCCACAGCCAGCCAGGGACCAGGGCAGTCAGCCACATGCCCCCCAAAGCAAAGCTGGGGCTCACCTCACTGCAGCAGAAGAGCTCATACCCACCGCCCTCCCTTCCTTGCCTGTTCCCATCTTCCAAAAAGAGAAGTACCTTGGCAAGAATGCTAATGTTTATAAATTTCAAACGTGCGAACTTCATAACTCATTTAGTTGATTAGGAGCAAGTAGCCCTTTGGTCTTGCTTAAAAATGGCCCCCTGTCACTTGAGCAGTGGAGGCAGGCCTGGCATCTCTGTGTCAGATCGTGGGCCACAGGAGGACTCTTCTGGCCCCTGAGCTAACCAAGGACCCTCCTTGGAAAATCATTCCTCTGGGGACTCATTCCAAGCCCTACGCCCCTCATTGTCAATCCGCCTCCGGAATCTAAGGCCTTAAGTGGCCCCTTTGCTATGATGTCCATTAAACAGACAATTGACTCTCCTGTTAATATGATTCAATTTGTAAAGGGGCAGGAGGGGACTTCCTGCTGGGGAGAGTGTCAGGAGGCTCTCATTTCACGGCCGGCTGGGCTGGCTGCCTGATGGTGGCAGAGGCAGGAGCGAGGGAGGTGTCAGAACTCATTCAGTAAGCACGACCGAGTCGCACCCACCTCCCTGGGGGTGGGCTGCACGCGGGGTGCCTTCCAGAACCTCCGGCAGCAGGCAACTTGCTTGCTCTGTCGCTTGCTCTGTCTTAGGGCAGGAACGGGCTCCGTGGAGACTGCCCAGACTTTGCCATCTGGAGGGGCCAGCTTTGAGTCTGGCTCTCACGCTAGAGCAGGGCGACCTTGGGTGGCCTCCGAGGCTCAGGTTCGGCTTCGGCGTCTCGCCGTTGGGTAAAGTGAGGGGTAGTGACATCATGCCTGATCTCTAGCAGAGGACCAAATATGAGGCTTGTTTTTGTCGCTGATTTTTCAACCTCAGGATGACTATTTGATGGGTGAGGAAACAGGGAGAAATCTAGAAGCATGCTTTTGCCTGAAGGTGCTGCGGCTTGTGCTCTCACTGACGGGAACAGACCTCTGCAATGACTCTAAACCATGCTCTGACCTTCCCTGGGAGGCCTCCCAGCCTGGCAGGCTACCCCTGGCCCTGGCTGGCTGAAAACACTGTGGGGCCAACCCTCATCACCACCCTGAACAAAGTACGTTTTAAAAATCCCCACAGCACCGGTGAGACAACCGAGGCTCAGAGGTGCTGAGACCTTCCCAGGGTCACACAGCATGCAAGTGCTGAGGCAGGAGCAGGGTTGACTGCTCCATTGGGACATGGCAGCCCCACCCCAGGGGCTGCCAAGCCCAACCCCTCTGAGCCTCAACTCCTCCCTGCCCCATGTCAACAAAAGGAAAATCATTTCCCATTCCTGGCCTCTCTGCCGGCCCAGAGAGACTGGCGAGGAAGAAATGTGTCTAAGCGCGCAGGGATGCTGGTTCTTGGCTTCCTGTCTTGCGTCTGCTATTGTTTGAAACCTGTTTCCCAGGAGACTGGGATATGCAGGTGCCGGGCTGGGGCAGCAGCTAGATGCCTCTCCCTTCCCCCCTGGATGGGGTACCTGCTCTCAAGTCTGTGTCCTGGGTCCGTGCACTCAGACTTGACCATGTTTGGGCATGGAGGCTTGCCCCAGATGGGGACCAAAGGCCGCTTCCCTGGAGACAGAGCCGGGCTGGGAGCCCAGGCTGCTAGCTGGAGCTCAGGAGGCCCCTTGGCGGGCGGGGGCGGGGGCCGAGCGGAGAGCCAGCGTCTTCGGGAGACTCCAGGGCACCGGGGACTGTGAGTACTGCGCAGAGCACCTGGGAAGTGTTTTCCACAAAGACGAGCTGGAGGGGGGCGGGCACTGGGACTCGCTTCCCCAAGGGGCTGCCCACTGGGACTCTGTGCTCCGCCGGGGTGGATGCTGGTGCCGCTGGCGACTAGAACCGATGGCATCTGGCCTGTGGTCTGGTGGCCAGCTGGGTGGTGGGGGCTCTGTGGCCGGGGCACGCTGGTAACTCAGTTCCTTGGCCCTCGGATCCCACCTTCCACCGCAGTGGGGGACCGTTGCCCCATATCAGCCTGGGAAAAGTTTTACTCCCTCGTGACATGGGAATACATTAGGATACAGGGGAAGCCCACTTCTCAGCGCCCCAAATGAGGGAGGAAACGTTGTCACTGGGCGTCCTCCCTGTCCGTCATCTTGGAGGGAGTGACAGGGGTGTATCCCCGGTGCCAGACACTGGGCTCTCCTCTTGAGGACAGGGGAGGAGAGGGGGATAGCAGGGCTGGGGGCGAGAGGGAGTCAAGGACCTCTGATCGGACAGTAGAAACAGTCAATCCCTAGGAGAGAGGCCCAGGTAGAAAATAAAGCCCTTTGCTGAACATCCCGTTGAACGAATGTCTATCTCCTGACATCCACGAATTTTTAAAAATAATATGTTTATTACTTTAGCAGCCTGGCATCGGAAATAAAGTCCTTTCTGATATCTGGCTAAAATTTTCCCTAAAACAGGGGATTACAGAGAAGGTGCCCCGTGGCCCTGGTATCTTTGGTAAAAACGGACTATGGTTACTTTAAACAAACACAAACAACAAAGAAATTGACCGGAAGGCTCTGGGGCAACCACAGAGCAGATGGGAAACCCACATAAGGGGCAGAAGCAGGGCGGCTATGTGGCTCCAGGTGGCACATGAGGTAAGAGATGCACCCGTGGAGGGTGTTCAGCGTGCCCTGCAGGGGAGGATGGGCCTTGGCCTATGCTGGGGTGAGGTAGAACCCCAGAAGGAAAATAGGGGGCTGCTGCCGGAAGAAGAGGAGGAGAGGAAAGCTGCCAACCACTCCCCCCACTCTGCTTTGGCCCGGGGTGGCTAAGCCCCCACATAAGGGCAGTTGCTGAGGCCGCCTAATGCCTTGGCCCTCGCTTGAAGTGGGAGGTGGCCCTTCTAGGGTCCCGACTGGAACCCACCTGCCACTCCCGATGCCTGTGGCTGCCTTCTGGGGTTCAGGGCCCAGCTGACTCTGCTGGGGGACTGTTTTGGCAGAACTGTGAAATGCTCCCGGTTTTCTGGGATGAACATCCTAGGAGAAAGTTCGCGGATTTCCCACCTCTGCTGCCCGCTGAACTGGTTTATCTCCGGTGCTGGTTTCCCGTTGTTGCCGTGACCAGTGACCTCAAACTTGGTGGCCGCAAACGACAGAAATCTACTCGTGCACAGTTCTAGAGGCCCCAAATCACCAAGATGGTGGCAGGGCTCCACTCCACCGGAGGCTGGAGGGGACACCCCCACACCTCGCCTCCTCTGGCGTCCGGGGCTGCCCGCACTCCCTCGTGTGGGGCAGCATCGCCCCCCGTCTCTGCCCCCTGGTGCTGCTACCTTCTCCTCTGCGTCTCGTCTCCATTCGCCTCCTTCTTCTAAGAACCCCTTGTGGTTACGGTTAGGGTCTAATGGACAATCCAGGGTGATCTTCCCACCTCAAGATCCTTAAAGCGTTTGTCATGTCAAGTCACGGTCTCAGGCTGCAGGACTGAGGACACAGGCCTGCTGGGGGTCATCACGGAGCCTGCCACACACTGAGCCGCAGGTCCTTCGTCCGTACTGTGGGGATGATGACACTTGCCACTCAGCACTGGTGCGAGGTTTACGTGGGGTCAGAAATGCCCTCTGAAGTTGCAAAGCTCCGTATAAAAATCAGGGTGATAGTAGTATTTGAGCATCCTTCCCTCTCACCTGTCTGTCCTTCCATGGGTTAAGTGTCACCTGGGCTGATCTCATATGTGCCTCTCTGGCCCTAGAAATGACCACGGTCCCCGGTGGACATGGGGAAGAAGCTGGTGATGGCCCAGAAGCGAGGAGAGACTCGAGCCCTTTGCCTGGGTGTGGCCATGGTGGCGTGTGCCGTCATCACCTACTACATCCTGGGCACGACCGTGCTGCCCCTCTACCAGAAAAGGTACCAAACCCTACTGGCCCGTCCCCATCCTCCAGCCTCTCCCCTGAGGGTGTGGTGTGCAAGGAACCCCCGCCTTATTCCTACCCCTTCCCTTGACCCTGACACCAGGCAGGAAATTCTGGGCAAGCCTCATTCTTAGGGTCAAGTGTTCAGGTGGAGGGAGGGTAGGCTGGACTGGGCCCTGCTGGCCTGGGATCTGGGACTTGTGGGTGACAGATGTGGGAGGCCCTAGACACAAGAAATATCACAGGATCAGAACAAATACTCCAGTGTGACTTTCACCCAGGGAGGAAGCAGTCACAGAATTTGGTAACTCATCTGAACAGTGTAACTACCCCCTCTGAAACCTCCCATTCGGTGGGCATCTAGCCTCCTGTTGAATATCTCAAGTGACGGGGGGCTCACTACCTCACCGTGCATACCTACTTTCTGATAAGTAGGAAGTGTCTACCTAGAGCCAAAATGTGCTCCCCTGGAGCTCTGCTCTGGAAATTCAGAGAATGTTCCATGCCCTTGCCTCCTGACCTCTCAACCACTTGAGCTTTTATGAGACAAGCCGTGAAGTTCTTGATCCATGCTCCATCTGAAACAAACAAACTCAGTTCTTTCAGCCGCTCTAAAGATAAGTGTCAGACCCTTGCCTCTGGGCACGTTCCAGCTGCTGCTGGCTCGCTCTGTCCGATAAGGCGGGGATGAGTCACAGCTGATTTGCTGCTGGTGTGTTGATGAGTCTGTCTGCCTCGCCTCCGTCTGTTTCTTCCTCACTTTTTATTGCACTAGAGCAGTTCTAGGCTGGATCTTACCCGAGCAAGGCACCACTCAGAGCAGCACGTGCCTCCGAAAGCCACCTTCAGGTTAAACACAGTCCTCACCATCTCCCCCACCCTGGCACGAAGCCAGCCCCTCCATCTCTGCTCTTTAGGGGAAAGGGCACAGATTCTGAAGCCCCCTAGACTGGCTTCAGGTCCTGTGTGGCCTCAGAAAAGTCACTTGACCTTTCTGAGCTTCTCTTCTAGGCCCTGCGAGATGAAGCTATGGATACAGGGTCTCGGGCCTGGCTGCTCATCAGAATCACTGCAAGGCCTTTAAAAGCACATCAGGGCCTGGGCCTTGTTCACCTTAAAATTTTTGATTACCTTGGTCTAGGGTGGGGCTTAGACATGGGACGCTTTTTAAAGCTCCTCAGGATTTGGGCTGAGCAGCCAGGGTGGGAACCATTTATGTTGATGATATTCACCCGGCACTGATATTCAGATTGTGTGTCCTCCCCTGGCCCATGGACTCTGGGGTCACAACCCTTTCATGCTGGATGCTCTGGGGAGATGAAAGTCCCAAACCAGGAGCTCTGTGCCATCCAGTTTCTAAGATGTATCCGTGTGTGTGTGTGTGTGTGCGCGCGCGCACACGTGCGTGTGTGTGTTTGTGCTCTCCCTAGTGTGTGGACCCAGGAATCCATGTGCCATCTGATTGAGACCAACATCAGGGACCAGGAGGAGCTGGAGGGCAAGAAGGTGGCCCAGTACCCGTGCCTGTGGGTCAATGTGTCCGCTGTGGGCCGGTGGGCCGTGCTGTACCACACAGAGGACACTCGGGACCAGAACCAGCAGGTACTAACCGGGGGTGGGTCCCTGCCTCCTCACCCGGCAGGCGTGTGGGCCTGCCCCACCTATCTCCTGGATTGCCGAGGCTGAGAAAGATGAACCCACTTGGCCAGGCACCACAGCTGCCACGAGGTCCAGCCAGACCCAGCTCTTCTGTGTTGGAGTCAGACAGACCCGGGTTTGAATCCCTGTTCTGCCACTCACAGGCTGCATGACCTGGGACAGCTGACGTAGCCTCGGTTTCCACCTTAGCTCAAGTGCTGTTATGAAGTCAGAGACGACGTGTAATGTGCCAAGTTCGATGTCGGGTGGATAGCACGCGCTCAAAACGAAGCAGTCGATAGTGTTTTTACCCTCTTCTATAAAGTGAGTCAAATGAGCGGTCAGGCTCAGAGCTGACCCCACAGAGGGGAACCCCCGTGAACCCCCCACTCCAGGACACCAGGGGCCCGAGTGAGGAGCAAAGCCAGCGTTTGGGAGATTTTCCCATCACTGCCTTCCAATGACCCTCCTCTGCCCCCAAATCCACCACCACAGCCTTTCCTAAAGGAAATATAAGTTGCCCGATATCCATTCGCTCATTCGCTCATTCGCCCATTCACGCAACCGTTCTTGAGCATGTCCGATGTTAGGAATTTGGACTCGAGAGGAAAGAGCTCGTATGTGAAATAACACCTACTAGGGCGAGAGTGGTGTCATAGAGAAGAAAGGAGAGAATCATGGGTTGAAGGAGGGAGGGGCGCTTTCCGCCGACAGTGAGCTGAGGGTAGCAGGAAGGCATTTGGGTGAGGCCTTTAAAAATCAAGCAGGCACTGGATCTGCAGAAACAGACATACTGCGAGCAAGGCGCAGACCAAGGCTGGAAGGAAGGGCTGGGGAGACAGGTGTCTGAGGGCTGAGAATTACTGCTGTGAGCACCTGGGCGTCTTTACAGGGCTCGGGGTCCCGGGAGCAGGACCGGAGTAGTGCAGAGGGGTGTGGAGGTCAGCGACTGGGCAGAGAGGTTGGACCACAGCAAAGTTCCAGGACCCAGATCAGACAGGAAGCAGGGATGGATGCTGAAGCCAGAATTTGGTGTTTGATCGCATGGGAAGGGGCAGGGTTCCTGGGGGACAGCGGGCTCATCGACAGTGCTGGAGGGGCGGGGCTCACGGAGAAGTGGGTCTGGACAGTGCACGGTGACCAGACCTGTCCTGTCATCACTGGCATGACTCAGCCCCACCAGGTGGAAGAACAGCTTCCAAACCCTCTGAATCAGCTCCCACTAGGACTCCTGCCTCCTCTTGGCACTCGGTGGCCCCTGATTTATCCCAAGGAGCAAGAACCACATTTGCAAAGACAAGCAGAGTGATCACGGGTGTGACAGGGATCGGGATCGGGAGCAGGCTGGCTTGCAGGCCGCCTCCCTAATCCCGAGTTTATCAGCTCAGAGGAGCGAGAGGCCAGATCGTCCCCTGAGATGATGAGCTGTCAGCAAGCAGCGGGTGAGACACGCCTCTGTCTGGCCCTGGAAGGGCAGCAGGGGTCGGCAGCCACTGGCCGTTCCAGCTTCTCGCCTATCCCACCCAGGCATCACCAGGAGCAGTGCTAACGGCAGGGTGCCTCCCGGCTAAGACAGTGGAAGTACCTTTATGTTGTGTCATGCAGCTGGGTCGATGAGCCAGCTGCCCCTCTCCCTTTGTTCAGCTCTGGGGTGCAGGGGGCCTGTGCTCCAGGCCAGCTGGGCATTGTACGAAAGGCCCCTCTTCAAGAAGGGAAAGAAGGAGCTATTGTTTCAATTTCATAGTTAAGTCACAGTATTATTATTTATTATTATTATTATTAATAACAGCATCTCCCATGTATCGAGCTCTTACTGTGCTGTGCTCCACGCTAAGTGTTTACATGCATCGTCTCTTCTGCTCCCCACGGCAACCCCACTAGGCAGGCCCCCTCACAAATCGATTTCCCAAGGCTCAGAGAAATCACGGCACTTGCCAAGGTCACACAATTCGGAACGGGTATTCGAACCCATGCCTGCCTGGCTCCATAACCATACCGTTGCTCAGTGGGCGAGGTTACCCAGGGTCACAGTCAGAGGCATTGAGGAGACTTGGGCTAGGCCCTCTCAGCTCAGGATTCTGAACCCACCTTCTCCTGAGACCCTGCAGTGCCCAAAACGCTGAACACCAGATTACTCAGGAGCCAGCTTCTCCCTAGCTTTAGCTGCTCCCTGGCTGGCTGGTGACCCATTTCTGGATGTGGTTCCCCCACTTCCCAGGACCACACTTTGCTCTTCTGGAGGAAGTGCTGTCAGGGCCAAGGCAGCTTTGGGGTGGGGCCTCGTCCAAGTCCAGGGAGAGACCGAGGCCTGGGATAGAAGTGGCTGAACATGTTCACACACGTTGGCCTTGCACGCTGATTACTCTAGGCCAGTGGTCCCAAACATTTGCACAGGAATGATTGCTGGGCCCCATCCTCAGAGATTCAGAGGGCCAGCCCTCCACGTGAGCTGCTCGGGGTGCTGGGGCCGACCAGACCTGCAGAATATCTCCCAGAGGCTCAAGTAAGCACCATTCAGACCTCCCCACCCAGAACAGAGATAGAGCGAGGGTCTCTGCTGTGCCTCCTCTCCAGCTGGACCTCATCTGACCGGGCCAGAGGTCGCAAGAACACTGTTCCGTGTCAGAATGAAATGGTCCACGCTGTCTGCACAAAGCTCTTTGAAATGCACGCTCTCTCTGCCTTGAATCCCAGTGTCTCGTGTCGGCTTGCCAGCATCTTTTATTTGGCTCACATAGAGTTTGACCTCAAAAGGTTTCAGTGTGAACTTTTGCCAATATGTTTAAAATGTGAGAGTTCAAATGAAAATCTGGTTTCCTGGCTTCTCGTGAAATGTCAGAGGCCTGGCTGCAATAGGTCTTCTGTATCTCATGGTGTCCACTGTCCAGATGGAGTGATGATGCCAGTCTGAGTGTGTCTGGCTGTCTCCATTTCCCTGGGCCCCACAGCTCCCTGACGATTCTCCCTGGCTCCAAGGCAGGTGTCAGTTGGCACCTGTCATCTTGTTCCTTCACCTACTGTGCTTGTAGAGGTTACCCGCATGAGCCCTGAACGTAATTGAGCATGTGACCTTTGCTCTGAATCCACATACAGAGCCCATTGTGCCTATGTCACTGTCACTCATCAGTCTCCTTAGACAGTTAAGCTTGAAGTCCTTCTTTAACAGCACCTTAAATGGACAAAGATACTGCCATTAACCTATCTCAGAGATGAATCTGTTAAGGCTCAGAGAGGGTAAGCAATTTACCTGAGGTCCCACGGCTGCTGGAACCAGAGCCAGGACTCCCGCTGGGGCCCCTGCCTCCAGGTATGCAGCGTGTACCCCGAGCAGCTCCAGGGCCACCTGCCCACAGATGACCCTGAAGGCACCCTCCAGAACGATGCAGTGCACGGCCGACCAGGCTTTAGACAGTTGTGACTCCCACCAGGGACCTGACTCCAAAGCTGGCATTTTTTAATTTTTTTTGCTCCATGCCAGCTGCGCATCTCTAGGTCCTAAGAAGCAGGGACTCCCAGCCCATGGGGGGTGCTCTTGCTTCTCCCCACAGTGCTCCTACATTCCCGGCAGCCTAAGCAACTACCCGACGGCCCGGGCCGACGTGGAGAAAGTCAGAGACAGATTCCACGAGCTCCGGGTTTTCCACTGCTTCTCGGCGACACGGGCGAATGAGACCAGCGTCCTGTACCAGCGCCTCTACGGGCCCCAGGCCCTCCTCTTCTATCTCTTCTGGCCTACCTTCCTGCTGACCAGCGGCCTCCTCATCATCGCCATGGTGAAGGTCAACCAGTCCCTCTCCATCCTGGCAGCCCAGAAGTGACCCTGTCCACGCCACACATGGCCCGGGCCGCAGGGGACCCAGGGAGACCCCCAGGCCGGGCTCTGCGTGTCCACCCCTGCCTTCTCCTCCTGCCTTCCTACTCTCCCCTCCATCCTGTCTGCCATCACATGGGTGGCCTCCGTTACGTCTTCTCCAGCTTAAGAATGTACGGTGGCTCCCAGGTGTCGCAGAGAGCACAAGGCCAGCCAGTCACAATTCTGCATTACCTGTCCCCACTCGACTGACTCGGACCCACTTCCTGCTGCACCACCAACTACCCCACGAACTAGAATGACTCTGACCTCCGTGCCGACGTTCCCATGCTTGGCTCGGCGTCTCGCCTGTCCTGCCCGGGAAGCTGTCCTTGGCAAACCTCGGTTTCTCCTTCAAATTTTATAACTAAAATAGCAATGGCTCCCATGTATAGAGCACATTTAGAATAGCTCTTGTTTTTAGGTCACTAAGTGCCATATACATTTTTATTCCAATAGTAGCAAATATATAAAAAATAACAGGAGGAAGAGTGTTGCAGCCTTGGAAGCCAGTGGTGCCCTCCTGCAGGTTAGGGATTCGAGAGGTGGGCTTCTAGAATCTACATGGACACCCGTCACTTCCAGCTGGGGAGCCCGGATGTATCCCACGCCCTCCAGGCTCTTATCTGTGGGGAGTCCTTCTTAGGGGGCGCAGCACACCATCCTCAGTGCCTCTCCCTTCCGGGGTCTCAGGAGTCCTCCTGGTCTTTTAAGAAAGTCCCAGTTGTAATAGTGTACTACCTTTCTGCAAGATGTCACCATTGGGGGAATCAGGTAAAGGGTACGTAGGATCTCTCTGTATTATTTCTTACAACTACATGTAAATCTGCAATTTCCCCTCAAATTTAAGTTTAATTTTAACAAATAATAATAATAAAAAAAAAAGAACATCCTCACCAAGACTGACAGAGACTCCTTTGCACATGGTTTCCAAGCACCTGCATTTGGAGCTAAAATACACAGAAACTCAGATTGTCCAAACAGCCCCTACAGGGGGAAAGGCCATATCCTTCTAGAAGATGTAGTGCCTGGGGAGGCCCAGACCTCACTGCCCCATACATTATTAACCATGACCTCCATTCCTTCGAAACGAATGCCCTCCTTCTGTCAACAGAGATTGGTGTATTTCGATCAAATCCCACACCTGCCTGCTGCTCACAGAACTTCAGGCATGGGACGAGAGCGGAATAATGGGCACTTAAGCATGATGGAGTTAGACACCGAGGGAAAATGTTTTTGTGAATAATGGCTGCCTGGGAGCAGAGAGCCCTCATCAGTTCTTAATAAATCACTCTGCTAATGAGTGTCTAGTGCTTGCACTGTTTTCGCTTTTCCTCTCGTGGGCCAGTGACTCACATCTGGACAAGTACACCTGGATCGTGCTCCCATGTCCCTCACCTGGAACTCAGACCGCCTGGTGAAGATCAACGGGAAGGGGATGGGGGGCAGAGATGACTGAGACTCAGTCCCTGCCTTCAAGGGGCTTGCTTTCATCCTCCTGCCACTCCTCCTCCCTGCTCCCTCTCCACACTATCCAGGTCTTCCGTCCTCACAGGGAAGAACCTAATATATGCAGATTCAACGCAGGCAATATAAAATATTAATAAAATCTAATTCTTGTGACTTATTGAAATGATGCCAGGCCCTCCTCGCTCCAAATCAACAATTCATCCAAAATTTCTCATTTCAAAACTTCTCGGGGCGGGGAGTCAATTGTCAACTGCATTTTTTCTGTTGCTAACTGGCAGAACACGCTGGTGCACGAGACTATCCAGTGCCCTCTGGATTGGCCTTGCGTTTGGGGGAGTGTGAATTATGTGATATATTTGCAAAGAAACTGTCTGGACCGAGCTCAGCTGCCCTGTCCCTCACCAGTCACGGCCTTTTCACACAGAGGTACAAGAGAAAGAGCAAAGTCAGCTCAGAAAGGCACGGAGACGTCCACTGTGGCCCGTCAGTCCCCAGAGTGGAGGCTCGCAAGGTCAAAACTCTTTTCGTAACAATACTAAGAGGCGACTTGCCTTTTCCACTCTCCTTCTCTTACTAGCATATGCAGAACGTGCCTGACCTTACGTGACATGGGGTGTCACAACGGAAGCCATCTGCGGATCCAGCTGTCTTCTAGTAAGCCGGCCATTAGAGAGATCTGCAAGAATGTCAAGCAGCGCCACTTTTCTCAATAATTCTTTTTGGAAAATGTAATCATTTCTCGTAAAAACAGGTTATTTTGTTAACATGTAATGAGCTTGTTATTATTTTTAAATAAATGAATTTGCATTCAATGTTCTTAGTTTTCGTTTCTAAAATAATAAATATTAGTAGATATCACCCATATAAACCAAATCTCTTTGGAGTTCTTAATGTGTATTAGGTTTGCAGAAGGGTTCTGAGACCACCCAGCGTAACCAGAGACAGGGTCTCTCTGTCCCTCCCATACTGTGCCCTGCAAACATTCAAAGGCCTCCCCTGGGTTCCATCGGATTCCCACCTGGCGTGAGAAGAACTTTACTTTCCCAATATCCCGCAGTTCCTGGTTCTCCCTTCCACAGATGGAATGGTACGTAAATTACTTTCCTACCCACAGGTGCATTCTGGGATCTTGGTTGTGGCAATTCAAATACAGAACTTGGCTTCCTCCTGGATTATTCCCACTCATAGAAGGCACGTGCTGATCGCCAGCTTTCTTAAAGGCTCTGGGAGGTGGGGAGGGGATGGATATAGACGTAAAGCAAACGGCTCTCAACTGAATGTGGGATGAAGTGAGAGGTTCATCACAAGGCTTGTGCCTCCTTTCTCAGCTGCAGAGTTTAGGGTGACTTAGAGAGACTGGGATCTCCCATAATATCTATCATCTCACGCCGAGCTCCCTGGCTCCTGATAGCCATGACATAAAAAACAGGGGCGTGCTAAGCACCCACACACAGCTTCGAGACGTACCTCCTCCCCCCACCCCCAGTGGGACGGCAGCAATGAGCCCTCCACTCTAAACGCGGGGGCCTCTGTTACCCGACTCCCCTTCGATGCTCGTATTCAAACACAAACCCACGATCTGAAGGGCAGGACTTCTTTAAAGACCCTTCCGTGCATTCCCACTTTCTAATCTGGTGCTGAGTGACAATCTACATCAACATCTCTTCTGAGGAATGACTCACCGGACCGGAAGGTAGCCACTTCCATTTTGGGATCTATTCAGTGAATCACTCCCTGTATGAGCATCTGTCATCTCTAACTGTAGTAAGAGTGAACATTTGTTGAGCACCTGTAGACCAGGATCTGACCTAAGCTTTTATACGTATGGCTCATTTAGCCCTAAAGATATCCTTTCGGTTCTCATTGCTGTCTCTGCTTCATGATGAGGCCACTGAGGCACAGGGCAGGGACTTGCCGCAGGTCAGAAGTTAGTAAATGGCAGAGCTGGGATCCAAACCCAGCCAGCATAGCTTCAGTCCCTAGTCTCTAACCACTGTGCTTCCTGCCCATCCGTCTTTACCCCATATCAAAGGTAGAAAATGCTGAGCGGGGTGAGGTCAGGGCTGGGAGACTTTTGGATACCTCCATGGGCCTCCGCACAGAGCCCAGGCTCTCAGGTGGCTCCCCAGAGCCATACCTCTGAAGAGTCAACAGACACGGGTGAGGCCCAAACATACGTGTCCGAAAAAGCCCTGCAAAGGTCCTGATGTGGGCACTGCCGAGATGGACAGCGCCACGCGACCAGCGACAAGCCACCCGAATCCACGATCTCCCCACCCACAGCCCATCGAATGCCCAGGGGGATCCACGGTCGCAGCAATTCCTGAACTCGTCACTCTATAAAGAGCAGAACAGAAGAGAGTCTGGTCGGACGTGACTGTTTCTCAGGGG
>CM053515.1:4805019-4839227 GCA_028627145.1 Eidolon dupreanum
TTTGAGGCTTTTAAGAGGACCCGAAGGATCACTCTAGCAGGTCTGCAGAAGGGACTTGAGTCTGAGTTCCCTCTGAGTTCCCAAGTTCACACGAGAAGCCGCTGAAATAGGAACAGAGGCCGTCTCTCAGAGGACGCCACAGCTCAGGGGAATTCTGGCCTTGATGTTGCCCAGGGGAGGCTTCCTAAACCATAACCCTGGCAGTCTGAGCATGTAAGACGCTTGCAGAAGAGTCTGAAACTTTATAACAGATAACAAGGAACGATGGTAGGGGTGGGAGAAGTAGGGGGCAAGCTAGTCACAAGAATCTGGCTCTTCTGTTGGCTTTTCAGACATTAAATTTAGAGCTGAGGACCTGTATAAGCTCCTTGATTTAAAGGTAAGGCAGACTCTGCAGTTCTGGTAAGGGCAGGATAAGGCAATGCTCCGAGGAGCCCATCAAACATCTGGGAATTAGCAGCCGCTGGGCTCACGGCCACATGCTTGAAGGGGCCCCTGCCTGAGTTACAAGTGGGCTCCTGCCTGTGGCAAATGGGATTCTGATTTCTTGCTAAATGAAAACAGAGTCACCATTTGCCAGGACAAGTGAAGAACAGGGAATTCTGCTTAACGGGGTCCTTGCAGGAGAAGACTGACCAAGGCACCAAGACAACTAAGTGACAGCTCTGTGATTAGGGGCCTGTATGTTCCCATTTGCCCCGGACTCTGCCTGCTCTCCTGGTGTTACTAATATGACCACTTCCACTGTCAGAAAGTCCCAGTTTGGCCGATAACATAGAAGATCACCAGACCACGAGCATGCTGGGCACCTTGATCTCACACTTCCAGCTCCTAGAACTGTGAGTAATAAATGTCTGTTGTTATCAGCTACCCAGTCTGTGATGTTTTGTTATGGCTGCCCAAACGGACTAAGACAGGTTGCAAGCAACGGGACCCAATAAGGTAACTCATTGGAAGGATACTGGGGCACGCACTGCCTTATTCAAAAGGACGGTTTTCAGAGGCAGGCTAGAGCACAGAGAAACCAGACGAGGCCAGGGGTCTCCACAGCAGAGCAACACGGGTTTCTTCAGGCCCCTGAGCTGGAATGAATGAAGGCTGTCATTTTCCTCTCTGACTTTTCTCTTCTCCTACCCCCGCTTCCTCTCCCCGCTCAGCCTGGCCCAGCTGAGTTGACACCCCCAAGTGGGTCTCACCCTACCTGCAGGGTGTATTCTAGGGACTCAACTCAGAGAGCCTGCACCACTAACTCAGCATGAGAATCGCTAAGCCTGTTTTTTTTCTTTTTGTATTAAAGAAAAATATGTGCAGACCAAGAATCGTTATTTTAGAAAAACTCAAAGGCAAAATATCTTTTGATTCATAACGCAATAAATACAGGCATAGTGTTCTGGGCAAATGCTGATCACTCACCTAGTAAAATTTCTGTCCCTGGAAAATGCATCTTGCAGTGGAAAGAGTCTTCGTGTCAGACGGGTCTGTTTTCAAATCGCACCTTCTACCTCTGATTATCTGTGAGGCTTTGGACAAGCATGTGTTCTTCCCCAGGACTTTCTCTGCAGTCTTTCACAAAGAGCAGTCAGAAGGCTCATAGGCTATAATACATGCAAGTGCCTAGAATTTCTTTGCCCCCAAACCCCCGAGGTCTCCTGGAAGTATTGGACAGACAAGCTCTGCTTTGTAGATGCATTGTCTTCTCCCCAGACCTCTGCCCGACTCCTTCTAAGGGACTCATGGTCTCTGTTCCCTGTCCACACCGCCAGCTCCATGCTCCCGGGACAGCACTGACGCTCATGCACAAGGAGGTGCCCCTCCCAGCACAGTGGATTGGAAGATACAGTCTGTCTGGGTCCAAAGTCTGCAAGGTCAGGTATAAATGGGTGGGCAGGGCAACCGATATATTTAAAGCAGGTCATGCAGCCAAAGCTGGGAGCTCCACAAATAGCGAGGAGACCACCCCAACACCAAGGCCACAGGTGAGGCAGGGAAGTCCAGACCGGAAGTCATCAGCTAGGTGACATGCCAAGATGGAAGGGACAAGTCACAAAAGTAGAACAGATGGAAAGCCACCCAGCCCTGCGCTGACTTTTCTGCTCCATATCTGCTGGCTGTGGGAACTTGCGATCTCTCAGCATCTGTAAAATGGGAGCATTGCTGTCTACTCACAGGGCTTTTGTGAGCATCGAAGGACCTGAGGGCTTTTAAGGGCTGCCTGGCTTGCTGGTCACATCTCTGCTTCGCCGTGGGGGCACACACACGCTTCCAGGGCCCACAGCTCTTCCTTGGAGATGCAGCTGAAGGAGGCCGCAGTCACCTTCGCTGGGCTACAGATAAAATTGGTTTTGCCTTCCTTGCCTTCCCCCACTCTGCCCCTCTCCAACTGCTACAGGAAGAGGGGGAAGATTTTCCTCTTGTCTCAAGCTGAGGAGCCCACTTTCTCCTCTCCTGCCCTCTGTCCGCACCTCGCCCACCCTTCCAGGCACTCGGGGAGTTTCCCTGTGAGCAGAGCTATCTGGGAATAGGCTGCCCAAGTCAAAAATAGGGCAGACAAGGAAGGGAGGCTTGACAGGAAGTCCAAATAAGCACTTCCTCCCACCCACCTTTCAAGGTCTGAGGTACCTCAGCTCAAACAGCAGAGAAAGAGATAAAGAGAGAGGATGAAAAAAAAATATATGTATTTTCTGAAAAGAAGCAAATTGTCAGCTCTGAGGAAGTGGAAAATATTGCTCCTCGTTGCCTGGCATGGGGCAGCTGCTTCATTTTTTCCTCACGCACATCGAGCCCCGGGGCGGGGGAGGTGCGGGCTGTCTTGATGTCTGTCAGGACCGTGTCACCCCACGGCCTGCAGGAGCGCTGCTGAAGAGGACTCCTGCACAGTCAGAGATGCCACATCGCAGGCCTGTCCCCACTGGCGCCCCCGTTCCGGAGCAAAGTCATCAAATTCTGTGCTTTGGTGCATGGCCGCCAGGTGTGCGGAGCTCCTTGCCCAGGGGGGCGGTGAGTTCCCTTCCCTGGCTTTCCTCCCTTGACATTCTCCACAGATGGTGCTTCAGAGAACGGTCCGCCTGCCTGTGAAACTGACAGCTACCGTCCTCCTTCCCTCTGCAGGCAAACCCGCACAGACCCTAAAGAAAGTTCCAACAGCGATTCGCCTCAGCCTCAGGTGATAGGTCAAGCCGTGAAGAGTTGGGGAGGCGAGGCTGGGATGCACCCACGTGAGAGTGTCCTCTCCGTTGCTCGCACCGTCCCGGGCTGGCTCCTCGCTGGGCCTCTTGCCGCCACTTTTCTCCTTTCCCCAGCAAACACCCTCTGAAATCCAAATTAGCGCATCCTCCCACCCGCCTTCTAACTTCTTAGGTTCCTCTCCTAAGAGGCTCAACACATTCTCCCTCCAAAGTCCCTACTTTCCATTCCCCCTGGGGCCTAAACAATGTCTTCCCCCACCCCCACACACAGAGACTGAGACTCTCGAGCCTCTTTTAATGAACTGCTTATGTTTTCTCCCCTAAAATTAGCTGTGAAGAAGGTAGTTATCTTCCCACCCTATTCTGCCGTGGGTTAGCGAGAAAGAGAGAAGTTTCAAATCTGGATGGGGTGGAGGAGGGCAGGGAGGATTTCACAGAGATCCCCCTCTGGGTCGCAGTATGCCGCTCCTACATCTACTTTTTGTCCCTAAGATTGAAAATCTGACCTATCACTCCATGAAAGTGCTTTTTTTTGTCCACAGCTCTGTCGAATGCACGCTCGTGTCTGCATCCCTGTGCATTCGCATGATGTTGCTCTTACTTTGTTCAGAGACTATTTGACCCCTTTCTGACCTTGAGACAGAGATTACACAGCCTAAGAAGGCCTCTGCTGACTTCTCAGTGTGCTTGCTCCTTCATGAGATCTGGGATTCTCCACCCAGCTGGGAGACAGAGAAATGGGAGAGGGTCTCACCCAGGCCACAGCTAACTGGCCCTGCCCCCTGGGGCCTCCGGGCCCCTCCAGACATGGACGGGAGATGTGAAACTCATTATTGTTGGGAAATCATCGAGAATCGGGGAAGAGGAAAGGCTCTGGGTCTGAAGCAACCAGCTTCCCCTTGCGTCACCTGCTCTCGCCTGCCCAGCTGCCCTTTCTGAGGAACGGGCCGTGGTCCTGTGGGGCGAGGGCACCGAAGGCCTGCCTCGCGGAAAGGGCTGTATCTTCTGAACTTGTCCAGATTGACGGCCCCCTTGTTCTTCATGGAAGGCAGACTCATAGATAGAGTGGAAAATCACACAGGCTCCAGAGACAGAGCTGGGTTTGAATGTCTACCCCAGCTTGGGCCATTTATAGAAAACCTCAGAGCCTGGGGTGGCAGAGAGGTAAAGGACAGGGGCTCTGAACTCAGAGAGGGTCCCGGATGAGACCCACTGCACAACCTACGTGCCCAGTGCAAGGGTGTGGGGAGTGTCACCTCTGAGCCTCAGTTTTCCCTTCGGTAAAGCAGGAGTCATCATGGTACCAACAATTAAATAAGATATTTAGTGCAAAGTCCTTTGGCCCGTCCCTGGCATGGTCACAGGGCCCACGTGTTGCATAGGTGATGATTCGTATCGTCATCATCACTGTCACCAGGTTTCTTGACGGCTGTGTCTCTCTTCCAAATGGGCTCCGTGGACTGGCCATCTTAGCCACATTTAGTGGATAATTCTTCTCCCAAAGCCTAATATTTAGCTAGACCTTAATTCTAACTTCTGCTTGTCTGTAGATTTTTGTTCTCCTGTGTGGGACTGAAATTGTTTCTACTTTTAATGACTATCTTGAATGTTTCTTTCCACAGATATGGTGTGTTTTATTTGCTCATGACGTACACACAAAAACACAAATGCACACAGACACACATACATGCACACGCTTCCTCTATTTCATCTTCCCTTTGCTAAAATCCAGCTAATTCCATGACGTTTTCTTGGATTGCTCTACCTGGAGGCCATTTCTCTCTCCCTCTCTTTTCGAATGGTTTTGTTTTGCTTTGTTTTGTTTTGTTTGTTTTGTTTTGTTTTAAATCGTTTTCTGCTCTTCTGGTGATTTGAAAAGTGAAGTGACCTCTCCCAGCAGCAGTGGGGCTTTTGAAGAGCAGTACTAGTTATTGAGAGCCCTTCGATCCAGGCCCTGTGAGAAGCACTCAGCCTGGGCTGCTTCCGACTGATGCTCCGGCCCCTTGGGAGGTGAGGAAGACACCAGTTCAAGTTTATAAACCACTTTCATGAAGCCGCCATGTCTGGAACGAAACACGTCTCACTGAAACTCAGGACGACCTGGCGAGGCTGGTGCATAGCAGTGGCCGTGGGGCTCTGTCGACTGTATACACGATGGAAAGGGGGCACGGCCAGCGCCACTCAGCACGTAGAGCAGTGCTGGGTTCTCCGCGCTGGAACCGATGGCCACCTGAGTGTGTGCACAAAGGACTAGATGAAGCCGTGGACTTGTCTTCAGAGACTTCGACGTTGCATAAATACATTTGCTCCTAGACACTGCACTGGCCCTTGGCAAACAGGGCGCCCAGGCTGTGAGAAGAATACAGAGTCTGAGACTAAGGAAACAAATGATTTCCATCTCCTATCTTAAGGCCACGCCAGGAAATGTGCTCTTTGGGTAGAATATGTAGTAGAAACAACAGCGAATAGAACTATATGACAGCATTGATAGCAATCATTACTTTTTCTTTTTAGTTTTTTTCTATAAGTTTGTCTAGTTTGCTGGATCTAAGTTTTGTGTGCATATGAAGCAATGCCTCTGTTTTCCTCTTTAACAGATGTGGAAACCGAGATTCCTAGATCCTAAGTCCTTTCCCGAGGTTGCACACAGCATGGAAACAGTCCCATCGGAAGCCCGGGTCTGCCCGGCGTGGCCCCTTCCTCAGCCCTGGGTGCCCGGCTCGCTCGCTCAGGGGGAACCCAACCCTAGTAACTCAGAGAAGCAGCTAAAAGAATCTCAGCTTTAGCCTTTTGAGAGAGACTGAGGGGTCGGGGAAAGCATGAAAAGGCCATGTTCCTTCCTCTGGCAATTCACTGTTGTAAGAGATTGTGTTTTAGGTCAACTGTCAAAATAGATTTTCATCTGCCATGACCCAGTCATGTGGGAATGTGGTGTAGACATACGGGTGGGTGCCAGGGGTTTTATAGCAACGTACCTGGACTCACGTTGGAGTCTAAGTCCCTTTCATCGCCCCTCCCACTGGGCTGGGGTGGCCGGGACCAGTAGGGACTTACCAACCCTGTTGCTCTCTCTGTCTCTCCAGTGCTCAGAGCTGGGCTTCCTTGTTTACTTATTTAGAGCCCAGCAGAGGAAGTGGTAAAGGAAACTTGCTGAGTCGTTTTCTGAGAAGAGACCATATTTGTTCGTAGAGGAAGCCATTTCTTTCTGGGATCTGGTTACAGCAGAAAAGACGTTTGCTCCAACGAGGTTGTCCCAGAGGGTATCTGAGGGTTGGAAGAGCCAAGAACACCTCCACGCTCTGGATTTGGGGTTCTCTGTTCATGGGTGCAGCACCCATGCTCGGCTTGTGAGCTTCCTCTTGGGAGAGCAGCCATGGCATTGAAGAACGTGCCCTTCCGCTCAGAGGTCCTGGCCTGGGACCCCGACAGCTTGGCAGACTATTTCAAGAAGGTGAGCCTTGCTTCTCGTTGGTGGTGGGGCCGGCAGTGTCCTCGGTGGGCGGCTTGAAAATGGAGTCCAGGGGAACACGAGAGGTAAAGAACATAGCTGAGGGACGCCAAGCTCGTGGCGACCTCGCCAGCTGAGCGAGTGCCGTGTTAGCTATACCTACACCGCCGAGTGTTTCTGGCAACGAGATCTGGAGAGAAGGGAGGCCCTCGAATTAATGCGTACCTACTACGTGCCAGAGCTTGAATGTGTGCTCTCCAGGAACGGTCCCCTCGGCTCTGTTGCAAAATAAACTCGAGGAGGTTAAATGGCCCAAAGCCCCAGGGACGACGACATGTGACAGAGGCAGGCTTCCAGTCACGCCTGTCTGCTCTCAAAGTCCGTGCTCCAAGATGCAGAACTACTGAAACCACTAACGAGATCAAGACTACTTACTAGAAAGGGAGAGATGGAGGTCTGGGGGTGGGAGAAGGCTATGATGAGCTATGCTGGAGGCGGCAGCTCAGCGGTCATCGCTCATGACCCTGAACGAGGAGTCTCAAGCCCTTATGCGGGACAGAGTCTCCCTGGAGCTTTATGAGTGTCTCATGAGGCAGGTCAGAAAACTGATATGAGCCCAGGCTACAGCTAGGGAAACTGAGGCCCCTATGGAGGGAGAGGTTTGGCCAGGCAGGGTCGGAGACCAAGCTTGTGGCAGAGCGGGGACCAGAATGTTGCTGTCCTACCTTCCAGCCTTGGACATGGAGACGCTCAAGTGGCTTGGTCATCTGGTGCTGGGACCACAGGTCACACATCTGCTTGGGCAGATCCCAAGCCACGTGACTCAGTTAGGGTCCCCGTGTCCCTATCCATGGGATACAGTGTCCTATGAGGGGCACTTGACCTCACACCCCCATCCCTGGAGGCTGGCATGAAATTCAGTTGAAATCAGACAGCCATAAAGGTGAAATTTTAAAGTTAAGACCTTAGAGATCAGCTAAGTCAATTTTCCACTTTTTTTTTCTGGAGGTAGAACAGGCTTCTCAGGACACACAGCCAACCCTGGGGTCTATATGGTACCAAGGTATTTACTGTTACAACTGGTCTTCCCCAACCTAAAGAAGACAAGTGTGAAAAGGTTGAATCGAGGGCAGCATGAGAGAGAGAGACAACCCACACACCCTGTTATTTGCTGCTTTTTGTGCATTTCATTTCTGTTCCTTTCCTCTCTAAAAATTCATAATAAACTTAGGTTTCGATATTGCGAGTGCAAAGATCACTAGACGACTGGCCTTTGAAGGGTGTTTCTAAATAATTTTCTTAGTGTAGATCAGATAAACTAGGGCCACAAGGTGAAATTTGCCAAGATGCTATAAAGTGGCATGCTAGCTCATTAAAGAAAGGAGAGACGCATTGGGAATTAGGAAGGGTCATCGGGGAACAGGCTGAGAGGCACAGATAGGTTCCAGCTGCAGTGTGAGACAGAGAATAGCACCATGCAGTCCAGAAACAGAAGAATCTATGGGAAAAGTCCCCTTCGGCACAGGGGGATGGACTGCAGGCCAGGGACGATGCAGGGAGGGTGATCTCTGCCCGGGCTGGCGGGGGTGGGCAGAGCTTTCTTCTTGGAAATCTCAGACTCTGAGACAAGTTTGCAGGCTCGGGACAGGTTCCCCGTCCCAGCATAAAAGGAATGAAGACAGGAACAAGGAGACTGGGAGGGCATCTGTGATCTGGGAAGTCCCAGCCTCCAGAGACTCAGACACCTTCAAATCCTGAGCATCTCAGTTTGCTAGAGAGAAAATACCAAGTGAATGACCATGGAGTCCCTTGGACGTCCTGTCTAAAGGATGTCCTGGCAATGAAGCAGTGGTGTCAGGCCCCCCTTGGAGACGACACCCCTGTCAGCTCCGGAGTTAGACACACCTTCGTTTGAATCCTGGCTCTGCCACCTGCTAGCTTGGTTACTTTCTCTTAGGTACTTGTCCTCCCTGTGCCTCTGCTGCTTCATCAGTAAAAGAGAGATACTACTAGTAACTAATTCACCTAGTGGGATTGTTGGGAGAATTAAAGGAAATAACCTGAGTGAGGTATTCAGCTGGGAGTGGGGGGAACTCACTGTGTGACTCTGGGCCAGTCCCTTCCCCTCTCTGGGTCCCGGCTGTCCATCTACAACACCAAGTGCATGCTCTAGACCCGTGCCAACCACACCTGGGTCCTCAGAAGAATCATCTAAGTGTTTGCTAAAAATACAGATTCTATATTTTTTAGAATATAGGCCCAGATATTACTGGATCAGAATCAAACTTCCAGGCAGGCCCCAGGCTGCAAGGCCATCTGCCCATTTAGAGTTGGAATCAGCACGCTGACAAATCAAATTCTGCTGATATGATGACAGAAAACTTGATGAATGAAGGGTACTTGACTAGTCCAAATACCACTTACAGCTCACGGCATGGAGATAAGAGCGACCCTCAGGGCTTCTCAGATGCTGCTCGCTTTCCACACTGACCTCTAAATCGGCTTTTTCTGAGCTGTCTAATATGCATCCTACCCTTTCAAGCCAAGAGCCTGCGACCATTGTATTTACTTCTTAGTCTTGTTGGCCATCAGAAAATGCCATGATTTGAAATTTGTACCCAAAGAAAGTTGCCACAAACTGTGAGACTCACACTTGTGAGGAGAACCTGGGATTCTGAAGCATGAACATTTAACCTTAAATACTCCAGCTCTAAACATCAACTGTAGAGCAAATGCTTATGCTACTGAAGATAAGGTAAAGAAGCACCTGGTAGGAATGTCTATTAATGTGACTCTTTAGGAAAGCAACCAAGGCCCTAAAAATCATCCTTCCTGTTAATCCTCTAACTCGATTCTGAGACTCTAACTTAACTAATTTATCTTAAGTAGAAAGAGATGAAGCTGGATGCAAAAGAATGTCCACATGTCCTATGTTTTGATCTGAATAGTGAATTAAGCTGCTTTTAAACTTGTCCACTTTACTCACTGGATGTAAGTTATAATGCTATTCACAACTAAGGGGACATTCCTTGCAGACACATTAAAGCTTTGTTCTGAAGCCCGATTGTCACCTCTGTCATCTACTACCCACAGAACCTCACGCAAGTGACTTGACTCTCTGTGCTTTTGACTCTCCATCTGAAAAATGTCAGGATTAAATGACTTAAGATTGGTTTAAATGCCTAGAACAGTGTTTGCCATAGAGCACGTGTTTGATAATTATCAGCAAGTTGCTATTATCTTTAATGGAGCAGCAGCTTAGTAAACAACTGACTTGTTCAGCAATAAGGCAGTAATTAAATTAATGTTTAAAATACATTTGCAATAACATGAGGCAGTGCTTATAGTATCATTCCAAAGTAATTTTAAGAGAAAAGTCAGGATAACAAGATTGAATATAAATTATAACCTCAATTATGTTTAAAAATATGCTTAGAAAAAAACACCGAAGGAAACGTACAGCCATGTTCACTGAGGTTGTCTTCGGGTGGGGAGACAATGAATGTCACTTATTCTCTTCTTTTAGCTTCTCGACACTCGCCTGAGGAGCATATCAACCCTTTATAGCTGTAGGACACTCTTTCTTTCTGTAGAGGTTGGCCCCAAAGCCTTGGACCTAGGCAATTTCTCCATTTCAGAGAGTCCCGAGGGATTAGTGAAAGCAGGGCTGAGGTGGGGACAGGCCCCTCTGCTAGACAGGGGAGGGAGGGGGAGTCTGGCTAGCCACAAGTACCGCAAATTGCTAAGCTCCTGGGCCATGCAAGGGAGGGGAACCAATGGCGTGAGCCTGCCCGTAGTGACAGCACCTTCCTCTCTTCACAGCTGAACTACAGGGACTGTGAAAAGGCCGTGAAGAAGTACCACATTGACGGGCCCCGGTTTTTGGTAAGTACTGGCCAGTCTGATGCATTGAGACCAAAGCTTGTTCTGAACTTTAATTGATGGCTGCAGGGTCAACTGGTCTACCCTGTCCCGAAGGATGCCTGGGGTCAAAGCTTGTTTGCAGGATCCCCACATGACCCTTTGCCTTCTTCAGAGGTTTTGTATGAAACCCTCTTTCATCACCTCTCAATATCCTTCTTTTTAAGATACTTCCCAGATCTTTCACTGATACCAAGGTACATTTCAAAGTCAAAGTGTAAAGAAGAAATTCAAGTATAATTAACACATGCCCACATGCATGCGCGCGCACACACACACACACATCTTGAAAATTCATTCAAGTACCATTCATACTTTGAGAAGCCCAAGAGGGAAAAAAGGAGCATATGGAGAACAGAAGATTCTTTTTCTCATCTCTCATTCTGGGGTACAGACTCACGGAGTAAAGAGCATTTTCCTGGAAATGACGCCTTTGCCACTGGGTAAGAGAGACCCTGACTACACAAATACATCCCTTCCAGGCACATTTCTTCATCCTTTAAAAAGGAAGTGGGACTAAGCCTCCAAAGGTCTCATGGGGTAGATGGTTCTGATTTGGATCAGAATGAGGAGGGCGAGCCAAGCTAGGTTGCCCTGCAAAGCCTAGTCAGCAGCAGGGAGGGACTTTGGGGTCGGAAGAGGCCAGAGTGGTCACGGGCTCTAGCTCACCACCCAGCACACCCATCCATCTCCTCTACTGCATCGCTGCGACCAACATTTGCTTGAATCCCTTCGGTGATGATGAGCTCACTACCACCCATAGTTACTGCCCCTTTTGGGGTGGTGTTCATTATTCCACCTAAATCACTCATTCATTCACACATCCTCTCACTTGACAAGTGTCTTGCTGAGCTCCTGTTCCATGCCATGTGCTGGGAATAGAGAGATGATTAAGATGTGAATTCTGTCTTCTGGAAGCTTGTTTTAGAGCAGAAAAGTACATTCAGGAAGGTAATTGAGGAATAATGGACAGAAGTGTGACATGGTTTGTTCTGAGTCACACACCTGGTAATTGGACTAAAGCACACATTTAATTGAATCTAATGCTGCGTGAGTTTTTAACAATACTATTTCTTCATATTGAGCCCTGAGCCAATAGCATCCCTAGGGTTTTGTGTTGTTCTTGCAAATTACTGCTAAACCTGGATGTTTCATTCTGGTGCATTTAGCACTGAGAACAGAGACTTCTTGGGCCAGGTGAAAAGGGGGTAAGACACCTTTGAGGGTGGTCATGGTTGTTCCCTGATGCCCTGGGCCACCTTGCCCTGAGTCTCCCCTTGCTCCCTCATCTACTAACTGAGCACATTGGCCTGGGTGATAGTGAGTGACAGTCCCTTCCAGCCCTGGGAGCCTCAGGCCTGTTAGGACACAGCTGTTTCCTTGGTTGAGATGGTATCTGAGCAGCTTTGTCTCTTCTTCTCTAATATCTGGGCCTTGGCAGGCCCTCAGAGAACTCTACAGATTCTGCTCATTGCATGAAAGTGGAAGTGAAAAGAGGGGTGCTAAGAGCCAGGAGAGCAGGAGTGGAACCCCATGCCTGCCCCAGCAGCTGGAGTATTTAAAGGCAGCTTCTGTTGGAAGCCACCCTCCACCCCAGGAGCTCTGGGTACAATTTTTTATCTGTCGCTCCTTCTAGCTCTATAATATTTGGGGCCATTCTGCTATTGAAGACAGAAGCGAAAGACCCTTATCTTTTTTTCTTTTTTCCTTCCTTCCTTCCTTCCTTCCTTCCTTCCTTCCTTCCTTCCTTCCTTCCTTCCTTCCTTCCTTCTTCAGCGTAGGAGCTAGTAGGTCCCTTGAATCTCTTTTGCTGCCATTTTGTTTTCATGAGAAGGGTCGGACCTTGCCTCATGAGGCATGGGGGTGCTACACTTCCAGAAAGTTGAAGAAAATATGCTTAGAAACTATATCAGTTGCGAAGGCATGAGGCTACCTATAACAGAAACCTAACCACAGTGGTTTAGCCAAATCGGGGCTTATCTTTCTCAAGTAATAAGAAATTTAGAGGTGGGCGCTCAGAGCTGGTGAGCTGCTAAAGGAAGTCATTGAGAACCCAGGCCCCTTCTAGCCTCTGGGGAAAGCCTGTGGCTTCTGTCCTAATGGTTACAAGATGGCTACTCTGTCTCCAGGCATCTCATCTGCATTCCACGTAGGAGGATGGGACACTGGCAAAGAGGAAAAGGCACAAAAGTGCCTGGGGAATGCATCTTCCCCTTGTATTCAGGAAAGCAATAACTCCGGAAGCTCAAGCCAATAGATGTCAGGTTATTTCTCACTGGCCATACTGAATCCTGTGACCTTAGCCACGTGCCACAGAGTCTAGGGTGTGATATATTTTGAACAGAGCACATTTGCTGCTCTGAACAAAATCCAGGCCCTGTCATAACAGAGAGAGTGGACGTTGGGTAGACAAGCCCAGTGTCTGCCACGTGGCCTCTCCAGGTCTCTCTCTTGTATCCCTCTTGAGGACACACTTGGCTTATACTCATACCAGCACAAAGCCTCAAGTCTAACTCCAAGTCATCGAATAAGTAGCGCAGAGTTTGCTGAAGGTGTTTGAAGGAGGTGGAGGAGGGGGTCACATCACATAGCAAAACTCCCCAAACCCTGTTTACACATCTTTCTTCCAGTTCCTGTCCCTCTTCTAAAGGGCTCTTCCCTAACGTCCTGCCATTCCGTGTCTCCAGTCATGCTCACGTCCATCTTCTCCTTTGCTTTCTTCCTGAAACTCCCTTAGCTTACGTCCCCAACTCAGCAAAACGGAAGGTGGCAGCCAGCCACCCAGTACTCAGCAGTCCTCAGGCCCTCTGGCAGCCCCCAGGAAGCCTTCCACTCAGCACGCCACGTTCTGAGCATGAGTCTTAATACATCCCTGAGACGGGGTGGTTCTAGAAGGAGGAGATGCTACTGCTCCATGATGTGGGAGAGGGAGAGGAAAGGGAGAGGGAGGGGCAGGGGGAGAGGGGAGGAGGAGGAGGAGAAGGAGGGAGAGGAAGAAGAGAAGAAGAAGAAGAGGAAGGGGAAGAGGAAGAAGAAGAGAAGAAGCTTGAATAAAAGCCTGATTTTCTCATGACTCTTGGAAGACTCCTGTCTCAACCCTGCCACAGGGTCTGATGATGGGGCTGGGTGGGCCACCATCCCTAAGAGCTGGAGCAGATGAGCCCACCCAGCACATTGCTGAGGTGGCCCAGCCCCTGTGCCAGCTGGGCTCAAAGGGAAACATGCTCAACTCTTCCTAGTGGGCTGCAAACCACCCACCAAGCAGCTCCCAGTCCAGAGGGGAGAAGAAGCAAAGACACTAACCTCTGAGAGCCAACGAGACCCCAGCTGCTCCCTCCCCAGTGGGTAGAATTACTCATCTAACTCCACCATTTCTCACTCATATACCATGTGTCAAACATATGATATACAACGTCTCATTCAATCCTCAAGAGCCCTGAAAGCTGGCCATTATTATGAAAATGATTCCCATATTACAAATAAGGAAACTGAGGCTCAGAGAGACTAAGTTCATGCCCTAAATCAGACACCTGCTAAGCGGATGGACCAAGATTCGAATCCAGCCTGTCTGACACCAGAGCTCTCGCCCTAACCAGCCTGACTCTGGACTTAGAATGTCGATGGAGCCCTTCTTGGTCTCAGCATTGATTCTATAGAAAGTGTGTTCACCGTCTTTTCTGTCCCCGATATTGGCATCCCTGTCTTCCCTCCTCCCTTCGAGCCGTCTTCTCTTACCCTTTCCACCCTCTTCCCCTCCAACATAGGCCACTAGGACCCTCAAAGGGCAGGAGAAGGGATCTTGCAGGAAGAAAATTGACCCTATGTGCACAGAGCAAGTTCCAGCCCCAGCTCCGTCACCTATAAGCTGAAATTCTCTGAACGAGCCAACTTCCTCCTGTACAAAATGGGGATGCTGATAGTTCCTACATCACAAGTTGACGTGAGGCTTAATCAGGGTACAATTAGGCAAAAGCCCTAAGTCATTTCTTCACAAATATGATTTCTTTACAAATATGATTTGTTTCTTCTTTCCCTCCTCAGTTCCCTCAGGAAAGCCTCTCTATTGCATTCCCAAATCTAGAGAATTCTACCAATCAGCCTGGTGGAAGAGGCTTTTGAGGCGTGATGGTGATATAAGGGCCGATTCCTTCTCCAGTCAGCGTCTCACAGCTGCTAAGCTCATGTGGAGATTGAGGGGGGCCCTGAAGTCCAAGGAAGGGGTCTCGACACATCAGGTTTAGTCCCCAAAACAAATTCTGTCTGGCCCCGCAATTTAGCTCTGGTAGCATTTAAGTTATTTGTCAATATATAGAAATCAACAAATTTCACATAAAATCCAGATTCCGGAATTCCCTTTGAAAAAGCAGATCCGCCAACACCAGGCACGCAGGCTTTCATGCGACATCTAGAAGCTGCCCACTTCGAGTGGGTGCGTGGGGCGTCCTCCTCCCTAAGCCGCAGTCCCCACCACTCCCTATCACCCCACACCTTACTCAACTCACCTGGCCCCGAGCCCTTGCTGTGGGTTGTAACCTACTGGTGTTTTCATTTTAGAACCTGACAGAAAACGACATCCAGAAGTTTCCTAAGCTCCGGGTGCCGTAAGTACGCCCCCCGATTCCTTGGGCGGTTTGAGGAACAGAGGCTGGCGTGGGGAGTAGCCCAGGGGAAGCTGAGTCAGTTGTCTATCGCTGTCGGTTTGAAACAGGAAAGCAAGCAGGAAGGCTAAAAAGCAAGAGCCTGGTATGGGGAAGAGAATTTTGCATGATGAACTGGGAAAAGAAAGTGACAGATCCAGCCCAGCTGGCACGCTGGCTGCTCTTGCCAACGACAAGCCTGATTCCATTTCCTCTCTCCCCAGCTGGGTAACGTGGGCCTGTAAACATAGCACCAGAGTCGAGAGACCCGAAGTTTCATAATGGCGTCATCGATTCAGTGATTGCTTAAGTTTTCTGGACTTCAGTTTTGAGCTCAGTAAAATGAGAAGGTTGGACCACAGGAAGGATGGTGAGGGACATCATTTTGTCTGGTCCATAGTGACTACTTAGGAATGGCTGTCAGGGGCGTGGTGTTGAGAAGAACGCGGGGCATGACCCAGCTCTGGAGTCTGGCGTGGGTGCTGCGGTGGGCAGCTGCAGCATGCATGCCATGCCCTGTGCTTTCTGGTCCTCTCGTGAAGGTCTCACGTGCTCACATGCTCACAGGAGCCGGGCCGGCAATGCAAACATGCAAAAACGGGCCAGGCTGAAAAATACAAAGCCCTATCGATTTCTCTTTCGTTTTACCACCTTTGAATAAAACATGAGTCTGGAGCAATATTTCCCCGTGATGAGAAAAATAATAGCACAACTATGGTGATAAAAGAGGTAATCAGCACAAAGCCTCATCGTTGGAGAAGCAATAGGGAATGGTGGAGACGGTCGCAAAGCAGTTCCCTGGGGAGCAGCAGCCACTCGGCTCCAGCCGGTGTGGACCCGAGGATGCCCACTCTTTGAATTTACCAAAAGTAGCTAGAAATATTGGTTTTATGTGATGTAGTTCAATTTTAAAGTGTTGGCTCAAATATTTTAAATATATCGAAAGCCTAAGTAAACATATCAGTGAGCTAGATTTAGTCTGGGGGCCACCAGTTTGAGGCCTGTACTCTGGGTCAACTAAGGAAAATGTGACTCAGGTTTTTCTCATCTGGAATGGTGAAGGAAAAGGAAGGAAGGAAGGAAGGAAGGAAGGAAGGAAGGAAGGAAGGAAGGAAGGAAGGAAGGAAGGAAAGAAGGGAGAGAAGGGAGGGAGAAAAGAAAGAGGGAGGGAGGAAGGGAGGGAGAAAGGGAGGAAGAAAGAAGGAAAGAAAGAAGGATTTGCCTTTCGTGCTTCCTATCCCCAGGGCAAGAGTTGTTGAAGAATGCTTATTCTTTCTAAGGATTTTCTCTAACCACATATGACTATCTAAATTTAAATTAAATAAAAAGTTTGGTTCTCAGACATTAACCACATTCCGAGGGCTTGATAGCCACATCGAGCTGGTGACCATCACAATGGAGTGTGCAGACATAGACGATTTCTATGCTTGCGGAAAGGTCACGTTATCAAAATAAAACCATAGTTGTATGTAAAGGTGAGAATGTAATACACAGAGGTCAAATTGGTGGCTGGCGGGCCAGAGCCAACCTTCAGACATGTTAAGTTTAGTCCACAGTGTTTTAAGATCAAGGAATATGCCACAAAATCTAGCTTCTCTAGAAATCAATGGAATATTTGGTAATCCAGGGCTTATATTATACTGTGGCAAAGGTCAGCTAGATCTGAGTGTCTACTGCCCTGCTTAGGTGGGATTTGTGCTCCCTGATTCAGTGTGGTCCCAAACACTTCCTGGGGGTTATTTTAAGGTGCTTCAATCATTTCTATAACACAAATGGAGACTTTGGCTTTCTGAGCAACAAGAAGTAATGACACCAGAAATAACCCAATAACCAGACAAAATATACGAAACAGCAGTTTTTAAGACACATGTGGTGATCTGTGTGATTGCTCAGTGCATTGCGGGAGTCTCCAGGCCGTGGCACAGGAAGCAGGGAACGTGGGGAGACTCTGGTGAGTTCTTCGAGTTGGAGAGACAGGGCTGAGACTTGAGAAGTTTAGAGTTCACTGAATGGGTGTCAGAGAAGACAGAGCTGAAGTAAGAATGGGTTCTGGAGAATGGCAGAGGGGGCCTCTTCAGCAGAGTGCTGATCAGTGTGTGCGTGCGTGCATGCGTGTGTGTGTGTGTGTGTGTGTGTGTGTGTGTGGAGACTGCCTGCAAAGAACCACTTAACATCAGTGGTAAGAGCAGCCAGCCGCAGGCCTGGAAATGGTGCCTGTTTCTACCAGTCAGACTGGAAAAGCACTAGTCTGAAACCTTAAGAGCAAGATTGAAAAAAATATATATATCAAACTGATTCCAAGTAAGTTAATTGCATCCCAAAACAAAGCTCCCAAATATTTATCAGTCTACAAAAATATCCATCACCCAACACAGTAAAATTCATGATGTCAAGCATCTAATCAGAGATTAAGAGGTATTCAAATAAGGCAAATATGACCTATAGTGAGGAGAAAAACCAAAGCATCGAAACTGACCCATAGCTGACACAGATATTAGAATCAGCAGGCAAGGACAACATAATGATAGTCCATATGTTCAAAAAGTGACATCGAGGCATGAGAAATGCAAACGGGCCCAAACAGAACTTCTAGAGATAAAAACTACCGTGTCTGGGATGAGAAACGCATGGCTTGGGATTAACAGCACGTTAGATAGATGTTGCGGAATAAAATACTAGAAAACATGAAAAAACAGCACTAGAAACGATGCGAAATGAAACAGAGAAGAAAGAATTAAAATATAATAATGAAAAGAACCTGTAGGGACCTGTAGGGAACTTCAGGTGGCCTCATGCATGTGCGACTGAAGTCCAAAGGAGGAGAAAGCGTGTGGAGAGAACCCACCTCAAAGGGTCAGGAGGAAAGGTAGAGGCAATAATGGGCAAATAATGAAACACACCGAGGAAGGGTTAGCTGCTCTTCCTGTTTTATGCGAAAGCCCAATGAGAAGAGTTGGATTTTTTTTTTCTTTTTTTTACCTAACTATTCTATCCTGCTAAAGGCGGAGGATTAAACAATAGGAAGGCACAGGCTTTGGGGTGAGGGAGATCCAGGTTCTAGAGCGGGCTCCGCCTCATGCCAGCTGTGGGGTGCTGGGGCTGTCACTTTAACACTCCGAGCCTCGGTTTCTCATCGGTGGAGTGGGGGTGAGGGGAAGAACTCACGCATGGAGAGTGGTGGATTTTCAAGGAGGAGCCCACATAAGTGGCCTGGCGCCGTCCTTGACACGTACTGATAGTCAAGCCTGACTAACGCCCGTCCCTTGTACACGGGTTCATTTTCCGTGATCATTATCTTGATCAGACGGGATTGTGCTTACTTAGAGCCAACCAAAACGGGGTTACACTCCTCTGAATGTCTCTATTTCCTTCCCCCACGATTAAAAAGTATCAGTATTAAAGAGGTTGGCTAGAAGGCAGATTCTGGAGAGGAAGGTTTTCTCTGTCTGTTAATGTAGACAGGCTCCGAGGGCACGGTCTCCCCCAGAGACACCCCAAATTCTGTAATGAGGGGGTGGTTTTTAAATAGGAAAATGGAGCCTCCTTCAAGATTGCCTAGCTCAGAACCCATGGCACAGCTGAGCAGGGGCCGTGTAAGCCAGGGGAGGGCCTGCTAAAGTCTGCTGATGCCCACTGAGAGTGGGTTTTTTTTTTTTTTAATTATAAATTTTATGTTTAAATCCATAGGGAGGGACAGTGCCTTGCCTGAGGTCACAGAGCAGAGGGGGCTCCACACTTAGGAAGACTCTGGGCAAGGACCTTCCTCTGTGCTTCTAATGTCACCCAGAAAGGCCTTTGACTTAGAAGTCAGACTGGCCCCCGTCAGGCAGCAAGCTGGGGGTGCGGCTGGCTGGAACCCCAGTCATGGCAGGACCCGCCCCCCTCCTTGCCATGGCCTGACTCTCTGCTGGAGGGTCAAGGCCCTCTTCTGGGGCCACTTCATCCCTAAAAACTAGGCAAAGTGATAAACCCGTGTCTACCAGCTGCCCGGCCCCTTCCGCTTCTCCGCCTGGCACCGAGCGGGGCCTGAGGTTTGTGGGGAGGAGGGGGAATGAGTCACCTCCGGCCACTCACTGTCACTTGGTCCTTCCGGGCGACATGAGAGTGGGAGGGCAGCTCGGAAGGCTTGCACTTAGAGGTAGCAGCCGCCTCCCTTCCCTGACCACTTGCTCCCTGCATGGGCTCAGTGGGCCTGGGCTGTGACCTCTGAGGCCCGGCCAAGCAGGGGGACACCGAGAGCCCACGCTTTGCCACCGCCGGGCTGACAGGCCCCGCTCTGCTCGCTCTCAGCTCTTTGCTGCTCTGTTGGTGCCTGTGGTTTGGCATTTCCTTCCTTAGCCAGTGAGAGCCCCAGCAGCCTCCAGCCTGGCTGCTGAGATATTGTGAAGGACAGACAATGCAGAAAGCAAGTCCTTTCAGGATGAAAGCCGCTTTGGGAGCCACTCGGAGCCCAGGCAAGCTCTGTGGGACGGGGGTGGCCCAGCCCCGCCTCCTTCAAGTCACTGCCGAAATGTCATCTCGGCACTGAGGCCTGCTCATTTTCAATTGCAACCGCACCCCTCCCATGCACCCCTCTTCCCCCCTTCACCCAGCCCCCAACACCATTGCATCTTCATAGGCACAGTTCTGACCTAGAATTTCACTTCCTTAAATGTTCATTGTTTCCTCTCTCCCTTAACCGACGTGTCGACTCTTTGAGAGCAGGGGTCTCTGGTGTGTTCACCGAGGCACCCTGAACCCCCAGCGCGGTTTCTGACACTTGCCAGGAGCTGCGTGTTGCTGAATGAAGGGGAAACTGAAAGTGAGTGGCTGTTGCAGGCGCCACCTCCAGACCTGGCCTGGACGCAGGACCTAACGGGGCCCCCCTGCCAGCTCTGTAGGATCTCATCCGCCCCACCCCCCAGTCAGAGGAGGGCGGGGAGGGGCCCCCGTTGGCCTCTCAGAACAGTCGCTTAAAGGAAAGCCAAGGGATCGTGTGGTAGGCATTCAAGTGGTGTGGTCAGGAGGCCACCGGGAAGCCTTCCCTGGGCAGGCAGGGATGTGCGACATTTCAGCGATGACATCAGAGGGTTAAACATTGCCCTCTCTCCTTCTCCGTCCTCTCTAGTCCCCAATTAGTTTATCCTGTCATTCGAATGAGGTCAGAGGGCTCTGAACAGCAGTCCCCTGAAAGTGGGAAGGAGGGGTGGGGGCTGGGAGAGTCACGAGGGGAACAAGAAGTGATGAATGCTAAGGAGCATCTTTGCTAACTTGGCAATTTTGTTTTGGTCACACTCGTTGCCTGGAGATGGTCACTGAACAGGAAGAACATAGAACACGAGGAACATGGGTTAGTCTCACACGGCCGCAGGCTCCAACATTCGCTCCCACGGAGCTCGCGCTGTAAAGGGCATAAACACGGATGTGGGGTTTTAAACTTGTGCTGCCCTGGAAATTAGGGAGCCTGGCTTCTGGGGCTGGCATGCGTTGTGGGGAGAGGGGTGGCCTTTGTCACTAACCCACAGATGGGCCTGTCCTTTCCTTTGTCTGAGTCTCTGCGGCCTCACCTGTAAGATGATATTAGAGCAGACCATCTCTGGGGATCCTCTCAGCCGCCCCCAATTCCCCTCGGTCTCCCTCGGTCTCAGGGGTGAGCACTAGGGGAGGCTGGAGTCTGTGTCCTGAAGTTTCGAGAGAACTCCACGGAATGGAGGCTTGCTGCTAGGGCGTGCTCATGGTGCGTTCTTGGCGAAGGCCCTTCTGTCTTGGCTTTTGGGAATTTGTTAGTTCAAAGCACCCAGGAACCAGGAGTATCCCCAAGGTCCTGGCAAGGTTGGCCTCAGGGCACAGGCGATAGGGGGTGTCTATTGAGAATACTTCTCTACGTTTCTATAAGAACCCACATCACAGAGGAAGGGGCAGGGAGGGGATGATGGAAGGAGACACGAGTCAAAGAACAGCCCTTGGCACTCTCATCGAGGGTTGTGCAACACGCAGCTGATTCATCCAGGTCTCAGAGATGGTCTGAGGATTCCTGGAAGCCAGACATCATGATAAAGAGGCCAAACCAGGAGCCGGGCCCGTCAGTCAGCCCCAGGAGTACTAACACCGCAAAGTACACAGCGGTCACATCCAGATCATAAGGCTGCAGGATTTTTGAGGAGACGAAGCCAGGTGTGAGCTGACAAGTCTACATGAAGCACTCTGAGCTAGACTGAGGAGGCTGAGGCAGACGCAGAGGGCTCCCGGGCTGGAGGAAGGGCTGCCAGGGGACAAAGGTGACAAGTTCCAGAAGGAAGTGAGGAGCAGAGGGCCCACGGAGGGGACTGGCAGAGGTTGGCCCAGGTGCCTGAGGTCAGACAGATCAAGGAATTTCAGGACTTAGTGGAAAGTTTGGAGAAGGGGAGAGAAGGTGGTTTTGTCTCATTTTTCCCATTATCTTGCAGGATTCTCAGTAAGTTAAGTCAAGAAATCAACAAGAATGAAGAGAGGAGGAGCATTTTTGCACGCAGGTGAGTCAGCCCAGTGGCGCCCAAGTCGAACCTTAAATGGGAGGCACAGACCTGGTTTCGCCCAGTTTTTGTGACCAGTGCTCCTTTGGTCCCACGGTCATGTAGCTCATGCCCACAAGGGGAGGGCCTTTCCTCTCCCTACCCTGCACCCTGCCCCTGGCCTGGGACATCAGGGGAATGTCCCCTAGTCAGGCAGTCACGAGCTCCCAGTGGCATCACCGACGTGGCTTTGGTGGTTGCTAGAATTTTGAGGCAGTCTGACTTTGGTTGCCAAGCAACCAGGACACCAGTCCTGGGAAGTGAGACATAATCTCCACGGGGGAAATCCTCTTGCAGGGCCGGATTGAGGAAAGAGGGAGATCCCCTAAATCAGCAGGGCCATTAATGCAATCCCGTTTGCCTTTGCAGACCCCAAGCCCAACGGTTTCCTGAAGAAGTAGGTAAAGGTCTCAGGGGTGAGAGTGATGGCTTCAGGAGGTGACAAGTACTTTGGTTCTGTCTGTTGGTTCCTAGGGCTCCTTGGGTGGCATGCAGGTGACCTTATTCATTTGCTTGTCAGCCAGTTCTTACCCAGAAAAGGGTTTGGGTCCTGGGTCCAGGCTGAGGGGAGGAGAGATGTCACGATGCAGGGCACCCGGCTGGTGGCGCCTGCTCAGCTGGGACCCTCCACAGAGACACAATGAGGAACTCTGGGAGGGTGGGCGTGGGAGAGCCCAGGCTTTGTCTGAGCACCTCCGTGGAGCCAGCCCCACGCTTCCGAGTCTCTAAACAGTTTTCAACTGTTCCGTCGCACATACTTTAAAGCACTCTCAGGTGACCTTTATGCCATCCAGTATGACAAGCCCCTCAGGCAGATATTCTAGCTCTGATACAAAAGAGATAACCCCAGAGGGCAGAAGGCGGGATGAGGGCCCAGGACAGGGCTGCGGTACGTGAGGGCCACAGACGGGAGAGCCGCTTTGACTTTCTAGTGGCTTCCTTGGTCCTAACGGTGGTGTCATCTTCTTCCACAGAGAGCCATGAGGAGGACAATGGGGGCTGGTCATCCTTTGTGAGTATGGGCGGGCTGTCCTTCCAGCAGTTTCCAGAATGCCCTTGTAGTCAGGAACCAGCACAATGCCCAACGGAGCTGTGTCTCCAACAAGATGCTAGACCCCCGCCCCGGGCTCAGAAAGCGGGTCCTGTGAAGGCCAGAGAGTAAACCCTTTCGGCTTCGCCATCCACGCGGCCTCTGTCTCACCTGCTCACCTCCATTGTTGCAGCACAAGGTGGCTGTAGATGGCACCCAAATGAGCAGCGTGGCTGTGTGCCAATCAGCCTTCTCTTGTAAACACAGGCGGTGGGCCGGACTCAGCCTGCGGGCTGTAGTTTGCAGACTGCACCATTACCCAGCATTACCACCCAAAGCAGGGCCTTCCCCCAGTGCCTCCCCTGCACGAAAGTAGCATTTCTTATGGATGTAAGTCTCCGCCGGTGACACAGAGGAAAAGGGATTTCAGAATCAACTAATAGCCCAGGGAAGACCTCAGGGGAGGTCCCATCCAGCTGGGTTTCATGTTTGAGGGGACACAGTGATAAGCCCTTTGGGAGTCTGGTGAGCTCTGCCTTCCTCTCCCCGTTAGACCCCGTATCCCGTCACTGTGCATGTAGCTAGACTCAGGCTGAGCCTCTGTCGTGGATCCGAGCCCAGTCTGCTCATTTTGCAGATGAAGCAGCTGAGCCCATTGGAGAGTGTGACTGGGTAGAGCCACACAGCTAGTTAGAAGCAGGCCTAGGACCAGGTGGCCCAACCCTCAGCTCAGTGGCCTTTCTGATTAAGCGGCTGCCTCTAGTGCCTTTAGGGAACAGGCGTTAAATGTCCCTTATCCTGCTAGGACTCTGGTAAAAGGAAGCACTGAATTTGAACACTCTGCAAGCTAAGTCTGTGCTTTCTGTGTGAACACAAAAGAGGACAGACTTATTTTGTACAAAAGGGAGAACAGACCACAGTCCCACCCCTCCCCCCGCCCCAAGATGTTTACATGTTCGCACAGAAGCTGTCTTTGCCGCTGCTTGCCAGGCAGCCCCTCTGCCCCAGGCTGCTCTCTTCAATCCTTTCTATAAACGGAATTTTCCGTTAGCTGCTGGATATAAAACATGATACAGCACTGCGCAGGGCACCAAGGGGGTGAGGCAGAGGTAAAGAGC
Source organism: Eidolon dupreanum (assembly GCA_028627145.1). Classification (NCBI taxonomy): domain Eukaryota; kingdom Metazoa; phylum Chordata; class Mammalia; order Chiroptera; family Pteropodidae; genus Eidolon; species Eidolon dupreanum. The sequence continues at coordinate 4,828,889 of CM053515.1, forward strand.
CCAATCCTGTGGCACTTTACAGTGTAGATAACATGCACATGGCAGAATATGATCAAGAATAAAACAGGCAGACGAATTTAGGAGCCAAATCCCTGGGAGAAATAAACGTTCTAGAAGTGAAGAGAAAAAGTCTATTGTGGAGAAAGGCTTATGGGGTAAAGGCCTGTGGGAAGTCAGAAGCAATGGGCCTGGGGTGGGCAGACCGAGAGAATAGAGGGGTTCCCCTGTCCGACTAGGGGCAGTCAGCAAGGGCTGGGGAGGGGCCGAGGCCACTGTTTGGAAATCCTGGTTGTCAGAGGTGTCATTCCTGGCACTTAAGTTTTAGAAACACTGAGGGCAGGATGCATCTTTTTCAGAGTTCAGGGAGACACTCAACTCTCAATTTACCTTCCAACATTTTTTAAAAAAATACTCCTCAAGTCAAAAATTAACACAGGAATTGTTCACGTGAACAACTTAGTCCCTTTTAATCCACCCATCAAAGCTGTCAGGATTTCTAGATGATTGCTACGTATCTTTCCTCTCCAAGTGGCAACTTGCCATTGCCTCTTGCCCTGGACTATAGAGAAATGCCCCAGGCTCGTTGATTGCCCACTGGACTTTGGCATGAGCGTGACAAGCCAGTCAGCTGGGTGGCCGGCGGTGTCCCCTCTGTCTGGGAAATCCTGTGACTGCCCACTTTTGTGGACTGCTTTGAAGGCAGTCACCCAGCCCCTAGGGCTTACTTTCCTAGACCCATAAAGAACCAAACATAAAATACAAGAAAACATTTTAATTTGGAAAGAGAGTCCTTCCAAGAGGGCAGCTTCAAAGTCAGCGTCGGGGGTCATGAATGATGAGCTGTTGTTTCGATGCTCAAATCTCAGTAAAAATTGAAGAGCGTGGCTGTGACTGTCCCCTTCTCAGACACAATCTGCTTTCTAATTAACAGGCGTGGCTGTCTGTGTTCCCATTAGCGTGGCCTTCGGCGCTGCGCTGCACCCTAGTGAGAAGATATTTTTGGGGCACAAGGACACTAAGAACAGAACTGACAGCTAACTTGGGCCAACAAGACTAACCAGGCATTTAGTCTTTCTCTTGGTGATGCCTGGAGTAAAAACTGTGTTTACTCAAAACGGTGCCGGGTTCCCTACCCCCTATTCCGTCTCTTCCTTATTTCTTCCGCTTTTCTCTGTTGTGCAAAAAGGCGTAGAGAAGAATGCACTAGCCTAGTGATCTGAAGACCTCGACGGAGGTCCCAACTCCACAACTTGCTGGCCCTGTGATACTGCACTCCCCAACCTCAGTATCCTAAATCTGTGAAATGGGAGTGACTGTCTCAGCGCTGCCTGTCCCCAAGCGAGTGCCGCTGCGTGGCTTGGCAGACAGAGGGTAGACGCAGGCACGTGGACTGCCAAGGAACCTCTACAAACCGTCCCTGTCCCTGTCCCCTGTTGGCAGGAAGAAGACGACTATGAAAGTCCCAATGACGATCAGGATGAGGAGGACGATGGTGACTACGAGTCCCCCAACGAGGAGGAAGAGGTGCCCATGGAAGACGACGCTGATTACGAGCCACCGCCCTCCAACGACGAGGACGCCCTGCAGAACTCCATCCTGCCCGCCAAGCAGTTCCCCAACTCCATGTACATCGGTAAGGGTCCTGGCAGCCCAGCCCCTGGCCTGCAGATGCATGGGAGGCCCGTGCCCACGTGCGGGAGGCTCTGCCTGCCCCTGCCAGGTGTGGGCAGCTGGCTTCACCTCTCTGGGCCTCCATTTCTTCATCTGTGAAACTGGGTAATAATAATACAGACCACATAGGTTTGCTTTGAGGATTATCAATATTAATCAATGATTAATTATTAATCATTGCCTGTGGTGGCTGATCTCAGTATTGAACTGCCACTTGAGGATATTTGGCAGTGATAATTCATTCTGTGAGTTCCTTAGGCACTCACGAGAACGCTCTCTCTCCCCATCTCTCGACTGATTCACAGTTATGTGGCACTACCACTACAGACCGTTGGAATAAATTCAGCGGCATTGAGTGGGCTTTGACCACAGGTTTAAAATTTTTTTAAATGGTATTTAAGATTTTTACTGTCTCTCTGTACCTGTCAGCCCATTTCTCCCTCATTCATTCAACAAAAATGATTGATCTCTTACTGTGAGCCAGGCATCCGTCCAAATGCTGAAATTCAAAATCACCAGGAAAGAAAACATAGCCCTTGCTTTGTGATGACGGCTTCCTTTCTTGTAGAGGTGATGGGTGGTGACAGAAAATAAGCACACACACACACACACACACACACACACACACACACACACACTCGTATAATAGAATATCAAGGAGTGAGCTAGAGAGTTGATGATCAATATCACAAAAAATTAATGCCACTATTCCATTCACTGTATAATGCTTTGTGGTTTTAAAGCCCTTTCACAAAAATTACGTCAACATTTCATTGTGTAGTTTTAAGCACCTTGTGTGATAAGGGCAACAATTTATCAAGCCTGGTTCATATACAGGGAAACTGAGGCCCAGAGAAGAAATGGTTAACTAAAGGATTGATCACTAATTCTTAGTCCAGTGGATAAGGCAACATGAAAGAAAGGAGTCACAAAATGAGTTAATTAAACCATGATATATGCTCAGGAGGACAAGTGCAGGAGGTGAGGCTGGAGTGTATGCCTGGTCTGGGCTCAATTCCCCGAGGACGTGATATAGAAGCTAAACTTGAAGGGGGTGGGGGCAGGGGAGTTGGCTAAGTGAGAGTATATGTGAGGAAGGAAGAGCATTCTAAGCAGTAGAAATAGCTGTGCAAAGGTCCTGGGGCTCGAAGGAACATGGCATGTCAGAGAGATGGCCAGTGTGTGTGGAGTGGCCTGAGGTTAGACCAGGCTTGGCCCCATTATCTGAGGACAAGGGGTGCCTCTCAGTGGCTGGGTCTAGGGTGAGGCCGGAGAGGTCCCCAGGGCACACAATGTCAGGAAGCCAGCACTCGCCCCCAGTCCTGGCCTGGTCTTTCTCTGACGCAGAGGTGAGACATTGCAGGCTATCGGCCTGGCCCAGGGATCCCTCTGCGGTGATCAGAATAGCCTGAGTTTCTGTCCCAGGCAAGTCCAGGCAACAAGCTAAGGGTGTGTGACTTGGTAACAGGGCTTGGAGACCAGCTCCTCCGTCTAAGTGAAGAGATAAGAGCAAAAGCAGGAAGTGGGAGGGGGGAGGACAGGCCAGAGCACGTGTGAGGGGAAGGAAGAGGATGCAGACCAGGAGCCCCGGGAGCCGCAAGTGCCAACTTAACCCTGCCCGGGCAGCCGGCTGTGCCTGTGTGTGTGTGTGTGTGCTGCTGAGTCCCCACCCCTGGTAACCCTGGGGTGGGCAAAACCTGCCACAACCAGGGCTGACGTTGCCGCTGCTGGGGGGCTGTAGGATCCAGGGCCTCATACCCCCGAGATGTGCGGAGCTGGGTGCAGGATCTGTTCCTGGAAAACCTTGTGTGCGGCCCACACTGGCCTTGGCTTAGCATCTCTCCATTCGCCCTTGCGTTTCTGCAGACCGGCCCCTCCCCGGGAAAGCCTCACAGCAGCCGCCCGTGCCCCCCCAGAGACCGATGGCCACCCACCCTCCACCAGCCGGCCGGAGCCACACGGTAGGCCTTCTTGCCCTTTCATAGTACTTCGTGTCCACTCCAAAGATTTCCTCTGCCAGAGAGAAAAGCAGACTGCGAACGTCTTCATGTAATTCTAACCAGTGAGACGAGATTATATGTAGGCGGGGAAAGTACATACCCAAATACTCATGGTGTTTTTTGGAGAGGGTGGAGGTGAAACCCTAGTGATTTTTATTCATGTCATAATGCTTACCACCAGTATTTTCTTTTTCCCATAAATGATATAAACTACTTGTATAATAAGAAATCTCTTTCTAGTATTCATTGTGCTTTTGGCTCTAGTATGCATTGTGCTATTTTCACTTTTGAAATCAGTGGAAACTGTAAAATATACTCTAACAGAGCCGAGTTAGGTCGAAGGCACCTACTGGCATTTATTTGCACGTGGGTCACAAGTCGCCTTCTTTCCCTCAAGAAGACTTGCGCCACCTGCTGGCCAACCTCTGAAATTTTACGGACAAATGCCTTAAGACTACAAGGTTTATTTTATCAAGAGGGGAGGGAGTCCAGGCAAAGAGAGAGGCAGCAACTCCTTTCTTTTTTCTTTACGTTTACAGTTCCAGGTCCTGTGGGTCTAATCTCGAGTTCCCAAAGAAGTTCAAGCTAAGGAGTCAATAGCTGGAAATGTGTTCTCTTCATGAGGAACTTGAGCACTTTAACAGCTATGGCAAATGGCTAAGGACCAGAGATGGAAGGAGGGAGAAGATATATTGCCCCAAAAGCTCAAAATCTAGATCACAGCACAGTCAGGACCTCCCATCCAAGAATAGTTGGCTCCCTCCTGCCTGCGTAGTTTTCTTGCAGAGGGGACTCACGGAGCTCAATTTATCCACCAATGCATTTTGCTTTTGAGATTTGGAAGCCTTCACCTCCACTATTGGGATGCAGAAAGCACTCATTTGAGCAACAGATATTTACTGAGCAGCTATTGTGTGCCTAGTAGTGTTCTAGCTGCTGGGAATAGAGTGTGAATGAGACAAATAAGGTCTCTGCTTTCATAAAGTTTCAATCTGGTTAGGGGGAGGCAAATAATAAACAAGTAAACAGGGGTATAAACAAGATAATTTGAGTAGTAATGTGTGGTTAGGGAGACGGAAGACCCAGTAACATGATGGTGGGTGGGAGGTGATATTGAGCTAGACAATTGTGACAGGAGCTGAGAAAAGACATTCCAGGCAGATGGAAACACAAATGTAAAGATGCCAAAGAGGACGTGAACTTGAGATCTTGCAGGAACTGCAAGGAGACGTTGATGGGGGAGTCCAGGGGACACTGGAGAGAGGAGTACAAGGAGGGGTTGAAGGGTGGACAGGAGCCAGCCCAGGGAGGGCCTTGCAGGCTGTGGTGAGTTTTTATTGTGTTCCTAACATGATAGGAGCCACTAGGGGTTTGCAGGGGGCTCCCCTCGAATAGAGGGGACAGAACAGGGGCTCAGGGAGCAGGCTGGTGTCCTGGGGAGAGACGGAAGTGCGTGTTTGTGGGCAGGACACGGAGATGGAGAAGAGTAAACAGATTCAGACATGTTTGGGGAGACAGAGCCGCCAGGGCCTGCTGATCGTGTTGGAGATACTTCCTAACACTTGGATTTTTTTTAAGCAGCCACTTCCCCCACCCCAGCCCAACCACGAAGAGCCTAGCAGAAGTAGAAACCACAAAACAGCAAAACGTAAGTACAGGGTGCTCTCTCTTGCCCACCCGCCAGCTGTACCTCCACTCCCAGCCAGTCGCTTTCTTCCTTTCACTGACATTGTTTTTTTTTTTTTTCCCTTCCAGTCCCTGCTCCTTCGATAGACAGAAGCACGAAACCTCCCTTAGATCGTTCATTAGCTCCATTTGACAGAGAACCCTTCATGCCAGGTTGGTTTCATTCATATTTGATGCATAATGATAATGGCTCACGTTTACAGAGTGCCTCCTGTATGCTTTTCACACGTACCATCTCATTTAACTAACGCCACGATACTACATAGTGGAGACTATTAGAATCATCCTCGTTTTACAGATGAGGAAACTGAGGCACGAAGAGGAAACTTCCCAAGATCATTCAGCTACCAAATAGAGGCCCAAACCCATATCAGCCTGATGGGGGCACCCGTGCTCAGCCCTGTGCTGGGCCTGCTTCTCCACGGGAGCCATCTGTGTACACACATCTCGTTGTCCTCCTGAAGTGATGCAGGAGGCATCATGGTGAAGAGGGAGGGACCAGGCTGAGACAAGGGGTCTGGGAAACCTGTTGTCAGCTGCCTTGGTTGCTACTTAGTGCTGACCACAGGAACCTAACTTTGTCAGAGCTACCTCCTTATTTGTAAGGTGGGTGTTCTGTAAGGAGCAAATGCTTTGTAAAACTCTAAGGGGCTATTCAAATGGCAGGTTGTTGTTTCTTGTCTGTGTGCAGTTGAGCAGACTGTGGGTATATGCCCCAGTCCATTTCCCCCAGAAGTGACCCAGAGTATTCCCGGATGTCAGCTACCTCCATGTGAAGCTATTCTCAATTCGATGCTAAAACTCAGCTACCCTTTACTGAGCCCCTACTATGGGGCCAGTGCTTTACCTACCATAAATAATGTACCTAAATTATCTCTAATCCTCGCATCAACCCGACAAAAAGGGTGTATTACTATCCCCACTTTGCAAATGATGAAACTGAGGCTCAGAGAGTTGGAGTAGTGTCCCCAAATTTGTATAACTAGGTGCAGGATTTGAAGCCAGGTCTCTCTGACTTCAAAAAAAGTGGTTGCTCTTTTCCACATCATCCTACTGTCGGAAACCTTGTGTTTTCCTTGCCAAGGACTAGGGAGTTCTGGGGAAGGTGCCCTGAGCCTTGAGGGATAAGAAGCCCAGAACCCCAGCCCCGCCCTAGCCCTTCCTTAGCTACTCCCCAAGCAAAGCTTCCACCTTCTGTGGCCTCAGCCTCCTCTTCTGTTGGCAAAACGACTTTAAGTTCTTGAATTCAGGGCTGCTGCTGGCTTGTTGTTCCTGGGCTGGCTTCACAATTCTGCTGACTCATGCCAAGCTGTGTCAGCTGTTGTAGCTTAAAGTGGTCTACTGCAGAGGGCCATGCGAATCACATGAAGACAGAGAAATTCAACTTCAGACTCCAGCCAAAGCCTCAAAAAAGTGGCATACTGACATCAAACCCTTTAGAGTCACCTTCTGAGCAAAAGCTACCCTTTTAAAAGATTTCTAATACCAGCTCTATCCCTGAATTACTCCCTTGTCTGTGACGTGTTGAGAGAACTAGCCTCTTACGATGCTCAGACTCTTAACAGGAGATTCCTAATATGCCCAGAGAAGATGCATAAATCGGCAGATGTTTTAACAAAGAAAATCTGTTCAGGCCTAAAGATAGAAATCAAAGTTTTCTGATTATCGCTCTAAAGTAAGGGTTCTACCCCAAAGTTTTATGAATAATAAACATTTTTTTATACTACCAAAACTCTGTCCCCCTAGGCAATGAGCTCTTCCAATGGGATGAGATTCTTAGGACCTATCCTGGACCTGGTGTGTACTCAGTCTTTAGAGGATAAATCGCGTTGTGAAAATGCAACCCCAGGCACATCCTGTCATCATTCACCTCGGGGTGGTAACTGCACAGGGCAGTGGTAGGGAGGGGAAGAAAGAGAAGCAATCTAACATGGATCATGTGTCTGACCCTACATATAAATTGTCACCCAATCCTTATAGCAAACCTATGCAGTTTTAACTTATAATCCCCATTTTACAGGTGAGAAAACTGAGACTCAAATACCTCAAATAACTTGCTCAAGGTCCTACGCGTTTTGCTTTTAGAACTGGTTGAATCCACTTAAGTAATACTTTTATTACATTGAAGACCTAGGGCATATCTATGCTAGGGCACTTCAGACAGAATCAAGAATAACTTTGCAATGAAGAGGTCTCAGGTACACCTAGCATCTCTTCAGGAAGCCTGTGTGTTACCTGTTCCAAGAAAGAAGGGAAGGGAAGGGAAGGGAAGGGAAGGGAAGGGAAGGGAAGGGAAGGGAAGGGAAGGGAAGGGAAGGGAAGGAAAGGAAAGAGAGAAGGAGGGAGGGAGGGAGGGAGGGAAGGACAGAGGGAGGTAGGGAGGGAGGGAGGAAGGGAGGGAGGAAGGGAGGGAGGAAGGGAGGGAGGAAGGAAAGGAGGAAGGAAGGAAGACCAACCAACAAAACCAAAACAAAATGATTTGCAGCCCACCAGCAGAATCTCCTGAAACCTTCTCCCCCAGGTTAAAATTTTCTCGGAAAATAAGTGTAATGCTTTATATAATGTCAAATGTACCACAAATTAGAGGAAATTTAACCCCGTCAAGGCAAATGGGTTTATTTCAGATACAAAGATTTCAGATACTTAGGCTTTACAAAAAATCTCTTGACCAATGAAAGGGCCGTAAAATCGGGAAAGATACTTAATCCTTTTTACCATCAGCTACGTGAAATAAAAATGTGGAAAAGCACAGAATCCGGAATGCTTTTGTACGTACATAATGTTGTGTGAGCTTGGGCAAGGCACTTCATTTCTCTGAGCCTGTGAAATACGGTGGTCTAGGAGGGACCCATCCAGGTTCTTTAACGCTGAAACCCAAGGGACTCAGGTCACAGTTTCATCGAACTATGTTTTAATCCCTTATGCTTAGCTAATAAATTCTAGAACCTTGAATTCTAGATTTTACCTGCTGTTTGTCGTTGACAGGAAAGAAACCGGTGTTTTCCGACAAGGTAAGCCGTTTTCCTGTTTTGTTGTCCTTGTTTTCGTTTGGTTTTGCATCTTGCCTTGATTCTCTGAATGCACAAGCTCTGAGGACTCATATATCTTCCCCTCCTTTCTTGCAGCCCTCACTCCCAGCAGTAAGGTAGGTGCTATGTTGGGTCTGCGGGAGGGGACACAGTCTTCTCCGTGGAAATGCAGTCTGTGCCTCACACATCCTTCCTCTCAACCCTGCAGGCCTCCCGGGGACCATTTGTCCAAGATACCAAAGCTTCCATTACCGCCAACCATGGAAAGGCACGACAGAAGCAGCCCCCTGCCAGGGAAGAAGCCACCTGTGCCGAAGTAACTGTCATTTCACTTGGGTTTGTCATTTAAGAGGGGATGGTGCCCCAACCTGCCGACTGGTGGGCTCACGCAGGAACCGGAAGTCCTGGGTGCTCCCAGGCAGGAGCAGCTTGCTTGCTGCTGTGGCAGCCTATAGGAACTGTATCTGCCAATTTAGTTAACTGTTCATACAGGTAGCAGAGAAGAAATAACTGGGGGTCGGGGTCGGGGAGGGTGGGATTAGGTCATTGAAAGCATCTTTCTCACTGCCGGCCACATTTTGTAATGCCACAATACGGAGGTCTACCCTGGCATTGCTAACTTTGCCCTAAAATCTTATGGGGTCTAGTTACAAAAAGGTACAAATGTATTCGGGATCAGGCCCAAGCCCTGGTACTTGCTAAGGACGGAACCAGGGCTTCTGTTTATCTGTGTGATCAGAATTCATAACTCTGGCCCTGGCTCAGTTAATGTGAAGATTAAATCAGGGCTGGGGTGCACCAAAAACCCCCTCAGTCATCGAGTTAATATTTTAATGAAATATTTTAAAAGATAAAAAAATGAATGCAAAAAAAAATTATGATGAACAGATGATCGGAATTTTAAATAAACACAGAATGAGATGACATGTGAAGCATCTGACAGATAGGAGCCATTCAACAAATTATCCCCACGTCTCTCTCTCTGAGGAGAACAGGATGGGGACCCAGTCATAGAGCTGCCTGCCACAGCTCTAAGGCAGCTGTCACCAAATCTGTCTGACTAGCTAATGCATCTGGGAAAAGTCACAGAGCAGCAACATCTTCCAACTGTTTTCCCTTCACCCGAAGGGTGAGCCAGCCCCAAGATGGCTGTTTTAACACACCAGCAAAAGAGAAGATTACCTAAAATGTTTTCATTTGCTTGGAGAAACATCGACTCAGTGAAATTTAATAGCTACTAAAGAGTTAGTTTGCTGACTAAACCTTTTTTTTTTTTTTAAACTCGTAATTATTTGCTGCAGGAGCTACACAAAATAAAGATTTGTGTAGCTCAGCTCACAAGTATGGTCAAGAACTGAGTCACCTAACCCTCTCCGCTGCCTCCCCCTGCTTTTCTGCTGGGGATTTTTTTTGCTTCCCACTTTATTACGGCTCGGTGGGTTTGATTTCTCGTTATTAGATTAAGTGAAACTATCGGTATTCTGAGACCGGCTCTTTGAAACACTGCAAACTCAGTTCTTTTTCTTTGCCCTCATTCATTTCAGGCATGGATGGGGACCAGAGAGAAGAGAGAATGTAAGTACACAACGTCATTTGGTGAATGCCTGGCGTGGGAGAAACCAGTGCAGGCTCATGGAGGTTGGGGCTCCCTCTGGCCCAGCCTTCAACTGAGATCCAGCACCAGAGCAAGGCCCAGCCACTGTGGGCTCCTGCATCTGGGGCCTGCAGGGCCCTCCATCTTTCCTGCCTGCCCACCGAGCTGCACTTTCTACCTCCTGCCCCTTGAGAGAACTCAAGGGTGGCTGGGTTAATGGCAGCCCCACCACCAGGTGGCAAATAGCAAGATGAAGGGGCAGTGGGCGGAGCGGAGGATAAAGGGAGAGATGCCCAGGAGTCCTGGCCTCACAGCAAAGTTTCTAAGTCCTCTGTTTTCCCTTTTAATACCCAACCACC